>OZ035937.1:1209126-2418252 GCA_964034925.1 Tricholoma hemisulphureum
CGAAAAGAGCGACCCCTGACTCCATTTTACGTCAGAAGTATGACCCTGACCGCTAACCAGCCATCTTCCGCAGTGCCACCCCACATGAAGAACGAGGCCTGTTTCAGATGCAAAGGATTAGGACATTTTGCATCCTATTGTCATCTTTTCACTTGCGACATCTGTAAAAAGTGAGCACCAGGGCACTACCCTAAAGACTGCCCCCGAAACAAGAAGTGATCGATCACCCCTGATCGAGGACGGACTAGAAGCAAAGAAGAAGAAGCATATACGGCAGCCGAGTACTTTTCAAATTTCAATGACAGCGCTTGGGCAAACTCGACCGGTGAACCCAGACCAGGGTCGTTCCATCCTTATTAAAGAAGAGAAATTCGTTGATGTCCCCCAGCACTACCAAAAATCCCCGCTCCAGACATGACATACATGCAAATCATTGCCCTCGCCCTCGGGCTCTTTTTCTTCACCTGCTGGATGATTCTTCTATCCCTCTCTTATATCTCCATCCACGAAACTGAACAATGACACAACATTTATGAACTTAACAAAATCCTCTCTCACATCTCTCCAACCCCATCTTCAAACGCCCTAGTCAACTCGACCCCCATAACCATGCCTGCGCCCGTCTACATTCCGCCCCCACCACAAGTACCACTGCCAGCACCGCCCGTCCTTTTGCCAATCAGCGAAGAATTATGGCTTTATCAACCGCTTAACAAATCTACAGACCGGGTAGAAAAGGGGTTGGAATGAAACGAAGTTGGAAACTTCGAGGATAGGGGGGGGGCAGTGTTACAATTTCTTTTTACATCTATTTCCTTCCTCGTCACGGCAGTGCTTACCATGACTTGTTTCTATGACTCGTCTCCTTATCTCTGACTTGTTGGGCAGCGCCCATACTTCCTTTTCTATTAGACACTGAGTAGATAGCTGTCTGTTTACCTTGTACTCTACAGCTTTGCGCCTATAGATAGCTTACTGACTCTTACAATATGTGTAGACACATATTCGACACATAGCCATGAAAGTACCTATATAAACTGTAGTAGGCAAAGGTCAAGGCTCCTCAGCTTGACCTTAGGCAATATACAGCCTTATAACTGCTCTCGAACGCGTGACTCAACCTAAGTCAGAAAGCCTCCAACTTAGCGTGATATAACTTAGCAACGAAAGCCTCATCGTTCATGAACTCGATACTTGTACTGAGTAGTTGAGGCTCTTGCCTTAACAGTTGCTTTCTTGGAGTAGTTTAGCACAGTTCATGTCATGAATGCAAGATTGCTTATGTGTGAAGTTTCCATCTAAGAGGGTTAAATCTCAGAGAACTACTATCATTTTAAATGTTCCATCTCTCAAAGGTACCGCCAGGAATGATAATTTTGCTTTGACAATGTCCCCAACCTGAAATCTTGTGGGGGAAGTGGGTATGTACCTGTTATAAGATTTGTGAATGTTTCTCAGTCTACTTGTTCTAGCACTTACTTATAACTGCCTCCAAGGCGATTACCAGTTCATTCCCAATACCTAACTTTGTTGTCCTCACCATGATAATACTGACCTTGTGCAAGTTCAGCCAGCTTTTCATTGGGATCCACTTTGCGACCAAGTTCCAAGGCAGGATCACTTGGAGCCTCTGTTCTAGCCATGAAAAGCCTGTTGGACATGCTTACAGAACAATAGTCTTCATAGTTATCCATAACCCAGGCTTGTAACTTGGTGGGCAGAACACACCAAGTAAAGACTGCATAGATGCTGGATAAGTTGTCTGCTGCCACCAGAAAGGATGGGGTTTGTAATCCTGTCATTGATACTGACTGTTTGAGGAATCTAACATGAGCCATTTGCTGGCTGACACATAGTTAGCATATGCATTCTAGGTATAACTTTAGGCATGATACCCTGGACACTTAAGATTGCTTCTTCCAGGGTTTTGTCTTCCACCTTTAATGCCAGACACCATTGCTGAGGATTGGTTTCCTCTACAGTGCTGTAATGAGACAACCAATTGGGATCCTGTAAGTGTTATATGTCAGGTTGGAAACTGCACTGGGGAATGCTGAACTGGCCTTTGTAAGTTCAGATAATTGGGGGCCAGCATGAGCATTGTCCACTCTTGTTTGGGCAATAATCTCCAGAGCATCAGCTACAGGTACACATTTGTCTCAGTGATAGGAATTAACTCTGTTGAAGCTTACCAGCAGCCTTGCTATCATAGTGGATATCCATGATTTGGTGCTAGGAAAATATGTCGCTGGTGCTCGGTGGTGGTGGGGTGATTTTCTGGTTCTTCCCATGATTGTTGAATTTCAGCTTGTTAATGGTTGCCCAAGTGGGTTACACCCACAAGCCAAGAGTTTGTTATGTCGCAGGAGCACATTGGTGTGGCATAATCATCTGGATCTTTCTGCAATTGTTGTACTTTAGGTTGCTAATCTTTGCACATTTGGGTTAGATCCACCAGCTAAAAGTTTGTTTGGCAGGCAGGAAGTAGCTGTCTTGCAATAACATCTACAAGTGTATTTGCAAGTGTAATTACTGTTGTACCAATAAGTTCTACTATTGTTCAGCCTTTCTGGTGTCCTCTGCCACTTGCAAAGTAGTACCTGCTTGGATAGTAGGTCATACTTGTCTAAGTTTCTGATTTAACACATAAGTACCAATTTCACTGTCAAAGTTTATCTGAATACCCCTGTTCAGTTAGAATTCTTGACTGGACAGCAGGTAATGTCATGATGCCCCTGCCTTGTCTTTGGCAAGGACTCAAGGTTAGTGTGTTTTCAGACCATTAACTCTGCATGAAATGTATGTTTCTGATAAATATACAATAATGCAGTGTATATTGTGTCAGATGTTTCCATCAAAACTGAACAGCTGACATGTCTGTTGTTAGTTGCTATTCTGTGACATGTAAGTAGGTTGGCTACACTTCATTTGGTCTGTCTGCTTCTCTTGGCTACACCTGCCCTTCTGCAGAGTTTGTTGATACCAGAACGCTGAGTCAGGTTTCCCTCCTTGACTCAGTTGTTTCCATTCCAATCCACTATAAAAAGTCTTTAAGGTAGGTGACAGTTATTTCCAGCACCTTATGTAATGCACTTTCCCACGGCCAAATCTGGAGCCTAGCAACCGAAATTTTTCATGATAGGTGTGAATGAGGGACTGGCAGGCCATCTGAGCTTTCATGAAGAATTATATGTACCTTGTTGGTTATAAACTACATTTTCACAGACTTTCTGACAGCAACGGTGAAATTGGGAGGTAAAGTACAATGGCCATGGTACTTTTTGTTAGCCCAAACAGCCTATGCTCCTGAAAGGCCCTGTGCATAGGCTGAGATGAATTGTGCTGACCTGTTTGCATAGCTACAACAACTGATGGGAATAGTATGGGTAGACTGATAAAATGGGACACACCAACGAGTCTGCACCAGTGGGACATCATCAAGGCTTGCCAGCACATTCTTCTCCATTTCTGTGAGCTTTGTAGTCTGAGCCATCAAATGACAATGATACTTGGATACCTCCCAATACCTTCACATGCTTGAGCAGCATTCTGTGCCTTTGCCTGCTGGGCCCTAGATCTTCAAGGCACAGTATGCACTGTCATTTCCATCCCCTCCTTGCTCCGACATATCACATGTTTGGTCATGTGATGTGGCCAAATGTTAAGACTGAATTTTTTGAAAGTTGCTCCTTTTTGCTCACAACCTTAGTAGAAATAGATAGAAGTTGAAAAATACAGGAAAATTTTTATTTGCCTACTCTTTCAATACTTGAGATAAATTGGGGGGAAAAGTTTATAGGAACTCTTGCTATACATGTAAACTATAGATCCTATAGAGTATAAGTGCTAAAAATTGAATATTGCAAATGTAGTAGCAAGTGCAAGGATGGGTATATTTGGCTTATGTAATGAGGTGCTGAAAATAGTTGTCATCTACCTTACAGCTTTTGTTCCCCACCATCAAATCCTATCTCTTTACTACCATCTACATTTCACTATCACTTTGCATTCGCCTATCACTGACATGGCCTGCACCAAAAAAATCACCCAGTACAATGTCCACATTTTTTCTTTTCATCACTGACCCATCATTAGACAAGCACCTTCCTCACACAGTAACGGAGTGTCATCATATGTCCTCTCTATTTGACCAATTCCTGGACAATTCATCTTTTTATGTATTGGCTGCAGAGACTCACTCCCTCCTGTTGAAAACATCCTGTGGTTAGTACTAGGTTTCATTGTACCAATGGGGTTGTTCTGATATGGGCTCCATAGGCCCAAGTTGCACAAAAGGAAAAATGACAAACTTGTTTCCTCTAGTGAAGGGTAAGAGTCCTGTATTCCAGCTAATCACAGGCTAACCTCTCATGTTGCAGAGAATCAGAGGTGGCTATGTGCAGCCCCAAGAAGAGCTGCCTTGCCACACTGGGTACCCCTGAATACAATGATATGCCTGCAGTGTCCTCCAAAAGGTGAGATATACTTTTTCATGATACAATCATTCCCTGATTTTTTCTTATAATCATTCAGGGTGTCCACCTTGGGTAGTGTCTCAAAGTGGCTTAAATTTGGTACTGCCAACATCTCTGAGTAGGTTTCTTTTGTTGTACATGTTGATATTTTCCAGCTTTATCCCTGTTCTTAGAATGGAGGGCTGCTAAAAATTACCTTTGAAGCAGGTCCTGGCACTCAAGAAGAAAGAGGTAGCCACCCCACCTTCTGATGCCAAGTGTGGTAGAAGGCACATTTGAAGCCAAAGTCCTGTTCAGGATCCTGTAACTGTAAAGTATGTTGTCAGTCAAGTCAAATGATTAATACTGTTTCTGATGCCTTATTTCTCCTGGGTAGGTTGGAACCTGGAGTCATGCCAAAGATTGCTGTAAAAAAGGTGTCAGCCTTAACAGAGTGGCATGGCAAAAAGCATGCTTGCAGCCAAACTACAGAGGACATTGGGTGTGTCTTCCTTGGTATACATTTTTCACTGCTAATGTTGTTTGCTGCCAGTAATAGTATGGATACCACAGCAACCCCCTCTCATCCTCAGTGACTGAAAAAACTTATGGAGAAAGGGGCTTACAACAGTACCTCAAGGTCTGTTGTTTCCATGGTTTGAACCTTTTGTTTTTCCCATTTTTGTACAGCCCTTGTCTGGCCAATGTTGTTGCACTTGATAACACATCAGAAAAGGAAACCCTGTAAGTTGCATATTGAGATACTCAATGTTCATCATACAGTAAACATGAAACTGTCAGGAAAGCTACAAACCCTCCCAAGATGCAAGCACCTTTACCCTTGACTGCATCTTCCAGATTGGAATTGGAATATGACACTTGAAACCGTCCCAGGGATTTGTGGAAAGATAAAGTGTATGAAACATCCTGCTCTTCCTTTTTTTTTTTCTCATTTTATTTAGTAGGCACAGCCAACAAGGGGGGAAAAGGTATGTATCTAGGCATTTTTTCCCTGTCTTGGATGCTTGTTTGACTTATGATCATTCATGCCAGAGAGCCCTCCATCTTGACTGAAGTGAGCGACACTGTGGATTCTAGAAAATCCAAGGGGTACATTTTGACTTGCATGTTCTGGTTTCTTTTCACTGATTTTCAGTGGATGCAGGTGAGAGAGAAAGAAAGAGTGGGTGTTTTTTATATTCATTATCTCCCATTTTTGGATTGATTGGTTCTTAAGATGAACCAGGGAATGATCCCCATTTTCTGAAGGTAGGCCATGTGTGTATGTGCTGTTTGAATTTTCACTTGCCTTTGGGTCCAATTGTTGTTTAATAGGGGCAGATGGGGAAAGGGGAAATATACTAGTCCTCATCCACATCAACAAGAACTCAGTTACATCCATATCATCTGATTTGGAGATAGAGGATGTCAAGTGGCCCTCCTGTCCTGGAGTGGAGCACTCCAAGGCAAGGGGCATGGCCTTAAAAAAGTCCAAAAGTTCCACCAGACTTATATATGAAGAGAATTCTGATGATCGGGACTTTATTGATGACTCTGCATTAGTGAACGATGAGTCTGATGAGAGGTCAGTGCTGCTTTATTATGGTCTACTGGTTTCTTACATTGCGTGGATGTAGAGGTCTGAATGGGGGAAGCCAGCCAGGAAGAGGGCGTGCAAAGGAAAAATGTATTAATACCACTGTCTATTCTGATTACTTTGAATTAAATGCAGAACTTCTGTTGTTTCTAGCATTGGGGGTGGACCTATGGCACATAAGGAAGACAGACAAGCCACCCCTGAAAAAACATCAGAAGGTCTAGCTGTGGTTGAAGACAGAACTGTACTCAATGAAAGCCTTCAAAACAAGGCTCTCAAGGATGTGTACAAGTCCTTGAAGCCATTACCGTAGGAGGGTTCTGTTTCTCGCATCGATTTTGAGACCTTACACTATTTTGGATAATCATAGGTCTACATGGCACCACATAGTTCCAAGGATGTTGTCGACACTGATAGTTATGTAAAATATTTGCTAATTGTGCCAGATTTGTACAGGATACAAAAAGAGTAGGTTTTTAATAAATATCAGAGATGTTTTGGTAATTGGTTTACACCCAAACAGGAACTTGGATGTAGCCCTAGCTTTTGAAGTTATGGATGTTTTTTAAATCCTGCTCATGCAAGCTTGTCCTTTTTCAGGGCAAAAGATTTCAGACTGGTAAACTCTGATACAGGGGAGAATGCAGTATTCTTGATCACAGGCTGCATTGGGGAAACCTATCTCAGAACCCCATACAGCTCAGGCTACGATTCTGATAAACAAGTATATTGTCTTCATTTAGTCCCTCTCAGTCAAGAATTCCAACTGGTGGTGGCATATCTAGGCAATGCCTTTGGGGTACACAACCTTGCAGGTCCTGTTTCTAGGCCCACATTTGCACTCAGTACATGGAAAGAGGGAGCTAGCTCAGGCTGTGAGTTTTTCATTGAAAATCCTGCACATTTCAAGTTATACTGGTTGTAACTTAGCTCCAAAAAAATATTTGGGTGCTCACTTGTTGAAATACTCCTCTCCCTCAAAAGGTGGAAGTTCATCCAAAGTTAACATGGATATAACTGTCCAAGTTTTCTTGATTTTGATCAGCCTGGTATGAGTTGCTAACTTCAGTTTGCTTTGGTGGTGCTGATTTTTTTTTTAGTTCATATCTTTGATGTGACACTGAAGGGATTTAAGTTTGACAAGCATAGCTTTGACAGACTGAATAATCTGCCTCTATGGGGAGGCAGTAAACGAGACCTCGTCAACAACTCCATAGTCACAGTGGGTTTTGCTGCTGGTTCCTCTGAACCCTCTATAGGACTGCATGCAAACAGGAGGTCCCTAGCTCTTATGCCTAATATTCTATTTGTAAATGTTCTGGCCTTTTGGCTTAGTTTCCCCTTGGCACCATTGTTTCTAATTGGACTAACACCTTGTCATTTATCATAGTCAGTATGCAATAGTACAGGCAATTTTATGTTACATCTTTTGGTACACATTTCTGAATATACTAGTGTTGAGCCGACCAGATTTGCAGAGAGCATACTCAACAAATATTACCCCAAAGTCCAGCTGTTGACAATGATGATCTGGGGTGATGTGCATGAGAAAATCATGGACTGTTGTAAAAGCCTGGACTGTTGACTTGATGTTGGTGCAAGCAAATCCCAAGTGCAACAGTCCCTTCACACTCCCATGACCAATTTCATATATTATCTTACCAACTGAAGCCAGTGATGGCATTGTTGCCTTCCCAGCTATTGCATAGTCTGATGCCAGCAGAAACGACTTCAAGGTTCTGAATCTGGGAAACACCTTTCGAGGGCCCCCTTGAGAAATGTGTTGTATAATGTTTCAAATTTGATGGGTCTTGTATCCTTTACCCATCCCACCAACTCTGAATTGCCTGATGCCTCCCAAAATGCAGGGATGTGGCAGATGTCCTGTGCATCCATGCACTGTCCATAGGCATTTCTGTCACAGAAATAAATAGGGGGATGAACAGACAATAATATCTTGAATAACTCCTGCCAATCAGATATATGTCAAAATATCTGTTCTTGCTGGAGTAGAAAATCTGTGTGAAAGGTGATGCCTCTGAAAATCAATGCACTAAAAAGTCCTTCCTGGGTGGATACCATGTCTGGGCTAAATGGCCCTCCTGGCTCCAGGATACATAGGCAAGAGGGCATGTGATCATGGAATGGGAGCTTTTTATCAGCGTTTTCTTGAACATGTGCAAGGAACTTGGCCACAGCCTTTGCATCACATTCCTCTCAGGTTCGGCAGTGTTTGCAGGGAATGATAATGTGCTGGTGTGGATGATCCAAAAATGTGTATAAAAGCTCAATTTGGCTGACAAGCTTGTGCATCTGTGCCTTGTCCAGGAGTACTAAAGCATTTCTAGGTGAGGGAGATTGGGGAGCACATGATGGTGAAGATAACTCTTCAATTACCCAAGAAGACAAAGACCTCTCACTAGGACTCAGTTTTCTGAAGTGGTACCCAATTTGGCTCAGAATATCCCTCAATTTGCTGTTGGACTGTGCCAAGGTGTGGTGGCAGAGTTCACTCAAAGCCCACTTGTGGAGATCGGCTTGGGTAGGATTTTGGGGGATATTCTTGAATAAAACCCACAAAACTGATGACCCTATTTGTAGGGAATAGCACGGGTAACCCACAGGTACTTTTGAATGTACCCATGCCTGTACCCATGTCTACCTGTACCCGCATCTACCCATACCCGCAACCTGTGGGTCATGAGCCCTGGGTCACGGCAGGTATGGGTTTCATCAGGGGTCATACTAACAAAATCACATTTATTTAATACAATTATTAAACCACCCTACAAGCAGGCGCTCATAGGCATGGGGTGGATTGCAAGTTGGCCCAGAAACAAAAGAAAAAGAAAAAGAAAAAGAAAAAGAAAAGGCCCACTGCTGGTGGGCATGGTGTTGGCAATGAGGGGTGGTTGGGGGATGCAGGCGGCGGCAAGGGGGTTCATCTATGGGGGTTTGTCCACAGGCAAACAGGGGTTGGGTAGGGGGAACGGGGGGCACAGGGGGTCAACAGGTGGTGGTGGATGGCTTGGGAGCATGGGGGATAGCAGGTGTTGTCTAATGTGACATAGCAGGGGTTGTGGAGGTTGGGGGGTGTCAAATGTGTGGCCGTTCGTCCATTGTGGGGGCAGGGGGTATGTCCTGGGGCATTGGGGATGACAGGGGGACAAGCTGGGACATAGTGGAGGAGTGTTCTGGATGTGGTAGGTGGGACATTGCTTGTGGTGTTGTCAATGACATGGCAGGGCCAGCGGGGGTTCAACTTGTTGAATGGGGGGTTCCTTTGTGTCCAGCCAATTGGCAGGGCATCCCGTCGCATCCCCTGGGCTCTGGGGGTTGTGTTTTACCTGGCTCAAACAGTCTGGGGGTCAGTGGTGACGTGGCACATCAGAACGTGTTGGGGCATGCACCTAGTGGGTGCCCCACTCCACGGGCCTCCTGACACCTCCCTGGAGCCATCCTAAGCCCCATCAGGCCCCCCACCTCCCAGCTGAGTGGGGAGGAGAGGTGGCATGTGGTGGGGGGGCCGTCATTGCATATACAACAGAAAACACTGAAAAAATTAGTTAGATTAATAAAATTTGATTAGAACAATGAAAAAAAAAACCTATCCCCCATCCTGGAGGAGTGGTGGAGGGAGGAAGCAGAGAAGAGTGAGGAGCTATCGTAGTGGTGGTGGTGCAAGCAAGGCACATCACAGTGGTGATGTGCATACAAACATGTGTAAATATATACACAATCAACAATCAACCAAGTTGCGGAGCGCATTTGTGTGCACACAAGGCCAAATGGTCTGTGCACAATGGAGGGGATATATAAACCCCCATTTCCAACATTCTTGGTGGGGAAATCCCCACCTTTAAGTGTAGTATTCAAATTTAAGTAGTATTAAAATATTAGTAGTGCCTCATGAGCCCTCTTAGTGGTGGGTAGGTGACAGGCCATGGGTAGCATTCTGCTGACCCATACCTGTACCTGCAGGACCCGTACCCGCAAACCCGCACAGGTTGCGAAACCTGTGCATATCCCTACCTATTTTCCAAATAGGCTGAAGAAACAATGCATCACAACCTATGGTGTCCACAATCTCTCAAAGAAAGAGCACTTGCAAATGGAAATTTGGGTCAGAAGGAAAGTCAAACCATTGAATGAGAATTTTTTCCAGCAGGCTCTCCTCATCCTGTAATCTTGTTGGTGAACTTTCTAGGTCATACTGACAATTTACATAACCAACATGGCAATGGATAGGGGCAGCCAGGGAAAGACCAGCAATAAAATCGTCTATGCGAAGCTCTGTGGATGTTTGTGGCTGAGAATTGAGTAAACCCTCTAGGCAAAAACATAGAGGATGCAGCCAGTGGCTATAGTTTTGGTATGAATCCTTGATTTTGCCTTCCAACCATTCCCACAGTACAAGGTTCAGGAGTAAAATGCGGTGGCGGACTACTTGCAGCATGAAATTGATAGTGCTATGACACCCAATAAGTTGATTGAACTGATGGAGAAGATTGGCCATGATTGATGGAACATCATTCTTTCCCCTATCAATATGAAAATCTGAGTCTATAAGGTCGATGTATCTCAGAGCTCCAGCTATGTCACTGGCACACTGCCTGACACATGTTCAATGGAGCCAAGAAGCTCTAGTAAATATTCCTCCATAATGGCTGTGAGAGGTGACAATTGAAGCGGACTGCATGGACTGGAGTCATGAGTGGAGGTTTCAGCTGTATCTACCACTAAAATTGATCGAGATTGGCCTGGGACCAAAGCCTACTACACAAACTTTGCGACATACTTCTTTCCTCAGTTCTGTTATTGATGCCTATGTTATTCCGAACCCTGCTGGCCTTGTCCGGGCTACTGCAGTTGGCGTTGCCAGCTTAATGTACAGAATGAGTTTCTAATGGGATCTACCACATGAATACCAACCTTGCAGTGGTCATGTAGTAATTACAATGCCAATAAATTTGTTAGCATTAGTCTGCCAATCCTCTTCTTCCAAAGCACTCTCCTCGTCACTTATATTGTTGTCCAAATCTAGATCCAGCTCAACCTCACCATCATCAGATTCTGCATTGGAAAAGGTCCTCTTCTTTCCCTTCATATTTTTCTTGTGTTTGATCTTCCTTTTCCCTGAATATAATTGGTATCAACTTTTGTATAGCCATCATACTTGAAACATACCATTATGTGATCTGGGTCTAGGCCCTCCATCGCCGCTGTGGTTTTTTAAGATAACTGAAGGCTCTATATCTTTAAGAAATGCCTCCATCTCATCATTGCCCTCCATGTCAGATCCTTCTTCAGAGTCACTTTTAGTCTTATCTTCCTCTTCCTAATTGTTGCCATTGTGCTTCTTGCTCATCCTCCTTTTCTTGGCAGGACACTTTAAGTTTTACATGGAATAAAAAGTGTTGGGAATGGAGTGGTGAACAGTGACAGGAGGAGTTAAGGACAAGGTTAAGAAGATGAAGTTAATCTCAAAGGCTAGTGAGTGAGGGAGTCTGCAACAGGGAGGAATGTTATTATCATCTCCTACAAGATGTGCAATATTTATACTACACAGTGTAATGCACTCCTATAATATATAAAGGAGGTATTCTGTAATAGACCCCTGTACCAGTTAATAGTGGAGTAACTTTGTCATATCCCCTATAACAATGTCAATAATAGTGACATATGATATCATGGCTTGGTAAGTCCTAGACTTTCTGCAGGGTGTGTCATAGACACTCTATCCATAGCTTTGTCTTGGATAGGCTATCATAGACATGCTGCAGTATGAGTAATCCTGTAGCATGTGTTAACTGTGGGTTCCCCTATATGTGGTTAATGTGCATTAGCCCTAACCCTACTGTTGTCCTAGCTTAACACATGTGTTAATATGACTTAGCATATTCTGGCAATATTCCCTAGGCATGTTAACTGCCTTGGCTTGCCTGTATACTCTTGTATACATAATCCCAACAAAAAGTGATTGATCTTACTGATGGGCCTGACTTGGCATTTGCACTTCTTCTGTTTTGACTTAATATGAACCAGATCTCTTGCATGTCTCTTTCTTGGTACTGCACAACTGCATATGGTGCTTCAGAAATATAATTGGAATTGTGCAATGCCCTCAATGCCTCTTCTGAAAAATCATCCAACTTTTCCCTATACACTGTACCAATCGTCACACCCACTCCATCCAGGATGATAGGGAGAGGGTTTCAGACCAATACATATACCCTTGTCATTTGCATAGGAAAAGCTAGAAAAGAATCAATCCTGATCAAACCTGAGCAGCACCTTTGGATCAGTTTGGCTGATATAATAAGTCATTTGCTGTGCGAATGAATGGATCATGAAGTCAATATAGTCATCAGTGCCCATAATGCAGCACTCATCCTTGGTGAATGTTGTCTGGGTGCAGGAACAGCATTGAGGTTGTCCCATGATCCTGTAGTTATCATTTGGATTAACAACGGCAATGTGATAGTTTGTACCTACACAGGCAACTGCATCTCTTGGTAACTTTTGAAGAGTTTTCCATCTGGTAAGGCTGCAAATGCCATGGAACTGGTGCCATTGAAGGATTTGTTCGGGGGATACCCTATCAATGTTAAGCTGTTGTAACCCTTGTTGTTGCTGACCTGATGTGGAGTGTGGTAGAAGGGTTGGCTGCCTCCATGGAAGTGGAGACTGGAGAAATACACCATAGAAAACTCTTCCATTACCCAAGAGATACCCCAATCGAGGATGCTGAACAACTCTTCATCTACATCTGGATGAGGTTTGCTCCAGTTTGACAATGCAGTTTGACATGCTGGAGAATCACTGCCATTGATGTGCATACCAGCAGCATGACCTAGAGACCACTTGAACACCTCAACTGTATAGACTGTTGGATACTTCCAAATCTGCAAATGAAAAAGAATAATACCTGATTTGGGGTGCTCAGAAACTGCAGCAGCAATGTTGAGTTGAAAAGAAGGATAACAAATGTTGTCAGTAATGCTGATTTTAGGTATGTTTGCAACGGCAGCTTGTGTACACATTTTATCAATTAAGTCTGCTGGCCCCTGCTCCAGGCCTTTCATTGCCAAGAAGGCACCAAGCTAGAAACATTACATGTTGACATATCTCAAATCTCCAGTACTTTACTGTCCCCCACTGGAACCGACCAGAACTGACCTGTTCCGACTGGAGTCTGGCTGGAATCCAACCTGTTCCAAGTGGTTCTGACTGGTTCCAACCGGAATCCAACCTGTTCCAAGTGGTTCCGACTGGATCCAACTAGAATCTGACTGGATCCAAGTGGTTCCAAGTGGTTCCAACCAGAATCCAACTCAATCTAACCACATTCTGAGTGAAAATAGCTATACATTAGTGCATCTGGTTGAATATAGCTATGTAATTGTTTGTTTGGACAGATTTGGTGCATTTAGTTGGATGTGGCTATACATTGAAGGTGATTGGTATAGTTATAACTATATATTAGAGATGATTGGTGCTCTGGTTGAATGTGGCTATTTGTTTGGACTTATTTGGTAATTAGTATACTTATAACTATATGTTACAGATGATTAGTGCTCTGATTGAATATGGCTATTTCTTTAGATGTGACTATGTATTGATTTGTTTGGACTTATTTGGTGATTGGTTTAAATGTGACTATACATTAGAGATGATTGGTGCATCTGGTTGAATGTGACTGTATGTTGATTTGTTTGGATTTATTTGGTGTATCTGATTGGATGTAACTATATATTGAAGGTGATTGATGTGGATGTGACTATTGATTGGTGCATTTAGTTCAATGTGACTATGTTGGACTTATTTTGTGCATCTGATTGGATGTGGTTATATCCACTAGAACTTATTAGTGAACTACAAAACAGTCTTTTCAGAACAAAAAATAAGATTTTATTGTATATAACTACAAAGCTATTCAATCAGTAGTAAGTCTTATCTTTTTAGTCAGAGTCTGTATTTTGGTCATCATTATCACTTGCATCATCCTGAATTCCTTTTGCCTCCTTTTCTTTTTGTAAATATTGCTTTCTCAACACATGTTGGGTATGATAGAAAAGCATTGCATGTAAGAACTAATTGAAGTTTCCAGGGGTCATGCGCTTTAGAATTGATTCATAACCTGCTAGCCAAGAATTCAACTGTTCACAAGCCTGTGTATTGAATGCATGTTTGTAACAAGGATTTCCATGCTTATCAACAGTTGAAAGAACCAGATTTGGTGCAGAACCATCAGTTGGAGCAGGGTTACACCAGGTACAGCATATGTTGTCAGTAGCTTTATGATTTGTGTAATGGTATGAATCTACAATAAAGCGAGTGGTTTGAAGCCAATCATCCTCATCATGATTACTGGCAATATGTTTCAGTACTGCACATGCATTGTCAATGCAGATATAGGCTGGCCGTGATTCTTTATTTGGATAAATACTACTCAGAAATTTCATTATATTTGTTGGAGATTCAGATCTGTCAAATTTTGTCCAAGCTATAACAGTTCCACAAGGAGCACAAATGGTTTCAACACAGTAAAATCGGTTAGGGCTGAAATAATGCTTGTTATCTCTTTCAGGTGGTGCTGGTCCATCATGAGGCACTGACTCTCGTTGGATATTTGGCAGCCATTCCAAACTTTCAGCAGGTCTTCTTAACATCCAGCAAACACCTGCCAGTGCACCAGGACTCCAATTCTGAATGTGCTTGTCCCATTCCTTTTTATGCTGTTGACAAGCTTGGGTAGGAAGAACTTTATCATTGGCAGCCAACTATACAACATTTACTTCCATATTCCCTTTCATGTACTGCACAGAATGCACCACCATGAGCATTTAAAAGATCAGCATCACAATTTTGATGTGCACAGTGTGTTGGTCCCATTACTATTCCATCAAGAATACGCATGGCTACATCTGCATTATCTGTATCCATATTGTCTGGATCATTGTTTTCTGAATGCCTATAAGGCTGTGTGCATTCCGAGCAAGCATGACCATTGGCAGCATGTATAACCCCATTCTTTCCAAGAGCTGCAAATGCATCTCTAGTTACATCATCAATTGGTAGATCTTCATTGAGTTCCAAATATGCATTCTGATTAGTAGCAATGCTTCGGATTGACTCTTGAACAAATGCCTGCCATATATGTCATCAATCAAGTTTAGCAGAATAGTTTAAGCAAATGCATTATTCCAATACTCAGTATAGGCAGCAGCTGAAGCATGAAAGCTGTACATGCCATTGACAACTGCATTTGAAAATGAACAGTCAACCCATATATGCTGGCCAATCTTTAAATGTCTTGCTAAATTCAGATAGACTTTATTTCTTCTGCCTGATGTCTGGATGAGGCCTTCATGATCAGCATGGTATTTTGTATCACATTTGACACATTTTCCAGTCATAGCATAGACATTTTTATGAATTGTAGTGCCTTTTATCAGAGTCACTTTAAGAATATCTTGAGGATGAGTGTCTTGATGCAAAGCAAGTGGTTGACAATTTGTGCCTTCACATTCAAATGAAGTTGGACAAATCACATGAACTGCTCCAATGTTCTGATGAGAGATGGGAGCTAGTCTCTGTTTAATTTTTCCAGACTTTGAAAAAACAGGCTCCAGATTGAGAATATTGGCCATTTTATCAAGCTTGGTAGCTATTGGTATAACTAGTGCATTATCATCCATGTTTTGTGGAATTTCGTTGTGTTTCATCAAGGTTTTAGCATCAATGCCCAAACGATACCCTATAGCTCTAGCCAATGTTTTAATCCATCCAGAACATGCTTTTTTTCACTCTCCCTGAACAAGTGGATTTTTTTGATGGCTATGCAAATTTAGAAGATCTGGATTGTCTGTCAAGCCGAACAGCACCAGGAGTACTGTGGCCAGAGAAACACGGGAACTCAAGTTTTGAGAGACAAAGTCACTAAAAACTTTGAATGTAATGTCTGGAAAGGGCTGTACATCAGACATTGCAGCCACATATGGTAAGCTTAAAAGCAGGACCAATAGCACCACAATTCTGCAACTGAGAGCAGAATATGCCAGCAGTAGAATGTGCCATAGTAATGCAGAAACACAGCTATACAAGGAAAAAAAGACACCATAAAATGATCAGATACAAGTACACCACTTAATTGTAACCTACTTTCTGGACTTGGAGCTAGAGGCTTTCAATTTTCCACCTTTTCCACCAGATAATTTCTTTACTTTCTTTGACAGCTCACCCTCATCTGAACTATCATCCTTCCTGGTCTTTCTGTTTTTCTCCTTCCATTCATTGATTCATGCTTTCTCCTTTCCTTCAACCGCTTCTGATAAGCTCTATCCAAAGTCCCCTCCTTCTTCCAGATTCCCAAATCCTTGAAAGAATAATGAGATTTTTGAAGATGCCAAACCTCAAGATCTGAAGGCTCTGTGTCCTCCTCCCCTCGCTCTAGCCTCCTAGTCAATTCAGCAACAGCTTGGTGATACACAATATACTTCTTGTACCACAGTTGGAAAGAAGAGTCAGTGCAGTGTGCCAGAGCAGGATCAATGTCTAGAGCATTGGCAACTTGTACCAGGACAGGATTTTTGAGGACATGCTCACTGAACTGAGCTTCCAACCCTGAAGCAGATGGGGCAACAGAGGGAACAGCAGAAGGAGTAGCAGATGTAGTAGGCAGGGAACCTGGTGCAGATAGTGCATCATAGGTGCTCTGAAGCATATATTATTGCATTGATGTTGAGAAATTAAAAAATTCTTACAATGAGAATTTGAGTCTTGTATTCTCCATTCTCCTTCAACCAGATCAGATCCTCTTCTCATGGCCAGCTCATACTGCCCTTTCATCATCCACTCACCATCCTCATAGGTATAGATATGTTGGTTATGGCCTAGCACATAGTGAGTCTATATTATTTGATATCGAGAATTGACTCTTATGTCACACAGGAGAATGTCTGTCACCAATTTCTTCAAGAACATGGGCTAGAGAATTGGTTACCTCATGTTTAAACAATTGCCTGTTCATCTTCACCACATCCCATTTGGCACAAGCAGGATCCTCTGCAGAAATGTACAAAAAGACCCGCCCAATAGCAGGAATAAAAGCATCATCATCCTCAGCAATGTCTGCCAGATTAGGGTTGTTGCCATAGGCCCTGCCACAAAAGATACCCCCAGTAGTATGAGAAGCACCTTGTAACTCAATAAGGCATGGAGGACTACCCATTTTCACATCTGGCAAAGTAATATTAAATCTACTACAGATATATATATGAAACACAGTATACCTTGATCAAGTAGGTCCCAATCCTTACCCAATGTAGACAGAGCCAGATGGTCATCATCCACATTCATTGCATCCATGGCTCTAGGGGGGGTGCCATCATGTCTGTCTTTAGCACCAGCCATCAGGGCCCTGGGGTTGTTGCCATTGCACCCAGTCTTAGTACCACTTGAGTCAGCATCATCGGGTCTAGGAATAGCCCATGTCACCCTAGCCTTGGGTTTGGCACCATCATCACTCGAGTCGGCGGTGTCAAGTGCAGTGGCAGCCCTTGTCACCCTAGCCCTGGGTTTGGCACCATTGTCACTTGAGTCGGCTGCATCGAGTGCAGTGGCAGCCCTCATTATCCTAGCCCTGGGTTTGGAACGATCATCACCCAAGTTGGCGGTGTCGAATTCAGCCATATCATCCGCCATCCTAGCCCCAGGGTTGGGTCTGTCCTCACTCGAGGGGGTGTAGTCGTGGCTTGCCTGAGGGTTGGTACTGTCCTTGATCAGGGGGGTGTAGTTGTGGCTAGCCTTAGGGTCAGCCTCGTTGTCGCTCAAGGGGGCACTGCCACATCCAGCCCTACCACTGTCAGTATTGGTCTCACTATGGGGAGACCCAGACGTTGATAGGTATCAGGAGCGTCCAAAGCTCTGAACCATCCCATTTTCACATTTTTAACAACACCTCCTCATGCCACATTCTACAATCATCATAGGATCTCACACGCATTACTACCAATACTCATGCTACTATGCAGCCTCAAAACTCTTCATTGTTAGCTCCCACATCAGTTATGTTGACCTCCACCTCTTGGCCCACTCCGTCATCCACCTCACTCTCTTCTTTCCTGGCTTGGGTCACCACCGCATTGTCCTCTGGTCGCACTTGATATTGTTCAACTCATTGTTGGCAAAGGAAGAAGATATCTCACTCACTCCAGTCAAGGCTCCATCGTAATGGGTCACAGAAGATAATGGGATCATCTCCTCCAACAGGCAAATTTTCTGTGTTGAGCTCTGATGAGAATCGTCCCCACACAATAGCGCGTCTCCATTGGTAGGCCATCAGGATGCACATAATCAAGAGGATGATGAAGAAGAAAAGGACAAGAGAGATGTTGTTAGAGATCATGGTGTAAGGTTCTAGTGCAAAGAACAGTATTATCAACAGTCCTATGATTTTGGTCACATGACAAAGTTCCCAGGATTACATCATCATCCTCTCCAGTCCCTATCACCTGCCTGACAAGCCTCTGGACGCATTTTTGGATAGGAGGCAAGTCCTATTACACCAGGTAGATTTCTTACACCAGGTAGATTTCTTGACCTAGTACCCACTCTTTATTCCATTACCCACTCCTTATTCCATTACCCCTCCCCCCCCCTTTTTTCTCATTGGCATCTGATTCCTTCTCATTTTACTTGGGTCCTCTTCACCCACTTCAATTTCCTGGCCCCACTTAGAATATCTATATAAGACATCTAGTAGATAGAAAAGAAAAACAATATATCATTTCCCCTCTATCGTTTAGAGCACAGAGCTCAATTCTAGCTTCGTCCTATCATATTATCTCATCTCAGCAACCCCAGTTCAAGTCTCATTTATCATATTCTCCCTCAACCTTTCATCCTTCTACCTTGTGACAAACACCAACCCAAAGCCACCTCACAACCTTCCTCTAGTCTAGTTGGAGTACATTTGGAGTGTCATTTCCAGGTGTCTCCTCAGACTGAGTATCATCAACGTCTGGCTGTTGGTCTCGTGGTCCAAGGTCCCACTGTCCTCTCCTCCTTGTAGGTCCAAACGTTGTTGGTGGCCGCTGCTGGTTGCCAGCTGGGGGGAGGTCAAACTACAAGGGCAGCTGGGAGGGGCATGGGGAATACCACTTTCAGAGAGCTTCTGCTCCATTTTCCTATTGGGATGGGTAGTTGATGGGCAACGAGAGCGTTGGGGGACTCACTGAAGATGTTTGGCAGCTGCCTGTGCAGCCTCCTCCTTTGCTTTGTCGGCACTCATTTTCCTGATGCGTTGGGCATTCATGAGCAAACGAGATTGAGAGGCGGTTGTTGCTACTCACCTGGGCACTCATTTCGGTTTCTTGTTCTTCTGCTCTTTCTTCCCCTCTCGGCCTCCCTTCCCCTTCCTCTTCAGTTCTGGTTCGTTGTCTTCTCTTGTCTTTGGGTGCTTGTGGGTCTGATTGTTGGTGTTGGAAGTCTTGCACTTGGAATGGGGGGGGCTGCCTCATTGGAGACTGCTCCGGGTGGTGGGGAGGCTGGATCAGGTTGTCATGGGCATGATAGCATGATGGGATGAGTCGGCGGTGTGGTAGTGATGGGGGGAAAGAGAGGAAAGAGAACGGTGTGTGATGTGCAACATCAACATGTTTATGCCAAACCGGGAGTTGCCGCCAACAGGTGTCCAGGTAGCCAGAGATTGCCAGAAGCTTACATGTGATGTCATGAGGGTCATTCATATAAACCTTTTTTGAGGCAGTTGTTAGTCACGTGCCCCTCAAAAAAAAAGGTGTTTATTTTATAGGTTATAAATTTAAATAATATAAATTAGGGAGTCTGACTGGTTCCTGATAAACAAACAGTCAGTGATGACCAGTGTTTCCTGTGGCCGTGTGACTGTGCCTGGGAGATGCACCCAATATAGCAGCATGATGTGACACACACAGATAATGTGTCACAGGGCTTCATGTGCATGGATCCAAGCGGAATCCAGTTGGAATTATTCTGCTCGGATCTGACCAGATCCAGTGGTTCCAGTCGGATCTGGTCCGAAAAAATGACAGCCATTTGGCAGGCTGCTCTATCAAAAATGTCCAACCGGATCTGACCGGAATCCGACCAATTCTGACCAGATCCGACTGGTACTGGTGGGGCACAGTAAAGACCTCGATGACCAATGGCAGGGAAATGAACAGCGGGGATGGCGAATGACAGCAACGAACAGTGGCAAGAACACCAGAACCCCCCCCCTCGCTACAAATGTGAGAGGGTGGGGCTTTTTTTCTTTTTGTTCATTCTCTTTTTTGTTTTGTTGCTAAACCCCACCACTGTAAGCACCTGCTCACAGGGTGTGAATGTAAATAATTTTATCTACTATATAATACATGAAAACCAGTTGAAACCAGTCTAAACTGGTAGACTGAACTGATTACGACCAGTCCTAATCAGTTCGGTTACAGTCTAACTAACTTAGTGTACTGGTCTAGACCGGTTAACCCTCTTAGAGGTCAAAAAACTGGACCAAACCAAACCTTAAAACACTACTTCCAATAGAGGAAGGGGAGGCAACTGTAAACCCACCAGCCCAATCTCCCTACACACTGTACCTCTGAGAGAGGTCCAGGACCAAAGAAAAATGGCCACTAAGCAACTGGCAGACACTCCTTTGTTGAAAATGAGAGGCCAGGGAGGTAGGACTTCACAGCAGCCTCACCTTGGTCTACTGACACCCCGGGGACCCAAACAGACCCAAACTGTAAAAGAGCCCAAGACCCAGGGAAGTTGGAAAATCCAAACAGCCCAAGAAAAGAGGCAGAGGGAGTGGAGAAAATGCAAAGAAAGTGCTCAAAAAATTGCCAGGTGAAGCATGGGAAAAATGTTAATCAGCCAAGCTCACCACACTCACTGTGCTCGCTATACGTATTTGAGGGTGGTCAGGTGCTGCTTAGTCAAATTATTATTCAGCAGGTCTCATGACAGGTTTGAGTCCCACAGCCTGAAAATGTCACATGACCAGAAAAGGTCACAGGGTCCCAAAAAAAGCAAAAACATGACCACTTTCAAATAGTTAGAGGGTGGTCAGCTACCCAAAACTGAAATGTTTTCCCATGTCAAAACTTGGCAGAACTTGAAATATTGTCACTCTACTTAAATAGGCAATTACTGATAGTCACACCATCTTCATCTTATCATCATCATCATGGATCGTACTCAGAGACGATGGCTACTCATTCAAATTCTAGGCATATTTGTGAATACAATAATTGTTGCTCTCATCCTATTTGCAGCTCCATTGTGTGATAAAGAGGCATACCATACATCAGCACTTTCTGCGGCTGCATGGGTCCTTGAGCTTCTGGAAAGTCACCCAGGGCGTATCTGTTGTGAACTAGGTGTATCCAAAGGAGTGTTTCAGTTCTTGGTTGCCTACCTACAACAGATGGGGATATCACACTCTAGGGGTATTCTTCTGGAGGAGCAGCTGGCCATTTTTTTGTATAGATGTGTCACAGGTATATCAGTGCCCCATGCTGGTGAAAGATTTCAATGTTCAAATGATACAATGTCAAAGTAAGTTATCCTTGTCTAGATTCACATCTATACCTACTGGGCATCAGATATTTTTTAAAGATGCTTTATATCTTCTCATCCAAACCCTTCTACACCAACTTTGTCCACCAGCCATGGAGCACAGATCCCCCTTCTTCCTACATTGTTGACAACCCCAAGTTTCATCCTTACTTTGAGAATGCCATTGGTGGTATGGATGGGAGTCACTTTATTAGCTCTGGTACAGCAGAGCAAACCTTGGCACATGATCACAAAGGGCTTACCACTACAAACTGTCTTGCTGGATGTGATTTTGATCACAACTTCACATATCTCTCCACTGGTTGGGAAGGATCAGTTAGCAATTCAACAATGTTCTTTGATTCCCATATAACCGATTTAAGGCTCCAGTCAGGTAAATTCTATCTTGCTAATGCAGGATTTCCAGTTGCTAATGCACTTCTTATACCTTATCGAGGTGTGTGGTATCATCTGGCAGAATGGGGCCATGCAGATCTTTGATGTGTTGCCTTTCATCATAAATATTGCCATGATGCTTATTCATTATTAGCCCAGCCAATGCACAGGAGCTCATTAATCTTTGCCATGCATCAGCTCAAAATATAATCAAGAGGATGTTTGGTATCCTGAAGAATTGGTTTGAAATCCTGCAACACAATCCTCATCTCACACCCACAGTACAAGCACATCTTCCTGCTGCACTTGCAGCAATACACAATGCAATCCAGAAATATGACCCTGGTGAAATTGAGGATTGTATCAAGGAGTTAGAAGCTGAAGAGTTTTTGATTGATGAATCAGATCTGCAAGGTGAGGAAGGGACAGAGGGAGAGCTCACAGAGGGACCACCAGAGCAAGCTGAGAAGCAAGATGCTGACGAGAGGAGGGATGACATTGCAGAACATATGTGTATTCAATATCAACAAGTCCTTGAGGCAAGGGGAGAAATCTAGCATATACTGGATGGTATTATCCTCATGGTGTCACAGGTGTTGAAATTTGACAGGTACATAGCATTGTACTATACATGTACAGTACATCATACGAGCAATACAGAGAATTTCTCAAATACAATGGAATGGCTACAGTCAATTGAAACTAGATTAGTGAAATGTTCCTTTGGCTTAAATCAAAGGAAACCCTAGGTCTTTCATCTGCCTCTGAACCCATGCCTTCCTCAGACCATCATGCTTCAGTGCAACGTAGGCATCTGCAGCAGCAGAATTTACTCTGAACAGGTCAATAAACATGGCCATACAATCATCACTCAAATGACACTCCTGCTCTTGAAAAAGATCCATCGCTTTGGCCCGACGCTCAGGCGAAGTGTCAGAATGCATACAGTCTGGCTGCATTAGGAGGCTGCCCTCAATCATACTGTTGAAGCTATCGAGAGATTCCTTGATGCTGTTCAATGCAATGGCACCAGTTACAGCCATGTGCTGCATCTTGCTGCTCGTCAATAACGACACACTAAGTGCGGACTGTTTATATTTAGATGATGTAGATGCCATGGTAGCTGTTTGCGAAGCAGATGTGGTAGAATTTATAGATTCACGAGGGTCAAGGGTGGCTGCTGAATCAGCACGGAGGGGCAAAGGAGGAGAGATTAGCGATGAAGGTAGATATGCTGACAATGGTGGTGGAACAGCCAGATCACCATCAGATGCATGCCCCCCATTAGATCTGTCGCTAGGGATACTATCAAGGGGGTTGATGCCAAGAGTATTGCCAGGTGGATCTTCGGGGAGTGCACTGAGTGTTGCATTTGTGGTGCCATTAGTTCCTTGTCCAGGTTGATAGATGCTACCACCCTTCACAAGGCTGGGCATGAGTGGGGACATCAGATCATAGAGAACAAAGCCCTTGTGTGTGAATACAGCGCTCGCAGGATGTTTCTATCAACCTTTTTTAGATCCCGAATATTAATTAAATTATGAAACACACTGTTGTATACTCCTTCCACACTGACTGCTCTGCAACACCAATATTCATCCCCAACTCCATGGTATACTTGCACCCTATCCCAGAAAGGCCTTTCAGAGTGGTAACTAGATTGTATTGAGTATAGAGCTGCCAAATGTTTAGTGAGTGGCAATCTGCAGAGAGTGGTACATACATGGCCATATTTTGAGGAACATGCAGTTGAATTCTTGACAAGACCCTTAACAGGAGGGATCTTCACCATCTCCTGGATGGCAGCAGTCTGTGTAACCGACTTGAAAGATCCACCATTGCCAGCCTCAGACTTTTTAGAAATAAGAAATGAGATTAAGTGCTCTTCATCTGTGGCCGTCCAGTGACACTTTTCCACAGGTTTCCTGGCAGGCTCAGTTGTGGGATTGACAGCTTTTTGACCACAATTAGCAGGCAGCAGCGGTGGGGCCTCATTGCTGGGGCTTTTCAAGGAACTACGAGTTTGCATGGCAAGGATTGTGGAGTCACACATGTGTCACAAAATGGCCAATCCAGCTGCTCAGCAATGCAGCCAGAATACATGGGAAAAATTCTCAGTTTTGGGTTGCTGACCACCCTCTTATAGACAAGCTTCTGAAGCATGCCTCTGGCGCTCTGCTTCCTTTGCTTGCATCACTCCTGCAGCCCACTTCTTCAACTTTTCAGGGGGCTGCACCCCCCCAACCCCCTGCTTGTGTCTTTTACTCATCTTGTCAACACAGTCAGGAACCTTCAGCCCTTGCCTGTGTAAAGAAGGTGTCATAGTAAATTAATAATAATTAGTGGCCATGTCACATTTTACTTTCTACTTTCTTATTTACAGTTAAAACTATTTCTACATCTTAATCTGATACCACTCAATTATACACAATATTTTTTATCCACTCATCTGAACTTTCATCTCCCTATATTCCCTTCATGTTGTCCACAGACTTCACCTGTCACACTATCACAAATTCCCATGTCTGAACATAAAACTCCAAAAATCCAGCCCCACATCCTACAGACACCTGCGTGCAGGAGGGTTTCAATGTAGAAGGATCTCTGCACTCCTACTCAGCCCCCCCACCCCAGCCCCTCCCTATCCATCTTCCCCATCCCACCCCATCTCTTCTGCTTCACTGTCAGTCCCTCACCTCCACATCCCCTCCCTCACCTTCACATCCCCTCCCTCACCTTCACATCCCCTCCTCAGCCCTCCCCCTCCCCCTTTCCCTTATATCCTTCTCCTTCTCCCCCTGACACTCCTCCCCATCCTCACCTGGGCCCCTCCCTTACTGTCTGCATCACTCTTCCCACTGCTTGTCTCACCTCACATCCCTCTCCCTTCCCATCCCACCCCTCTCCCTTCCCATCCCACCCCTCTCCCTTCCCATCCCACCCCTCTCCCTTCCCATCCCACCCCTCTCCCTTCCCATCCCACCCCTCTCCCTTCCCATCCCACCCCTCTCCCTTCCCATCCCACCCCCACTCTCCTGCTTCACTGTCATCAGTCCCTCACCTTCACATCCCCTCCCTCACCTTCACATCCCCTCCCTCACCTCCCCCTCCCCCTCCCCCCATCACACCTGTCACACCCCTCTCTTTCCCTGTCTCCCCCCCTCTCCTCCTCTTCCCAGGTCTCCTTCACCTCTCCTCCTCTTCCCAGGTCTCCTTCACCTCTCCTCCTCTTTCCCTGTCTCCCCCCCTCTCCTCCTCTTCCCAGGTCTCCTTCACCTCTCCTCCTCTTCCCAGGTCTCCTTCACCTCTCCTCCTCTTTCCCTGTCTCCCCCCCTCTCCTCCTCTTCCCAGGTCTCCTTCACCTCTCCTCCTCTTTCCCTGTTCCCCCCCCTCTCCTCCTCTTCCCAGGTCTCCTTCACCTCTCCTCCTCTTTCCCTGTCTCCCCCCCTCTCCTCCTCTTCCCAGGTCTCCTCCCCTTTCCCCCTCCTCCCCTCCTCCCCTCCTCCCCTCCTCCCCTCCTCCCCTCCTCCCCTCCTCCCCTCCTCCCCTCCTCCCCTCCCCCCCTCCTCTTCCCCTGTTCCCCTCTTTCCCTGTCCCCCTCTTTCCATATCCCCCCCCTCACCCTCCCCCCTCTCCCCCTTTCCTCCTGCCTCCTCCCCTCTTCCCAGGTCTCCCCTCCTACATCTCCCATGTCTCCCATGTCTCCCATGTCTCCCCCCTTCCCCCCTTCTCCCCCTCTTCCCCTGTGTCCCCCCCTCCTCACTCCCCCCCTCTTCCCCTCTTCCCCTCTTCCCCTCTTCCCCTGTCTCCCCCTTCCCCCCTCACCCCCTCCCTCTCCCTCTCACATCCCTCACCATCACACCCCTCATCCTCATTCCATTCTCACTGCTTCTGGACACTCAGGCAGAACTCCAACCTAAGCCATAAATAAAAAAAATCAACTTACATCATAACTTGCTATTATTTTGCTATCTATATTTTGCTATCTATAACATATGCTACGACCCGAATGTGGGAACGATTATATAAAGTTGGTCAGCGTTAGTCAGGATTTGTCAGAGCTGACCAATTATGACCAATCATTGTCCCATACCTACCAGTAGTATTACATAATCAAAAAATGCGATATAGTGGACACCTACTTTCATGCCTCGCGGTTTTCAGGCACTGCCGCACCAAATAGATGTCAACAAGATGATCAGGAATGGGTTCAGTGTCTTACAGAAGCAGCAGAGATGCAGCTGGGTTCATCTCTCAGATCACTCTTTGCCACCATTCTACTCCATTGTAATCCAACATCTCCTCTTTTTTTTTTTTTTTTTGTTCGACAATATTTAATGTGGTGCACGGACGCAGTCCATGGCTATCTACAACATGAGATGGCGGGTATACAATGTAAGTTGAGGGGGAAACTACAGCCCCGATAATGCATGCGAGTGCGTGAAGGCCCGCGTGCTGCCCCTTTGGGCAGCTCGCATGGCCGGACTACAGGCCGAGGGCGCTCGGGTGCCTCCCCGAACCAGCTCGCCGGCACTCCCAACGGCGCGTACTAACACCCCCAGTGTCCTACCCCCACTAAGCCCCTGTGCGGCCCTTATTAGTCGTGCGTGCCCACTGACGCGCCGGCCAGGAATGAGGATTATAGGCCTTCCCGCAGGTCGACCAACCCGCCAGCCATAAGGCCCAACGGGGTTCGGAGCCCCTCGGTTGCCTGAGTACAGCCCCTCCTCGCTTAGCCGCCCCACGCATGGGACGGTACCCACCAGCTGGTGGGCCCCCCAACCTTGCCAGCGGCGAACCTGAGGTTCGGCGTTACCGACAGAGACGTTGCAGGCTCAGAGACCGAGCGCGCGTTCGGCGGCCATCAGGCGCACCAAGCCACCAGACGGGGGTCATACGCCCTGCGCATAACCCTCATCCCGGGTCCCACCCTTCCAGGGGGGCAAAGGCAAACACGCGTGGGTTTGCCTCGAGAAGTTCAACGAGGTCCGCGATGAATCGCGGGCCTTGCCGAGGTTTCTTGCGCTTCACGTGGGGGCACACGCGGAGCAAATGATCACGGTCCTGGAAGGGCCGGGGGGGGCATGTGCAGTGAGTGTCCTCACTGGGGAAGAAGCGGTCGCAGTAACTCCCAATGGGGGCATGCGCCGTGATGCACTGACAAAGTCGGGCCATCAACCTGCAATCATATGCAGTTTCTTTGAGCCAAGGTCCACAGCCAGAGGTGGTGGGCGTTGCGGGTCTTCCGCTGGGCCCTAAGGTCCAGGAAGCTCCTCCCTCGATACTTGGGGTCCGCGAAGCGGGCCACCCAGTCTCTCTCTGCCGTCTCCTTAAAGGAGGCAATCAGCCAATTGCGAGTGGCTTTAAGGGAGATCCCTAGAGCCAATCGGAGTGACGTCGCAACGTCATGAGCTTGCTTGTGTACCGCCCACTCCAGCTTGGAGGGGACAAACCACAGGTGAATGTGGTGGTCCTGGCCTAACTTGAACCAGGGCTGTAGAAGGCGGCACAGCCTAAGGGCGTGCTGTTGACCCCCCGTCGGGGAGCAGTCCACCCACGCATCAGCGAGTGCGAGGGCGTCTAAGAATACCACCACCTTCTTGCATCCAGCAGCAACGGCTGCGGACACTCCAAGGTGGAGGGCGCGGTGTTCAGCGTCGGTCGCTGAGGCGCGACCGAGGAACGCGGTAGCACGGCGGACCTCTTGGTTCCCACGGAACACAAGGGCGGCTGCTGTGGCCTGGTGGGCTGTCTTGGGCACGGACCCATCACAACCCACGATAAGACAGTCCGGATCGTGTCTGGCCACAGCCAGGACGCAGTCCAGACGGTCGGGATATTCTTTACGTTCGTCCGTCCCCTTAGGGGGCAGGCAGTGGATGGAGATTCTGTCTGAGAACAGGTCTATTAGTCGATCTCCGGGTTGACTCTCAGGGCCATAGGCCTTGAAAGGTTCATCGGAGAGGGCGCAGACGGTTACCGCGTCTGCCGCGGGGGACACGATTTTCCGTCGGGCGACGGGCGGGAGGGCCTGAAGTCCCAGCGCATGCCGGGGGGCATCTCCCACCAGGTCCCCTTCCAAGATGGCTTGGACGGGGTGTGTGCGCGTCAAAGTGGCTGTCCGAAGACAGCTCTTATCAGCCAGACGGCGCAGCACCTGTGGCATAGGCAACAGGGCGGCGAGACACTCCATAGCCCCCACGGGGGTCGTACAAAAGCAACCTGTGATCCAGCGGGCAGCGGTGTGCTGCATCTGGGACAGGGCTTTGACCATGCCTTTGGTACGGGTACCTCGGCAGAACCAGAGACGAAGTCCGTACGTCGCCACTGGGATGACGCAGGACCTGTAGAGTAGATGCTTATTCGCCGGGGAGAGTCCCCTGGACGAATTGCCAAGCATACGCATGGCGCTCACGGTTGTGAATGCCTTTGTGGTGTAAAACCGGACGTGTTCCTTAAAGGACAACTTCCGGTCAAAGAAGAAACCCAAGTATCGCCAGATCGGCTTGGGTTTGAGAGGGGTAGCCCCAGTGAAGGGGGTGACACCAAGGTCGATGGGGGGGTTGGGCGCCACCCGTGCTCTAGAGAAGTGGAAGACCTCGGACTTGGCATGTTCCAACACCAGTCCCAGGGCCGTGAAGAGGCGGAACACTTCGTTGTAAGCGTCCACAAGTTTGGGGAGGTTATCCTCCACCCGTTTGGATTGCGCGATGAGGGTATCATTGTCGACATATGAGATCAGATCCGCCAGCGGCCGGGGGACGTGGGCGAAGAAGAGACGCATCACTGGCACAATATACAGCGCTGAGCAGACGGGGGACAGAGCCGAGCCCTGCCCCACCCCGACGTCGGCAGAAAACCTGCCCGAGCTATCGGTGTTCCATTTGTAGGTCGTAAAGCGGCCTACCAGATAAGAGCGGAAGAAGTTCACCACGCAAGGTGGGAACCCCGACTTCTCGATGATTGTCAGCAAAACCTGGTGGTTGAGTGATGGGAAAAACTGAGCGATGTCGAAGGCGACAATGCTCGTTTGTAGGCCCTTTGTCCACCCCGCGCGGATGAGGTGGGTAAGGTAAACTCCAGCGTCCTCAGTGGAACGTTGGGCGATGCCTCCAAACTGGTTGGGGTGGAAGACGCCGTGTGCCACGCCGTCGAATTGGAGCCGTCTAGACAGCAACTTTTCGACTAACTTCCCGAGAGTGTTCAGCAGCACGATAGGCCTGAACGACTTCGGGGTGGAGTAATTAGGTTTTCCAGGTTTCGGTATGATGACTGAGGTGGATTCCTTGAAATGAGAGGGCCAGTGGCCCAGTGTGACGCACGCCTCTGCAATGCGGACGAAGAGCTCAGCAATTTCGACATTGCCAGCCCAGCGTTTAAGGAAAGACCACGTAACGTGGTCCGGTCCCGGAGCGGAGCGTGATGAGCACGCCTTGAGGGCTTCCCGCAATTCCAGCAGGGAAAAAGGAACCCACTCCCGGGGGGGGAGGGAGTCATAGTCGTCGAGCACCGAGAGGTCTATGGGGTGGTCATTGGCCGCGTTGTAGGTACCATCCAGCGCCGTCCAAAGCGCCTCCAACGTGTTGCAAGGGGCACCTCCATAGGAGATGGCCTCGCACGACGGGAGGTTAAAGAACTCCCGCTTGGCGGCTTTGACAGCCTGCTTAAACATGGTCCAGTCCTCAGGGTCCCGGGACTCCCGGTACTCCTTGAGGGCTGTGTGACATTCATCCGACCACCACTCCTTGGAGCGGCTACAGATGTTCTTAGACCAGGCATGGGTGCGCCACGCTGTTGCAAATGCTTCGGAGATGGCTTGCACCACCTCGTCCACCTCTGCCGGTGAGTGGCCCGTTTAATTGGACAAGGCCGAAAGTCGAGTGGTGACGTCCTGCAAGTAGGCCGTCTCCTCGTCAGAATCCGGAGCAATCCCTTTTGTCCGCAATGGCACGCGGTAGAAGGGGGTCCGAAGATTAACCAGAAGGGGCGCGTGATCCGAGGACCCGCAGTGCTCCGGGAAGATAGTGTGCTCAGTGACTGCTTCGTCCACTGAGTTGATAAATAACAAGTCAATCACCGTGGGATTGAGCTCGCTGTTATACGGGTAGTGGGTGGGCTTCACCTCGTCAGGACGGCAGAGCGACAGCCCGAGTCTTGTGGTAGCCGCTAGGAGGCGGTCAGCGTGAATGTTAGCCGCCGGTCCCTGGGGGTCCCAGGGGCGGTGGCGGCAGTTGAAATCTCCCCCTATAAGGTGGAAGCGGTGAGGCCAGGTTTCCGCCCCCTCAGAGAGGAGTCAAATCCCGGTGTGGTTCCGGTCTGAGTAGATGTTGGCAAGGAAGATGAGGTTATCGCCCGCACCCAAGGTGAAGACGATGACGTCACGATGATCGATGAGATCCTGGCGGTAGCTGGGTCTCAGGGCCTGTAGTCACTTGTCGAAATAGACAGCGACGCGTGGAAATTCCCCGCGATCATTCCTAGGGAACGGAGCGGCATCATTAGGTGCCGGGGCAGTATCTGTCCCGGCCTGTCGGACCATGCAACCCCAGTTGGGGTGCATAGGGGCGCCAATCACCGCCTCCCCATCCCTAGTTGCGGATGAGGGTGCGTGCCTTATTAGGTTCCATGGTGGTTCCTGGATGAGCAAAATGTGAAACTCATCACTTTGCGACTCAAGGATTGTGTCAAGGAGACCGTAATTTCTATTTACGTTTTGACACATGACTTTTAAATATGTAATATCCCAGATACTACTCATTTACGTTCACCCACCGCGTCCTGCGGGGAAGGGGTTAGACAAGAGGGTGCGAGCAACGCGGCGCTCACGTACCTCGGCGTAGCGTTTCTTGATCCAATCACCGTCGAAGCGGTGTTTCCAGAAATTGCAGTGACGGTCGTCCACTGCGTGTTCCTTGCGGCAGTTGGGGCAGCGAGGTGGATGTGGGCATGGGGAATGTTCCGGCGTGGGAGGGATTGGGGGCGTCGCCTTGGCGTTGCCCTTGCAACAACCCGCCAAGGTGCGGTGATGCTCCTTGCGGTGAGGGCCGCTGCAGGTGGGGCAGCGGATCTGTGGGGCGCGGCAAGCATTGGTCGGGTGACCCCACTTCCAGCACCGTTGGCAGAGAGAGACGCCGGGGTTGGCCCGGGCCTCACGGATGGGGCAAACGTACGGTCCGAACTGGACCGCCCACTTGGAGAGCGCTCTCGCACATGCGCCGCTGATTGAGTCAGAGACATTCATGTAAACCGTAGCAGTGTCAGACTGCTTGGAGTTACGGACGATCCGGAGGGGAGCGTTAAGGACGACCAAGTCCTTGAGGCCGGACTTGGTGATGAAATTGAGCACCGATTCCACAGTAGTGGGGCGGTGGTCCTGGAAGAAGGGCACGTTGATGATTTTCATATACGACGTGGAGGATGGGAGCTCCGCGGTGACGCAGAAGTGATCCCCGACAAACGCCGCAGCGATCGCCTGTCGGACAATGCAGAGGTCCTCCACAGAGGCCACAGCGTCGGTGGCAATGGAGTAGCCTCCATACGCCAGAGAGACCGACTCCGCCCGAAGGGTGGATCGGTGAAGGGACAAGGCCAGTCGAACCCGCTCGAGGATCTCATGGCTCTTAACAAGGACCACTGGGGGGGGGGGCATACTGCCTCTCCAGGAATCGAGTGCACAATGGCTATGACCTGTCGGCGTGACGGGCCATGGACGGTGGATGAAGCTTTGGGCTTCGTCGCAGTAGGTTTGGCCTGCTGGTGCATCGCAGCCAGCCTGGTGGTGGGAAGTTTGGGGAAAGCCTTGGCCATACGGACCAGGCCGTCCACCGACGAAGTAGGAACATGGCCGCCTTTGAAGCGCGCGGCCTGAGCAAATGTGGGAGCCTGGGGAGGGCCAGGTCTAGCCGGGGGTGCTCTCTGCTGGGGGATAGCAGGGAGCGGACGCCCACCCTTGGGGCGGGAAGCGCGGGGGAGGCGGTTAGCCAGCCCTCCTCTGCGCGGTGGTGGGGGAGCAGGACGCACTGGGGCCGCGAGGGGCATAGGTACGTCCTGGTTTGGAGCAGGCGTCGTCTCTCGGTCAAACGAGTCAATGAAGGTGTCAAAGGACATGGACCGGAGGGGGTCCATGACCGGGGCTAGGGGTACTCCAAAGTTGTCTGCCGCCCGAAGGAGGCCCGACAACGCAGAGACGAGATCGGGAGTGCTGCCCTGCAGCAACTCCTCGGAGGTGCCTCGAGAGGCGAGCCAAGGGTATTGGCCCCCTGGATTATCGACTCAACCAGGACCCTCACTTCGAGCTCGGTCACTGGTTCGATGTCATACATGTCCCCATCCTCTTCATCGGACGAGGGGGTGGTGCTGGGGGGACCGCCTGTGACAACGGTCGAGGCCCTGGAGGCAGCCTGCGAGGCACTAGAGATGCGCGGCGCACGGGGGGTGTCCTGGCTGTGGCTGTAGGGCGACGGTGAGGGAGATAAGTGAGGCATGCGGACTGGGCCGGCCTGCGAGGGGACTGGAGGCCTCCCAGTGGGCCTAGAGGCCACCGGCAAGAAGATGGAGGAGGGAGGAGCTCTACTGGGAGTGGGGGGCTCGATGCGCGGGTTGCCCCGGATGGCGCTGCCCAATCCACGTGTGGATTGGGAGGGTGTCGACATGCACTGCTAGCAGTGCGGAGAGTACCAGATCGGGGGGATCAGAGACGAGCAGAGTGCCACAGGACGGATGGGACGATGATCCAACATCTCCTGGCCTTCTTTGGGATCAGTTCAAACATCACATCTGTGATGACCTTAGAGCTAGACTACAGACTATCTATCCAGACAGGGAATTTACCAATGATGAGGTTTATATGTATGGCTTGCATCTCATTGATGAGATTCTTATCAGGTCAGAAAGGACCATGGCCCATTTTCCAGAGATACCTGCTATCCAAGGCAACTGGCACATTGAGGTCCCAGGAAATAGGCTTCTGCAGCAACAACAGGATTACAATGTTGATGAGTTGGCTGCCACAGTCACTCACAATCTCCAGCTTTTCAACCAGCATCAGAGACAGGTCTATGATGCAGCAATTGATTCTGTTGCATACAAGAGGGGAAAGGTTCTATTCTTGCACAGTGCTGGGGGTTGTGGAAAGACCTTTGTCTGCAACACTATTGCAGCAGCTGTTCGTGCTCAAGGTAAAAGTGCTCTATGTGTGGCACCATCTGGAATCTCTTCATTGCTACTCAATGGGGGCCGCACTGCACATTCAACCTTCAAAATCGTAATTCAAATAGATGAGGCCTCCCATTGCTCAATGGCCACAGGTTCAGATTGGCACCAGCTGCTTCAGGACACTGACATTATTATCTGGGATGAAGTTCCCATGCAGCATAGATATGCCATAGAAGCAGTGGACTGCACTCTCTGGGATCTGTTGAAAAATAATCATCCTTTCGGTGGAATCACTGTTCTGTTTGGGGGTGACTTCAGACAGACTCTACCTGTTGTTCCTAGGGGTTTGAGGGAGCACATCATTTCTGCATCCATCAGATGCAGCAGACTATGGCAGTACATTGCCATACACCACTTGCAAACCAATATGCGCCTTGATAGAAATCCAGAAAATGATGCACATGCTGCTTGGCTATTAGACATTGGAGCAGGCAAGACAGTGGATGATGCAGACTCCATTGAGGTTCCAGAGCACATGCTCTGCCAGGACATGGATTCTCTTATCAACTCCACATACCCAGGAATTGAACAAGGCAACAAACCAGATCAGTACTATCTTGACAGGACAATTCTTACTTGCACAAATGACAATGTTGATGACATCAACTCTGCAATTCTTGCCAGGTTTCCTGGACAACTCCACATATTCAACAGTGCAGACACAGTCTCACTGAGGGAGCATCAGCTTGATAACTTCCAGCCTTATCCAACAGAATATCTAAACTCTCTCAAAGCAAGTGGTCTTCCACTTTCAAAACTGGCACTCAAGATAGGTTGTCCTGTCATGCTCCTACACAATTTGGATGTCTCAGAAGGACTTTGCAATGGAACTTACCTTATTGTCCTTGAAGCAAGATCACGTGTATTAAAATGCAGGATTATCAGTGGGGATGCAAAGTTTGCAGGAAACATAGTTTATATCCCTCACATCACATTGGAGCCATCTGCAGAGAACCTGCCATTGCCATTGCGTTGTCACCAATTTCCAGTTTGCTTGGCATTTGCAATGACCATCAACAAATCACAAGGCCAATCTGTATCACACGTTGGTTTGGATTTACAGACATCAGCATTCTCTCATGGACAGCTCTATGTTGGGCTCTCAAAATGTACATCTTCTGCAAGAATAAAGGTCCTTCTGAATGATGGGAATGCAGATAGAAGGACAGCAAACATTGTATATAAAGAAGTGTTGAATGGTGTTGTGCAACAAGGGTGAGTAAGAATAAATTTAATAATGATAAGAAAAGCTAACAAGAATGTTTAGTTAGAATTTGTAGATAAATATAGACTTGGATTAGATTGTGTTTTGTAATTGACTGGGTTTTGAACTGTATTTAATTTTTGGACTTAAGGGCAGGTTGCTGCAACTTGGGAAAGATAAAATTTGTTATACTTTTTTTAACTCAAGGGCAGGCTACTGTGTCTTGGGGAAAAGTAAGAAAACCTACATGCCACTGAACACACCACATGAGCAATGCAAGTGTGGTGTGTTCAGTGTAAGAAAGACTATTAATCTCACAACACGAGCAATGTGAGTGTTGTGTGTCCAGTTCTTGGTCCTGGCTGTAGTAGGATTAAACATTGTGTAAAGTAAGTGGGGGGGTTTGGGGGGCTTGCCCCCCTACGAGCTGAAGATGGAGTGCCGGAGTCATGGCCAAGCAACATGAGGTCCATGACAAAGCCACATAATCATAAGCTCGTTTTTCAGACTGTATCTAACTGATCCTTATTAAAGAGTATGTTACTCATTGCTTATTGCTTTCCTTATTAATTACTAAATTTGCTTTCCTTATTGAATACTAAATTGCTTACACTAAACTGATTTATTTGCTACTAAAGGCTTATTTTTGGACTGGAGTTGCTTTATTGAATTTACTGATTTATTTGCTTATTTTGGACAGACTCAGTGCATCTTAATTATTGTTTTGCTTAAAAACCTTACTGAATTGCTTACATTGCTTATTTTGGGCTGACTTATTTCAAACTGACTTATTGTGGTTGCTTAGTTGATGAAAGTATCTACAATTTGTAGTGGTCATGTGCTGGGGTTGTGAACAGGTTTTTGCATTTTGTTCAGCCCACAGGGTTGTGGCTGTACACTCTATGTATTAGAGGATGGTCAGGTGCTGCTTAGTCAAATTATTAGTCATCATGTCCCATAGGCCAAAAACATTCACACAGCTCAAAAAAGTCACATGGTTGCTAAAGTCACACAGCTCCAAAAAGAGTGAAAACATGACCACTTTCAAATACTTTACAACAACTTCTGAAGTGTGCCTCTGGCGCTCTGCTCGCTTCACTCACATCACTCCTGCAGCTGCTTCTTCAGCTTGTCAGGGGGCTGCACCCCCCAAACCCCCTGCCACCATCTTTCACTCATCTTGTCATCAAAAATCAGTAACTTAGTAGCTGCCTTGACAATCCCAGTGTAAATGTAGTAAATTAATAGACAAAATTAGTATCTATGTAATATTTTACTTTGTGCTGTCTTATCTACAGTTAAAACTATTTCTACATCAATATATACATTAATCTAATAGTACTTCATTATAAACAATATTCTTTGTCATGCCATTTTCACTTTCACTCCCCCATATCACCTTGATGTCATGCACAGACTTCACCCGAGACACTGCCACATAAAACTGCCCATGTGTAAACACTGCACTCCAAAAGTCCAATCCTACATGCCACACTGACTGTCCCTGCAATTTGTTAATCAACATTGAGAAGCAGAGTCAAACTGCAAACTGGAACCGATTCATCCTAAAAGGCAGCTGTCCCTCCATCAGCTGAAGTCACATCCGAGGGATGAATATCTTCTTTCCAGTATGATCTCCAGTGATCAGCCATACCTCCAATACCCTGTTCCTCATTCTTGTCACAATTCCTTGAGTCCCATTGCATACTCCTCTCTCCAAATTCAGGTTCCACAACACCATCACAGGGCAGCCCACCTTTAGAGCCAAGTGTGCCAATGGTAGATCTGAGCAATTCAGAGAGTTGAGGTATTCTTTAGCGTACAACAGTTCACCATCCCCATCATTGACAATGGAATCCACACTGTGAAACACTTGCTCCTGTCCAGGAAACTTCTGAAGCACAGTATGGTTCAAGTCATCCACATCATCATTGCAGCAGGCCAGAATCACCCTCTGTGAGAAGTATTCATCTGGATGCTGATGAGGGTTGGAGATCCCAGGATAGATGGTGTCAATGAGGAATGATGCAGTGTTCTCAGCACACTTGAAATGCTCAGGAAGAGTGATGTTGCAGTTCTCATCTGTATGGCCACCCTTTCCTACCTCCAGCTGCCACTGTGCAAAATCTTGCTCCTGAGCATTGGCTGTGTTGAGGGGCATGTTGATTTTCAGATGGAGGACCTTGATGTGGTGCCAGAGAACAGAGTGCTGCAAGGATGCCCCCACTATCTGAGGTCAAGAACCCCTCTCAATCACAGGCAGGATCTGGGGAAAGTCTCCTCCAAAAACCACAGTGATTCCACCAAATGGCTGGTCAACCTCACAAATGTCCCTCAGAGTACAGTCAACAGCTTCAGGAATGTGATGATGCTGCATGATGGCTTCATCCCCAATGATTAGATCGGTTTGCTTCAGGAGGCCAGCTTTGAGTGTACCTCTGGAGATAGAACAGGTGGTGGACTCATTGATGTTTGATGGAACAATGTTGAAGGAGGAATGGACAGTGCAACAACCTGAGAGCAACAGTGCAGAAATCCCAGAAGATGCAACACAGAGAACCATCTTCCCCTCAAAACAAAGTCAATGGCAGAGGGTATTGTAGACATAGGTTTTGCCAGTGCCACCTGGGCCATGAAGGAAGAATGTCTGGCCAGTCTTTTCATGGGCTGCATGGAGAATCTCCTGATAAGCTGTTTGCTGGTCTGCATTGAGGTTTTGTTCATTCTCTGCTGCCAATACTGCCTGCTCCTCCACATCATATCTGTGCTGCTCCATGATGAGCCTGTTTTCCAAGTTGACTTCCCAGTTCTGAGTAGAGTGAGGCATGTGCAGCCAATCCTTCTGAAGGAATTTGTTTGAGGACTTGAGGATTTCATCAATGAGAAAGAGACCATAATCCTGGACATCATCATCAGTGGGGTTGATGCAGATGTTGTTGTGTTGAAGCTGGTAGCACAAGTCATCACAGATGTGGGGCCAGTATGTGTTCCAAAGATGGACAGGATCAGAGGGAGCACATTCACAAAAGGATGGTGGCAAAAAGACTGTGGAGCTGATGACATGTTGCCATAGACTTTGCATCCTCCAACCACTGCATTGATCATCCTCCAGAAGACCCTGTGCCAAGCATGCCTCTCTGAATGAAGGAGCAGTGTTTCCCTGGAAAGTCTGAAGATCCTCATAGGAAGTTGCTCCCTTGACAGCAGTAAGAAGAAGCCAGAGATAGAAGCATTCACTGGCAGTGGGCTGAGTATAGTACATTCTCCCAACTGCAAACCTCTCGCTGCCTAGGCTTCCACTTGAGGTTCCTCTGGTCCCACACAAACTTTGAGGGAAAGTCCTGATAGAGCACATCCTGAGCAACCTCTGGACACTGCACATTTGCCTTGAAATAGGCTGTGAGAGTAGTATCATGTGCTAAAGCCTGTTCCACAACATCCTGGATAGTCCATGGGCCACTCTCATTCTAAGTGACATACTGCTGGCCTGGAAGATGCACCTGGGGCCTGGCGGCGTTGGGAGAAATGCCATGCATGGGAAACTGAAAGAGACACCAGATGCTCTCACAGGATGAAATATAGTGACCATCCAAGTACTCCCTGACTCCACCATTGCAGGTTTCCAAACTGCATGGTGGTGTGGTCATGGCCCTTGTACACATATACTTGAGAGCCTTGATGGAGGCAATGTACTCTATGTTGATGTGGCAGTCATACTTCCAGATGAGATAGGCACAGAAAGTGACAACCCAGCAATTGTCAACCTGCTTCCCCCAAATGTTATGTGTGTGGCCAGTGTCCCAATGTCAGGTAGAAGCGTATGAATCTTCAGAACCGAGGTCTGATCTCTGAAAGGCTTGGGGAAGTTGGAGCATCTGCCATTCTGCATGCATGGAGCATTTGGATTCTCAGCACCACGGGGACTATGAACCATGAACTTCTTGATCTTCTCCAACAGTTCAGGATTGTCCTCAGGAAATTCTGAAGGGAGAAGGCTGTCTATCTGCTCAGGAGTGCAGAGCTTGGAATCAGGATGGAGAAAGATGATGCAGTGCATGTGAGGGAGACCATACTTCTGGTACTTGATAGTGAACACATATCCAAGGGCCTTTCCAAAGATGCCAGCCTCTATGTCCTTAATTAAGTCCTTCTGCTTTGCAAAGAATGCGATTTGCTGTGATGGTCATGAAGAGATCACCTCCTTTGAAGTACCATTGATGGCCATTGCATCCTGGAGAAGCTGCTGCATGTGACATGTGCTTCCAGAAAAAGAAGAAGGCAAAATGATCCTTTGTCGGACTCAGCATTGACATCCACATTTTCAGCAACAGCATCTGCCAACCCAGCATAGACCTCACCCCAAATAGTGTTTTGGTTCATTTTGATGAATCAGAGCCTTTCCTGCTCTGCCATTGCCCACTGATCACAAATGAATTCCTGGAAGAGCTTTCCACTGAAGAAGAGGTGCTGAGGCTCAATGGCAGGAGGCCAGGGATGCAGGCAATAGCAGTAGAACTCAGCCTTGGTAACATGTTTACAACCTCTTTGACCACCCTGTTGTTCATCATCCATGGCATTGGGATTTTCCACAGCTGCATACTGGATGTGAGGATACCATTGAAGCTGGCCAGTAGGGAACAGTAGGACATAATGGAGAGCAGGATAGAATGGATGAGCATCTGTGATGCGCTGAAGTGGGGGGCCATGCCTGTGGTAGAGAACAATGTCCCAGACTGCCTCTGGCTGATCACCATCACCTGGGAGAATGACTGCAATCTCATCAGTGGCTGCAGTAGGAAGGTTGTAGTGATGGCAGTCACGGCCTTGGTCAAAGCACAAAACAATCTTGCACTGCTGCTCTGGAGGCATGTTCCTTGTGAGCTCATAGGCCTGCTTGTACATCTGGACAAGTGGATGATGGCAGTGGATTATATCCTGAAGAGTGATCAACATGTGATGATCCAGATTTTGGTTCCAGATATTAAAGTTAACAGCATCAGCAGGATCATAGATGTAGAGCTGAGCATAGACAGGAGCCTCTCCTTCAGCTGGCAAAAGAAATCCACTCTTGTGTGAAAATTCACCATGTAAGCTACAGACATAAGGACCAGCACCATCATTGAGATTGGGATTCTCATGCTCCTCTATCCTGTGACCAAGTGATGTCATAGCTAGAGCATTGTTGTAGGTACAAATATGGTCACAGAAGTTTTTGGAGACATGACCCTGGGCAGTGAGCAACTGCCAAAGCTCAGGGGGAAGCGGATGAAAAGGAGGCAAGACAATCTTTCCACTAAAGCAGCACATGCCAAACTTGGGATGAGCATTGGAGGATTTTAAAAGATGTTCTGCCATCCAGTGCAGGCATGGCAATTAGGACATTGTACATCCATTCTACCCAGATTATGAACAAGCCAATCTGGACTAAAAGGCTGATGTGCAGGAGGTAGCAGTGGCAAAGGAACAGGATCTGGCAGAGGTGGAGGAGCATCTGGAACAGGTGGAACAGGAATTAGAGGTTGAGGCACAGGAGGATCAAATGGAGGAGGAGCAGGATCAGGCTAAAATAGTACAATTAGAATAATCCATAGTAGAGTAGTATCCACTTTAACATACAGGTGGGAGGAGATCATTAGCCACAGGAATAGGTGGAGCAGGAATAGGAGGAGCAGGAGCTGGAGGGTCAAAAGGAGGAGGAGCAGGAACAGGCTAAAATATTGCAATTAGAATAATCCATGGTAGAGTAGTATCCACTTCAACATACAGGTGGCAGAAAATCATTGGCTATAGGAACAGGTGGAGCAGAAATAGGAGGAGCAGGAGCTGGAGGATCAAAAAGAGGTGGTGCACCCAGATGACCTCTGCCATCATATGGAAGAGGGGGCAAAGTAGCCAATTGGTGTGCCAACTGAACAGGCAGAAAGATATACAGGGGCAGGAGCTGGAGCTGGAGCTGGGGTATGACCATGACCATGACCATGACCACAACCACAACAATGACCACAACCACAACCATGAGTATGACCATGAAGAGGAGGGAGTGCAGCTAACTGTTGTGCCAAATGGGGAGGAAGATGGTTGTACACAGTTGCAGGTGCAGGTGCAGGTGCACCAAAGGGATCATTGTTTACAGGCCCAGGCTGAACAGGAGATGGGGTAGAGGGAGTGGAAGTGGAGGCTGGACTATGCCCATGCACATCAAATGGACATAATGTGGAGTGTGATGATGGACAGGACTATCAAGAAGCCACCTGTCACATTCCTCTTGCTGTGCAGCAGCTCAGACACATTGAGGAGTATTTGGAGGAGTCAGAACCCTAGGAAAGTTTAACCCACATGTTATAGCCAAAATAACAACTGATATAACCAAAGGAAGGGAAGTGGGAGCTCAATTACTGCAGCAGAGAAGTTCAGAACCTTGCAAGTGGCAGTGAAATCAGTTAAGACAGTGGTAGTTGATAATGGAGCTACTTCCAATAATGGAAGGGGAAACTGTAAACCCACCAGCCCAATCTCTCTACACACTGTAGCTCTGAGAGAGGTCCAGGACTAAAAATATTTGGCCACTAAACAACTGGCAGACACTCCTTTGTTGAAAAAGAGAGGCCAGGGAGGTGGAACTTCACAGCAGCCTCACCTTGGTCTACTGACACTCCAAGGACCCAAACAGACCCAAGCTGGAAAGGAGCCCAAGACATAAGGGAGTTGGAAAATCCAAACAGCCCAAGAAAAGAGGCAGTGGGAGTGGAGAAAATGCAAAGAAAGTGCTCGAAAAATTGCCAGGCAAAGCATGGGGAAAATGTCAGTTAGCAAATGCTACATGTATTTGAGGACAGTCAGGTGCTGCTTAGTTAAATTAGTCATCACATCCCACAACTTGACAAAGTCACACATGGTTGCTAAAGGCCCACGGCCCCTCCACATAACCGATCTCTATTACTTATTGGGGAGCTTGCTCCCCACTATCTGGGCATCCAAAATTCCTATCCACACCATGATGCACTTGACCACATGATTAGCAAGTTGCAAATGTGCAGCAGTGCACAGCATTGCAGATCACATGATCTGCTTGATTCTATCTGGGCTTTGAAAATTCCTATCTACCCCATGACACACATGATCATGTGATCCAAGACTGAGCTGCATCAGCAGTGAGTGAGCTTGCAACTGACATAGTTACACTTTTGACCCATGTACATGTGTCACTCTATTTGTATCCATGTACTCCACAGATTAGATACTCTATGTCTTCTCTTAACTATTACACTGATCTGCTTTGTTGTCAATATGTGGGGTGTATTGGTTTTTCTACATATCTTTTCTGATAAACTGTTTAGCACTATGCAAGACAAGGGGGGAACGCAATCCCGTGACCGGACACTGGGAGGGGGGGGGGACCAATGGCCCACCAACCCGATATGTCGACAACAATTTAGGGGGCCCAATTAGGGTTGAGTGGCCTCTTCATTGTAGCTAGAGGGCCACTCATATCATAATAGATGTCATTGATAGCAATGAAAGACATTGAATTATATTGAATCTTGTTATGTTCACCCCCAACACACCTCCAGCCTTGCCTCCAGCATGACCAGAAGTTCTAAGTGAGTCTGCTGCTGCCAACTCGAAAGCCCCTATTGAAGACATTATAGAAAAACTCCGGAGTACACAAATGACAGTAAACTCCCATGTCCTGACTGCATGAAAGAGATTCATGTAGGCACTGGTGGACTAGCAAATCTCAACGCACATCGCCAATCGAAGCAATGCCGAAAACAAGCATGCTTCCCTGACAAAGTGGCAAAGTCCTGAGGTGGCCATTCACTTCATGATTTTTTCAAGAAGCCGTCAGCCATAGTGCCGTCATCAGCCGTCCAACCAGCTTTGATCCAACATGTGCCAATGGACCCAGCAGCTACAGGTGATGACTTGGGAGATAATGGAGATATGGCAGGTTTTCAGTTGTGTGAGCCACTGAAGCCTTCGTGTGTTCATGCTGAACAACTTATGGAGGCGCTCCAGAAAGTAATTTCTAATCGAGGAAATCAGCTCCCAATCACCAACAAGATGAACACCCTCACCATCTTTGCACAGAATCCTAAGAATGCCATAGTGGAAGATGCAGATGACTGGGAGGACGTCTTGAATCCAATGCTGCATCATGCCTTTGGATATGGAATCAATTCCAAGACCGCATCCCCAGAGGTCTTGAAGACGTTGGCGGTCCGGGGTGAATACAGTGTCAATGTGTTCTACAAGTTCATGAACTACTTTGTGCAATACCACGGATTGTTGGGTAGCCTGTTGGAGCCTAAAGTGCAGTTATTAATCAAAGCTATCAATACAGAGTCAACCAGGTATGTCTGACAACAAATACTCACTGTCACAGTTCACTAACAGAATTTATGTATAGCCCCCAAATGAGTGTTGAGACTCATGGCATAAATAGGACAACAAGTGACACAACACTGGTCACAGATAGTGATGAGGAAGTCATCTTGATAGACCACCCAATGTCGCATCCACTACCGACCACCTCTGCTCCGATCAAGAGACCTTGCAATGGAATCCTCCTGTAATTTCCAGCTGGTCAGGATGGGCACATCTCCTATCCATTTGCCTTACATCATAAATGGTGCTTACCATGGAATTATCTATCAATCAACGACCAGTTCTACCTGCAATCAAAGGTGTGTCAGAAGGTCCTCGTCCATGACAGCTGATCAGCATGCAAAGCCTGTGAAGAAATTCGAGTGCATAACATGTTCCAGGGAATTCAAAGGTGGATTGAAAACGGAGTAAATGAAAACACAAACTTTGTCTATCACCCAGTCGGCTCCTTACTTGAGGTTATTAACCAGAAATCTCGTCAAGTTGATGCACTGCACCTCACCAAATTAAATGATAATTGAAAGCTTGCTGGCAAAGTCACTGCTCTCGAGGACCATAAGCAGTGGATCATGGCAATTGCCAGTGGCAAAGTCAACCGTGTTGCACCGCTAGTACACGCCGCTTTGAAAAATCATGCTGGGATCCACGGCCTTATTCATGCGTATGAAAAAGCGGCCTTGCAACTTTATCATCCACATGGCTATGACGAGGAGGATATTATGCAATCTATAGTGATGTTGCGCCTGGGGGGAGCTCAAGTCACCGAGTTTGCACACCGGTCATTGTCTTTGCCAAGTGTTAGCATGGCACGACACAACCTTGTGATGCAACCACTCACTATTTCACCTTCCATGCCATCGGTTCCCAATATCATGAACAACTTTCAATTATATCTTGACACAACCTCCAAGTTCATGCAGTCTTGCATCACTGGTGATCATGATCAGCGAAACCATTGAAAAATTACTCACCAGGTCTTGATGTTTGATGAAATCGCAGCAGAAAAAAGGTTGTGGTGGGATGACAAGGGTAATACATTCCTTGGTCGGTGTCGCAAACACAGCTCGTCATTTCCATTGGAATTAACAAGCGAGAGGGAATTGGATCTCATCTGCAAAGGCTTAGACCATGATCGCATACACCTTGCTTCCGAGGTGAGGACAACTTACCAATAGCAAGCTACAAGGTGAAACAATAATGCTTTACAGGCAATGCTTGGCACACTTGGCTCACTTTCTGAGCACCCCCATGAATATAGTGTCTGGCCAATCATCCTATCAGGAACCTGTAAATGGGAGGATGGTCAGCAACATGCAAAGCTGATCTCAACCATCCTTACTGCGATAGACCACACAAAAGAAGATAGGGATCTTAATTACCACACGATGTGCATTGCCTCGGATGGAGAGGCAAAATGTGGAGACGCGCTTGTGTGATTGACAATGACAAAGCCCCTGGACCCACAATCACCACTACACCCTCTCCTGTGGAAGCTTTCACTACTCAATAATCTTGTTGGTCCTGATGATATTACCATGAATAAAGATTTCAAGCATGTCTTCAAGCGCCAGCGGAACCTCCTCATGCGTGCCAAAGGTGTTCAGATCAAAGGGGTTTGCATCACACCCGCAATCCTCCATGGGCAATTGCAATCCAATGGGGTGTTGACACCATGCCTTTGATCACTCCTGAATCCAAACGATAAGCAGGACATGGTTCTCGCATATTCATTACTCACGGAGATCTGGTCTTTGCCTGCTACTGCTGAGAGAGCAGATCCGGTCTTCATACAAGCTTGGAAGGCTTTGAGAACATATGGCACCTTCTCAAAGAACCTCATTCATCCCTACACCTACGTCGACATGGACCTTGGCGAACAATTAGTATCTTTTGAGTCCTGCTGCTCACCTTGCCTTCTACCTCTATGTCATTGACAAAGCTGGGAATGCATTCATGCTGGTCCAATCCTACGTTGACATCATGGTGATGATCAAGAATGTTTTCTATTGCATAGCGAAAATGAAGGTCAACACACCAGATGGGAAGTTCTTCCTAATTTTACTCAGGTCCGACTGGCTGGAGAAATTATTTGGCCTTATACGCACCGTGGTTGGCACAGATGCCAATGTAGATCTTCTCCAGCTTGGAACTCAGGCATCTGGGCTGACAGAAGTAGCTGCAATCTTGGCTCTCCATCATGAATGGGACCGTGGCCCTTGGTGCCTCAATCTTCCTGCGATTTTGATTGACTCAGGCATTGATGATAAAACTGACCATATCAGCCTGGCTTCATGGAAGGGTGACATCTCCGTTGCAGGAGTTAATCTTCATACTTGCTGGTTGCTTGGGCTTCAGCGAGCGATTGAGTTGGTTCTGAATATGGCGATGACCATCACGCATCTTTTGGACAGGGATGATGTTGATATGCTTGCTCCGTTTGGCATGCTCCTTGTAAATCAGCATGATGATGATGATGATGAAAATGAGCCGGGTGAAGGAAATACCTTGGAAGCAAATGATGCTTATGGGGACACAGGTGATGTCGAGGATGCCATGGCAGAGGAAGAACCCCGAGGACCTGGGACTGCAAAAGTACTGGTAAATGGACAGGCGATGACCAAACCAAAAGCAATATGTGCCAGAATGCTGTATCGATCAATGCAGGCATCAACTGACTGACTAAAATGTGTGCAAGAGGTTCCTTGTTTCACTCCTGATGAATCAGACATTATTACCTTCGATAGTCAGATTGGCAGACCTTGCCTTCGTATTGGTAATCCTGCTGCTACACTCCTTCAGTGCAAACGCCAGGTCTTCCTAGCCATCGTCCAGATCAATCAGCTCCAGTTAGCATCCGAACAAAATTTGCAAGCACTCGGTCTTCATCTCTTGGCTGACCCAAGTGTCAAGGTTGACTTCCAGATCCTTTCCCTTGTTCCTGCTATGGCTGATGATGATCCTAGTAGGCAACACAACTGGCATTGGTCACTAAAAATGGATGCTCGATGTGAAGGAGTCCAGGGATGATTCTTGCATGCACTAAACCCCACGGTCAGCATCCAAAAACCAGGAGAGCCAACGTACCTTTTCGAATCTCAAGAGTTGATCACAATAGCTGCAACCTTCTTCCTCGAATTGCAGATGAAGGATATACACAATATCCCAGTGGTGAAATGTTCCGATTTGTTTCCTTATCATCGTGAAGGTTAGTAGCATCCCAAATCCATCAGAATAACTGGATCTTACCATGCCAGCTACCAGGAAAAGCCTGCTTTGTCTGCGAATGCGAAGAGGACACCTGGGATGCACCAGAATCAAATCACACCTCCCCCTGCAGCCACTGTGGTTCTAAGATGCAGCTCAGCCTTGAGAATGGCCAACGTGTCCTTGAGCACATGGCAGTGCATATTATCCATGATCCATCAGTCGACACCTCCAATGAACCTTGTGGTCTATGTCTCCGACCAGCACCGATTTGTGTCTTCTACCTGAAACAGTGCCATGGAGCATTCTTCATCAATATGACACATTCATCCTGCATAAATCTTGTCAGGTTCAAGTATCCAGTAACTGCACAATCAACGGAGAACTCACCTTCCTCAAATGTACCAAAAATCTGTCCACTGTGTCCAAAAAATCAGCCTGCCATGTGGTCATGCAATTTTCCCACACATTTTCGTCACAAACACCTTTTATCACCAAGCCATTTTCCTGTTCAAGTTTCTACTGCCAAATCTGAAAAGGATGGTTTGCAAAAGATTTGGAACACATGGTACAAGTGGTGATCGACACAACAGCAAGGAGACCGGAAACGGCCAGCTTTGATGATTTCCAAGGCTGTTAGAATGTGGTAAACTAATCTTATGGACTTATGCACTGTTAGTAATTCACTATTACTCACCAAGGCCCTTCTTATCTACATTACTACATTATGCTTACTATGCCCTATCTATTGGCCTCCTATCGTCGGATATGACTCATTAGCACGTAGTAATCATAGATAAGAGACTGATATATAAGTAACTAGTCATACTGATGTATTCTCTAGTTACTTACACTCAAATCATTGGTGTCTCATCCACATCTCATTCAGCACACTCTTAGCTGCGTTTGCGGTTATCTGACAAGCTCTCTCTCTCTCACTTGTCATATTACCTTTGACTTCAACAAAGGCACATAGTGCTTGGCTGGCATTACAGTGAGTGATGAAGTATTTTTTTGTAGGCGAGCAGTTGAGAGCGAAATCTGCAGGGACAGTGTCAACCAAGGTGTCAACGATGAGGTACCATTTGATGAAAGCTACTCTGGCTCAGAATCTGATCAACAATCAACAACTGATCATGAGCCTGATAACAATAACAACTCTGGCAATGACTCCAATGAGTTCCTTAATGAAATCCTGCAACATCCAGACAGACACCTACTTTGCCCTCTATCCACACCAGCATCGATCTTGACTATAGCCCTAACCAGGACTTGGAGGCAACCTCAGGCAACCAAGGTACCAGCTCTGCTCCACATAACAAAATCAAACACAATCAACCCATGGTCCCCTCGCCATCACAAGTGAATTTTGTGCAGTCTGAGGTTGTGAACACCAGACGTGAGCAACGCAAGCAAAAACCTTCAATTGAGCTCAGGCACTGCAAATGTGGAATCGAGGTCTCCCAAGCCGAAATTGATGAAGGGGACACCGTGATGAAGTGTCGAGTTGCTGGGTGTGAGACTATTTGGGTGCGTTCACATTTGGACACTGTCGTGATTTGAGTTAATCAACCATTTCCAGTTCCACCGTGAGTGCATGAATTACAACTTTGTGCTGAAAGCTTGGATTTGTCCAGCTTGTAAAGCAGCTCAATCTACAAATAAGTGCCGGAGAATTTAATTTCCAGCCATATTTTATTCAGCTACATTTGTATCTACTACATAGATCCTTTTTCTGTTTGCTTCCTACATCGTCTGCTTTAGAAAAAAAATCCAAATTTCCTTATTTGGCAGAGAGGGGGTGGGTGGGGGGTCATTCTGAGACCTTATTCTGAAACATAGTGTCTGGTTCTTTATTTGCATTCCAACACCCCCTTGATGCAAGATAAAGGCAAACAAAGACAGACCAACAACTTTGAACCTTCTCAAGAACATCATGGTAGTTCTACTCAAGATCATGGTGGTTCTCTATATTTGAATCTTGGTATGCCTTATATTTTACAAATCCATGTATGTAATCTATTCTTAGCTGCTCCTCCTCAACCTGCTGGTGCAGGTCCATCAAGATTTTCTCTGACTGTTCTCAATACACCAAAAACCTTTACTCAGAGACTCCCTCTAATCAAGGCAGGTTACTATCATCTACTGTTAGCTGTAAATTGACATATGTCCATTATTAGCACCTCAAACTCCCAAGTCAAATAGTCATACATCTATAAGCAACACATCTCATACACCTGCAACTTGTTAGTTACATGCAGAGCACACATGATTGAATATTGGGTCTGGGTCTCCCCCATCTCAGGGACATTTGCAACTATTACATCCAGGCCATCTCTCATGTAAAAGGTTTACAGGGAGCATCAGCAAAATCAAGGATTGACTTATTTTCCTTATGTTGCTTAGAGCCCAATCAAGGCAATTAAGGAAAATAAGCTTGGTTTTTTTATTAAAATTTATGACCAGTTAAGGAGATATAGTCAACTAAGGAGTATTTAAGCAAATTAAGACAGTAAGCAACCTCCAAGAAAATTCAGGCTGTAAGGAGCTTTTATGGCCTTAAGTAATGCTAGATCTTTTTTTGAAAATTTTTCAAGTCCCTCCTCAGCATTTCCCAAAAGACAAATGCATGTGTTCATCATGCAACCATGAGTACATGTCATCATGTCTGCTGTCAACCACCACACTGTCAACACTGATGCCACCATCCTCCCTGTCTCCTCCCTCTACCACCACCACCTCTTTGTCAACACACACCTAATGCACCCACAACTGCCACCTTGCCAGCAAATGACAGAAATGGTTTGCATCACACACAAAATGGTCCCAGACAACATTTATCATCATTTGGGCCCCAGGTATTTTTTTTATGTTTGCTTTTTTTTTGTTTTTATTCAACTAACTTAATTCTTTAATCTCTAGGTTTTACTGTTGCTCTACCTATGGACAACCACTGCCATGAGCCTCTGCTCATGGGGTGGGAAGGATGACAGGAATGGACAAGGATGAGGACAGCAGGGACAACAAAGATGATGCATATGAGATGTCTGCTTAAATATCTCTTTAATTTCCTTATTGACATGGTGAGGCAGCCCCTGAGTATTGATAAGCAGTTAAGCAGCAAAATAAGTGTGAATAAGGAGAAATTAAGCAGATTCAGCAAATGACCCTACTTATTCCAAGGAAACCTTCCTTATTTTAAGGAACATCTCCTTAACAAGAATCTGCTTAATTTCGACTTTAAGCAACAATAAGGAGACATTAAGGAGAATAAGTGAGTATTGGATTTTCCTGATGTGACTAGCATTTCACACACACTTTCCATGGAGTTGTGTTCAACAAAGTGAAGAAACACCAACTGCCAAGTTACTGAGAGAAGACAATGAGCACTATGGTAATTTATCATTTGAACTAGACACTTATGCAGTTAACTTAGATGAGTATGTATTTACTGATTAAACTAACAATATTATAGGACTTTGATTCTAACTTAAAATGGATGTGATTGATGCAAAGTTGCTCATTGACTAGGATTAAACATTGTGCAAAGTACTGGGATAAAGCAAGTGCCCCACTTGTGGTGTTAAGCGAGAGCGTCAACTACTTGGTACAAGTATCAAGTTTGTTAACAACGAGGCTTTCGTTGCTAAGTTATATCACGCTAAGTCAGGGGCTTTCTGGCTTAGGTCGAGTTGCGCGTTCGAGAGCAATTGTAAGGCTGTATATTGCCTAAGGTCAAGCTAAGGAGCCTTGACCTTTGTCTACTACAGTTTATATAGGTAGTTTCATGGCTACATGTCGAATACGTGTTTACATGTATTGTAGGAGTCAGTAAGCTATCTATGGGTATAAAGCTGTAGAGCACAAGGTAAACAGACAGCTATCTACTTGGTGTCTAATAGAAAAAGGAAGTATGGGCGCTGCCCAATGAGTCAGAGATAAGGAGACGAGTCATAGTAAGCACTGCCGCGATGAGGAAGGAAATAGATGTAAAAGGAAATCATAACACTGCCCCCCCCTATCCTCAAAGTTTCCAACTTTGCTTCATTCTAACCCCTTTTCCACCCGGTCTGTAGACTTGTTAAGCAGTCGATAGAGCCATAGTTCTTTGCTGATCAGCAGGAGGACAGGCGGCACTGGCGGTGGTACTTGTGGTGGGGGTGGAATGTGGATGGGCACAGGCATGGTTATGGGGGTCGAGTCGACTAGGGCATTCGAAGACGGGGTTGGAGAGATGTGAGAGAGGATTTCATTGAGTTCATAAATATTGTGTCGTCGCTTGGTTTCGCGGATGGAGATGTAAGAGAGGGATAGAAGAATCATCCAGCAGGTGAAGAAAAAGAGCCCGAGGGCGAGGGCAATGATTTACATGTATGTCATGTCTAGAGTGGGGATTTTTGGTAGTGCTGGGGGATGTCAATGAACTTCTCTCCTTTAATAAGGATGGAACAACCCTGGTCCGGGTTCACCGGTTGAGTTTGCCCAAGCGCTTTCATTGAAATTTGAGAAGTACTCGGCTGCCGTATATGCTTCTTCTTCTTTGCTTCTAGTCCGTCCTCGATCAGGGGTGATCGATCACTTCTTGTTTCGGGGGCAGTCTTTAGGGTAGTGCCCTGGCGCTCGCTTTTTACAGATGTCGCAAGTGAAAAGATGGCAATAGGTGTTATTCTATTCAGTAGTAAGGCACGAGTAGATGAATAGAATCTTGTCTTTGAGCGAACGCCAGGCGTGACACGTCACGCTTCTTCTCTCCCTTCCACCGTGTTTGCTCGCTGTCCTGTCCATCCAGTTCCACTCTCTTTTCATATATCTTTCCTTTTCTTCTCCTACTAGACCCTTATCTTCTAACCGTCTAATTTCAATCGATGGAACGGATACAACAAAACCCCCATCTGGACGAATGTCCAGATTACAGCGCAGCTCCTTTTCTCGCCGTCCGCGCCGCTCTCACTACACAAAACAATGTCACCGATGAACAGGCAGCCCAACAGCTTACTGATGCCTGGAAGCAGCACAACGATAGCCTGAAGACAGCCTGGGACCAACAGGCCCAAGCGGACCGTCAAGAGCAAGAAGAGCAGGATCGCCTGGCTCGTGAAGAGGAGGAACATCAGCAGGCACAGAAAGCACAAGAAGACGAACACGAGAGGCGAGAGTTGGAAAAGAAGAAGCCTAAAATGAAGGATTTTGATGACAACCTCGTGGTAGCAGATTTTATTGCGCCTCGACCTTCCACATACGCACTAAACAAGCTTGAATCCTTCGAGTACATAGAGTTATGGTATTTCACACAAGAGGGTTGCGCCGACGCAATGGACAACCAACGTTCTGGAAATGATGATGCCTTTGGCATTTCCAGAGTCGGTGACACGGTCGCCTTGAAGCAGCTTTCCGCCGTCAAAGCCTCTCGAAACGTCATAAAGGATATTGATCTATCCTGGAGACAGATGAATATGGGACGAGTGGCATTCCTCCAACATGCTGAGAATGTCGGCTGGCCAGCAAACCACATCTCATCCTTAGCAAAATTTTTCGTATCCCTCGAAATGCACCCCTTTTGGTACCGCTTACATGGTGAAAAGACCCTCATCCTCTATCAAGCCAGAGTCCGCCGCGACTGGCATGACAAGCTCAAACACAACAAGGGTTTCAATCTCGATCATCAATACAGCGCTCATGCAAAGCATCTCCGATGAGGTTGTTGACAAGGCTCGGCTAGATGGCCTCCGTGAGGTCAGCCCTTTTTTTTTCACATCTTTTCCCAAGCCACCGTCACTAATCCCCCCCCCCATCTCTGAACTCCTTGTCACCTCCCTTGATGGCTCCTTCCTGCTTCCTGCTTCCTGCTTCGCAATTCATGCTTCTTGCTTCGCATTCTTCGGTGCTTTACACCTCATGCTTCTTGCTTCATTGCGCTCTTCCCCTTTTGCTTCTCGCTACCCCCATTGGGTACCTGCTTCGTGTCCTTCTCACATTTATTAATGTATGCTTCACATGTTGCGATTGGCAAATACAACATCAAATGATTGTAGATTGAGGAAATGCGGCAGAGATTAAGTGCCACAACCGTAGCCACTCCTGATCGCAATAAGAGAGGTCGGCAAAATGTCAGCCGTAACCGTGACTACCATCGCGAACGCCACTCGCGCTCGCGTTCACCGCCTACCTCCTCAGAGCATTTCCATAGCAAACGCCGACGTGCACAGTCCCCACCTTCCTTTCATTCAGCATCATGCAAAGCTTCCTCACATTTCACGGATTTTCAATCCGGCGCAGTCGCACGGGCCCTCGCGATTTGTGCCATCTGTTTGGGCTCCTTCCGTCACGATGTCAGCAAATGTGCAGCCGATCTGCTATGGAATGGAGAAAAAGCCAGGTGTCGAAGAAATGAGCAAGGTCGCATCATCAACCCCTCAGGAATCACCTTATGTGTCGACTGGCAGCGTCCAAATGGATGCACAGCATCCAGCCACCACCACGAGTGCTCAGGCTGCGGGAAGTCGGATCATGGAGCTCAAAAATGTCCTCGAGCTCAGAAGGACTAACGCTCTCACACCCTACAAAGCTGATGTCTGGGAGCGGCTGCTCAATCAATATGGACTTGCTGATAGATATCCTTCCCTTCCCTTCCAAATTCGGTATGGCTTCAACGCTGGCATTCGACCAATCACTTCAATGTACGCACCCAAAAATGGCACTAATTCACTCCACAACCGCTCAGACGAGTACCTCCGGATTATTAATCGAGAATTCTCATGCAAACGTTACCTGGGTCCTTTGTCCCAATCAGAGGTTGAGCAACTCATCGGACTGTTTCAATCATCCCCCCTCTCCCTTGTCCCGAAACCTGGAAAGGTTGGAAGATATCGTGCTGTTCACAATTTCTCGCACCCTCACTCTCCTACAAAATGTCTATCATCCATTAATTACTCTATTGACTCTAATCTGTTCCCATGTACATGGGGAACCTTTTCCACAGTTTGCCTCACAATCTGGAACCTCCCTCCAGGTTCTCAAGCCTCGATTCGGGATGTTGCAGAAGCATATAGAACCATACCAATTTCACCTGAACAATGGCCAGGGCTCGTCGTCAAGCTCCGTGAAGAGGATCAATTTGCAATCAATACCAGCAATAACTTCGGTCTCTCTTCTGCAGGAGGGGTCTATGGCCACCTTGGTGATGCAACAGCCGATCTCTTCCGTGCCTCAGGCATGGGCCCTCTTTCCAAATGGGTTGATGATCATGTCTTCTTCAGAATGCTCCTCAAGCATCTCCCAACATACAATGAAAACCGCAGAAAATGGCACTTGGAAATTATGGCTAACGGAGGGCAACGACAAGACCGAGGCCGAATCTGGTATCGAGGTTTGGACATGCCGAACGGTTGCCCAACAGAATTTGATGAGAACATGGCCTTCTCCTTTCAGAACCTCTCCCAGAATTCCCCTCGCTCATCTGATGAAGAAAGGTACACATACTCTGATGCCGACATTGGCCGGTTGTCAAGTCAGCTCGGAATCCCCTGGGAGGAGTCCAAAACAACCCCATTCAGTACAACTGTTCCCTATATTGGGTTTATGTGGGATCTCGAGGCATGCACGATCTCTCTACCTGTGTCAAAGAAGAACAAATATGCCGATGCAATCACAGAATGGATTTCGAAGACGAGGCACACCATGGAAGAAGTCGAAAAACTGTATGGGAAGCTACTCCATGCATGCCTTGTTGTACCACATGGACGTGCGTACCTCACCAGCCTGGAAACCATGCTTGGTACCTTCCATAACCGTCCTTTCGTGCCACACACCCCACCCAAAGATACTCACGATGACCTACTCTGGTGGCTCGACCTTCTCAAATCCCCCATGCTCATCCGCAACATTGCCGGCCCCTGTCACCTCACCGACTATGGCGCATATTCAGATGCAAGCTCCGGAGTTGGCATCGGCATCACAATTGGAGGGCATTGGCGTGCCTGGCGTTTGCTCCCGGGCTGGAACAGCAAGGACCGAGACATTGGGTGGGCCGAAGCAATTGCGTTTGAGCTGCTTGTCCGGTGTCTACTCCCTTCCAGCTCTCCCGGTGACAACTTCAAGGTCTTCCGTCGAATCCACCATATCACAGGCCTTCATCAATGCATTATCCACACGTGGTACGTTCCCAGCAAAGACAACCCAGCGGACGACCCGTCAAGAGGAGTTTATCCGCCCCTGCGATATCTCCTCCCAGCGCCGCCAATCCCCATCGAGATCCGCGAATTTGTCATCGACTTTGATGCCCCATTCACCGAGTCCGAGCTGGATGCTCGCCGATCTCGAAAGATTCACCCCCTGCTTACCAAACCAACGAGAAGTCCAGGCGATCCGAGCAGGCAAACCATCAATAACAGTCTCCAGTGGTGGGGTGAACATCTCAGCAATATCTCGGCAGCCTGGTAACCAGCGGACGAGGTGGGATGCCCCTCTCTCTCTTCCCACGACAACAAATGCGAGGCCAGGAGCTTACCGACCAAACCTAACCCCACTGCTGTCCCCTCTACGACCACACTGCCTCGCTCGCGAGCGCCTTCGCCTTTGGAAACCAGTCATCAGCCGCATGGCAAATGATACACAAGGAAAGCACCTCAGCCTGTCAGAAGCAGATCTAACACGAGTAATGGACGTGATGGCCCATGCATGGACGGAGAGTACTCACGAAACCTATGGTACAGGTCTCCTCATCTTCCACGTCTTTTGTGACAGAAAAGGCATTCCAGAGCCCCAACGCGCTCCAGCGAGCTCTATGCTCCTTCAATCTTTTGTTGCAAGCATTGCCGGTTCCTACGCTGGAGGTACGATTTTGAATTACCTGTGTGGGATCCGCGCATGGCACATACTGCATGGGGTACCATGGCAACTGAACGAGCCAGAAATGGAAACGTTACTCGCGGCTGCAACCAAGGTGACTCCAGCGTCGTCAAAGCGTCCCAAACGACGCCCGTTCACACCTGACTACATCACCAAACTAAAGGGCCAGCTCAAGCTCGATGAACCTCTTGACGCAGCCATTTTTGCCTGTTTAACGACCTGCTTTTACGCCTCCGCTCGTGTTGGCGAATTCACCGTCAGGCGCATCAATGGCTTTGACCCCACCATTCACATCAAGCTCTCTGATTTACAAGAGGAACACGACAGGAACGGTCTGCCCATAACAAATCTCCACATTCCTCGGACCAAGTCATCAGCTTCTGGCGAGACAGTATCCTGGAGTCGGCAAGAAGGGCCTACGGATCAGGAAACGGCACTTGCCAATCACCGTCGTGTCAACGCGCCCCCTGTCGACAAGCACCTCTTCTCCTACAAAGTCAATTCCTCCCTCCGACCCCTCACCAAAACAAAATTCATCGAGCGCCTCGCCAAGGCAGCCAGAGCTGCAGGCGAAGATCCTCTTCAGGGTCACGGCATCCGAATCGGATCTACGCTCGAATACCTGCTTCGAGGAGTCCCATTCGAGGTGATGAAGGTCCAAGGCCGCTGGGCTAGCGACACCTTCCTCTTATACCTGCGCAAACATGGTCAAATCTTAGCACCATACCTGCAAGCAGTGCCAGCATTGCACCAAGAGTTTGTCCACTTCACGATGCCTCCTGTACGCTAGTACATCTTGGCCTCTCGGCATCCAAATTTGTAAGTACAGCAGCCTACCTCCTAAAAGACACCTGGGTGACGAGATCCGCTCGACGCGTCGCTAGGCTCCTAGGAACATAATGGGAATCGCAGCTTATCTCGCCATCTTGTCTTTCGGGTTAGGTCCTGCTCCTCGGGTCAGAAAACGCTCCGCGTTTTCGCCCATCTAGCTTACTTCCAATATAATCTCTTGCAATGCTTTCATTGATGGTGTCTAGCACTAAGTGATCACTCAAAGAGTGTTATTCTATTCAGTAGTAAGGCACGAGTAGATGAATAGAATCTTGTCTTTGAGCGAACGCCAGGCGTGACACGTCACGCTTCTTCTCTCCCTTCCACCACGTTCGCTCGCTGTCCTGTCCATCCAGTTCCACTCTCTTTTCACCCACCCTCCACTCCCTTTAAATCTCTCATCCTCATCTAAACATGCCGTTTTTCTATTTACATGGACAGAACCATCACGTTTGCGCTCAGTCTTCCCACCACACCACACCCTTCACATGACATGCATCCTGTCCCGAAGAGCATGTCCCTCTCCCGAACATGTTACGTTCTGCGAGGCTGCCCATCCCACCCTCGCAGCTTATCTCGCCATCTTGTCTTTCGGGTTAGGTCCTGCTCCTCGGGTCGGAAAACGCTCCGCGTTTTCGCCCATCTAGCTTACTTCCAATATAATCTCTTGCAATGCTTTCATTGATGGTGTCTAGCACTAAGTGATCACTCAAAGAGATGCAAAATGTCCTAATCCTTTGCATCTGAAACAGGCCTCGTTCTTCATGTGGGGTGGCACTGTGGAAGATGGCTGGTTAGCGGTCAGGGTCATACTTCTGACGTAAAACGGAGTCGGGGGTTGCTCTTTTCATTTTGGGGGAGAAGGCCGCCAGGCATTGGCGGATGCGGTTCATGCTGATTTCGAAGGTGGTAGGAGGAGGAGGAGGTCGCGGATCCAGATGGGGGTGTTTGTAAGTCACGTGTTTCTGCTCGGGTTTGTGTCAGGGCGGTGGAGGTGTTGGGTTTTGCGTACTTTAATTCGTAATTACTGACTACAGAGGCCATTCCTTTTTCTAACATTTGAGACATCATACTATGGGCAAGTCATTCTAGATTTGCGATGGTGTTGAGGGTGAGGTCGTACTGTCGGAGGGTTTCTTTGAGGGGTTGGTCATGAACTTCACGGAGGATTTCAGCGTGGTGTCCAGGGTCTTGGAGATAATTGTTTGTATATTCAGCAAGAGGGGGGAGGATATTCAAGGTTTTGAGAGCGTGAGAGGAGGGGAGGTCAGACATGTTTGTTCCATGGTGATGGTTGCGGATGGATCTGCTGGGTTGATTCAAAGGTGTTTCTTCTCCTTATATGCAGCAAGGAGGTCCGCAGCATTTCTTAAATTATCCGTAGGTTCCCATGTGTTTTCAGATGTGGGGTAGCCTAGCCACTTCACCAGGAATACATGTCCTTTGCCTTGTTTCTTGTGGGTGATGATCGACTCTACTTCATGTTCTTCTTGTCCGTTGATCAGGTCAGGGGGTGGCCTTAGGTAATTAGGGCCGTGGGCGGTTTCACGATAAGGTGTGAGGAGGGTGGCGTGGAAACTTTGTTACATCTATCAGTTTTAGGTTCTTCGAGTTAAGCCACACCTTCTGTCCTTTCTCGAATGGGATAAACTTCCGTGTGATTTGTTCTGCCATGATCTGTTGGGCTAGCTCATGTGCTGCAAGTGCCTCAGTTTGTGCTTTTAATAACTGTATCAGGCATTGTTCTGCTGTGGGTACGTCGCTTTTCTGATAGGCCGTGGGTATCACTTGTGGTTCATACCCCATCATAAGGTAGAACAAGAGTGTTTCACCGTGGAGTGTGTGCATTGGTTGTGGGCGAATTCTGCAGTAGGGAGGAGTCTTCTCCATGTTTCGGGGTTTGTACAGAACATCTGGAGATAGACTTCGACTTCTTGGTTTACGCATTCTGTTTCTCTGTCAGTTTGTGGATGGAAGGCAGTGCTCATTGCAAGTTTGATTCCGAGGAGTTTTCCGAGCTCTTGGTAGAGTTTCGACGCAAATCTGGGGTCTCTGTCAGAGATGATTTTGTCAGGTAATCCAAATCGGGTGTAGATGTTTTTTAGATATGCGTCCGCAGCTCCTAATGCATCAATCATTTTGTTGCAAGGGATTAAAATTACCCCCTTAGTAAGACCATGGTCTACCACGACCATTAATGAGTCAAACCCGTCGGATAGGGGTAGGTCCATGATGAAATCAGTTGTCACGAGTGCAAATGGGCGCGTTGTATTGCTTTTTATTGGCGTGAGCGGTGGTGTCATTGGATGTGTAATAACTTTCATTTGTTGACATTTGGCGCAGCCTTCTACCCAGTTCTTGATCAGCACGGTCATTCCCGGCCACCAGTAGTCTCTACGGATGAGTTTGATTGTCTGGAATTGTCCAGGGTGTCCAGATGGTAAGGAGTTGTGATATAATTCGATTATCTTCTTTCTGAGTCCGGTGTCGGGTGGTATGTAACACCTGTTCTTAAAAAAGATTAGACCGTCTTTTACTTCCCAGTCTGTCAGATCAGATTTGATCGGCGGGGTTCCATTTGTTTTGAGTGCCTTAATTGCGTCTGCTACTAGTTCATCTTTCATTGTTGCTTGAACCAGGGCTGCCTGCATGTCTGTGTCGACGATGTTCACGAAGATTTCTGGGGGTAGGAGCGTGATGTTTTCATTGTCGTTTTCCGTTCCTTGATTCCAGTCTTCTCTTCGTGACAACGCGTCAGATTGTATCATTTGTGATCCTGGTACGTGCAGAAGGTTTAGTTCGAATTCAGATAAAAACAGGCTCCATCGAGCTTGTCTTCTATTCAGTTTTTGGGCAGTGCAGAAATATGTCAGGTTCTTGTGATCGGATAGGATTGTTACCGGGTGTGCACTCCCTTGAAGGTAGTGGCGCTAGGTTTCTAGGGCGCGTATGATGGCCAAGAGTTCCCGATCGTAGATTTCGTAGTTCCGTTGGGTCGCATCGAGTGAATGTGAAATGTATCCGCATGGGTGCCATTGCCCATCGGTGCCTTGTTGTTGGAGTACTGCACCGGTAGCAAATTTCGAAGTGTCTGATTCGATCGTGAAGGGTCTTGCTGGATTGGGCATTGACAGGATTGGTGCCTGTGCAAATTTAGCTTTTAGCGCATCAAACGACTTTTGACATGCATCTATCCATTCAAATTTAACATCTTTTCAGGTTAGATCATTCAATGGTCTCACTAGTTCAGCAAACCTCCTGATGAATCTTCGATAGAAATTTCCAAACCCTAAAAATGATCGTACTCCTTTGACATTTGTCGGTTCTGGCCAATCTTTGATTCCTGCTTATTTTGTGGGATCGATCAGAATTTGATCCGGTTTGATGATCAGTCCGAGGAATTCGACTTCTTGGACATTGAATTTGCATTTTTCCAGTTTGAGGTAAGATCATTTTCAAATAGTTGTTGTAGGATTCATTGTGTCCGCCGTTGATGTTCTTGTCTGTTTTTGGAAAAGATAAGGATGTCATCCATGTAGATGACGACCCATCCTTCATCAATCATGTCTTTGAAGATGTCGTTCATCATGCTTTGCAACGTGGCGGGAGAGTTGCATAACCCAAAGAACATTACTGTTGGTTCGAATAGTCCTTTATTTGTTTTGAAGGCTGCTTTCCATTGATCGCCTTCTTTGATTTGGATGTTGTGATAGCCCCATCATATATCAAGTTTTGTGAACCATTGTGCCCCTTTCAGTTTGTCAAGAAGGTCGCCAACCAGTGGGAGTGGGTAGGTGTTTTTGATTGTCCCGTGGTTAAGGTATCAATAATCTTGGCAAGGTCGAAGTGCTTCGGAATCTTTCTTTGTGACGAAAAAGAAGGGTGACGCCATGGGTGATTTCGATGGTCGGATATATCCTTTCTTTAAGTTTTCTTCAAGAAAGTCGTCCATCTTTGATTGTTCTGCTGGTGTCAGAGGATTAAACTTTACAGTCTTTCGGTAGAAAATCGTCTTTCAGGTCGATTGCATGATCCCAGGGTTTCAATTCAGGAAACCGTTCCGACACTGCCTTTTCAAATACTTTTCGGTATTCTTGATATTGCGTTGGAAGGATATCGTCGAGTGTCTTTGCTTTCTCTGGATTGTCTGTTTGGTTGTCATGAGCGAGTTTCTGCGAAATGGAGGTTTTAGCTCTGATCCAAATTCCTTGTCCAAGGCAAAATTGTGGCGAGGTTCTTGATGACATTATCTTCCTGTACTTTTCGAGTATGAATATTTTGGTGCATTGTATTCCAAAGTAAGGGGTGGTTTGGTGGTGGTAGGGTTGAATATTCCGATGACAGGTTCTCCTTTGATGTAGGCGATGATGAGGTTATTTGCTGGTTCCATTTCGACTTTGTCCAGTGTCAGTGGGGTGTCGTCTCGTAAGGCTTCGATGTTGTTTTCTTTGATTGGGTGTTTTTCAGAGGTGATTTTCCTGATTTGTTCTTTGGTGCCTTGTTTGAATGCCGTGTCTTTCGTCATTTCCCTAGATTTAGCAACGATTCTCCAAATTCCGGCGAATTGTTCTTCTTTGTCAGGGAAAGTGATCATACCTTTTCTCCAGTTAATATCGGGGTTTTCCTTTCTAAACCAAGGTAACCCTAGGATCACTGACTCTTTTCCTAAGCCAGTTACCAGGTATCGTTTGTCCGTTTGTCTTTCTCCGACGGTGAGTCAGGCTGTAGTGGAGTGAGTTGTTCCTTGTTTGTTTAGAGTGCCGTCGGCATTCCATGTCTTGATCGGTTTGGCCAGGGGGGTCATTTGGAATCCATGGTTGTGAGCGAAATCTTGATTGATAAAAGTTCCAGCAGCTCCTGAGTCAAGGAGCGCCTCTGTTTCGATGATTTTGGTTCCTGTTTCTAGCTTAATGGGTACTTTCATGGAGTGATGTCTCATATCAGCTACTAATACAGAGGAAACCATTAACTCAGCAGGGTCTGACGTTGTTCCAGTCTGCTTCTTTATAAACCCTTCTCTTCAAGGATTGCAAGAGCTTTCTCTCGTTCTTCTTCATCTAATTCTCCCACCATGGTGCGGAGGTTGTTGTACAATCCTTGCCCCGTTTTCTTCTGCCAAGGTTTGGGGGAGGGGGATGTTGTGATCATCCCATCCTTCTTGTGATCTCTGGAGTGGTGTTCGGGTTTGTGACAAATAAAGCATAGCCCCTTTCGCATATGCTCCATTCATTCGGCAGTGGTCAATCGGTTGATGTTGGTGGCTTCTTTCTTGATTGAGGAAGTAGATTGGGGTTCGTAGATTGTGCGTGTTTTCCTTGCGATGGTGTGTGCTCTCTTCCATTGGCCATCATACTTTGCAGCTGCTTCCATCATGTTATCAAGGGTAGTAGGGACTTTCTCCATGTTGTAGATCTTTTCTGTCAGCTTGGGATGTAATCTGTCAATGAAATATTTGATGAGGGAAACGTCTTCTTTGATCTCGGCCCTTCCTTTCAAGATTCTGAATTGGGCGATGTAGTCTTCGACGTCTCTGGTCTGCTTGAGTGCTTTCATCTTCTGTTGTCCATCTCCTGCGTCATCAATCGGAGAGAATGCAGTTTTGAATGATGCCTTGAACTCTGTCCATGTCCCTAAGGTTGTCTCTCCTGCCTTTGCCTCTGCCCATCCTGCTGCTGTGCCCCCGTTCATAAACGAGAGCATGAAGATGATCTTCTTGTCATCGGTGTCATAGATATCTTCATTTGCTTGGAGGTAGAGGGATACTTGAGAGAGGAACATGCTTGCTTTGGTTCTTTCTCCGTGGAAGTCAGTGGGCATGCGGATCTTGATCTCTTTAGACATCATGTCATAAGCGTCGGTGTCGGTGGTGTCAAGGAATTGATTGGTAGGTTCTGACTCGGTTTCTTTGTCTGGGTTGAGCGGTTCAAATTCTTTGTCAGGAATGTATCGAGGTGGTTCAGTGCTCATTCTCTGGCTGTACCAGCGTTCTGAGGGTTCTGAGTAACCTACTAGTTGAAGTGTCTGTACCAAAGGGTGTCGGGTTCAGGGGTGGCGCCTTGCAGCGGTCAGTCAGGGGAGTGTCAGGTAGGTCGTCTGGAGAGGGAGGAGTCTGCTCTTGAGTAAGAGGACATTGTGGATTAGCTTGACCTTTTGTTAAGGCGAGAGCCTCAACTACTTGGTACAAGTATTGAGTTCGTTAACGATGAGACTTTCGTCGCTAAGTTATATCATGCTAAGTCAGAGGCTTTCTGGCTTAGGTCAAGTTGCACGTTCGAGAGCAATTGTAAGGCTGTATATTGCCTAAGGTCAAGCTAAGGAGCCTTGACCTTTGTCTACTACAGTTTATATAGGTAGTTTCGTGGCTACGTGTTGAATATGTGTTTACATGTATTGTAGGAGTCAGTAAGCTATCTATGGGTATAAAGCTGTAGAGCACAAGGTAAACAGACAGCTATCTACTCGGTGTCTAATAGAAGAAGGAAGTATGGGCGCTGCCCGATGAGTCAGAGATAAGGAGACGAGTCATAGTAAACACTGCCGCGACGAGGAAGGAAATAGATGTAAAAGGAAATCGTAACATGTGGAGTACTGGTGCTGAAGGCACCAGTATATAGTTTCATGTTGTATATTATTGGACATGGATAATTAGTCAGCAATAGCTGGGCAAGGGGGAATGAGACACCTCATTCTCTGATCCCTCTTGCCCAGGTAAGCAGTACCTCATGTGTATTATTAGTGATATCTTATTCTCTGATACCTTTCACCCAGTCTTTGACAGAGAGAAACTTCCTTCCATGAGACAAAGATCTAAAAGATGAGGCCTGAGTCCTGCTGATGCCTATTTTTGACTGAATATCCTGATCTACAGTAGCAAAGTACAGAAACCTCAAGAGCCAAAACAATGAGAGCACAAGGAAATTGGGCAGCTCATGCACCTGGAGGAGTAATCATGAAGTCAGTCAACTTCTCAAGTCATGCAATGACTTTCAATATGGTTAAACGCACCGGCAGGTAGCCCGAGCTGACAACAGTTACAGCCCTTGGAAAAATCATACATCGTCCACCTCACGTTTCTTTTCATATACCTCCATAGTGTTATCCTTGACTTCGCGTTTTTCATACACCTCCATGATGTTATCCTTCACTTCGCGATCAGCCAAATCTAGTTTATGGTTGAAACCGTTCATCAATCTCTGTACATAAACTGTTCGCAAACATGACAAACCGGTGGGCAGTGCCTTCACTGCAATGGTCACAAAAGAGAGCAACACAGTGCATGAAGTTGCGAGACGCATTGTGAGAATAGTTGAGGTAGGCAAGAGAGAACTAGTTTAGCTTCAGTAATGAGCCTGAGTTTTATTTTATACCTTCCTATGGTCCCACATGTGCTTTTGGGCTAAGTGGTTACAGGTCTACTAGTGTGTTTATGACAACGGCAAACATACTAACAGCAAAGCATGAACGGTTGAACATGCGTGTTCATGGAAATTTCACAAGTGAAGACATACCCATGTAGTATGAGGCTACACCTATGTAAGGAGTTCATGCACTATAGCGACCCATGAGTTTCTGCGGCCTTCAGGGTAATTCGGGAGTTACCCAGACTTAGCAAAACCTTGTACCTGCACGGGTTTGTATACCCCCGACACTAATGACATCGGTGGCTCAGAAGAGGAAGAACTTTGTGCTTCCAGATATTACACGCACCAGCAACTTCCGTATATCTCCAACCCCTGGTATAGCAACTGCTGAGCAAATAGCGACTGTTCTGAAGTGAGGGGGTTCAAATAGACCGGTACATCAACGTTGCATTTGTTAACTGAGTGACTTGTTCGCCCCTCATTGGGTCGCACCATTTAGTAAAGAAGGTCCAGCTCATGTGACTTGAACTTGGTCTTCTACTACTCTTACGACTATGTAACAACCAACACGGATTATAGATGGGTCCGACCGTACTTGCACTTCTGAGGGTTGGAACTTGGGAAACCGGATTCGAGATATTCGCTGAAGACTCCGTTCTCCTCCGTCACCTTTTGGTGATTGAAATCTATTGTTGTCAGAACCACACAACTGCCAGATTATGCCACAGAGGCAGAGCTCCGAATCATTGGGCACTGAACCTTCAAGTTGATTATGCCATGCACTTCGTCCTACTGGCACGTACCCACGTTCAAGTTCTCACCAAGTTCTCAGTGCCTCAGTGAATGGAACAGTCCACGCCCAAGTATTCCCCTCTCCACCAAGACCTTGGATCTGTAGAGCAGCTACTCTGTAATTTACACTCCTCCACATATTCCGGAAATTCCGGTCAAGTCTGGAAATTCCAGACTCATTTTTTTGCCCCCCTCCCCTGCCCTTCCATCACCCTCGCCTATTGCACCCCCCTTCCGCCCTGCGAGCAGTGGCTCGCAGCAGTGGTGGGGGGTGCTCTGTCACCCTGGGTGTCATGTGGTTGCGCGTCTGGCGCATCCTCGCTCTGACAGTAGCATTGATACTAATTAAAATAGAGTATAAATAAAATTAATATATACAAAATAAATTAAAGGGGAGGGGGGGCGTGGGGCGCGTCGCGTCGCCATTGCTGCCCCCCTTGCCTGCCCCCCCCTTCCCCATGCCCATCCGTTATCGCACCCCCCTCCGCCCTGCGAGCAGTCGCTCGCAGCAGTGGTGGGGGGTGCTCTGTCGCCCTGGTGTCGCGTCTGGCGCGCGTCTCCCCTCCCTCCTATGGCGTCCCCCGGTCCCCCCACGCATCCCCCCTCCCTCCTATGGCGTCCCCCCATCCCCCCTCCCTCCTAGCGCGGGCGGTCGCGGTCTGTAGCGTCCCCCTGTCCCCTCTCGACGTGTCCCCCTCTTTCTCGACGCATACCCCTACCTCTCGACGCGAGAGGGAGACCATCATCGTGATGGTGGGTGGCAACGCGTGAGCTGGCAGTCACGACATGTCATGTTGGCGATTGTGGTCATGTGACACGCGTCCGGTTAGTTCGGTTAGTTCGGTTTTTTCCTGGTTCGGGTAAATTCCGGAAATTCCAGTCTAATTATTTAAACCGGAATTATCCTCTACAGTGAGAATTACACTCAAAAAAAGTACAACCGGAATCCGGAAATTCCGGACAAATTCCGGAAATTCCGGAAATTTCGGCCGGAATATATGGGGGAGTGTAATGTACTCCAGCTACTCGATCAGTCTGAGGACGACAAGCTCCAGTTACCTGCAGTGGCAGTCCGAAGGAAAAAAATTCTGTGTCACTTCCTGCCATGGTTGGTACATGGCTGTCTAATCTCCTTCCACATGTTCTTCTTTTCGTGCGAGTGGGGACATCCTACCACCACTGCATGTGTTACGCAGTTGGAAGTTTATTGTATGATTACAATTCAAACTTGTAAATGTGTGCTTTGACTCATGGTTGACTCGTGCTTGCAGCACCTGCGCTCCCTGCAGTGGAATATGTGCTGACAAAAATAGATGGCACGTTTGATATTGTATCTCCGTACACTGGTGCTGGACCCAAGGTGGATGCTGCTTGGGGTCACCTGACCTGGAACAACAGTTGTATGTCCAGCCTGAGAGTTCTCGTATAGTAACTCGTCCGCTGATATTGCCCTGCTGTTTCAGTACTACCAATTCGGCTTTCTGATGAGGAGCTTAGGATGTTATAACTTATACAAAGACGGTAGAGCTTTTAATGTTCATTTCAGCAAGGAGGATGGCGGTGGAAGCATGGGCTCCCTAAACATGGCCCACCAATTACATTGCATAGTGCGTGCATCATCTGCATTGTTAAGTGAGTATATCAATTTTGAAACATTATCTAAAGGACTTTTTGAGGCGATATATATATCTCGATGACTATCCGGATATGCAGGAGAAATTGAAACTAAAACCAATTTTCACGAAAGTTCACATTGGTATGCATTCTTGTCTTTCTTCCCCTGGGAGGAATCATCACATCACCATCTGACCATTCTATCAAAAGATAATTGCATGGAAATCTTGAGACTGGCTGTCATGTGCAATGCTGATGTTGGGGTCATTACGTATGACTGGGTTGACACATTCATTGATCCATTTCCCGACCTCAACATCTACAAAAAATGCCGCAACCCCAATAAAGTTATTGACTGGATTAATAGGAATGCACTACATATCAACAAGGACCATCTACAGCGACTCAGAAATGAGGTTCCCCTGGCAGTGCCTCCAGGTGCGACGCAGCTGCCACAATGGGAGCATACAAAGGTTTATCATGGTTAGAAAATCTCCAAGTAACTTGTTTTTTAAAATTGTAGTTTGAACATTTTACTTTTACTTTGCATCCTCCTGAGCCTTTTATGCCTACTCTTACTTTTTGCTTTGACTAACCTTGGTTCTTTACCCACCAATGTTGGTGATAAGTCTGCAAGGGATTATTGACTGGACATCATGCACACCATTCAGTAAAAATCAACAGTATAACCATGCCATCTGAGGGATGAAATTCCTATCAGTAGTGGACTAGACCCATGGCAGCAGAGACTGGTGTGGGCCCATTGTCTGCCAGTGAGTAGTAGGGAATTACCTATATGAATTGCTTGGTACCTGTCACAGCACACTGGTACCATACTATAATTAAAACTGCATGCAGCACTGGTGTTGGGATATAGACAAGCCAAGAATAAATCCACTCTATGGTTAGTGTCAATGCACATTGACAAATAAATATATATTAATATTATATATTATCTGATATCTCCCAGTTTAACTTGTAGTATATAATGCTACATAGTATAGGAGAAATATAAAAGATAGTGCTTGAAAGTCCAGTCCAGTCCTGGTTTTTGCCCTCCTCAAGGGAGAACCAGGACCAGAACCAGTTCTTATATTTTGTAAATACTAAGAAGACTGAACCAGACCCTACAGGACTGGTCCATGTTGGTTGCAGTCAGTTCACAAACTGGTTAAGACCAGTTTACAACCAGACCTGGTCCTAGACTAGTCCAGCCAACTGTGACCAACAACTTACTTACTACTTGTACTAGTTGTAATTAGGGTATACTACAATAAAAAAGAAAGAACCAAAAAAAGAAAAGAATTCACCCTGCAAGCAGACTGGCGAGGCTGGGGAAGGATTTATTAGTAGAAAATAAGAGAAAATGGCCCCCTCCATCTTGCATATCAAGCAAGGAGGGAGTGTGGTGTCTGGATGAAGTCCACCCCATGAGCAGTGGCTCATGAGGCTGGATGTACATGCCATTGTCCTCATTGCTGTCATTGCCGTTGGGGTTGTTATTGCTGTTGTTGGAGTCATCTGTTGTCCTGGGCCCTGGTGTCGGTGTTAGTGGCATTGGTGTTGGCACTGCCATTAGTGTTGGTGCCATCATTGTTGTTTACCTTGTCATCCCATTGTCATTTGCATCTAGCACCCATAAACCATCCCATGAGCAGTGGCTCATGGGGCTGGGTGTGGGTGCTCAGGCTTGTCCTTCCTTTGGTTGTGGCTAGGGAGTGGCACAGGTAACCTGCAGGTAGATTTGGGCATACCCGTACCCGTACCCACATCTACCCATACCTGCAACCCACAGGTCACAAGACATGGGTCAGATGGGTACAGGTAGGCCCACCATCTACTGTTGTGGCACTGCACCTACATCCAACGACTCCACCCCATGAGCAGTTGCTTGTGGTGGTGTCATTGTTTTTCTATTTACAGGTTATTTAGTATGTTGTAATTATAGGTTTCGGCACTCAGATGAGTGCTGCAAACCTCCCATTTACTTATAAACTATGTAATAGAACAGTCTAATATATTATACATCTTGCTTAAGGGGGAAGTGACACCCCAGAGGAAAGGGGAGCTTGTGGAAGCAAGGATATGTATACCAGTTGATATTTGTCACTATTTGGTTCCAGTAAATGAACATGAATGTGATGCATCATGTTGTGTTGATGCAACACATTCATGTTCATTTACTGTAACCAAACAGTAACAAATATCAACTGGTATATATATCCTTGCTTCCACAAGCTCCCCTTTCCTCTGGGGTGTCACTTCGCCCTTAAGTAAGATGTCAAATATATTTCACTGTTCTATTACATAGTTTGAGAGTAAATAGGAGGTTTGCAGCACTTGTCTGAGCGCTGAAACCTATAATTACAACATAAATAACTTGTAAATAGAAAAACAACAACACTGCCACAAGCAACTGCTCGTGGGGTGGAGTTGTCAGATGTAGGTGCAGTGCCATGACAAGACCTATTGCATAGTTTATAAGCAAATAGGAGGTTAGCAGCACTCGTCTGAGTGCTGAAACCAATAAATACAACATAAATACCTTGTATATAGAAATTTGGTGATGGGTTGGGTACCTCATATTGGATGGCCGTCTTTCTGATTGGGGGGGGTGGGGTTTCCATCAGGCTTGAAGCTAGAGGTGGCAGGGGCAGTAGGAGCAAGCTCCATGTGCTGAGCCTGAGTGAGATCTGATAGGTCAGGGGTTAATTCAGGAAGAGGAGGTTCAGTGGACAGTGGAGGCATAGTTAGCTGTTCAGATTTGCATGGGGAGACTTCAATGTGGCTGGGTATTGGAGCAAAATGCACCATCCACTCTTAAAGAATTTGGAGGTTGTAACATGTTCAAGTGAAACTTTGCAAGGTGCAGAGCAGCATAAAACATGTTGTTGATCCTGAAAACATGCTAAATACTACATATTTATGTCAAATGAAGCCATTGATCTAGCTGAACTACTTGAAATATCACAGTGTTGGGAGTACTCAAACCAAACTAACAGGGCCTTAAATCAACCTTCAATGGTATTGAATTATGAGAAATTTTACACCTTGACAACCAGTTCTTTCCAGTATGACACCCCCCTCCCAGAATTATCAATGCTCATGATCACATAATAAAAGAGAAACATGGACTTGCAGTATGTAAAAAAAATTGCTAAAAATATGAGAGCATCACAGAACAAAAGGGACAGTGCTGCCATTTGATGGACAAAAAGAAATGAGAGCAAACTTGTGCTCCTTTGCATGGCAGACTCATGTTGATCTTGTCAGATATGAAGCAGGCCTTGAGCACTGCATGTTGGGGGGATGGAAGATAGATATTCCTTGAGGGCAGGGCAATAAGGGAGAGTGCTTGAGATGGTGGCCCAAGCCACTAGGTGTACAATATCAAAATTGGTGCAGAGTGGATAAGAAACACCTGAGGAGTGGGGCTTGTCTAAATTTGGCTACTCAGGCCCCACAACCAAATCTGATCAAAGCACATCTAAGGCTGGAAAACTGTTGTGGGCCTAGCCCTAGGCACCCTTTATCCAATTTTTCTCCATAAATTGTGGAATAGAGTCTGCATCCTGATATAGAAGCAACTGACTGAGTACCTGGTCTGGCCAACTTCCTGACCAGGCACAGCACAGCACTTCAAGGATCATTACATGGCCTCTCTTAGCTGATGTCAAAGAACACCAAAGCAGATGGGATAGTATAGAGCTCTGCACTACATGAATAAGCTAAATCTCCTACATATGGCATGACAATGGAGAATAAATTGGAGGGGGAAAATAAATAATTTCCTTACTGACATAATTTTGACACTTAACACTGTGCTTAAACACTGCTTAAGACCACTTAGCTCAGTGATGCTCCCACATGGAATTGCATGCAGAACTATGGTAGTACAATATATGGAAAAAGAAAAAATGTGGGCTGCAGGTGGGTGGGTAAGTATAAATACTACAAACAAGTGAGCAGAGCAAGTTAAGACTACAAGAGGAGAAAGGCAAACCCTGAACACAAGAGCAGAGGCAGTGCAGAGGCTCTCATGTGTGGATACCTTATAAGAGCACAGTGTGAGACACAAGCATCATATGTGAGGATGACCTGAGCACACATGATGTGTGCAGTGGCTGGAAGCCAGAGTGGTGTGAGCATAGAGGCACCTGGGCCATAAGGGGGCAATGCAGCTATTAAGAAAGCTGTGAGATGCCCTGAAGCTTTTTACAGTGATTAGACTCAAGTAAACAACTGTTTAAACCCAACTAATCACCAGTCTGAGGAAGAAAACAGGCCAAAGAGATAGCCAAACATAGGGTGTCACTGAGGTCAGTGACACTCCCACAATGGAATTGCATGCAGAACTACTAAATGGCTATAGTGGGGAAAGGGAGGGAGAGAAAGGAGACAGAATGAAAAAGGGAGGAGAGAGAGGGATAGGTAAATGGAGGAGAGTGAAGCAATAGGCTCAGAAAAGTAGGCAGACAGATACATACAAATACACAGCAGGGAGTAGCATAGAGGGGAAGAAGCAAAACAGTAAGTAGTGAAGAATGATGGTGCATGCAATCAAGTGGGAGAGGTTGGCTGATGGCTGAAAAGGAGGGTAGGACAGGGTGGTGGCAGATGTAAATTTGAAAAGTATCAGAGGACCAGCACCTGATGGCCTGAATCATGTGCGGGGGGATGCTGGCTTCAGCAAGGGAAGTGGCACCTCCTGCATGCAATGAGTGACCAAGATTGTTGGGGAACTGGTGGTGCATCAGATGAACCATGAGTGGGTAGAAATAGAGCCATCAGACCCAAGCCACAGCTCCAGCTGAAAGGGAAATAGATGATTGTGAGATGACAGGTACAATTCAAACAGTAGGAAGGGATCATCATTGAGCTCCATGGCCTGGATAATGATTTGACTCCCATCAAAAAAGCAATCAGCTTTGCAACCTGGCAAAAAGAAATCAGGACTTAGGATTGATAAGAATGCTATTATGCAGGATAACCTTGCAGTAATCCTGTAGACTCTTCTTGTCTGGCCACACTAACTCTCCTAATTGCATGAGACCATGAAAGCCTGTGAGGAGCAAGACAAAGAATAATTTGTCATCATATGAAGAAGTGGAGGGATAGCATTGAGCCAAGGTGCATGACTCAGTACAAAAATGGGTCATTTATGAGATGGTGAGGATGGAAGGATTTTCTTGCAGCCCTGGAGAGATTTGACAACCAAGCAATGTCATCTGTGGGCCTGTGCATCAGGGATGAAAGGTTTGAGCTGACTACAGATGCCAGATAAATAAGAGTCAACAGACTTGGGCTTGATGTAATGGCACATGTATATGGTGTAGAAGCTCAAGATGTCAGGAGAAGGATTGATGGGGAATTGATGCAATAAGCAAATGAGACACCCCTTGGTCCAGGTTTCCCATAAGGGTTGCCTGGACAATGCAGGTAGGATCATAATAGTGCCTCCCTGTAGGGAGGTAAAGCTGGAAGCTGACTAGAGGCTTTTGGATGAAGGGGGGCACTCCTCTGAATGTCTCAGAGGTCAGGAATTAATTGTCTCAGTATATACTATACATATAGTATATATAGTATATAATGCTGAAGTAATGCTGAAGTAACAGTAATTAGTAATGTCATAATTACCGCTCTGGATATAGCAATTATAGGCTTGTATCCCAACACTCCCCCTCAAGCCTAGAACGGCTGGGTGAAATGATTAAATATTTTGTCATTACTCCCCCTGAAAAGTTTCTCCAGTTGCATTAAAACCTCTGTGGTGGAAAAAACCCGTTGGAAAAAATCCAACTCACGCAAGGAAAGCTGCTGGGTTAACCTGACTGAACTCCCATCTTGTCCCTATGTTGTGTAAATTTAGGCTTCGGCAGAGCCTTTGTTAATATGTCTGCAGTTTGCTCCGGATCACGACAGTTTTGAATTTCTATTAATTTATTGGCCACAAGATCCCGGACCCAGTGATAGCAGATAGTGATGTGTTTTGATCTCTGATGAAATTGAGGGTTCTGAGTTAAAATTACTGACCCTTCATTATCGCCTTTAATCACTGTAGGGAATTGTTGTGCAAATCCGAGTTCTTCATATAAATTTCTTAGCCATACGGCTTCGCGTCCAGCATCCGATAATGCAATATATTCAGCTTCGGTAGAGGATAGTGCAATAATAGTTTGTTTCTTAAATTTCCATGTTATTGCTCCCCCAGACGCTTTGAAAATATAGCCGGTTGTGGATTTAAGATCTTCAATATTAGCAAATGAAGCATCAGCATATCCATGGAAGAGGTTATTGTTTTCAGTCTCATCTTGGGATTTATAAATTATCCCGAGAGTTTTCGTACCAGCCAAGTACCTGAGTATTCACTTTATTGCACCATGGTGTTGTAAACCCGGGTTAGCGGTGTAGGCGGCCAACTTGTTAACGGCAAAGCTGATGTCGGGTCGTGTGGAATTTGATAGGAATTGTAGACATCCTAATAATTTTGCATATGAATTACTCCTGTTGGGTTCATTATAATCCAGATTCGCCAATAATTTAATATTGGGATCCATTGGCATTCCGACTGGATTCGCGTCAAGCATTCCCTCCTTGCGGAGAATATTTTCAATGTATTTCTCCTGAGATATCTTGATCGCGTCGTCTTGGCACGTAATTTCTATGCTGACTATTTTGCTTGGCTCTCCGAGGTTGGTTACTTCCCATTCCGTACTGAGCGTATTTTTCATATGCTTCATCATAGAATTGGAAGACGCAAAGAGTAATGTGTCATCGACCCAGACTGTTATTATTCCCAAGTCATCGTCGACCCTTCGAATATACGTGCATGGATCTGCAAATAAGCGTCCGTATTCGTGAATTTTGAGTTTACCATCAAATTCATTATTCCACTCTCGCCCTGCCTGCTTTAGTCCATAAAGCGGTTTCACTAACCTACATACCCGGCCTGTTCCTTCTTGTCCTTCAGGTTGCTTCATATATATTTCTTCTTTTAATGTGCCATTGAGGTACGCGCCCTTTACATCCATCTGTTGTATTTTTAGACCCTTCTTTGATGCGAGTGCTAATACTGCTCGGAGCGTGTCCATCCGGACTATGGGTGAGAAGGTATCCGTATAATCATAGCCTGGTCGTTGTGCACATCCTTTTGCAACTAATCGCGCTTGGTATCTTATAATTTCCCCTTGTTTATTTCTTTTCTGGACAAAGACCCATTTGTTCGCGATTGGTATCGTGTCAGGAGGTTTCTGGACCAATTCCCATGTCCCCTTCTCCTTTAATAGGTTCAATTCATTTTGTATGGCTATTTGCCATTCCAGCCAATCAAGGGAGATCCGCGCATCTTTGAGCGTGTTTATTTCGTCTCCAGCAATTATTGCATAGGCTTCATTGTTATCTAGGAAGGTATTCACTTCTTCCTCTTCTGTAAGGTGTAACAAGGGTTTATAGTCGGTACAAACTCCACGTGTTTGTCGCGGTTCATTTCTCTGCATTGCACGCGTCTTGCGCGGTTCATCAATATCAATGTGATCATTATTATCAACTCGTTTCTGCTTCCGGGATTGCTTCTCCAGGTTATGAGGTTCTATTTCCGGTATATCCGGTTCTTCTCCGATCGGTGATGCGGCTCTGATCAGAGATTCATCATTTGTGATTGGCAATTGTGGGGGTGGCTGTGCCTCAATCTGCATATGTTCGGGTTCTATAATTGGAATTCTCGGCAGCGCGCCTCCATCAGACTCCCCCTCGCGCGTTGAGGGTTCCATTGTATTGTCTTCAGAAGGTTTAGATTTTGGAGTACCAGTCAATAGCTCAAAATTCTGTGAAGTTAATACATTATGCGTTTCGGCATTGTAATATTTGACTGCTCCGGCACCGTCGTCGTATCCAAGATATGCACGGTGCTTTGATTTAGGAAGCATTTTTCTTTCCTTTTGCTGACCTTGTAATAAGATCCATACTGGTGCGCCAAATTTGTGTAAGTGTGAAACATCCGGTTGTTCATTGTGCCATCCCTCGTAAGGAGTTAATTTCCGAAGATGCTTCGTATACGATCAGTTGCAGAGATAGGCGGTGTGCATGACGGCATATTCCCAGAGGTATTCTGGGAGCTCACTTGCAGATAGCATTGCACGTGATAACTTGACAAGTGTCCTATTCATTCTTTCTGCAATGCCATTTTGCAATGCAGAGTACGGCGTGGTTAATCGTATTTGTATCCCGCGTTCCTTAGAATAGTTTTCCAATTTTTTCATTGACGAATTCTTTTCCGCAATCAATTTGAATCCCCTTGGGTGTTCGGCCTTGTGTTTTTATATAGGCCAAATAATTTATTACTCCCTCTTGGCATTGTCAACAAATAATAAATAATAGTGTTTTCCGTTGATGGACTTGACGGCATATTTTCCCCATAAATCTATATGCGTCAATTCTCCAGTTTCAGTATTCCGTTTGACTGATTTTGGGAATGGTTTAATGTGTTGTTTTGCGGCTATACATGTCTTGCATTCTGGTTTTGGGGTGGCCAGATCAACATTAAATCCTTTTACCATATTTCTGTCGAGTAGTAATTGTAGCCCAGTATATCCGATATGTCCAAATCATCGATGCCATGTTTCCCAACTGAGTGATTTTTCATTTCCACTGAAAGTTATATTATTTTCAGCGTTGTTTGCAGTGTCGCTTGGGTTTCTAATAATCATTTCCATTTTGTAGAGATGATTATTGATTTTATTCCCGTGTGCAACGGCTTTACCATTTTTATTGAGGAGGGTTATTTCCCCTTGTCCCCCTTTGTATTTTCCTCCTGTGGCGTCCCATCTTCCTAGCGAAATTAAATTGTTCCGTGTTCCTGGAATGTGCAGAACGTCTTTGAGATGAAGAATATATTTTTCTCCATTACATGTCGCAATTAGATCGACATTTTCTCGTCCTTCTATTTTTTCCTCTTTCCCTCCTACACCTGTTACGGAAATATTTTTCATAGGCTCATAGGAGTTAAATGCTTCTTTTTGATGTGTTACATGTGAAGTGGTTGCCGAGTTGGCCAGCCAATCATAATAGATCAGACGCTCATCAATTATGGCATCGTTATTACATGCATCAAAATTATGCCCTTCCTCATCTGCTGAGAAAGTAATATGTTCTTCTACTATCATTGAAGTATCCCCGGGCTTCTTCTCTTTCGCTTTCTCTTTCTTCTTTCCCCAACAATTCTTTGCGTAATGTCCAAATTTCCCGCAGTTACGGCATTTGTTCCCATCAAATTTTCGGCATTTGCTCGTCCAATGCCCCGCGCGCTTGCAATGATCGCAATAAGATTTGATGGAGGTTTTCTTTTCGGTAATACGGTTTTCCAGGGATTTACTGGGACTGGTAGCTTTCTGGGTTTGCACCAGATTTACGCTCCCACCGGTTCCGTTATTATTCCCATTCCGATTTAGCCAAAGTTTATATTCCTCTCGTAATAATCCTATAAACGCGTCCGATGATAAGCGGCGCTTGGGGTCCAAGTCATTGGGATCATTTGCGTTGCCATTGTATGGCTCCACATAAGTTTGCCAAGACGATGGTAGAGATGCCGATATGATAGATTTGAATTGGGTGTCGGAGATATGAAATTCCTTATTAGGGAATTTATTGATGCAGTCGCGGTAAGATTTCAGGGTGTCCATATGCTTTAGAAGATTGTCAGTAGTGTCGGCCTTTGTCTCATACAGTAGGCACTAAATATGATTTACGGTTTGATGGGCCTTGTTTTCGTGAGTAACAGATAGCACGAAGTACATCGCTTCTGTCGTAGTTTTTGATCCGACGTGATTCATTTGTGAAGAGGTAACATTATGTATTATAACTTGCTGTGCCCAGGTGTTGTTCTTGTCCCAGTTGCACGCCCCCTCGGCATCCCTGGATTCTTTTGGGTGTTTTACGGCCCCGTTAATATATCCAGTGATGTCACAATTAATAAATACCCGTTTCATCCTTTCTCTCCATTCGTGCCAATTCTCATCAGTAAGGTGATCCCGATCGGAGATCTTGTTTACGTTAGAATATTCTTTGGTACAAATTAGAAGGATCGTGGGCTTCTTTTGTTTCAGCGGGATTCCTGCCTTGGGCGCAGCTGGTGGCGCTCCCGCTGTAGCGTGTTGGGAAGCGGCTGGTGATGGCCCAAATAATTCCATATGGTCAGCTAAGTCCTGATCATACTCCTGGACGTATTCTTGAGGGTTTTCTTTGTCACTGTCCGGGACAAATTCTTCAATATTGCTTGGGGCTTTTGACATGTTGTAGAAGGTTTTGTAAATAGATTTTTGGGTTGTTTAAAATAAGCCAGGGCCCATAACCTGTAGGGAGGTAAAGCTGGAAGCTGACTAGAGGCTTTTGGACGAAGGGGGGCACTCCTCTGAATGTCTCAGAGGTCAGGAATTAATTGTCTCAGTATATACTATACATATAGTATATATAGTATATAATGCTAAAGTAATGCTGAAGTAATGCTGAAGTAATGCTGAAGTAACAGTAATTAGTAATGTCATAATTACCGCTCTGGATATAGCAATTATAGGCTTGTATCCCAACACTCCCCCAGTGTCAATCAAGGGGGTGTGAAATTTGTGATGGCCAAGTTTGGATAGAGGCGTCATGTGGTGCCACCATCAAGGTGCAAAAGGCCATTGGCAACTCTGTTTTGGCTCCATGGAATGTGGAAGATGCAGAGATGCATGCCAGTCTTGAGAAGCAAGCCAACTGCAGTCAGATGGATAGGATTGTAAGGTGGTAAGGCATGAAGTGTGTTGAACATGTCAAAAGTGTTTGAGCTGTCAGTAAGGATCACATTGAAGGCAATGAGGTTTATTAGAGGTGTGTTTGCAGACATGATGGAGTACAGACAACACAGACAAGGCCGCAAAATAAAAATGCCTTGACATGTTGTAGGTGGGATAGAGCACAGAAAACTCTCACAGGTGTTCAGTGACCACAACCCCATGCCTGAAGGACAGTCATCTGAAAAGTAGGTGGCATGTGCTTCACCTTGGGACCATTCTTGGGACTCAATGATGTGAATTCCTTCAGAATGTTTGAAGCAGTAGACAACAACCAACCTTTAGTTGATGAGAGTAAAGCCCTTGTCTTAACAAAAGGTCAAGCTAAACCCAGAAGGTCCTCCTACCAAGGATCAGACAAGACGTCTTCCAGATGAGACACCAGACAAACCCCAGAACGCCTGCCTAGAGGGGCACAGCTGATCCCACACTCTGTGTGGTACAGACAAGGAGACAGACTAGTACGCTACTCAGCATCTGGAGAAAGGTGGACTAGCAAAACCACCCCAAACAAACCTGCTCAATATTTAGAAGAAGACTTTGAACCCCCTCCCTCCACTCCACACCCCTTCTCTTTCAGCAGCAACAGTGAACCAGAGGAGCCAGACATGGCAACAAAAGAAATCAAACTCAGAACCCCCGCCAACTTCGATGGAAAAAGGACAAGGACAGCAAAGTTTTTACAGGAGGTATCCCTATACCTCAGAATCAACAGAGACACCTATGACACAGATGAGAAAAAGATTGCCTTCGCCCTCTCATTCATGAACTCTGGCATGGCTGGAGCATGGGCACAAGATTGGGCATCAAAAGCCAACCTAGGAACGTGGAATGAATGCAAGGCAGCCATAGACAAAGCCTTTACCCCCACAGATGACGCAGGAGCCACCAGAACAGAGATGAAGAACCTGAAGCAAGATGGTGATCTAGAAGATTACCTCACCCAATTCCAGATCTTGAAAGGAAGATCAGGAATCAATGAGGATACACCCCTCATTGACATGTTCATGGATGGACTGAACCCGAAAATCTTAGAAAAAATATTCAATATGGAAAAAGTCCCAGAAAAGTTGGATGACATGATGGAGGCAGCCACCAAGTATGATGGACAATGGAAAAGAGCCAAAGCCATCATTGGAAAAACACGAGGAAGCTACTGGCCAGAAAAGAAGACACCCCCTCCTGTCAAGAAAGAACCTGGCCTGGAAATTAACAGGCTTACCAATGAAGAGAGGATGGAGCATATGAAGAAAGGACTATGCTTCCTGTGCCACAAACCAGGACATTGCTCCTCAGACCACAAAGGAGGTAATGTTCCCCCCTCCTACACTGCCCCTAAACCATTCCAGAAAAGGAAAGGGGCTGACGTATATGCTTCTATCCAGGGCATGATGGCCAAATTGGATGAAGAAGAAAAAGGAAAGGCCCTGAGCCTTTTAGATGACTCAGGTTTTTAAAGAAGCGGCCTGAGATGACACCAGGTACTGCTGAGATTTCTGTCTGTTCCACAATGCTAGCCACTATTAGAAATAAATCTATGCACTTATTGATTTCCATAGCAAAAACGGAAGGAGGAAAAGCCATTGAAACTAAAGCACTCCTAGACTCAGGAGCAGGAGGAGTATTCATGACTCATGAGTTTGCAGAACAGCTAGGTCTGGAACCCATCCCCTTGAAGAAACAGATCCTGGTCAGAAACACAGATGGAACCCCAAACAAGAAAGGCACCATCACCCATTATGTCATGGGGGAACTCCAGATCAACAGAAAGGAGCTCACCACCAGCTTCCTCATCACCGGACTAGGAGACGAGTCCATCATCCTGGGACTCCCCTGGCTACAGAAGACAAATCCAATCATAGATTGGAAAGAAGGAACACTAGAATTCAAGAAAGACCTCAGGCTTGCCCAAGTCAGGAGGATAGTACAGAAGACAAAAGCAACCTGGGGAAACTTCGGACAAACCAGACATCCCCGAACTTCAATCGAGGAGATACCTGAGGAAGAACCCAAGATAATGAAACTAACCAATACAGAACCTATTAAACCACAAGAGGAAGACCCTACCCCAGCCCCCACCAAAGGAAACAAAACTGGACAGAACAACAAACTACTCATTGCCTACGCGAGAGGAGAACCTGTCATAGGAATATTCAAACCCGGAAAGACCCCCCTCACCCAGGAATATACCAACCCGATCTACTCTTACTCTCGGAAAACGGCCACTATGTCTCGACTCACAACATCACGGACATCCCCTGGTACTCCTTCAGTCAAAACGTCTGGATTAGGGCCAAAACCTTGGTCTCCCAACAACTTGCCCACAACTCAGAAAAGGGTCAAGGAGAACAGCCAAAAACGACCCTGGATGAATCACTGCCAAAAGAGTATCAGGAATACCGACGCGTCTTTGAAAAGGAAGCATCAGAACGATTCCCCGATTCATGCCCCTGGGATCACACTATCAATCTAAAACCAGATTTCCTCCCAAAAGACTGCAAAGTCTACCCCTTGTCCCCCAATGAACAAAAGAAACTTGACAAATTCCTTGATGAAAACCTGGAAAAAGGGTATATCAGGCCATCTAAATCCCCAATGGCATCCCCCTTCTTTGTTGCAAAGAAAGACACTGACGCCCTCCGCCCCTGCCAAGACTACTGGTATCTAAACAATGGAACGATCAAAAACACCTACCCACTACCATTGGTAGGAGACCTACTCGATAAACTTAAAGGGGCCAACTGGTTTACGAAAATGGACATCCGGTGGGGATATCACAACATCAGGATCAAAGATGGCGACCAATGGAAGGCAGCCTTCAAAACCAACAAAGGACTTTTTGAACTGACAGTCATGTTTTTCAGCCTCTGCAATTCCCCAATGACCTTCCAAGCCATGATGAATGAGATATTCAGAGACATGATAGATGAAGGATGGATCATGATATGCATGGATGACATCCTAATCTTTTCCAAAGGGAAAACAGAACACCAAGAACGAACAAAATGGGTCCTACAATGGCTCCAGGAGCACGACCTCTATCTAAAAATAGAAAAGTGCAAATTTGACGTCCAAGAGGCAGAATTCATGGGACTGATGATCAAACTGGATGAGATAGGCATGGATCAGACAAAATTGGCAGGAATCAGGGACTGGCTGGCACCTACTAACATAAAAGCGGTCCGTTCCTTTTTAGGCTTTGGCAACTTCTACCAACAATTCATCAGGCACTTCACGGAGTTGGCACGACCCTTAAACAAACTCACCAAGAAAATAAAAATATTCGAATGGTCGCCAGAGTGCCAACAAGCATTTGACGCCTTGAAGGCTAAATTCACAGAGAGCCCGGTTCTGCTGATGCCAGACCCCACGAAACCGTTTGTGGTAGAAGCAGACACTTCAAAATATGCAACAGGGGCAGTCCTCTGGCAAAGAGATGCCAACGGAGATTGGCACCCCTGCGGATACATCTCACACTCTTTCACCCCAACAGAGCAGAACTACGAGATATATGACAGAGAGCTCCTGGGCATAGTCCGGGCCCTGGAAACGTGGCAACACTACCTGCTGGGCTCGGGACACCCTATAACAATCCTCTCCGATCACAAAAACCTAACCTGCTTCCAGACCACACAGAAGCTAAACAGAAGACAAGCAAGATGGAGCTTGTTCCTATCTGAATTTGATTTGCAACTGATGCATGTCCCGGGATCCCAAATGGTACAGAGTGATGCCCTATCATGGAGAGCAGATCACGTCCCAGAAGAAGACACAGACAATGAGGACATGACCATGCTCCCTGAAACACTCTTTGTCAACTTCATTGACACCAACATGCATGACATCCTCGCTGCTAATATTATGAAGGAAGATCTGGTAAAGGACGCGATCACAGTGTGGAAGGGGAAGACGACACACCCATCGACTTCCCACTTCCGAGGCATTTCCTGTGGGGCCCTTGACATGGCTGGGAATCCTTGAGTATTTGTATTATTCCTTTCTTTCTTTCATTTATTGTTTATTCACATTTCTAACAAACTTCTTCTGTAATTCTGAGCCATAGGAAGATTACGAGACAGCCCCAAAGACCCAGGGATCCACTCAACATGCCAATCTCTTGGATTAATCATCCATCATGTGCCCTCAAGATTCTTGTCAAGATTTGTACACCCATCTCAAAGGACTGGTTATTGGTTTTTATATTTTCCTCTTTTTGATTGTTTCTATCTATTTTTCGAACCTTTCTTCAAGGATCTTGATTTCTGCATGTATCCCTCCCCACAGCTAGCCATTACTGAATCGATGGACTGATCTACCAGATGAGTAGGGTTGAGGGGGCACATCAGATGGTACTCTGCACCTGCTTGGGGTCCAGGTGACGTCTCATCAATTGATGGCCTTGGTGTTAGTCTCATCCCCGAGCAATTCCTGGCAGCTGACGTTCAGAGAGGAGGTCTTGATGACACTGGACCAACAACCACCTGTTTCCGAATTTGTTGAGTATTCTATTTTTATCCACACTTCCCATTTTGTGCATTTCCGCCTCTTTGCTATTTTATTATTCTTTTCTTGTGTTCTGATTGGTGCAAGAGCACACATGCAATCACATGTGCATATAGCCAGTACCCATATTTTGTATATAAGGTGTCCTCCCACCTTTCGAATGGAAAATCTTTCTTCCCCCCCCTTTTCTTAGTTTCTGTGAGTTCTCCCCTTGATGGATCGCCTCCCCTCAAGACAACTACACACAACGGTGTAGTTTCCATGTTAAGTCTTCTTGTTTCTATGGTTACTGGGCATCACGGCCCTTTTCTCGGACATTTCTGACTGGACCAATGAGTCCACTGTCTCCCACTTCACGCCCACGAGCGTTTTCCCATATTGAGTGCCATCGGCCTCGATCTCTTTCTTCAATCACTGTCTCTTGTCTCTTTCCCACATGCACCGATCATCAATTGATCGGAACGCGACACGTTGAGCACGAACGTGTTCCCCTTGCACACTCTCAACCTCAGGTTCCCAACCCTTTCGAGTCGACCTCAAGAGGGCCAAGACCCCATCCACAACGGCCCTTAAGAACAACGGCACACCCCCAATTAAATCCTCGCTTGAAGATTGGAAAATTGCTTTCAAATCAAGTGGCAGGGTTGGACTGGTGCTGACAGGGCTATGGATCTGTTGTATTTGGAGATCAGTGAACTTGGCAATATTGGTGAGCTCAAGGTCTTGTTGTTGGACAACACAGATCCTAACTGCACAGTCATAGTTGATGATTCGGGAGTGGAGCTGCATAGGCAAAGATGCAAAGTACCACTGTACATGTTTTCCATAGGCACAGAGCTCCTGTGCACAATGGCTGAAGATGAAGAGCATGGCATCAACCAATGCCTCCCAAGCAATGACCCAGTCTCCATGGGTCCTGACAGTTTTCACTGGAGCTGAGGTGCCATGCAGTAATTCAATCTGTTTCCCAAGTTCAACAGACTCCCAGTTGTTGTAGGAAATGGTGTAGATGTTTGAGAAGACATGGTTGGAGTCAACAGCATTTCCACTGATGAGGTTAAGCCATTTGGACTGTGGAAACTGTGGGTAAGGCTTTCTGCAATTGAGGAGGGAATTTCTAGCTTTCTTGACATCCCAAGAGAGATTCTTGAGGAGAGCTTGGGTTCTCTGTAAGGATGGGGACAGTTTCAAAGTTGCACTGCCCTCTGAGCTCTCCATTTTGTTCCATGGCAGGGCATCATAGTCAAGTCATGTTCATCTCTTGTAGTCCTCCTCATCCCCATCTGAGCTTCCTGATAGTGATCAGGGTTGCTTAGACAAGCCAGCAGCTGGGGCTGCTTGTTCTGGCTGTTCACTGCTCTCTCATTGTTCATCTGGTTGTAATCCTCTGAGTAAGTCTCCTATTGCATTGACCCTTCCTGCTGCACTGCTTTGGAATCATTTGAAATTATCAAGCATTAGGGTTGTTCACAGTAAACATTTTTGGGCCATTTTCGGCTCATTTTTGGCTTCATTTTGGGATCATTTTCGCGTGTTTGGCAGAAGAATTGTCAGAATGATTGTAAGCCTGGCCCCAGGCTCACAACGCCGAACACATGCACACCGCTGCACACTGACCGATGCACACCGATGCATACAGGCGCACCAACGCCGAACCGATGCACACCGCTGCACACTGACTGGTGCACACCGATGCACACAGGCGCACCGACGCCGAACTGATGCATACCGATGGCACACCGCTGCCGATGCACACACATACCGATGCTCACTGCCAATCAGTAAGTGCACAGCCACGACCACAGGCACGACCACAGGCACGACCACAGGCATGACCACAGACAACCACAGGCGACCGCATACCACTGCCGGTCAGTACCACTGTCGACACACACTGCTGCACACACCGACCGATGGCTTCACCAATCGGTAACACCACTGACTGGTGCACCGCTACTGACACCACCAATGCATGTCGCATCACTGGCAACCCAATACCCATAGCTGGACATGCGTACAGATACTGGTGGCCCAACCACTTACCCGATATGAGAACTACGCTTGATGCGGCCATGGTTGAGATGCTGGATTTGGACACTTTCCAACACGGTCCAAACCCTTCATATATATACGATCTTTTCCCCTTTGTTGCCTCACTCTTACTACGTGCAACAAAGGTATAGTTACTATTGCTCACTCATGTATTTTACACACTCTTACTACGTGCAACAAAGGATAACATTGTCCTGTCTGTCTGACTGAACTTAGTGAGGCGGCCTTTCCTGGCCTCCTTCCAATGATGCGAAAAATGAAACGAAAAATGATGCGAAAAATGGCTACTGTGAACACCCTGGAAAGCAAAAATCACAAAAATGAAGTAAGAATGCATTTTACATGGTCTTTGGCAGTGCTGGCAAGTACTCAGCACATTCAAACTCCACCTTAAAGGACTTGGTGATATTTTTTTTCTCGAGCTTCACTAAAATGGTACTACTAGTACCTTATCATAGTCTTAACTTATTGTTCAACGTGCACTGATAAACATGTATATTTGTTTGTTTGTACTACATACTGACAAAAACAACTACTGTGCCCACCGCCCCAGTACCCCATCGCGTCGTCTCCTCAGCACCCCATGTCCACGCTGCGAGCAGTTGGCTCACAACAGTGGTGGGGGGTGCTGTTGTTGCCGTCAGCCCTTGTTGTCGGTCCTCGTCCTCGTCCTCGTCATTGTCATTGGAGAGAGGGGGTAGTGATGTGGCCATTAGCACCCGATCCCCCCCTGTGAGCAAATGCTTGCAGCGGTGGGTGGCGGGTGCTGGGCTATCCCCCCCCCATTCTCATTCCTTCCCAATGCATCATTGTCGTTGTCGGCCGGGGTAGGGGTCCACCCCGCAAGCAGTTGCTCGCGGCGGTGTTGTCGTGGAGTAACCACCACCCCGCAAGCAGTGGCTCGCAGGCGAGGGGCAGGTGCTGCATGGCAGGTCGGGTGGGAGCCCCCCCCAGTCAAAAACCAAGCCCCCCGCCCACCCTGCAAGCAGGGGCTCGCAGGGCTGTGTGAGGGGCTGTTTGGGGCTGCTAGAGGGAGGGGGGAAGGAGGGGGGAGCGCGGGGGGGGGGGAGGGTCAGTGATGTGGCAGGAACAAGGGGGGGTGCGATTTGGGGTGCACCTTGCTGGTACCCCGCTCCTTGGCCTCCCGGCACCTCCCTGGGGCCATCCAATTCCCCTTTGGGCCCCTCACTTTTTGTTAGCTAAAAAAGAATTGATAAGGTAAAAAAAACTTATGATGAGGCCTGCGGCTCCCATAGAGTTGGAGTACAAGAGGGGAGGGAGGATATAGGAGGGCGAGGGGGCGCTGTGAGGGGGGCAGCTGTTGTTGTTGAAAATGCCAAACTGAAAAATAAAATTTATTACTTTTGAAACAAAATTGATAAGTTAAATAAAAAAAATACTTACCATAGGGCCACAGGCCCCATGGAGATGGAGAGGGGGGGGGGAGGCAGTGTCGTGGGTGGTGGTGGTGGTGATTCTGAATGGTGAGCTGGCAGTCACGATGCGTGGTGACGCATGGTGACTGATGGTGACGCGAGTGTGAAAAAAAATAGTATGCGGCTCTCGACAGCGTGGGAGTAGGCATGGCGGCAGGTGTTGATGGAGTGGTGGTAGAGGAATGAGGGAGGTAGCGTCAATGACGGTAGTGGTGGTGGATGATACGTCGATGATGTAGCGGATTGAGCCTGTCGTAGCGGAGATTGAAACAACGACAAAAAGGGAATGTGAAAATCTAAGGAAAATGAAAATGAAAATGGGCATTTTGGTAAAATGGGGGAGGGTGCTCCATTCTGCAAAAATGATCATTTTTCGGGTCATTCTTGACTCATTCTAAAGTTCATTTTTGAAAAATGGAAGAAAAATGAAAACTGAAAATGAAGCAAAAATGGCCCGAAAATGGCTACTGTGAACAACCCTATTCTGAGGTAGGTGCCATAAGCTGAGATGAAGGCATCTTTGCAAGGGGGTGCCAGCTTCAAAAAATAACAACTAGGGTCGATTTTTTTTTTTCAACGACTTTGCGTGGACCTACCTACTACGTAATCAGGCACATTTCTATATTAGGAAGTTCCCACGCCCAAAATTAGCCCAAAGCCTTCTTATTTTTCTCAAGCTCGCCGTTTTCCTCCCCTTGCTGTCCCAGATGAAGTGCATAGCTCACAGGTCCAGTTCCTGGGTGCTATCTCCAGATCGACACAGGCAAGATGATACTGTGAAGGAAAAACGTGAGGTAAGGCAACTAAATTTGTTGAATTTATTTACCCATTCGGTTTCACAGCCAGGTCTGCGGCATTGTATTGCGTCTGCATGTCCTGCGTTCGAAACGGCCGTCCCGCAAAGACATTGTGATAGGTCATCGACATCTCGTGCCTTGCGCTTCCTCCATGGGCACGCATCCGCTTCCATGCCAACCTCCACAAGTGGAGACCACATCGACTCATGCGCTACAAATGCGTTGGCTTGCTTTCGTGGTGTCTGAACTGGGGAAGCAGTTGGATATGGCAGAACTTCGGGCTCGCGATGGGGTGCCTGCAGGGTTGATTTTACCATGTGGCCAGAACAACACTTATTATTGCCAAAATCATGTACAAATAGTCACTACTTGCCTCCTGAGGCCTTCTTCTCGGCCAAAATTTTTGGGGTAAAATTTTTTTTTTGGGTCCGATCCTCGGACCTACCTACCGGCATCGGGTTTCGGATCATTATTCCGGCACCCCCTTGCATCTTTGCCCATGGTCTCCCCTGGTAAGGTTTGCTGGAGGAGCATAGATGCTCTTGGCTTGGAGTACTTGCCAGACCTAAGGTGATATCAATGCATTTGTCAACAACATCCTTCTGTAAGTTAGAGGGTTCCTGGCCCAATGTCCCTTCACTTGGCAAGGTTGCACTGCTTGTTGGTGTCTCACCATGTCATGTCATTCCACAGTGAAGTAAAATGATGTGAGGAACAAAATAATTTAAGCATAAATAAGTGAGCAGAGCAAGTTAAGACTATACAAGAGGAGCAAGGCACACCCCAAACACAAGAGCAGAGGCAGTGCAGAGGCTCTTGTGTGCAGGTACCTTATAAGAGCACAGTGTGAGACACAAGCATCATATGTGAGGATGACCTGAGCACACATGATATGTGCAGTGGCTGGAAGCCAGAGTGGCATGAGCACAGAGGCACCTGGGCCACTGGCCACAAGGGGGCCATGCAGCTAGTAAGAAAGCTGTGAGATGCCCTGAAGCCTCTCACAGTGATTAGACTCAAGTAAACAACCATTCAAACCCAATTAAACACTGCTTAAGACCACTTAGTTTAGCTACTTATTGAATTCGGCATGAGTCTGAAGTCCATTCTTGAAAAATGAGACTGAAAATGAAATCGAAAATCAGCCAAAAATACCCCGAAAATAGTTATTGTGAATAACCCTAATGAGACATTGAAGATCGATATTTGTCATTTGCGCCATGCGCAATATATGTCATTACTGGCAACAGATTTGGAGTTGACAACTCCCACAAAATCATACGATAAACTGGCACTAGGCCATTCCATTGTCAATTCTCTTACATATACAACTCCCTGGTCTGCGCCAGGATACCCTCTGCTTCGTCGAACCTTGGTTGAATCACGCATTCGACTTTGGGTGGGACTCTAAAATCTAGAATAAGCTATAGCTATCCTCACACCCGGGCCGGCCATCACCATCATGAAACTTGAAGAGCCTACTCACATTAGCAAACCGAGCGTCGCATATGCCAATTGTTCTGGCACGCCGGGCTTCCCAGTGTTCACGTCAATGGCAGGCGAAATGGATGCTGCCCAGAGGAGGCATGCGAAGTTGATGAAGAGGGCGTCGTTGGCGAGGTGGCGGCCAAGGCAGATTCTGTGAGACACAGAGATGGTGAATGCTTCGAAGAGATTAGGATCAGACAAGGAAGTTGTACCTGGAACCGAAACCCTAGAGGAATATGTGTACATTGAGAAGTGGTATAAAGGGCAGAAGGGAAAATGAGCATACATAGGAGAAATGTCCTGGCAAGGTAGCCGACGAAGGATACTTTAAACGGAAGGAATGAGGATCAATGAAAGGTAGACCAACCTTCTGCATTTTCGGAGGATTCAGGCTATGAGAATTATATGGGTAATGGTGAGGGACGAGGGAACGTACCGTCCTTCGTGGTAGGAACGGCAGGTAACAGTCCACCATCATTATCTATGAAACGATCAGGATTGAAGTGGTCCGCATCTGTTCCCTGCACAAAAGCATGACTGAGATGAGAGACTGGGTAAAGAGTTCAGACAAACGTACGTAAACAGTTGGATCATGATTTAATGACCTGTTGGAAAGTTGGGTACTGCATTATCGTATCACAAGGTCAAAGTACCAAACGTTCGGGAAGCATATTGTCCCCTTTGGGATGAAATATCCCTGATACCAATCATCCTGACCCGCATAAGCTTCGATGTTACCAAACCAGTCGACTGCTAACCTTTGAGGTGCAATGGCGTGCACCTAGGGGGGTATGAGGGTGTGCCATCTTTATTGACATGAAGGAGACCTACCGACGGGTATGCTCGGCCGCCACCTGAGCACCTCTCGTACAGTTGCCCGCAGATACGGAAGCTTCTCCTGATCCTCAAACGTGGGCATTCTCGACCGGCCAACAACGGCATCAAGCTCCGCTTGGCACCTCCTCTGCTTATCGGGGTAGGCGATCATGGCGAAGAGGAACCAAGACATTGCCTGAGTATTCTATTAATCAGGGGATGAGCAACGAGTCGTGGGTAAACACGCGCAGTCGGGTGGGTAACTCACAGTTTCTGTGCCGACCAAGCTTAGTGGGAGGGATGATCAGGATGGATCGCCGGAAGATTGGAGATAATGGCACATACGACGTCATTCCACAGAGCCAGGCCGCTTCGAGGAGGGTTAAGCCATGTTTTTCCCTTTCCCGGATTAAGCCTCCTGCCATGCTAGGCTGCTCGTCGCCTGCGTCCTGCCAAGGTTCCAACTCAATTCAGGGCAGTCGAGGGGGAGGTAAGTTTAAACGCACGACGCGCTCTGCGACTTCGCCCAACAGCCCTTCACATAGCTCTGAGAACAGAGCAAAGCCTCCCTGGGCCTGCCTTTTCCAACCGACCAGCCATAAAGGAAGATATTGCATCCACCGGAAATATTCGACTCGGTTAAAAACAGGGGTGACCGCTTTGTTAATGAGAGCGGAGAAATCAACCATTTGGGGGTATACGCGTCCCCTCCCAGAGGGTTGATCATAGACAATGGACTGGATCGAAGCATCTGCAGACCTGCGTCATGGCGTAAGCTATGTCATTCCCCTGGGCAGCGTAGAAAGGATACTTGAGGAGCTGGTCGCGCCATCCGCTGGAGTCTTGAAGAAGGTGGTGGCTGAGCGCCAGAGCTTCCTTGAACTGAATACCACGGTAGTTGAGGGCGGCTGTCTTGTTCATAAATGCTTGACCGGCCCGCCGGAGCTTGAGCCAACTTTGGGAGAGCGTAGGTTAACCAATACGTCTCTGGAGAGAAAATAACGTACGCAGAGCCATGTCTTGCGAATGGGAGATACAGACCACGTGTAAGATATTCGGCCACTTATTGTAATGGGATGAATCGATTGGTTAGCGCTCCAGGGGCATGCCGGATTTCTCACCGATGCTCCGCGGCCTATCACTGTAGATCCCTACACGACGATCGAGCAGGTCTGCTGCCACGGTGTGCGTGTTGGTAATAATAAAAGGTTGACCCACGATATTTAGATACACCAAGGGACCTAAGACACCTACAGGTGTAAGGGCCATCTACATGGATCGCAATTGTAGTGGAGGGACTCGCCATATTGTTCCTTGAATGCTGCAAACTCGTTCCAGGGGCGCGTCGACAGTTGGAAGACATTTCCGAAGATGGGAATTCCCCGTGGACCAGGTGGGTACTTGTAGTTGGCGTTCTGGTGGCGTATGTGTGCAGCCCAAACAACGAAGACGGTGAGTGTAAGGGCCCCTGCAAGCAATTGATAGTCTGTACTAGTCACGGACCGTGTCATGATATGATGATGTCAAGGAGTGAGTGGTGCTGGCATTCGTCTCGTAACAGCACTTTAACGGAAATGGAGCGGCCGACCCCAGACCAACTTGAACTTCCAATCCTGTCATCCATTATCTGATTCACTGTGTGGATATTGTAACAAAGTCAGTTGATCAAGCACCCAGAATCCTTTAGGGTTTATCCGAATCAAGAACAAGAGATGATTGTTGAGAGATAATCATTAAAAATTCCGACACCCTGAATCCACTCTTTGCAGTATTTCTAGAACACAGATGGACGTTGACGGAGATACGAAAGATAACGAGAACTTTTTCAAGCCGCCAGATGACAACGGAACAGTTGAAGAGTCTCTGCCACAGGGCGAAGAAGCACACACAACGCACGTGATGTCCCGAAAAAATTTGCCTTTATCAGTAATACCAGTGGTTCACACTGCAAAATACTACTTACCGATGGACACGGCCTCACGGTGAGTGCAATTGTATAAAAAAACCGTGACAGATCATTCAAATTTGGCTGTCTGAGTCGCGCCACGGGTGAGCCGAGCCGATTGGCAAGGTGACTTGTTCAAACTTCAATCGCCACGCCAAATCGTTGTCGTTCACCTTGTGAAAACAAATGCAGTAACATAGACCCAGGGTTCAGTCAAAGGCGGGGGAGAACACCGGGCTCCCGCTTTGCGGACTAAGAACTTGAAGTTCAAATGGTGGAAACTCTAACTGAGTGCCACTCATTCGACTTGCACTTCCGGCAGTCCTGGAACCATCATCCCACTCCCTAGTCATGGACGCCGCACTCGAGGCTAATCATATCGCTCTTCTCCAACATCGGGCGAAAAACAGCGGAAGCTCCGTTCTATTCAAGCTACCCATTCTTAGAGGATCAGACCCATCTCAGGAATGGAACGACATAACTGTTGCTGAGTTTGCTGACACGGTTGACAGAGTGGCAAGCTTTGTGATGGTGGAGTTGAAAGCCAGAAGCATCCCTCCTCGCTCAGTTATCACTGTGCTGTGGGTTTTCTCTTGCTATTGTTGGTTTTCTACTGACTTGACAGCAACATGTAACATGTAGGTTCTCAGGGGCACGACATCAAGATCTCGTATATGCTCTTGCGCTTTCCAGAGCTTCTTACATCCCACAGATGTCCCCACACATATTGACCCATCCTGGAGTTATCCTCGGCCTCATGGAGAAAGCTGGTTCCAGAATGATTCTGTACGATCCCTCTTTGGAACACCTTATATCGAACTGCCCCTTCCCCAAGATGGCCTTCCACCCCATCGAGACCATCGAGAGCTGTCCCATGACCAACAGCGATTCCGTGTTACCCGCACATGAAGACCTCTCTTCTGGTTCAGACATTTGTTTCGTTTTCCTAACGTCAGGATCAACCTCCGGCAGTCCCAAGGTTGTACCTTTGACACAGAAATTCATGAGCATATATTACAAGACACAATTTGGAATATGGTTGGATGGAAAGCGTTCCGATACTCAGGATGCGTTCCTCTCGCGCGGCAGCATCTGCAACGTAGCGCCCATGATTCGTGCGTATTCCTTGCAGTAGTTACCCTGAAGTTATTCCAGGGCCCAAAGTACGATACTTACGTTCGCTCCAATCCAGAGTACCTCGGATGTTTGTACACCGGGTCGTGCATTGTCCAGCCCTCAAAAATGCGATTTTCGACGGAAGAGTTATTGAACATGGTTAACATTTGTGGTTTGAATTGTATGACCACCTTTGGTACATGGCTTGCTCCACATATCCAAGCCGCAAAGAAAGATCCTGCCGTATTGAAATTGCTGCAGGAGATGAAAACCGTCTCGTACGGTGGCGTTCCGATATCAATCTCCGATGACGATTGGTGTTTCCAGAATGGCATTCCCCTCATCGTCAGTATATTTTATTTTGGTCCACCAGGCCTATTTCCTTTTGTTCTGACGAAACACTGAAAGGATATGTACGCCACAACTGAGTGCGGTATGTTTACTCCCGTCTTCCATGCTCTGTCCGCTGAGAAGGATTATTTCCATGTTAAGGTCTCCTCATGTCATCCGTCCCTGGGAAACCCGCCCGTTATATTCGCCCAGTATCAGGCATGTCATGCAGGTTTGATCCTGTAATAGACACCACTACAGGGGTCGACAATCCAGCTTCCGCACAGTTGCTTCAATTTATCTTACTGGCCGACTCGCCCTTAATCCCACAACCTCACCTCCTATCGCCCGACGGAAACTTCCACACGGGAGATCTGTTCGAGAAACAGCTCGACGGATCGTATCTCTTCCGTGGGCGGGGCGACGACTGGATCAAAAGCGAGGATTCACGTTTTACCGACACAAAGTTTGTCATTTTGAATGGTCTTGATGTTGGAATGCTGAATGAGACTTTGGAACTTTTTCTTTTCTCCCTCGCAGGGCCATTGAAGAAAAAATATATGAGGTTTGTAGCGATTTGGTGAAGGGATGCATCGTGGTCGGATACCTGCGGCCTTCTCCTGCGCTTTTTATCGAGGTCCATCACGATATTTTATCAACAATGTCGGAGGACAGTTTGAAGGAATTGATACTTCGTCGGATGGAAGACTTCAATTCTCGTCAATGCGTTCATGAGCGGATAACAGACAAGAGATTGATCTTCATTGTGGATGAAGGCGTTTTGCCCAGAACGGTAGGCTGCTTCTTCAATTTTTAATTTTCTACCCCGGTGGAGAACCATCACTGACTTTCATTCGACATTAGATGAAAGGTAACTTTAGGTGTGTTATTCAGCGCTTCCTGGTTCGCTTCCCCCTTCGATGATGCTTTGCTTGTACAACTTCACAGACGCAGAGCGATCGAACAGGAGTACCCAAAGGAACTAGACGCGGTGTACATGTCTGTGTACGGACTTTAAGTGACTGTTTTTCCTCAAGCTTTGCCCAGCCAAAGATGATATACGCCGCCAACAAAGAACACACATAATAAGAGGGGCCCAAAACTACGAACTATCGTGGTCATCCTAACAGTCATAAGTGCGCTTACGGATTCGCCTTTTGTTGTTGATGGTATAAATTTGACTGTCAGCTATCATGGACATAACCTACTGTCAATTTGAGAAGGCTTATATATGTATCACCACCTTGACAAAATAGCAAATCTCTAATGCTCTTGAGTATTGGTCAATTTCGGATTACATAATTTACGGTAATGATCGGCCCGCGCCTTTGAAATTAAGTCCTGAGCTCAATGCGGAGGTAAGTACCGATTGAGTATGACAGATTTTCAGATATGCCACTCGATCCTCCACTTCATGGATTTATTGAAAAGGTCTGAACGGAGCTTGGGCGACAAAGAAGTACAGCGGCCATCAAGCGGCCATCGCGTGATTTTTGACAAGATCTTGAAATTATCTGGAACCTATTTATAATACTCTAGTTACATAAGTATTGCGACTTTCTCAAAAATGAGGCGTGTGAAAGCGGAGAAGAGGGTACGAACTTGAACAAAGAAACTTTCAGCGATCCTGAAATGGGGCGTGTGCCAACCTGCGCCACAGATGGAGCACCGTAACTCCTCCCTCCGCAAGGTTTGCAAGGTCCCAGAAGCATTGGCAAGCTCACGCTTCTCAGATCTGATGGTAGCGATTGCGCGGCCAGGTGGACTGCATCCAAAAATGCCATCGCCATAGTGAATTTCGAGTTGACCAAGGTTGAGGGAGTCGGAGCAGATATTGGAATGCATAAGCGAAGGTGATTGTCTCAGTGAATTGGTTGGAAGGATAAACCGGACTCCCGGTGAGGTCCTAAGTACTGCTCCTTCACGGGGATTGCCGCGGTGCCCATTATCTGACTCGAATGAAAGCAGGTGCAATAGTTCATCGCCCGTTGCGCACCATGACCATTAACTGGAGTATTCCTTATGGGCTTCCTGTTCCTCCCAACACACCCCACGCAATATTGGTCTCAGTGCCAACATGGAGCGATACGGTCACCTGTATAGAGGGGGAAGATGTTGATACCAGGCCAAACGGCTACCCGAGATTCTTTATTCAACGAGGTATTCGGAGGGTGCGTTGATACTCGACTACTCGAGAACTAGAGACATTTCCTTATGGTGCGTTTCGGATTCATCTAGCTTGCCTCATTACTGGAGCGAAAGTATGGCTTGAATGGCGAATGTTGCCTGCTCTTTCCAAGCTACAGAGTTGCAGAACAATGCCGGTTCTTCGTCCTTGCCCATTCTGTTGGTGTACGCATCGTCAGCCTTCTCATTTGTCCCGAGGCCAAGCAAGATGTTCGTATCGTCGAATGCAACGAACTTATCAGTCTATCCCAGCTCCCTGCTTCGGCAAACCAACTCCACATTGTGTTCTTCCCGACAGATGTACTTCCGGTTGCGAAACAATTTTGGCAGCTTACGGGCACAGGGATTTCAAGTCGGTTCGCTGATCACTGGCTTTCCGTACTTCCCGAGGATGATGTCAACGCCAACGGAGGCTCTCCGCCAAGTTTCCAACACCTCACCGATAGAACCTACGGAGACCATACTGCCGGAGTGGAACTGACGGAGGCAGAGCGCTGTGCGATGCCTCTCGGCGACGTAGCGTCTACCAAGCATGCACTTCGGTGCCGGATTGCGGGTGCTCTGAATGTGAATGATCGTCAAGAAGGACCGTGTGCAGACCAGAAGGACCTTCAAGTTGGTCCTAATTCTTCTTGCATTGAAGATGTATCAGAAAACGATGTTTACCTGTTCCCAACGGGTATGAGTGCAATTTGGGATGCGCACCGACTGGCTTTAGCAGTACGGCCTGCCGAAAAGAGTGTTTGTTTTGGGTCCGTCATTCTTACTCTTGCGTTTGCTTTGTCTGGACTCCAAATAATATATCTCATAGATTCCCATATTGTGATACCTTAAAAGTCCTCCAAAATTGGGGTCCGGGTTGTCATTTCTTCCCCACGGGCGATGATTATGACATAGACCAACTAGAGGTCGTGTTGAAGCATGGGTCTGCAAATGACTCGACAAAGCCGCCCGTTCTCGCACTTTTCACAGAGTTTCCGTCAAATCCCTTGCTCCGCTCCCCTGACCTTCCTCGACTTCGTGCCTTGGCCGATAAATATGATTTCCTGATCGTGATTGACGACACAGTGGGCAATTTTGTGAACGTGAACGTGCTTCCTTACTCCGATATTGTTGTGACCAGTCTGTCAAAGATATTTAGCGGGGGTGCGAATGTGATGGGAGGAAGGTAAGTGGGGAAGGCAGTAACCATATCGCTCCCCAAGGTGGCTTATTCCATTTCGCCCAGTCTTGTTCTCAACCCAAATGGCCGTCATTACGCCGCGCTCACGGCGGACATGACCGCTCGTTACGAGGATACGTACTACGACGAAGACGCTATCTGCATGGAGCGGAACTCTCGCGACTTCCAGCAGCGCATCAAAAACATCGATGCTAACGCTGAAGCACTCTGCGACTTTCTCCGTTCCCACTCCGTTGCTACTGGCATCGAGAACACTGTCATTAAAGAGGTGTTCTACCCTAAGTACAAGACACCGGAGAACTACGAGCGCTGCCGCAGAAAGGTTAGTAACCACAACGCCTCTTCCTCTTCCTCAGATGAAGGTGGCGGGTATGGCGGTCTGCTCTCCCTCACATTCACCTCAAATGCAGCCTCGCGTGTGTTTTATGAGACTCTCAGCTGCTTCAAGGCGCCGAGCCTCGGAACGAACTTTACGCTTGCGGTTCTTTATACTATTTTAGCTCATCACGATGAGTTGGAGTGGGCAGCGCATTGTGGTGTTGAAGAAGGACTGGTGAGAGTCAGTGTTGGTCTGGAGAATACAGAGGCCTTGTTGAAGACCTTTGAGGTTGCTTTGAGTGCGGCAAAGGAGGCTGTCGCTGCTGACTGCAAAACGGGAGAGGCAAATCACGGTATGTACTCCATAGCGTTTTCTCCCACAGGACTTACCATGGGCTATCTAGATATCTAATAACCATGCAATCACAAGGCATGACATGATACTCTCGTCCACGACACTTATGTCATTTGGCTTTCAATCGAACGATATGTAGTGCTTTAAGCTTCTTGATCAAAATGCAGAACTTGAATATCTAAAGGCAGATACATTTCTACAATAACTTGAATGATCCTAGTGTGTGCAAATTCACTTTTCAATGTACAGCTCTGCCTCGATCAAACCAGATGCATGACTTCTCTCAGATGATATTGCCCATTCAACCTAGTCTACTTCTATGCGACACTTATTTCTTTTTCTGTTCGATTTTTCCAGACTCCATTTTTTCCCTCGAAACCCGATCGCGACCCACTATGAGATTCATTTTAAACTCCGATTTAATTGCAACCTCAGGGACATAGAATAACAAGTCCCCCACAATATTGAGCAACTTGTCAAAGTCGTGTATTATTTTTATGTGTTATACCATTCCACTATAAGTACTGACTCTGATCGTGCTTCGACAACTTCGACTTCAAGAACTTTAACAATGGATGTTCAAACTCCGATCAAAGAAGGGTGCTTAGTAATTTGTCAGTGAACTTGTGTTGGGCTTACCCAGTTATTTACTACTAAGTGCGGTGTTCCTCTCCATCCCGGTTCTCCATATAGTTCTTATTAAACCCTACAGCCTATGTTATCACCTACATACCACCTGCAACTCGTGCACGTTGTCCCGTGCGCCTTCTTTCTAGATGCCTGTCGTTATAAGAACGGGAATAATTCGCAATGGGCTCGTCGCTCACCATGACCACTACCCAGCTCAGCTCGAGTATCCCGTTGGGGCTTCCTGTCCCACCTCACACACCCCATGCTATCTCGGTCTCACTGCCAACATGGAGAGAGACCTTGGCCTATAAAGAGGGGATAACACATGTCAATGATGCTCTGCTTAATGGTTATCCAAGAATGTTCATCCAACTAAACGTTCGAAAGGTGCGTCTATCCTCAACTACGCGAATACTAAGGACTTTGATTCAAGATGCTTTGCGCACTCCTCTAGCTTGCCTCCTTGCTAGAGCACAAGTATGGCACAAACGGCGAAAGATGCATGCTCTTTCCGACCTACCAAGTTGCAGAGCAATGCCAGTTCTTCATGCAGGCCCGCTCTGTTGACGCACACATCATCAGCCTTCTCATTTGTCCTGAGGGCAAGCAGAATAGTCGTGTCATTGAATGCCAGGAACCAGCCAGTCTATCTGAGTCCAGCTCTGCTGCTTCGGCGAACCTTTATATTGTGCTGTTTCCCCCTGATAAGTTTTCGATCGCGAATCAATTTTGGCAACATTCGGGCCAAGGGATTTCAAGTCGATTAACTGATCACTGTCTTTCCATGCTTACCAAGGACGCTGCCCACGCTAACGGAAGCTCTCCTTCATTACCACCCCTTCCAGAAAAATCCCACGTTGCTCCAGAACATCCAGTGGAGACAGATCACAACATCTCCCTTGAAGGGCGCTGTGGTGACTCGCTTCTGCCCGACGCGGCGATTGCCAAGCGGCTCCTTCGGCAGCGGATTGCGGGTCTCTTGATCTGCCATAATTTATATAATCGTCACGGAGAGCCATGTGCAAGCATGGAGGACCTGTGGGATGGACCAAGTTTGCGTGGCGTTGTGGATGTAACAGAAAACGATGTTTACTTGTTCCCGACGGGTATGACTGCGATCTGGAATGCACACCAACTGGCTTTGGCCGTGCGGCCTACCGCGAAGAGCGTTTGCTTCGGGTCCGTCGTTCTTACTCTTACATTCATTTTCGCTCGGATTCTGAGTAATGCACTTCATAGATTTCCATATAGTGATACCCTAAAAGTCCTCCAAAAATGGGGTCCAGGATGTCATTTTTTCCCCGGAGGCATTGATTCAGAGATAGATGAATTAGAGAATGTCTTGAAAGAAGAATTTGAACGGGACTCAACCAAGCCGCCTGTTCTCGCACTTTTCACAGAGTTTCCATCCAATCCCTTGCTGCGCTCCCCCAACCTTTTTCGGCTTCGTGCTTTGGCCGATCACTACGATTTCCTGATCGCCATCGACGAAACTATAGGCAATTTCGTCAACGTGGACGTGCTCCCCTATGCCGATATCCTTCTCACCAGTTTGACGAAGATTTTTAGCGGAAGCGCAAACGTGATGGGTGGAAGGTGGGAGAACTGACAATGAGTTTGTCGTTTCCAATGTCACTTATTCATGTTTCGTCCAGCCTCGTTCTTAATCCAAACGGCCGCCACTACGATGCACTCAAGGCACACATGGCTGCTCATTACCGGGATATCTACTATCACGAAGATGCCATTCATATGGAACGGAATTCACGCGACTTCGAGCGGCGCATAAAAATCATCGATGCTAACGCTGAAGCGCTGTGCGACTTTCTCCGCTCCCACTCCGTCGCTGCTGGAGCCTCGAACGCTGTTATCAACGAAGTGTTCTACCCTAAATACATAACGCCGGAGAACTACGGGCGCTGCCGCACAAGAGTCGCTAATCACGACCTCTCTTCCTCTCCCTCGAACAGTGGCGGGTACGGCGGTCTCTTCTCCCTCACATTCACGTCAGGTGCAGCTTCAGCAGCGTTCTACGATGCTCTGAGTTGTTTCAAGGGACCGAGCCTCGGGACGAACTTTACGCTTGCATGTACTTATACACTTTTAGCTCATTTCAAAGAGTTGGAGTGGGCAGCGCAATATGGGGTTGAGGCTGGGCTGGTGAGAATCAGTGTGGGTACAGAGAATACGGGGGTGTTGTTAGGGACAATTGAAGTTGCTTTGAATGCGGCGAGGGAGGCTGTCGCTGCCTGTCGACAGCGAGACTCGGAGGTAAAATGGTTATAGGATCTTCTGTGTACTCAACAATTTATCGGCTCATTGAGGTGAAAGCGGCTGCACCGCCGCCCGATTAGGACCGTTTTTTTCAACCTCTCACTGCTCTTTAACCATGTTTGTCATTTTCTGAATCGCCTAAGTATTTCCATCCGTACCTATCGATATCCTCATTGATTGTACGCCGTAGATTGTAGGTAGAGGCAAGAATTCACTCATCTACTTCCAATAGACGTTTCGACTCCGCAGCTCTGGCAGCCGAGTGACCTCGATTTTGGTCTTCTCGAATTCTGATCTCTCTTTTGATAACGGTCGAGCTGCTGGCAACCATCATAACGGAAACGTGACTTAGGAGTGTTCTCATACCACAGAGAACCCCCCGTACAAGAAAACACAATAGAGAGCTGAGCGGAGATCTATCAACTTCAGGAAAGGAAAGGGCAACCAACAAAAGGAAATGCATGACAATCTAATCGTAAAAACAGTGTGATAATGCAAAACCCCCGCCTCCCAAAGTTGAAATGGACATTCGAACCATACATCAAACTCGAGCCAAGATCGAATTAACCTTGATGTGTTTATTCGAAACGACATCTTCAGCGAAAGTGACGCGTGCCTGCGGACCAAAGACAACGACGAAGGACGACCCACCGAAGTGGAACATTCCGAGATCAGAGCCTGCGCTGACCCTCTGTCCCCTCTTGACCGTCACTTCACATGTCGAGACCTCCACCATGCCAACTGCTATGAAGCACATGAGCCCAATGTCAGCGTTGTCGGCCTCGATATAGATCAAGGCACGGGTGGCGGCCATTGCAAGCCAGGTCTGAGAGCGCTTCAGGGCACCACGGAGATCACCAGTTATCTGGTCCGGGGTGCCTGCTGGGGCACCAGCATCAGGCAAGGCTGCGTAGTAGGTACCAGGGACAAGGACCACCTTCTTGATGGTACCATCGACCGGGCTTCGCCAGCGATGGTAGTCCACAGAAGATAGAAATGCCTGGTAGATTGTCCCACCTACGAACCGCTTGGAAAGATCGTGGTCACGGTCGAGCATGTCGTAGAGGGAGTAAATATTGCCCTTGAGCCAAAACTGATCATGACATTTCACGCTGCGGGCGATGTAATGCGGGTATGACTCGCAAGGGTTGTGGATAACAGACTTGTCGTCCGGTGCCTCAACAGGGCGGGCATTGGGCTGTATCTCTCTGGTAAAGAATGCATCCCAAGACGGATAACCGCGGTTGACTGCGTCAGGGTCAAGGCAGACATAAGTCTCCTCGAATTTGCCACGACCGTCTGACTCGAGCTCCTGTAGACCTTCCTTGCTGAACCAACCACCTTTGCCATCAGTGAGTGACCTGGCGGAGTCTTTGGTAGTAAGGTATTGGCCCCAACTGTCTAGCAATGCCTTCATTGCAGTATTGAACGCAGGCTTACGGAATAGATCGTAACCCGCGGAAGTATTGCACAGATAGGTAAACAGCATGCATATAGGCAATCCAAAGGGTCTCGGAAGCCGATTGCCATGTTCGTCTCTCTCGATGTGAAATTCCGGAGGGGCTACGACAATCCTATCGACCATGTCGAGCAATGAGTCGAAGTCAGGGATCTGTGGAGAGCGGTTAGTTTTCGCGAAAAACTGTAACTCTGGAGCTTGGATGTACTTCGTTCTGCGAAGAGACCTGGAGGAATACCTGGTCAAACAAATCGACCATCTCAGGGTCAGACTTGATGGCAAGCTCGAATTTCGCCACGCAAGGGACATGGTTGGAAACCTTTTCCATGTACAGTACACGGATGAGTCTGAGGTGTCTTTTTAAAATAATTGATAAATAATGCATAGTAGTAATGGACAACATGCACTCGCACCTCTTCTGTCAGTGTCTCTTGGAGCCGACGGGGGGTGATGGAATGAGGCTGAGTCAACAGCAGGTCGAATGAAAGCACCCAGCAGGATCAGAAGACGAGATTTACCTCGCAGTCCATTTCGATATGCGGCAACTTGAAGGAGGACTCTTCGGGGGATGCCGAGACGGCTCAACACCTTATTCAGTTTCCACCACTCATTTCTGACCAATGATTGATATTTTGGGCATGGACCATAAGATTTTGATACCGCTGTGTCGTTTTAGTCCTTCCATTTTGTGTGCCTCTTATGGGGAAGAAGGTAAGTGCAGAGTCCTCAACGTCGCATTCTGGGTGTAACTGGAACGATAGACACACCAAAATTCCAATGTTTCGAACAGATTCTACCTCAAAATAAAGGAGAATTTCTGCTTCCTTCCCAACCAGGGCTTAACCAAGGCATTGTATGTCCGAATCAGAGTGAACTCCAAGTTTCGCTATGGTTTCAGTAACAGCTGTCAAGCCGCATCAGCACCGCAAGGCAAACAGGGGTGGTCATGTCGACAGTTATCGTGTACTGGCCTGAAAATTGAATGTGAGAACTCGGAACGACAAGAGACGTTGAATAAGAAGCGGGCAACTTCTGAGATCTGAGGTCTTGGCTACCGCGGTTCCTTTGCTTTCAGCTGCCAAAATTCTGGGGACTTTTGTCACTGCCATTGGTCGTCCACTCGCTTGGTTCAACTTTGAAATGAACCAATGGCGAAAAAGTTAATCCCAAGTTTTCCGGACATCGGGACGTGCGTGGTTAGCAAGCCCAGAAATGCAGCCGTTCACTAAAATAATGCCTTGGTTCCAACCACCCGTGACTATCTATGAAATGGGCCGGGATCTGGGATCACTCCGGGCCGGCAACTTGGGCTACGTGGCACGAGTGACGAAGTAACCTTGGGTTGTTGGTTTTGCCAGGTTCCGTTCTTCTTGCTCGCTGACTCGTGCCAATGGCCCACGCTGTTTCTCTCTCTGGTCTGGAGGTCCACTACCTGCCGTCGTTATTGATGCTTCAAGTTGCCCTATATGGCCATGATCGAACTTGAACGACTCGTCTATTACCGCGACATAGTGAGAGAGCAGTACCTCGGCCGTATCTACCATAACTCAACGGTCGTGTAGGGCGCCTTATGAGTACAAATTCACCTCTCAGCTTCTCCCGAGTCAGAATAGTACAAGCACCACAACACCAACCACATCCCCCCTCCCAGCCCAGAAAGGGCATGGGATTCTCAACCTCGGCCACTCCCACACCCTCTGCACAAATCCCTCGACTGCAAGCATGCCGCGCCACACGCTGTCAACCTCCGCGCGGAGCGTCTTCCTGGCTCCGTTTCCATCCATTCTACTCCAGTAATGACCACCTCATCATTTTCACACGTTCTGACGGTTTCGTGGTGATAGCCTCCTTGCCTAACACTGTTGCTATGTATTATAATGTGAGTTCGCTCTGGAAGTTGAATTTCAGTGTATCTATTTGAATGCAGTTATAACCCTAGCGCACTCGTAAAGTGACTCGTGACTCGTGCCGTCCCGTTTGAGGTTGGACAGGAAAATGTATGGGGCAGGCAATGGTGCCGGTGCCGATAAGCCCGTCTTCAAAACCTGTAAGCTCATACGGCCGTACCTGTGATACGGCGCGGCGCATACTAGCCCAAATTTTCACCTACCGTGACAGGGGGCTAAATTTTACTCCATTGTGATGGCCACGGAAATAAGTTGGGGAGTCGGATGGGCAGCCGGACGATTGGATGGAATGTGAGATGGCTAGACGGATGGATGGCGAATAGCAGGACGAGCATGGTAGTATTGTGCATGACCATAGCAACAGATAGAAGACTACAAAAAGTACGTATAACCAACTTACTCGATTGCATACTACAAAAAAAAATGGTCGATAGAAACTACAACGGTTAGCAACTATAAAGCCAAAGTATACCAGAAGTCACCACATTTTGTCCGGTTTTACTGACTAGGGTACAGAATTCGTTTTTGGCATCTTGTCCAAGAGTGAGCAGCAATTTGACGACGGAACCAATAACCCAAGAAACACCACACCCAACCACGTCGACGCAACTGAAGAAAATACCCGCCAGGGCTGCGATTCCACCAATGCCCGGGGCCATACTCGCCACGTCGAGAGAAGCATCGAAACACCCCTGGTTGAACACGTTTATTCCCCCATCGCATGCTTTCCAACAGCTTTGACTTTGCTGGTCCATACAGGTGTTGTAGTTCTCGCCTTCACAGCCTGCGGCGAGATACCCGATTGTGCATTCGTATTGACACTGGGTCGTAGTCCCATCCAAAACGCATTGTACGAAATCTTTTAAAGCGCCGACAATTGTTAGGGGAAGGTTTACTAGTAGGTTGGATGCCACTCCCAATATACATCCTTCGAAGTCGGCGATCACTGCAGACGAGGGGCATGTACTGATGACACTTGGAATAAAAAGGAGGAAGAGCGTAAGGATCATGACCAGCATTTTACACATCGTGCAAAAATAAATCGATCATGGCTGGTGTTTTTGTTATTGCATTATTTTACTGAAGACGAGAGGGAGTGCTTACAACGTCAGAGAAATTGATGATACAAAGAGGCTGGAAGAACGAAATGGATATCAGACGATGCGAAGATTAATCGACCTGGTGGAATTACAGAGTGGCCAGGGCCTGGGGCAATGCGGAGGCAGGTGAGCGTCAGTGGTTGACGATTTAGCCGAGGGAGAGAGACAGCGGTCGACTGTAGAGTGATGCCAATACTTCTTGTATATATAACTTTGTTGTATGTATTGATAGTTTGTTCAACAGCTGACCCAATCTGCCGACTTGGGCTTGCACCTGTCACTTCCACCCATCTATTGAGCAACGATAACATCCAGCAGTGTTCTAAAAATAATCTGTTTGGCGCTACAATTATATGGCGTGCAGCCAGCCAATTCCCAGCACAGTCAAGAGCAACTCTAGATATAACGTCATTCATGCGGCCTGTGCCTTGAACGTGAAAGCCGCTTGCTGGATGAGGTTGGAAAGGCACCTACGTATGTACTACTTTGGTACTACTCAAGGACTTCCGCCACAGATAATAATATACCATGGCATGCTATAGATCGCCCCTTGTCGATCATTGATGACTATTAACCCAGTCAGTGTCTTGCAAAATGACTCTCATGAACGCTATTCCTTCGCTATTCACCCACATCAGGAAATTGGCGGGGAGATTTGATCGACGATTACCACTCCGTAATCTGTAGATAAGATTTTATCTGGCCTTACTTAACATATCAAGGGGCAGCTTCCTATGGTGCGGTTCACTTAGTCACCGCCTAATTTGTGCAAACATTTTGCCACTTTGAGAAAGTCCCGGATTTCTTAATCCTCAGTCCAAACGACGTATTTTTATGTTAAGAAAAGATTGTACAGAAAGGAATATTTATTTAGTTGAAAATTGAGGGAGAAATTTTTTTCATTTGAGCCAGATTGGCCAGCCTCTGAACCAAGGCACTGCACCATATATAATTCAGTCAAACAGTGTCACCATGTTCTCTGGGATTTGTCTGTGTGATTTGTACTGCCTAGAGCTGAACTTCTTCACTTGAAATTGAGCCTCAGCCAACCCCAGTCCTGCCCAAGCATCAGGAAAATCTAGAAAAAACTTAAACAGGCTTATACTCTGAATAAGCTGAGTATTGGGATTAGGTCTTTGAGAGCAAGTGGGGGATCACTCAGACAAAGTAGTGAGTGTGTGGAACAGGCAGGGAATGTCTATTCATCTCCTAAACTCCTACAAAGTGTGGAATATTTATACAACACTGTTAGGAGGTATAGTGTAATATACTCCTATAATATATTAAGGAGGTATTCTGTCATAGACCCCTGTATCAGTTAATCTTGGAGTAACTATGTCATTTCCCCTATAACAATAGTGTCATAGTACCTCCTATGTAGTGGTTTGCAAGGCCCGGCCCAAAGCCTTAAAGCCCGGGCTGCCGAGCCTGAAAAGCCTGAGCCGAGCTGAGCCGTCGCACAGGGCCCAGGCGGCCTGAGGGCTCAGCTTAGGATTCCAAAAGCCTGAGCCGAGCCCTTGAGCCCGGGCTTTTAATAGAAATTCAGTAGAAAATAATATCACGTCATGCCACTCGGCTTGGTTCAACTGTACAGTTTTTCAGCCACCTGACAAAACTGGTGCAACAGACCCGAGCACAAGGTAACTCCCAATGGCGAAGAATTCTACATCATCAGCGCCATCAGCGCCATCAGCGCCATCAGCGCCATCAGCGCCATCAGCGCCCCGCCCAAAACGGATTCAACATCCAGCAAGCAAAGTCGTCGACCCAGAAAACATCGCCGATGCTCAGTTGCAGTCTCACAAAGACGCAGTCAATGCCAGACGGATGGCTGAAGCTACTCGAGGTCAAGATACGACACAATCAACACCAGAAACATCTGGACCGGATAACCCTGAGTCATCTGCACCAACCCCACCAACAACTGTCGCCTCATCACCAGAACCACCCACAGCCACTAAGCGTTCAAACCCGACGATAGAGGCTAGTGATGACTCCGACGACAATGATCAAGACTTGATTAGACGCCGTGCATCATATTCTTGTTTTCACGTTTTTGTCAGCCGGAATCACCATCAGTAAACGCCGTAGCAGACTCAAACCTGACATTGTCGAAGCACTACAGTTCCTCAAGTGCCTGCATCGCCGAGAACTTATTTACCGAGAAGAACCAAGCACGATATCAGAGTCGCAGATGGAAGCGGGCCAGGAGTGTGTCGAGGGAAGTGAGGAGACTGGGAGTTGGGATGATCTGGTTAAGGACCTCGAAGAAGACGAGGGCTTTGACGATTTTGACGATCAGGAGGTTTTTGTTCAAGGTGTCGTGTAGTTACGGCGTCAAGCAAATTTGACGCGTTTTCCCCTCTGAGCCGCGGCCTAAGCCTGGGCCGAGCCTGAGCCAAGCCTGAGCCCTCTACCTGGGCTCAGCTCGATGTCTAGTAAAGCCCTAGCCCTCCTAAGCCGAGCCTAAGCCGGGGCTATTGAGCCGAGCCGGGCCCTGCAAACCACTACTCCTATGATATCATGGCTTGGTAAGTCTGAGACTTCCTGCAGTATGGGTCTTAGGCACTCTATCCAAGGCTCTGTCTTGGATAGCCTGTCGTAGACATGCTATATGTGATTCACTGTGCAGCATGTGTTAACTGTGCATCCCCCTAATAGTCCTTACATGTGTTAACTCCTGTTAAACATGTGTTAATGACTTAGCATATTGGGGAATATGTCCTAGCCATGGTTACTGCCTTGGCTTGCCTGTATGCCATATCCCAACACTGAGTGACCTTGAGAATTGTCAATCAAAAATAATGCTTGGTATCCAGGTCCATGGGCCATTTTGAAGGCCAGTATTAACTTTCCTTGAGCTGCCCAGGTAATTATCTCCTATCAATGAAATGTAAGAATAACAAGAACATACCTGCTTGATGAAAAATTCCCCAGTCCAATAGCCACCATAATTTTTACCATATTCCAATGTTTGGCTTCCTTCCTTCAGATACTGTCCCACAAATAGCACCACTTTCATGAAGTCCTCATCCATGACCTTTCTTCTGTAAGGGGAATTGGTTGTCAAGAACCCAGCCCTTACTATGCCCATCATTTGCCTGACTTGCTGTCTTGTCATGAGGGGTGAGGACTAACCAACACTCAACATAATTTCAAGGTTCCATCACAATCTCCTTATCCACATCCCCCACAACATATTTCACCAGGCATTCCTCATGTTTCTTCATCATGGGCAAGAAGTGTTTCTGCCAATATTCAATGACATTGGGGCAATCATGTCCATCATAATATAACCCTTTTGCATACAAGATATATCAGAAACCTTCCTTATGCATCCACTGGTGAGCTGTGCTGAGCACAATCCCATTTCCAACCTTCAAATGAATCCATGGAAACTCATACTCCATGTATCTCTTCAACCCCTGAGGCATTTCATCACAAATAATTTTGCACAAATATTGGTCTGCAGTGGATGCTGGCTTGCCAGGATTCATGGCCCACTTGTTGGATTGCAGGTACACTTGCAGTTCAGCTGCAACTTTGGGGTCATCCAGGAGTGAACTCATTTTTGCATGGCTTCCTCTTGCAGATTGAGGCAGCTCTCTCTCTTTCACCCATGACTTCACCCAGCTGCATACCTGGTGACCACCCCACTTCAATGCAAATCCCTGGCTCTCAGCTGCACATTCACTCACCTCTTGTGTTGATTGCCCATTCATAACCTTCAACTGAAGATAACATTCAATTGCCTGAGTCTGCCACATCTGCAGACCATTTACCCCTGCAACAAATTTTGTTTTTTGAGAGGCCAGCAGCTTTACAATATCAACATGGGCTTTTTTCAATCCTTTTTTGTTCATGTTGCTTCTGTCTCTGGATTCTGTATGGCATGTCCAATTTCTGTTGTTTGCAAGGTGGAACCTGAGGTAATTGACATGTTTCAACCACCAGATTTGGACAGTCATGACTGCCCCACTCTTCATCTAAAGTCTCATACCCATCTTCACTGCTGCTGCTTGACATATCTGACCAGAACATGACCTGCTCTGTAAAGCCCTCCATCAGTTCTGCCAATGGTTCAGGAAGTGTAATTTTTTTTTGGGGGGGGGGTGGTGGTTTCACTGGGAAGCAAGACTGTCTTCAGAGCAAGAAAGGTGCACATCATCAAAATTTGAGGATCCATTCTGTTTCTCATTTGTTAATTATAATGCTCAGTGGTCTGAAATTGTGAAAGCTCATGACATTTGTGCCTGCTTTTGAAACTCCTGATCATGAGCAGCTTTCTCTTTTTGTCGCTTACTGCGCTGCGACTGGCCATTATAACCCAGTCCTCAGTTTTTCTCTGCCTTTACCCAGTCATGCATAGTCTTTGAGTTTGAGATTTGAGGGTATGGAGTTGGTCTTGTGAGTGTTGCAACCTCAGCCAACAGCTCATGTTGCTGCTGAAGATCCCATTCCAGGTCATCATCTGAGCTCTTGGTGCCTGTCTCTGGCTCATCACTTGAGGTTCCAGGCTGGTGTTCTGTCTCAGAATCTTCTCTACTGACACCTCCTTCATATCCACAGTCATATTCCCAGTCCACATCCATAGGATTTGTCACCAGGTCACCAAATCTGTGAATGGAAGTCTCTGCTGCTGGCAGTTCCAGGACAATCTCAGTGGGTTTTGGCTTGTGTCTAAAGGTTTGGGCATGAGCTATGGAGGCTTTCTTGTACTTCTTGGTCATGTAGAGAGGTGGGCAGTAATTTCCAGAGAGTAGGCATCAATAAACCAAAAAGAAATTCCTATACTAGTCACTAGCTAAAGTGAACTACACTATTTTTGGTGGCTCCTCTCACTGCCTGCCTCTCTAGGGCTAGGGTTACAAATCTGAAGCTCAAGTTTGGCCTCTGCACAAATTAGGCAGTGACTAAGTGAACCACACCACATGTAACAGGGCCTTCTGGAACCAGGTGGGCATTGTTGGCAGCCTGTGCAGGTGCCTTGCAGGTGCTGGGGCTGCACATTGTTACAGGATGTTTATAACCTAAAAAGTTAGTTAGTTAGTAAAATAAACACAAAAAGAAAAAGACAAAAACTTGCCTCATTGTTTGGGCCCATTTTCCACATAGTGCAGCTTGTTTGCTGTCAAGTTGGGTTGAAAGTTTGTGGTGGGGGTTGAAGTAGCCACTATGGAGAAGGTGGGATGATGGGCATCATGGATAGGGAAAGATGTTGATGTTGATGAGATGAATCAGAGTTTGGATTTCAGAATAAGTGGCTGTTAAGGAGGGCAAGAAGTCAGCCAATAAGTGGGTAAATAAGAATAATGGTCAAGTGAGGTCATTATCCTTATTTCCATCACTTATTGCTCTCCTTCTTGTTATGCTTATCAAATAAGTGGTGAAATAAGTGAGATGATAAGTAACCAGTGAGTGCAATTTTGAATGGTACTATTGCTGAGGTGCTTGAGATACATAACACTGATTATCCAGTGTGATGTTAAGCATTGTAGATATTGTGCAGCTTGATAAGACATCTAATTGTTGTGTTCCTTCATATGGTATGCATTGTCACAGACAATCCCAAGAGGTCTTTCTCTCCCCCCCTGCTTCCTAGATAGTGTAAATGTAGTGTCTTCAGGTCCAGTCTACTAGACCAAAAATATAACTGAAACTTAACTGAACTTAACCAGACCTTTGGTCACGGTTGAGCCAGTTCCCCCTGTGGTTCAGTCATCGGTTACAAGGTTTCCAACATATCGAAAAACTGATCAAAGACCAGTTAGGACCAGTTAAGACTGGTTTTTTGACAGTATATTATAATACCAAAACTAATACAAAGAAGTAAATATAATACCTAGATAGGGCCAGGCCTGAGCAAGAGTGGATGAATGTGTGGGGGTTTATATACCCCGTTTCCATGCATGGACCATTTGGACATGTTTGCCAAGTCTCATGCAATCAATGGGCATTGATTTGTATGTGCTTACACTGTCATTTTGCACTCACTGCAGGCTGACAATTGATGACAACAACCAATGGTGACCTCTCCCTTCCCCCAAACACCAGTGGAGGGCTGTTCATAAGTCCCACCACCCTCACCACCCCTTCCCTCACCTCGAATGTGAGCAGAGGGCTGTTCTTTGGTCCCAACACCCTCACCACCCCTTCCCTCACCTCAAAAGTGAGCGGAGGGTGGTTGTCACGTCCCACTGCCCTTGCTGCCCCCTCCCTCACCCCAAATGCGAGCAGGAGGGCATTAGATATAATATTATGTGGTAAAATTTCCTAATATAGTAATTTATGCAGTTAAAACCAGTTGTAATTGGTTTTTTTGGTTAACTGAACCAAAAAAGACCAGTTTCAATCAGTCTGGTTATGGCTAAGTCAAATCTTGGTACAGTTTGGACCAGTCACAGTTACAGTTAACCCAATTTGGGGTCAAAAAACCTAACCGGACTGGACTTGAAAACACTATGTAAATGGAATAGAAATTCCCTGTATTAGTCTTAGTCCATTTCTGATCCATTCCTAGTTCATTCCCAGTCCTGTCAGTCCTGCAAGGAATATTCCTTAGGAATGGTCCCAGTCCATTCCAGGCTGTTAGTATTAATATATTAAATATTTATATTGCACCATCAAGGATTGAATCCAGGTTTCAGAAGATGATTACTCAGCATGGGGGTGGCAATATAACCATTATACTAAACAGCTGATATTTGTTAGGTCAGCTAAGCAAATATGTTATGTCCCAAGCCTCACAGCCACATTGGCATGTATTGTCACATGTTAGTTGAAAACATGTGGTCATGTGTGCCCATTTTGTTTATTGGTGACATGTGCTGCCACCACCACCAACATTGACTGTCACTGCTGCCTCCACCTCCCTCACACCTCAACTGCCACCACCTCTGTCCACAACTGCCACCTCCACTTGCACTGGTGCAAGATGACCAATGTGCAACAATGATCCTGACCATGACAATGATCCCAACCACACTGGTAAGCTCCCCCCACCCTGATGCGCCACATCACTGACCCCTCCCATCCACCAGGCAATGCCCCTGCAACCTGGAACAACAACCCCAGCACCTGCCACTGCCTGGTAAGCCCCTTGCCCCCCCCACCTTGCATGCCATGTCACTGACACTGCCTTCCCCCCCCAGCCACCTCCCCCCAGCCACCTCCCCCCCCTCTCTGCCTCCCCCACCTGTCTGTCTCCCCTCCCTTCCTCCTCTGCTGCCCATCCATGGGGGCCTGAGGCCCCCATGCTAAGTATTTTTAATCATTGAATAAATCTTTAAGCTAACAAATTTCTTTTCTACTTGTAACAATGGATGCCACTTGCGCCCCTCATGCTGCCCCTCCTCCCTACTCAACTGGGATGTGAGGGAGTGTCTTTTTTTCTTATTCTTTTTTTTTCAAAGCTAATATCATTTTTTAAATTCAGTTTTTGCTATTTATACATCAACAACAAGCTCCCCACTGTGCACTGCCCCTCCTCCCTACTCAGCTGGGAGGTAGGGGCTTGATGGCTGATAGGGCAGCCTGAGGGAGGTGCTGGGAGGCCTGCAGAGCAGGGTACCTAGGCAATAGCACGGGTACTCCCGCGGGTACCCAGAGCTCTACCCGTACCCGTACCCGCGTCTACCCGTACCCGCGTCTACCCGTACCCGCGTCTACCCGTACCCGCGTCTACCCGTACCCGCGTCTACCCGTACCCGCGTCTACCCGTACCCGCGTCTACCCGTACCCGCGTCTACCCGTACCCGCGTCTACCCGTACCCGCGTCTACCCGTACCCGCGTCTACCCGTACCCGCGTCTACCCGTACCCGCGTCTACCCGTACCCGCGTCTACCCGTACCCGCGTCTACCCGTACCCGCGTCTACCCGTACCCGCGTCTACCCGTACCCGCGTCTACCCGTACCCGCGTCTACCCGTACCCGCGTCTACCCGTACCCGCGTCTACCCGTACCCGCGTCTACCCGTACCCGCGTCTACCCGTACCCGCGTCTACCCGTACCCGCGTCTACCCGTACCCGCGTCTACCCGTACCCGCGTCTACCCGTACCCGCGTCTACCCGTACCCGCATCTACCCGTACCCGCATCTACCCGTACCCGCATCTACCCGTACCCGCAACCCATGGGTCACGAGTCACGGGTCACAGCGGGTACGGGTAGACCCCCGTCTCCCATTGTGTAACACCTCCTGCATAGGCCCCAACAATGACGGTGACAACACCATGTTGTCGCCGTCATTGTTGGGGCCTTGGATTTGTTACATACATTTAACTAATGGTTTCGTCACTCAGATGAATGTCGACAACCTTTTAATTATTTATGTACTATGTGTATGTACAAACTAACTTAATATATATATTATTTACGGGGGAAGCGACGCCCCAGAGGAAGGGGAAGCTTGTGGAAGCAAGGTCTTATATACCAGATAATGTTTATTACTATTTGGTTCCAGTAAACAAACGCAAACGCGACACGTCGTTTAAGTTGATGTTTGCCATTGTTTGGTTTCAGTAAATGCGAACGCGACTCGTTTATGTGCTGCATTCATTTACTTCAACTATATACTAGTATTAATTATCAACTTGTTTCAATAAATGACACATCACATTCAGAAAAGTTAAACCAAACAATATGTACTAGTAAATATCAACTTGTTTCAGCAAACAACGTGTCACGTTTGCGTTCATTTACTGGAACCAAATAGTAATAAACATTATCTGGTATATAAGACCTTGCTTCCACAAGCTTCCCCTTCCTCTGGGGCGTCGCTTCCCCCGTAAATAATATATATATTAAGTTAGTTAGTACATACACATAGTACATAAGTAATTAAAAGGTTGTCGACACTCATCTGAGTGCCAAAACCTGTAAATACAAAACTGTATGTTAGTACATAGACATTTGGTGACGGGTTGGGTGCGGGTCATGGGTACCTAAATCATGACCCGTACCCATACCCGTGCCTACCCGTACCCGTGCTCTTCCCTAAGGGTACCCATGAGGTATGCACCAAATATACCCCACCCCACTGCCACATCACTAATGGCCACCTCCCCTTCCTCTGACAGCCTCCCGATGGCCCCCCAAACAGCCCAGCAAGCCCCTGCTCACAGGGTGGGTGGGGAGCTTGGTCTTTGGCTGAGGAAGGCCACCCACAACCTGCCACTTCACCATCAGACAGGATGCCCCCCAGTGCCCAGGGGACATGTCTTGATGCAATGGGGCACCCAGACATGACCAACCCAGCAGGGGGGATGCGACTGCCAGCTGGGGGGGACACCAGACAATGGGAGGGATGCCAGACAATGGGGGGATGCCCAGGGACGTGACCAGCCATTGGCTTAACCTGGATGAGCCAAGGGGACACAACTGGAGCTGAGGGGGATGTGACTGGAGCCAAGGGGGATGTGACACAAGGGCCCAGGACCCAGCAGGATGTGACAGCAGGCCCTGATGGCCAAGGGGGACATGATGGGAGGGCCCAGCAGCCTGAATATCACCACCTGGCCCAGCCTCACAAGCCACTGCTTGTGGGGTGGAATGTGGGTGGGGGCAACAGCAGTGGAGAGCGGGCCCCAGCCCCCCACACCAGCCCCCCCAACCACTACCATGAGCCATTGCTCATGGGGTGGAATGGGGTGCTATGCAAGGGGCAGGCCACTGCGACATGACGCAATCACTAAGCCCCCTGCCACCTTGCTCTGAGAGACACAGGGGGATTTTAATTAGTTTAATTTAGTCTTGTATTATATTAATAAATAATATCTCCCCCCTGCCTCATAGTGAGTTGGGGGGTTTTTACACTTTTTGTTAGTATTTTTTGTTTGTATTGATGTTTCCATAAATGGTAATAAATGCATTTAATATTTGAAATAATGACCTAGTACCTCCAGGAATGGTGGCCAGGAATGGTCTAGGAATGGTCTAGGAATGGCTAGAAATGGACCAGGATTCCTAGGAATGTGAGGAATGAACCAGGAATGAACCAGGATTCCACAAGGAATGGGGGGGGGAGTGTAAATACTTGCAATCCCAACCGTGGGGAGCTGGTTTGTCTTGCACATCTAATAGTTGTTATATAGGCTCAGTGATTTTAGATCATGATATTTCTGAATATCCTGGCTAACTTTCTGTATTCCCCAAAGACTTTGCAGTCTCCTCCAGCACCAAAAAATGCCAGACAAAGGGTGTTTACATGACATGATGGGAGATTATTTTTAGAAGTCAGGGGAAGTGAGTTTGTATTGAGATAGGCTGTTGAGCAGTCAGGCACGTGCACCCCATTGGGGTTAGTAATAAGTAAGACATTAATCTGGAATATATATTCGGCACCGGATATGTTCTAAGACAATTAATTCCTTGCATGCGCCCCTTCATCCCCGCATGATTCTAAGAAGCGATACAAAAAACTATTTTATCAAATTCATCCTCAATAATTATTTTACACATATCACTAGTCAGCGTGTCTAACAGCGCACTCATAACATTGTTACTTCAACAGGTTATGGGCCCTGATGCCCTGGATTAGGCACGTTGTTATATTATTCGGATCAGAATCATAAGCCCTCACAATATCTGACCTACATACAAGGTCCAACGACTATGATCAAAATCCAGAACAACCTTGCTCCGTTGATCCCCATCTCTCAGAAATTAAATCCGATCAATATGTTAACCTGGGGGGCCTCTCGACTAATAAAGTAGACTCCCTTAAGGAAGGGAATTGGTTAGCATGGAAAACTCGTATTATGAGGATCCTAAAGCTACATAAAGTCTACGATTACATTGAGGGAAAAGTACCTAAACCTCAGGATGACAAAGAACAAGATAACTGGGAGATGAGAGACTTGTTAGCACAGACCCTCATACAAATAAATGTGAGCAATGAACAGATTATACATGTGACTGAGGCACAAACTGCCATGGAAATGTGGAATAATCTACGCTCTATTCACGAAATAAGAGGGCATACAAGTATTACAGCTGCCAAGAGAAATTTCTATACAACTAGAGCAAATGACGACACAAATATTCTGGATCACATTAACAATCTCCGTTGTCAACAAATCATTCACACCAAATGGGGGAAGTCCTCTCTGATGAGGAATTCAAATCTGTACTCATTATGTCTCTCCCCAAATCATGGGATCCTTTTACATCATCATATCAAGGCACTACTACTAAAAGGGATGGAACTGCTGGTATAACCTTGCAGGAATTAACCTCCCTTCTAATCGACAAAAAATATCAATGTCATCATAATAAAAATGACGATGCCTATGATCACTCATACTACGCCCAAAATGTCTCATCTGGCAAAAAGCGGAAGGTGATGAAAAATAATTCACAAAAGGCAAATATGATGAAGTGTGACATCTGCAGAAAGAATAATCACACCGCCAATCGATGCTGATTTAAAGGCAAACCCAAATGTGGGAAATGTGGAAGGTTTGGGCATGAAACCAAGAAATGTTGGGGAAATAATAATCCACCCAAAAATTCTCAAAGGGAATGCGCTAATGTTGCACATGATCATCAGGAGGACGAAGAAATGGCTTACATAACTGATGTAGTCAATATGAATGAAGAGCATGTTTCCTTTTACCCCTGGATCACCGATTCAGCCACAACATCACACATCACAAATGCAAAATCAGCATTTGTAGATTATAATCCGATAAGCCCAATTAAAGTATGTGGCTTAGGAAAATCTTATGTCCAAGCATATGGATGTGGCACAGTTGAGGCAATTATTATTAAGGGGAATAAAATAAAATTGGTGGTAAAATTCAATTTGGCAATAATCAGGCCACTCTTCTCAATAAGGATGGAAGTATTATAGTTGAAGGACAATTGTCCAATGGATTATACATCCTTAATATGTATAAAAGGGAAGATAATATTGAATATAGTAATATCACTAATGAAAATAAATGTGCAACCTGGGACAGTTGGCACAAAAAGTATGGTCATGTCGGCATCAAAGGACTACAAAGGTTACTACAAGATAACCTAGTAGATGGATTTAATGTTGATGAAAAATCGGAAATTCACAATTGCGATGCATGTACCCAAGCAAAGCAATCACATAATTCATTTCCAAAAATGACCTCATCTCAATCTCAGGTACCTGGTGAACTTATACACACTGATGTGTGGGGACTGGCGCGCAGTACAGCTTTATCAGGTGCATGATATAATATATTATTTATCAATGACTGTACAAGACATTGTGTATGTGAACAAATGAAGTCAAAAGATGAGACTTCTATAAAACTAAAACAATTCCTCACGTTTATTGAACACCAAGAGGGACATCTTCCTAAGCGCATCAGAATTGATCAAGGGAAAGAATATCTTAATAAAGATCTTATCACCTGGTGTGCTGAAAAAGGGATTAAAATTGAATCGACTGCACCATATTCTCCTTCACAAAATGGTGTTGCTGAAAGATTTAATTGGACACTGGTCGAGTTAGCATGTGCAATGATAATTGCATGTGACATACCAAAATATTTATGGCATGAGGCAATAAATTATGCCACATATGTTAGAAATATTTCACACACACGAGCTTTGAAAGGGAAAACTCCCAAACATGCATGGACTGATAAATGGCCCAATGTTAGCCATTTACAAGAATTTGGGATACCTGTATGGGTTTTATGTGATCATCAAAATATTTCTAAACTTGAGGCTAAATCCGAAAAACAAATCTTTGTGGGATTTGTTGATGGTCCTAAAGCTATTAGATATTATAACTCAAATAAAAGGACTGTTTCTATTTCCCAAAATTTCTATTTCGATAAATTTCCCCAAAATGTCCAATTTGAGGGGGAAAATGAAGGAGAACAAATTCGGACTCAACAAGAGGACGACAATGATGCGATTACAAATGATCCCACAAATAACCTAAAAAGGAAATGTCCAGAAGAAGAACCATCTCCATGCCAAAGCACGAGACCCAGAGATCAGCATAATTATCAAATGCTGAATGAACCGCCCCTCATATATGACACGGAGTTAGCGGCATTAGCCAATGACCCCGAAGAAGGTCAACTAATAAACTCACTGGATGAGGTAATTAATGCAGCATTTAATTGTGCAAACCTCACTTCAGACAATCCTGAATCATTAAAAGAAGCTAAAAAGTCCCCTGAGTGGCTGGAATGGGACCAAGCCATCCGAGCCGAGTTAGATCAATTACATAATAAGCAGACATGGGTACTAACTGACCCACCTGAGGAGCATAAACTTATTAAAAATAAATGGGTCTTTACAAAGAAATATGACAAAGAGGGATTATTAACAAAATACAAAGCCCGTTTAGTGGCAAAAGGGTGTTCCCAGGTACCCAGAATGGATTTTATTGATGTATTTTCCCCTGTCGTACGTCTTGAAACAATTTGTGCGCTACTCGCTTTGGCAACACAAGAAGATTGGGAAATACAACAAATGGACGTCAAGGGTGCATATTTGAATGGAAACCTCAAGGAAGAAATATATATGGTGCAACCTGAGGGATTCCATGATAATGCTGGGCGAGCTTTCCGACTCGTAAAAACCCTGTACAGATTAAAACAATCCAGACAAGAGTGGAATATTGAATTAAATGAAAAACTCGGACAATGAGGTTTCAATAATCTTTATTCTGACCCATGTGTCTACATCCAAAAGACACCGGATGGTACAGTAATAATAACTGTATGGGTTGATGATTTATTATTATTTTTGACAACAGTCCACTCAATGAAACTTCTTAAAGAGGAAGTAAAAGAATTATTTGAGGTCACTGATCTTGGTGAACCCAGTAAAATTGTTGGGATTGAAATAACCCGGGATCATGATCAAAAGACACTGAAGATCGCACAAACTAAATATATTGAATCAATCCAAGCAAAATATAATCTACAGGATGCAAATCTGGTAAGCACACCTATGGATCCAAATATAATGCTCAAGCCCGGTGAACCAAACACCGGTAATCAAAATTCAAGTTATGCGTCTTTGATCAGGTCCTTGATGTATGCTGCTGTAGCTACAAGGCCCGATATAGTGTATGCCGTAAATTGGCTCACATCATTTACAGCCAATCCATCAATGTGTCATTGGACAGCTGCCAAACGTGTTCTCAGATATCTCAAGGGTACAAAAGACCTTGGAATAAAATATATTAAATCTGAGAATAATTTTGAGCAAAACAATTTCATGCAATATTCTGATGCCAGCTTTGCAAACAATTATGATCACACATCAGTATCTGGATACGCGTCTATTTCTGCAGGAGGTGCAATCAGTTGGAGATCAAAGAAACAAAATATTGTATCCCTTTCATCTACTGAAGCTGAATATATTTGTCTATCAGATGTGGCATGTGAGACCATGTGGCTTTGCAATCTTTATTCAGAGATTGGTTATCCACAATATCAACCAACTTTGATTAAAGGAGATAATTTGGGTGCCTTGGCAATCGCCCAAAATCCGCGTTATCATAAAAGGACAAAACATTTTGATATTAAGCATCATTATATTCGTGATCAAATCAAAAACAAATCAATTGTTTTAAAATACTGTCCAACTACACAAATGACCGCAGACGTCTTAACAAAAGCCTTACTGAGGCAAGCTCATAGAATTCATATGGAATCTATGGGAATATCCTTCGCTTGAGGGGGAGTGTTGAGCGGTCAGGCACGTGCACCCGATTGGGGTTGATAATAAGTAAGACATTAATCTGGAATATATAATGGGCACCGGATATGTTCTAAGACAATTAATTCCTTGCATGTGCCCCTTCATCCCTGCATGATTCTAAGAAGCAATATGAAAAACTATTTTATTAAATTCATCCTCAATAATTATTTTACATGTATCACTAGTCGGCACATCTAACAGCTCACTTGTAACATCGTTACTTCAACATAGGCACATCACACCAACAAGGTGGAATATCCTAAGAGAACACAACTAGTGTTCCCTAGTATGCATTCATCTTTATATACTAGGTTACAGTTGTTGTACACTATTTTGTAGGTAATAATGATATCATGCTACATAGATGGATGGTTTGTAGTAATCAAAGGAATAGGTAAACAAATGCAAAGTTGGCTGGACTACCCCTAACCATAGTACTATGGACTGTTATATGGTTTGTATCATAGTAAATAAAATCGGAAAAATATGGGAAAAATTGTATACGGGTTTTATAATGCTCTTCTAACATTTCCCCCTTTTTATGTCTTGACTTCCAGGCAAGAAATGATGTTGGTAATCCTCATATGGTCTAAATTCCAAACAACCATACTGCATCCTGGTAATTCTTTGTGGTGTATTTGGATATTTCCTATAAAATTGTGCAATGGATTGCTTTACCCCTGTACAATTTTCTTCAGGCTTCCAAGAGTTATTCTGTATAGCCTTTCTACTTGACTAAGAATTCAAGTTTATTTTGACAAAGTCTGGAATCTAAGATTTCATCAACCTCAAATTCCTCATGACTTTGGATTTCAATAGGTGATTGCTAAGTAGTCTGTTGTCCTGGAATTGTGGGTGGTTTATATGGTTGAATATGTGAAATGTTAATTTCTGGCTATATTTTGAATGATTGTAGCAACTGCAGCTTTACTGCATTGTTGGAAATAATATTGGTAATTTTGTAGGGACCAATTCATTTCTCTGTTGACTTCCTAGAAGGCTTCTACATCTTCAAATCCTCTGTGCTAATCCAGACTAAATCTCCTGGTTTATATTTGGGTGCATCTGCCCTAGTGTGATCCACAAAACATTTCATGTCCTCTCATGCTTTTGTTAATGCTGCCTCCACTTCTGATTGCACTTTCTTCATTTGCTCCAATAATTCCTTCACAGATTGTACTTTAGCTGGTCACCTTGGCTCTATTCCCATTCAAGGATTATACCCATCATTTGCATAAAAGGGTGACATCCTTGTAGATGCATGGAATTTATTATTGTATGAGAATTTGCCTATAGCCAACCACTCTGGCCAATCTGTCTGCCTATAATCCACAAATATTTTTCTATCTCCTGATTTGTTCTTTTTGTCTGACCATCAGTCTGTGGGTGATATGCTGTAGATGATTTTTGGTGATGCCCAGCAATTTATTGAGCTCTTGCATAAATGCTGCAGGAAATTGGGGTCCACAGTCTGAGATAAACATTTCTGGTAAACCATGTAATTTCCATACATGATTGCAATACAGTCTTGCTAATCCAAAAGAACTTGTTTCAGTGGTCATGGGAATAATATGGACCTGTTTTGTATATTGGTCACATACTATGAATATTGCATCACACCCTGAAGCTTCTGGAAGTCCAGTAATGAAATATTGACCCATGGTCCAGTAGGCATAGGATTTGGCATCAACTTCCCTGCTGGTTTCTCTGGATAACTCTTTCCTCTCTGACAAGTATCACGACCATCCACATATGTCAACACAAATTTCAATATTTCTGGCCACCAATAATTTCTCAGCACCAATTCCAAAGTTTCATCTACCTAGATGCCCTGATGCTGGTAAATTATGATGTAATTGGACAATTTCCTTTCTCAGCTCTATGTCATTTGGAATATACACCTTGCCTCAGAATAATACCAAACCCTGTTCTTCTACCCATTCATCTCCTTTGATGTTTTTCTTCTTTTCTCCTTTCATTTGTTTTATACCTCTTCATCCTTTCTTCACATCCTTTTATTTTTAGTAACATTTCCTTTTCTGCTCCATCTATTAATAGATGTCCTTGTTACAATGCATGTATACAATAATATTCTGGTTTTAATAGTGTTATATCTTTGTTGTCATTTTCTACCCCCTTTTTATGGTCTGGTCTCCTTGATAATACATCTGCTTTTCTCATCAATGAACCTGGTTTATGTATAAGGTGAAATTTGAAATGCAATAGAAATAATGCCCAATGTACTTGTCATTGATTGAGTTTTTTGGCTGATGTAAAGTATTGTAGATTCTGGTGAGCTGTCTATATTTCTACTTCATGTTTTGCTCCTTCCAAATGATGTTTCCAAGCTTCCAATGCTCTGGTAGTTTCAAACATCTCTTTGTCATGAACATCATGATTCCTCTCCACATCATTCAAACTCTTAGATAGAAATGCACATGGATGCCATTTCTCATCTTCACACAACATAGATAACACTGCTGCAGTTGCATAGTCTGATTCATCTGATTCTACTCATAATGGCTGAGTAAAATCTGCTGCCACTAATATTGGTCCTTCCATGAATCTTTTCTTCAACTCATCAAACAAATTCTGCTGCGCAACTCCCCATCTCCAAACTACTCCTTTCCTCATAAGATTGGGAAGTGGTGACAAGTGCTTTGAACAAGTTATCCAAAATAGTGTGTACTGAAATGCATTTGATACTGGACTTTCATTATATGGTTGAGCTTGACTCCTTGTCCTAAGGACCTTCAATATCAATATGGTATGGCAATGGCCATTATGACCAGAGACCTATTCATTTTCCTCGACTGCTTCCATTCACAGCATGTTCTCAATATTAATATCATGGTGATGACTTTCATGACCAACTCATTATCCTCAACTGCTTCAATTCACAATTCACTGATATGACAGCAATTGTTATCTATTTCATCAGCTTTTGGGGCCTCATGTGCCTCTTCCCTCCAACAATCATACATCAAATCTGAAGCTTGGAAATGATCTCTTCTCCAGCATTATATCTTTAGCAACTGAGTTCTCCAAATTAGCTATGCAGACATTTTGGTTGAAGATCACCTCTTGGCTCTTGGCTCTAGCAATCACACATGTCATCAGAAGTCACCTTGCAGTTCATCTATGTCACAGACATGATGTTGATGGACATTCCTCCCATTTGCCTTGATGCCATCATCAATAGCTCAATAGCTTCAATCTGGCAATTGTCTCTCAAGTCTACTATGGGTGACCACCCCATGGTCTCCTAGGATTATATTCCTTTCTCATTACATCTATCATACTTGTAGAAAGATACAAATTAGGTGGGATATATAGGCATATCTAGCTGTATCATTTTCACAGGGTTTCAGTGATGGAAGCAATTTCTGAGAAATTGTAAACAAAAAGCAATGGCAAGCCCCAAGAAAGATTGTACTTCCTTGATGGTTTGAGGCATTGGCCAACTAGTAATATCTTCAACCTTTTTAGGATTCATTGTGATTCCATCAGGTCCAAGAATCATTCCCAAAAATTTTTACTTTCTTTACTCTAAATCTACACTTCTCTGGTCTCAGAAACAAATCATTTCCCTTCAACCTCTCTAGCACTTCTTCAACTATTTCATCATGTCCTTCCTCACTTTCTGTGAATATCAATATATCATCTATAAACACTATAACCACTCCTTGGTCTACAAATCTCTCAACACATTGTTCATCATATTTTGAAAGGTAGGTGGACTGTTAGTCATGCCAAGATACCTGACCAATGGCTCAAAGATCCTCAATGTGTAGCAAATGCTGCTTTCCACTCATCTCCTTTTTTAATTCTGACATTGTTATAACCCCATTGTAAATCAAGTTTTGTGAAATTCTCTGCTTTTCCTACTTTGTCCATAATCTCTGAAATCAATGATAAGGGGTATGCATTTTTGATTGTCCAATCATTCAGGTACTGTGCCTGGTCAGGAAGTCAGCCAGACTAGGTACTCAGTCACTCTCCTCTGTATCTTTATGCAGAGCATGCTCAATGCATTATCTAGTACAGACACATGATATGTACTTAGAGCAAGATCTGTACCAAGTCTTGACAGTTCAATCTGCCTCAGTCATGAGCACTCCCTGTTTGATCCATAGATAATCGGAGGTTGATCTAATTTTGCTGTGGGCCCTGAGTTGCCTAATTTGGCCAAGCACCACTTCTTCTCCATCATGGGACTGTTCTGCTTCAAACCTCCAACATTGCACAGCTTTCATTGCAGAATTCTGACTTTCTATTCTGCCACCCAATCATTCCTCCCTTCAAGTTTCATAATGTGGACTATTGGAAACTTGATTTCTATCAGCCAGAATCAACATGAGCCTATCCAGAGAACAGGAATGAGGTTGCCCCCATTTGACTTGGTACATCAACAGGTAGCACCTTCTTGTTTATTCTTCACCCCTTTTGGATTTTTTCCAGGCCACAAGTCCACATTCAAATATTATTACATAAATATGCACCGTGCAGTTCTTGAATGAATTCTGGGTGAAGAGTGTTGCACTGGATAGAAGTGAAGGTTGAGGTGTGAACTTCATCTCAATTCCTTACTATTGAATGCTAATTGAGGTATCCTTAGTTGAGTTTGAGGATACCCAATGCTGCAAGATTACCAATGCTTTTGGAAATTTCAACAGTCTCATCTGACATTAAAATATACATGTCACTGTGTTTTTCAGCTCAAATCTTATTTTTTAATCCTGCTCATGACTGATGAATCATTCTGTGAACACATTGGAAGATTCAAGAACTTAAAGCCAGGCTATGCAACTTCCTCAAAATCACCCAGTCATAGCTTCATTAAACACACACAACACTTCTGTTCATGCCTATATCTCCCTCTGAACCTCCCATTCCATCCAAAATCCCAGAACTCACTCAGGCACAGCAAATGGAGCTCGCTCTTGCTGCTCTTGTGTTAAGGTCGTGCAAAGTGGGGGCGGGCAGAATCGGAAAACGCGCGGTAATTCCGAAGGGGAACAAACGGGACTTGGCTTCAACTTGTAAGAAGTTGCGCCCTCCTGTTGATCCAGTTGTCCCTGATTTCAGGAGTGAGTTTTCGGGTACGCGGAAATGCGTCGGGGGTTCCGAGGGAGGAAGAACTAGAGAGTTGAACTGGAATCCAACTAGAGTTAACAAATCAATATTCAAACTGGATAGCTCGACCTAATGTGCGAGCTTATATACTAAGTACAAATGTTTCTACTATAATCTAGCATAGTCTTGAATAGCGGGATTGGTAAGAAGATTACTAAGTAGTTACTAATAAGTCGGGCATCGCGCAGTGTCTCCGAGGTCTGGAATATTCTACACCTTTCTTTATCCTGTTTTCTGAGTCATTCCTGTACTGCCATTGAATACCACTTTTGGAGTGATCATGTGAGTACCACTTTGGGTATCCGTCGGTAAACCCATCGGGTTTTGCATAGCCGGCGGAACGGTGCATGACATCTTGTTGCATCTGGAATGGACTTCCCAACCTCTCCATCTGAAAGACAGCTACTTTGTATGACATTCCTTGGAGCACCCTTACTGACTGATGGAATGGTACTCCTACTTGCAAAGAGGGCCATGCCCATGAACTCCTACTTACTCCTGCATGGGAAGAGGTACTGGTTGACTGGGTTAAGGTGGTGGGGCTAGTGTTGCCACTGGCTAAGCCACTTATTTTCAATAATCTGGCCATTGCATCCAAAGTAAAATAAGTATATTTTCCAAAATATTTGACATGGTAGATGACCTAGAAAGCAGGAGGGTCTTCTGCCAACATTAGTTTGTCCAGCCAGCCATTCCTCATTTATTTTAATTTAGCCACTTGGTGGGCCACTGGCTCATGGCAAGTGGCTAAATTAGAATTGCTTACCAATAACTGATGGGATCAACAAATTTTGGCAGACCATTCAGCTTTCAAGGTCCTCTATGATGTCAAATATTTTGGGAAAGTTACCTATTTGATTTGAGATGCTATAGCCAGATTATTGAAAACAAGTGGCTTAGCCAGTGGCAACACTAGGTGGGGCATTGAGGCATTCCTTTGACTGCTGCCATGATTGCCAATTGTGTCACTGACATTGTTGGTCATGCTGTTAGTGAGTCATGGGTCAGGTGCTGCAACACTTGCCACCCTGAGCTGAAGGTCAAGTGGTCTTCAACATTAGAGAAGTGCTGCACAGCATCACTGAATCCAACACTTGTTAATGAATTCTACAACTTATTGGAGGAGACAATCAATGCATACAATATCCCTGCTGAAAACATTTATAATATGGATGAGAAAGGGATCCAGCTTAGCATTGGGCAGAAGGTCAAGGCCTTTGTTGATCACAATCAGAAAGATGTACACTCTATTCAAGATGGTAACCAGGAGCTTGTCACAGTCATTGAGACTGTATCAGCTGATGGATCATGCCTTCAGCCATCAGTCATCTTTCAGGGGAAGCATTGGGACCTCAAGTGGGGTTGAAATAATCCTTGTAATGCAAGGTAAGCCTTCTAGTCTTCTATTTTTCACATGATGTCACTTATCAGTTCACTAGTATATCTCACTCACCAAAAGGCTGGACAGACCAAGAGCTGGGTGAGATGTGGATAAAGAAGGATTTTGAGCCTGCCACTGCTGTGAGAAAAATAACAGGTGGTTACCATCTATTAATTCTTGATGGTCACAATTTGCACTGCACATATGGATTCTGTGAATTTGCTGTGGACCATAATATTGTAATTATTTGCCTCCCTTCTCATATGACGCATGTTCTCCAGCCTTGCAATGTTGCTTGTTTTGGACCCCTGGCTTCTGCATGGAAGTCAGAAGCTAATGCAGCCTCAGCAGATTTTGTGGAGATCACAAAGCAAAATCTATTACAATCCTATGTGAAAGCTAGGGAACATTCACTAAAGAAAAGTATGATAATGTCAGGACATCACCAATACCCAAGGGCAATGATGATGGCTCCCTCAGACAAACAACAACAAACAAAAGAATCGTCTGCAGTCACAAGCGGTCACACCGAGTAAGTGGTGGATAACCTGAGAGAGCATGACTAGTGTCTCTAGGCAATATATTACAGTTTATATACTACAATACATGAGATACCCATGCATTAGCCATGCTTAGACCTTGAGTCATCAGCAGGTGCAGCACCATGCCTACAGTGTGTGGTGCACAGCTACATGTGTCTACCATGAGTCTGATCCTGCCATGTGTTGGCCATGTGTGTACCATGTGTTGTACCTACCCTTAGCCATGCACTCAATTGTAAGGACCTTGCATCTACAATGTGTACATAAAAGTGTCCACTCAACCAAACAAGGAAAATAATAGTTTAAAATGTCTTTGATTTTTGTACTCCTGACAGATAATATCTGCCTTCATGAAGACCAGGATTTGGCCATTCAATCACCATGACATCAATATGGGTGTCTTTGAACCATCAAAAAACATGACAACAGAGCCAGCACAGCCATTGCCTGCAAAGCTCCCAACACTTCTTGTCCCTATTCAGGTCCACAATAACACAGAACAAGTTGTGCCTACTTCTGAAAATGAAGTTCACTACATCATTCCCCTTCCCTCAGCACCACGCCATACCACAGCCAGGGTAGACCTCCATCATGAGAACCAGCAGCTCCAGCACACAATATGTATTGGGATCAAGGAGTTGAGCACAAGATGAGGACAAGGTCAAGATGTTAAGTTCAAGTCAAAGGCAAGTGTGTGAGGGAGTCTGCCACAGGGAGGAATCTTATATTCATCTCCTACAAGGTGCAATACTTATACTACACAGTTAGGAGGTATAGTGTAATGCACTCCTATAATATATAAAGGAGGGATGAAGTCATGGACTCCTGTAATAGTTAATGTTTCATTAACTATGTCATTTCCCCTATAGATATGCTGTCATGGCTTGGAAGTCTTAGACTTCCTGCAGGGTGTGTCTAAGACACTCCACCTAGGCTTCTGTCTTGGATAGCCTATGATAGACATGACTGTGTCTTGCCTATCCTATCATAGACATGCTGCAGGATGTTTAACTCTGCAGGATGTGTTAACTGTGGATTCCCCTAATTGTCCTTGCATGTGCTAACCTCTGTTAAACATGTGTTAATATGACTTAGCATATTCTGGCAATATTCCCTAGACATGTTAACTGCCTTGGCTTGCCTGTATACTCTTGTATACATTATCCCAACAATATGTCTTGCAGAACTACAGCTAGAATGAGATTTCACTCAAATGAAGTTAATGGACACTGAGAATGGATGGTTATGCAAGCAGGTGTATGCAAAGGAGAAGAGGAAGGCTGAGAAGTGAGGCACTACAGAAGCCCATGCTCATCTCCTGACAGGTGCTGAGAATCTTGGTGTGCTTGCAGAGAATGACTTCATGAAGCACTGGAAGAAAGTAACAAATGAATTAGCACCAATATTCAAGCAAATACACAAGGAGATCAGTGAACATGATGAAAAAAGTTGCAGCAGCAGTGGCAGCAGCAAGGAAGACTGTACAGGGTAGAGGATGGGGTGGGCATCAAGGACAAGCTGGTGGTAGAAGCAGGGCACAGGGCTGGGGCAGAGGATGAGAGAGAGGACAAGTTATGCATGAGGAAGAGTCAGAAGGTGAACATTTTGATGGACTATCTTCCAGCAGTGAAAGTAGTGACAAAAGCATGCATTCTGGCTCTGGTGCCATGTCTGGAACAAATCAAAAACAATCAAAAATTAAGGTTTGAGTATCTTGACACCATATGCAAATGTCATGCAAGGCACAGTGGTGCAGCTGAAAAGATCTTTGCTTGAAATTATTTTTCTGCTTACTTAAGTTACCTGGAGGTTAGACTTCAATTCTTAGCTATGACATTTCTTTTTCTCCACAACAAGTAGTCATTACTGCTATCTGGGAATTGGTAGAATGCAGAGGCATTTGGACCTTTATTTTATTATCATCAATTTACCATCCCCTGGGCAATCTGATCTGTATTTGCATACTACCCATCTTCTCCTTCTTTCCACTTCTGCTCCCCAAATAATAAACTGTAATATGTATTCTAGACAGTGCTATTAGTTGGTATATATGATAATCATGATATGGGATGCCAGTGCCACTGTGGCACAGTCCCAGCTGCACCACAGGAGATCCCTGTCAATTCTGGGAGTAAAATAATTTCCATAGTCAGGGTCCATGTCTGCATAGTGCTATATAGCACTATGGGTATTTTATCTATATATCAGTTCTTCATACTGAGTTGCATCATGATAGTGCCACTATGCCAAGACATGGACCTTTGTTATGAAATTATATGGGTTTGCCAATTGCAGCATGTGCCCCCACCTGCACTGTCAGTCTGTCCACCACCTGGAACTCTTTGAACAGAAGATATTAGGCTAGTGTGGGTATCCTATCATTCAGCCTGTGGGACTCCAACAACTGCAGCTATCCCCATTCTGTTCTCTGAATTTGATGTAACAAAAAAATTGGGTGTATAATTCCAGGGTGCAGTAGTCTGCAGAAATGTTTTTCCAGCAGATTGTATTCCAGAATCTTTTTTGTCTGACTTTCTTACTAGGTTTTGTAGCATATTGCCAGATGCAAGTCTCAATTTCAAGCTACAGAAAAATCCACAGTTAATTTTATTAAACAATACTGGGAAGGAATGTACAAAATAATGGGTACAATCAATCCTGAGGCCAAAAGGCACAGAATCTAATAACTGGACAATATATTCAGTGCTATGGAGAGCCTGGCCTGCAATTTGAGTGATGCAGCTCACAAGGTTGCTTCTCTTTCAACCTGTGCTTCCTCCAGAATCTCCAGCACCATATGCTAGACTTCTTATGGTTCACTCAGATTTACTCCATGGCACATTGTCAGGAGTGAGACTTTCATAAGACATTTTAAATTATTTTTGTTGTTTGGTCATATGGACACTTTTATGTACACACAGTCAAGGGTAGGTACAAGATCCTTATGATCAAACACATGGCTAAAGGTAGGTAGAGACACATGGGCTACACATGGCATGATCAGACTCATGGCAGGCACATGTAGCTGCACACCTCATGCTTTAGGCACAGTGCTGACTCATGGCACAAGCATGGCTACCACATGGATAGAAGTATATATACATTAATATATTGCCCAGAGACACTAGTCATGTTCTCTTGGGTCATCCACTATACCAAGCATGACAGCCTGTGACTACTTGACTACCTTCATTCATTCTTGTTGTTGTTGTTTTTATTTGGGAGCTGTCACTGTGCCTTAGGGTGTAGTGTTGTCCTAACACCCATTAGATGACAAAGTGCAAGATAAGTAGCAGATTGGACCACTCTGCAGTAGTGTTTGGTGCATGGGAATGTATTTTTAAGATGACCAGAGCTGTTTTGGGCTGTGGAAATAACCAAAGATGATGTTATAGTGATGACAATGTACAGTAATCAAGATTTGTCATTTCCAAAAGTGGCTCTGGCTTGTTCCAGACATGGCACTAGACCCCACATTCTGGATTTTCTGAAGGTGGGGAAGAAGATGAGTCTGGTGGTGAACTTGAAGATGCAGTACCTGATGTGTGATCCTTTCAAACACCCCCCATCCAGCCAGCACAACCAAAGCCCTGCCCACAGCCATCAGATGACAGCACCTGCAGCTGACATAACCAAGGCAGAAAGTGACCATCTGGATGATGGTGGGGTGTGGTCACAGATTGGAAGTGTTCCTGTTGTAGCTGGGATGACAGATGGGGCTGGGACAGCTACAGAGGACAGAAATGCAGTCAAGAATGAGCGCCAATATCCTAGAAGATTAAATTGTACTAATGTTCATTTTACAGAAGGAATAGATGCATGGGACTCACCTGAATCTAGATACATAGTTTTGTTGCAATCTGTTGCAAACTGAGCAAGTAGCAAACAGATGGAGGTGCAAGTGAGGAGACTTGTGGGGTGCAAGTTCCCACAGGTGGCTGAGTACCTGAATTCACTCAAATTGGTACCTGCTGCTGCAAAATATTTGTGTGACAACAAACACATCATGGAAAAATATGGAAAGTATGCCAGATGTGAGGTAATGTTGAGGTAACAATGTTACGAGTGTGCTTTTCGACGCGCCGACTAGTGATATGAATATAATAATATTTGAGAATGATTTTAATAAAATACATATCGCTTCTCAGAATCACGCGGGGATGGAAGGGCGCATGCAAGGAATTAATTGTCTTAGAACATATCCGGTGCCCATTATATATTCCAGATTAATGTCTTACTTATTATCAACCCCGATCGGGTGCACGTGCCTGACCGCTCAACACTCCCCCTCAAGCGAAGGATATTCCCATAGATTCCATATGAATTCTATGAGCTTGCCTCAGTAAGGCTTTTGTTAAGACGTCTGCGGTCATTTGTGTAGTTGGACAGTATTTTAAAACAATTGATTTGTTTTTGATTTGATCACGAATATAATGATGCTTAATATCAAAATGTTTTGTCCTTTTATGATAACGCGGATTTTGGGCGATTGCCAAGGCACCCAAATTATCTCCTTTAATCAAAGTTGGTTGATATTGTGGATAACCAATCTCTGAATAAAGATTGCAAAGCCACATGGTCTCACATGCCACATCTGATAGACAAATATATTCAGCTTCAGTAGATGAAAGGGATACAATATTTTGTTTCTTTGATCTCCAACTGATTGCACCTCCTGCAGAAATAGACGCATATCCAGATACTGATGTGTGATCATAATTGTTTGCAAAGCTGGCATCAGAATATTGCATGAAATTGTTTTGCTCAAAATTATTCTCAGATTTAATATATTTTATTCCAAGGTCTTTTGTACCCTTGAGATATCTGAGAACACGTTTGGCAGCTGTCCAATGACACATTGATGGATTGGCTGTAAATGATGTGAGCCAATTTACGGCATACACTATATCGGGCCTTGTAGCTACAGCAGCATACATCAAGGACCTGATCAAAGACGCATAACTTGAATTTTGATTACCGGTGTTTGGTTCACTGGGCTTGAGCATTATATTTGGATCCATAGGTGTGCTTACCAGATTTGCATCCTGTAGATTATATTTTGCTTGGATTGATTCAATATATTTAGTTTGTGCGATCTTCAGTGTCTTTTGATCATGATCCCGGGTTATTTCAATCCCAACAATTTTACTGGGTTCACCAAGATCAGTGACCTCAAATAATTCTTTTACTTCCTCTTTAAGAAGTTTCATTGAGTGGATCGTTGTAGAAAATAATAATAAATCATCAACCCATACAGTTATTATTACTGTACCATCCGGTGTCTTTTGGATGTAGACACATGGGTCAGAATAAAGATTATTGAAACCTCGTTGTCCGAGTTTTTCATTTAATTCAATATTCCACTCACGTCTGGATTGTTTTAATCCGTCTAAGGTTTTGACGAGTCGGCAAGCTCGTCCAGTATTATCATGGAATCCCTCAGGTTGCGCCATATAAATTTCTTCCTTGAGGTTTCCATTCAAATATGCACCCTTGACGTCCATTTGTTGTATTTCCCAATCTTCTTGTGTAGCCAAAGCAAGTAGGGCACGAATTGTTTCAAGACGTACAACAGGGGAAAATACATCAATAAAATCCATTCTGGGTACCTGGGAACACCCTTTTGCCACTAAACGGGCTTTGTATTTTGTTAATAATCCCTCTTTGTCGTATTTCTTTGTAAAGACCCATTTATTTTTAATAAGTTTATGCTCCTCAGGTGGGTCAATTAGTACCCATGTCTGCTTATTATGTAATTGATCTAACTCGGCTCGGATGGCTTGGTCCCATTCCGGCCACTCAGGGGACTTTTTAGCTTCCTTTAACAATTCAGGATTGTCTGAAGTGAGGTTTGCACAATTAAATGCTGCATTAATTACCTCATCCGGTGAGTATATTAGTTGACCTTCTTCGGGGTCATTGGCTAATGCCGCTAACTCCGTGTCATATATGAGGGGCGGTTCATTCAGCATTTGATAATTATGCTGAACTCTGGGTCTCGTGCTTTGGCGTGAAGATGGTTCTTCTTCTGGACATTTCCTTTTTAGGTTATTTGTGGGATCATTTGTAATTGCATCATTTTCGTCCTCTTGTTGAGTCCGAATTTGTTCTCCTTCATTCTCCCCCTCAAATTGGACATCTTGGGGAAATTTATTGAAATGAAAATTTCGGGAGATAGAAATAGTCCTTTTATTAGAGTTATAATATCTAATAGCTTTAGGACCATCAACAAATCCCACAAAGATTTGTCTTTCGGATTTAGGTTCGAGTTTAGAAATATTTTGATGATCACGTAAAACCCATACAGGTATCCCAAATTCTTGTAAATGGCTAACATTGGGCCGTTTATCAGTCCATGCATGTTTGGGAGTTTTCCCCTTTAGGGCTCGTGTGTGTGAAATATTTCTAACATATGCGGCATAATTTATTGCCTCATGCCATAAATATTTTGGTAAGTCGCGTGCAATTATCATTGCATGTGCTAACTTGACCAATGTCTGATTAAATCTCTCCGCAACACCATTTTGTGAAGGAGAATATGGTGCAGTTGCTTTGATTTTAATCCCTTTTTCAGCACACCAAGTGATAAGATCTTTATTAAGATATTCTTTCCCTTGATCTATTCTGATGCGCTCAGGGAGATGTCCCTCTTGGCATTCAATAAACGTGAGGAATTGTTTTAGTTTTGTAGAAGTCTCATCTTTTGGCTTTATTTGTTCGCATACACAACATCTTGTGCAGTCGTCGATAAATAATATATTATATCGTGCACCTGATAAAGCTGTAGTGTGCACCAGTCCCCACACATCGGTGTGAATAAGTTCACCGGGTACCTGAGATCTAGATGAGGTCATTTTTGGAAATGGATTACGTGATTGTTTGGCTTGGATACACGGATCACAATCATGAATTTCCGATTTTTCGTCAACATTAAATCCGTCTACTAGGTTATCATGTAGTAACCTTTGTAATCCTTTGATGCCGACATGACCATACTTTTTATGCCAACTGTCCCAGGTTGCACATTTATTTTCATTAGTGATATTACTATATTCAATATTATCTTCCCTTTTATACATATTAAGGATGTACAATCCATTGGACAATTGTCCTTCGGCTATTATATTACCATCCTTGTTGAGAAGAGTGGCCTGATTATTGCCAAATTGAATTTTACCACCAATTTTATCTAATCTCCCTATTGATAAGAGATTATCTTTTGAATCAGGTGCATAGAGCACATTTGTTAGCTTTATTGTCCTTTGTTTATTCCCCTTAATAATAATTGCCTCAACTGTGCCACGTCCATATGCTTGGACATAAGATTCTCCTAAGCCGCATACTTTAATTGGGCTTATCGAATTATAATCTACAAATGCTGATTTTGCATTTGTGATGTGTGATGTTGTGGCTGAATCGGCGATCCAGGGGTAAAAGGAAACATGCTCTTCATTCATATCAACTACATCAGTTATGTAAGCCATTTCTTCATCCTCCTGATGATCGCGCGCGACATTAGCGCATTCCCTTTGAGAATTTTTGGGTGGACGATTATTTCCCCAACATTTCTCGGTTTCATGCCCAAACCTTCCACATTTCCCACATTTGGGTTTGCCTTTAAATTGGCATCGATCGGAGGTGTGATTACTCTTTCTGCAAATGTCACACTTCATCACATTCTGCTTTTGTGAATCATTTTTTGTCACCTTCCGCTTTTTGCCGGATGAGACATTTTGGGCATAGTATGAGTGATCATAGGCATCGTCATTTTTATTATGATGACGTTGGTATTCGTCAATTAGGAGGGAGGTTAATTCCTGCGAGGTTATACCAGCAGTTTCGTCCCTTTTAGTAGTACTGCCTTGATATGACAATGTAAAAGGATCCCACGATTCGGGGAGTGACATGATGAGTACGGATTTGAATTCCTCGTCTGATAGGACTTCCCCCATTTGGTGTAAACGGTTTTGTTGACGACGGAGATCATTGATGTGATCCGGAATATTGGTGTCGTCGCTTGCCCTAGTTGTATAGAAATTTCTCTTGGCAGCTGTAATACTTGTATGCCCTCTTATTTCGTGAATGGAGCGTAGATTATTCCACATTTCCGCGGCAGTTTGTGCCTCAGTCACATGTATAATCTGTTCATCGCTCACATTTATTTGTATAAGAGTTTGAGCCACCAAATCTCTCATCTCCCAGTTTTCACGGTCTTTGTCACCCTGAGGTTTAGCTATTTTTCCCTCAACATAATCGTAGACTTTATGTAGCTTTAGAATCCTCATAATACGAGTTTTCCATGCCAACCAGTTCCCTTCCTTAAGGGAGTCTACTTTATTAGTCGAGAGGCCCCCCAGGTTAACATATTGATCAGATTTAATTTCCCGGAGATGGGGATCAATGGAGCAAGCTTCTTCTGGAATATGATCGTAGTCGTCGGACATTGTATGTAGGTCAGATATTGTGAGGGCTTATGATTCTGATCCAAATAATATGATAATGTGCCTAATCCTGGGCATCAGGGCCCATAACCTGTTGAGGTAACGATGTTACGATGGAGACGTGCAGTCTCACAGGACAGGCTGGGAAGCACGCGGAGAAGCCCAAAGCGCAGGGGCAAATGCTGTATAGCAGTCTAGCTAAGATAGGGCTCGTACACTCCCAACATCATCACGTGGGATGTGACGTATTGTGACCACATTTGTCAGACATTATCGATCTGTAAGGAAGTGAAGTACGAAGACAATTTATGTACATAGAATAAGATATAAAAAAATTATGCAACTGTACAAATTAGTTGAATTACTATATAAGAAGTGTTAAAGTAATATAAATGAGTGATCAAGTAATTCCGACGGTCTCCAGTTCCCGAAGGATTGTTTCGGGGATAACACGGTGACCACGATACTTCTTTGCCGCCCATGCTGCCTGCTTGCCGTTGAGGCCTTTTCGATATGCATCCATAAACCGGAGGGCTTGTGTCGCATATCTATTGCTCAGTTACTACGACTCCAATCAGATCCCAGGCCACTTACCGCCGCATCGAAATGAGGGGTACCTCGTCCAAACTGGTGATACAGTTCCGCTCTAAATCCTCATCTTTTGACGATGGTGGGAGCAGACGATATCGCCGTTTTGCATTTCCCCAGCATTGCTCGATGAAACTTGTCTCGCAATGAAATTTCGGGAAAAAGTGGACAGGATACCCTTGACTCCGACAGCAAGTCTCCAACAATGACTCCTCCTCAACGAAATCAGGTTCGCTGTAGATCATGCGTCGGCAGCAGCAGTCCTTGACACCCTGAGGACAGTCTGAAATTTTTTTTCCACATTGTGCCTTCTTGTTCGACACGTCATAGCCGCGTTCTGTCAATATCACGGCCATACCTTTGAAAAGGCCAGCCTTCTCGTGGCCATCTGGGAAATAAAACTCCTGTTCTCTTCCGTTAACTCGCCCATTCCGCATCCGAACCTTTTGCTTCAAGATCTTCCCATCGGGTCCATGAAGTGGCCGTCCATCGGCTCCAATGACGTTGGTAAAGACACCAAAATTTGTTTCAGGTTTCGAAGTATTCTTGGGCATTTTTATTGCGGAAAGGGAATCTGCTGATCGCGAGAGGTGCGTTGTTGCATTGTCGTAAATAAAAAAGTGATCCTCGTGTGGATAGTATTTCGACAAAATCGCCATCGCGTGTTCTGCCTGCGCAAGTATGTCTTCGTTTGTAAAGTACCCTTCACGGTTTTTGCCTGGACGAAAAATGACACGCGCTGACTCTTTTCCATCGGGAGAACGAAGCCATCCGTAGTCAGCAGATACGAAATCGGCGACCATCAATGAGACTCCCTCTCCCTTCGCGTAGGGCAGGGGAGTGGCATCTTTGTGGTACCATGCAGTCTGGCGACGATCGTGTGCATGAAACATAGATTCATCGTGAACCCATCCAACAATTGCACGAATTATTTCTGGTGGCAAATCCCACCCATGCTGCTCGGTCCAGGCTCGCATACGACGCTCATACTGCTCCATCACTGGAAGGAAGATGTTTTGTCGGTACTCGACAACATCTGCCCGCTCGTGGCCATCAACGTACTGACCCCTATGATTCCGCTTCCAACGGTAGCCCATTTTGTTTAGCCATTGACGGGCTGTTGACAGTGAAATGGTTTTTGTCCGTTTCAAGCGAGCGAGTACCTCTGGTTTAGAACAGTACCGGACTATGTCCTCTGCCTTGATATATTTTCCGATCCCCTGGAGGTGTACGTGGATTTCTTGTGCTAGATCCTCATCGTCGATTGCGGATTTGTTTCCTCGGCCAAATCGATTCTCTGGGATCTCTTTTCGGTCATTGATAAATGCACGGGCCCATGCACGAAGCTTTCTTGTATGGTGTGCACTCTCACAATGCATGGTAACAGTCGATACCGAAGCCTCTGTCCAGTTGCCTTGATACCCAGGTCTGTCTATCTCCAAACGAGTGTATGCACCCAAAAACATTCGCATGCCTTCGAGTCGAGTCCGAGTAACAGCATCAAGACCAGCATTTTTGTAACCGCGTCCTGTCCCCCGTGGAGGCTTTAATATTTTCGTGATATCCTCAAACGCTGTGACTGCATCTTCTCGTGAGGGTGGAAAGACATATTTGCCCAATCGGGAGTCCTCTGCTGTGTCATCCTCAACCAGCAGCAAAGTGTGGTCCTCGTCTTCCATCTCCCACCCATCTTCATCTTCTACCGTCCAAAAAGTCTCCTCTCCATTCCAACTGTGGTGTATCATTTTTTGAGCATCAACATCTTCAATCTCTTCAATCTCAACTGCAGGCCAGCGCAGTACAGAAACAGGATTGGGAGTAAATTCCTTCTCGGGTGGATTGCTGCTGAGGGGCTGGTCCCCAGTGCACTCAGGTGTCATGTTGCGGATCTCACACAGAGGTGAACTTGGGATGGCTTGGCAATCAACCTGTATTGGCCGTGCTGTTCTGGCAATCTTTGACGGGTTGGCCTGCTCAATTGACGTGTCAATAAGTAATTTGGTTATCAAGTGTGTTTTGGCCGACTTACATTTTCCTTGTCAGCATCAGGGCTCAATTTCCGCTTCCCAGGACGTGCATGGTGACCGAGGTTTAGGTAGCGCCAGCTACGCCGCCCCATCCACACCAAACTAAGCGCGCATGTGCATTCTTCGCTTCGACGCGCCTTGACACGTCCACCATATGGAAATTGCCGACCACCACCCTAAATTGGTATAAAATTGATCAACCTCTAATAACTTTCTTCCTTCCTCAAAACTGAGTGATCGGCGACCTAGACTATCTTAAAAATGTGATTTTCTAGAGATTCTAGGTTTTACATTTCAGAAAAAACGATGTCCGAAGGATTAATTAGAAAATTGGTCATTTGTCACGGTTTGTCACTCAAATATCACGTGATGATGTTGGGAGTGTACGAGCCCTATCTTAGGAAGCGTACAGGTTGTGTCTATGCTACGCAAACATGAACCCAAGGTCACGTGATCGTGTATGCCTGGGTGGCTGGCCACATGGCTACATGTGGGCCTCTCCTCAAAGGCAACGTCCACGTTGCCTCTGGAACTCTAATCTAGCAAGAAAGAAAAGGAAAAGAAACAAAAGAGGAAGGGTATAGTAGAATAGCAAATGATATATGTAACAAAAAAGAAAAGAAAAGAAATGCTCAACAGGGTGGTGTCCATCCCAGAGCTCGGAGGGCCTGGCTGAGATTAGCCAGAAGGGGGTCACTGTCCCAGTTGAGGTTGCAGGGTGGTCTGCTCTGAGCACCAGGTCCTCGACGTCGAGAACGTCGACGTCGGACACGCCTCTGAAGCGTGCCGAAGGGGGCAGGCTGGGCAGAGCGGAGACCCGAGAGGTCTCGTGGGCCGTAGGCTCTCGTGGAGGGAGCCGTCGTAGGCAGAGACTCAGCATCTGCAGCCCAGTCGAAACGCGGGGGTGCAGGGGGGAATGAGGGCCGTAAAACGGCGAGGGCAGGTGGCAGAGGTGGGCACGGGGTGTGAGCGGACGCAGACGGCGTCGTTGGGGATGCAGGCGGGGTGTACCACACGAGCGGTGGCGAAACGGCTCGTCTAGGCGGTCGAGGAGGGAAGACGGGGGGCACAGGGGGTGAGCGGCGTCGAACGGGGGGCCGTTTCGAGACTATGGGGGCTGGGGCCGGCTCTAGGGGGTGTGTGGGTCGTTGAGGGATGTTCCAGGGGGCACTGGGGGCACGAGGGGGCCGTTCTGGGGGCAGTTCGGCTGAGGGCGCGTGGGACGTTGTTGATGACGTGGCGCGGGGGGTTGGGGACGAGGCAGGAGGCGGCGAACCGCGCTGGGGCTGTGACGAGGCTTGCGTTGGCCAACGGGGGTTGCTGGACGCGGTCCGTGGTGCGCTGGGCCGTCTGGGGGGCCGCTCAGGTGGTGGGGGAGATGGGGACGCCGTCTGGGCCGTGCGTGACGTGGCGCCGGCCTTGGGGGCGGCGCTGGGAGAGCGGGTGGAGTTAGGAGGGAGCTGGGGCCCGGCGCACGCATGCGCCGTCGTCCTGGGGGCGCTGGGGGCAGTCTGGGGGCGGCTGTCAAATATGGCGGCCGTCTGTGAGCCTGTTGAGGCTCGAGCTGGGTTGTGGGGCCGAACGCCGGCCTGTGCACCGAGCTGGGGGGCTGTAAGTCGGGTAGGCAGCGTGTGCCGCCGTTTTCGAGGTGCTGGGGCTAGTTCTGAAGCTGGGGGGGCGACGGCGGTGGTGGCCGTTGTCGACGATGTTGCCGTCGTTGATGGCGGCTGTGCAGCCGTCGTCACGGGTGACGTGGCGTCGGCTGGGACAGGGGGGCTGATAACGGGCACGGTGGGAGCTGGGGCATCGCCGCAAGCTTGCACGGCGGTCTCGCAGGTGTTAGGAGGTTCTGTGGACGTCCCCGCGTCATTCAGTAGACGCGGCGGCCCGTTGTCGAGTGCAGTTTGCATGACGGCGTCGGCAGTGGTTGTAGCAGTTTGACCAGCTTGTACTGCAGTCCAATACAGCTTGGCTGGGACACAGAGTCCATCTCCGTGACCTGTGCTCAATGATCCCTCTCTATTTCCTTCCTCCCATGCCTCTAATCTCATGTATTCCATAAGTTTTGAGACTTCTGATGCTGTGAAGGTTTTCGAGCTTGCGTTGTCGGCTGCTGTGGTGTCCGTACTTTTGGTAGAAGCAGTAATAGGCTTCGTAGTGGTAGTTTTCTTCTTCTTCGAAGACTTGGTGCCTGGTCCAGGCATCTCAACACAGAGAATGACAGAACAGTATGAAGAACAGTATGAAGAACCCAATGACAGAACCCGATGACAGAACCCGATAACAGAACTCGATGACTGAACAGAACAGCGATGACATGAAGAAGGCAACAGGCAGCTGAGTACGAATCGTACTGTTGTCACCAGATGGAGACGTGCAGTCTCACAGGACAGGCTGGGAAGCACGCGGAGAAGCCCAAAGCGCAGGGGCAAATGCTGTATAGCAGTCTAGCTAGGAAGCGTACAGGTTGTGTCTATGCTACGCAAACATGAACCCAAGGTCACGTGATCGTGTATGCCTGGGTGGCTGGCCACACGGCTACAACGAGTGCGCTTTTTGACGCGCTGACTAGTGATATGAATATAATAATATTTGAGAATGATTTTAATAAAATAGTTCGTTGTATCGCTTCTCAGAATCATGCGGGGATGGAAGGGCGCATGCAAGGAATTAATTGTCTTAGAACATATCTGGTGCTGATTATATATTCTGGATTAATGTCTTACTTATTATCAACCCCGATCGGGTGCACGTGCCTGACCGCTCAACAGGTAACCTGTTTACCTTGCTGTTGAATGTAACTAATGCATGACCAAGTAAGTATACAATGTATACTAACATGATTTAGCTAGCCTGACCAAGTACTAGGCTCTGCACAGTACAAAGTACACTACAAACAAGGTAGTTGTAATAGATCTATCTAGCAATATATGGCTACCACAATATATGCAAGAACATCACAAACAACACAGGTGCATTTGATCTATAGAGTGGTGTCTTGTTCCCCCTAGGGATCAGCTCAGAGGCTTTAGTTTGAGATCAACAATCCCTAGCAAGGCATACAAGCCAGCCCATTACTGGGCATTAGTAGATCATGCTTGATCTAATGCATGAATTTTTTGTGATGTGCTAATTTCACTTAATGGACAGTGAGCATGGTAAGACTTTGAGGAGAGTTGAGCCAAACTTGGATTTTCCTGATGGAGTCTAGTTCGTCTCGTGGGAAACATCATATATGAACACGATCAGCTGTCACACAAGCTGCAGTTACGAGTATTAATTAATGTTAACGTTGATCTATGTGACCTCTGTGTGAACTAGAGTCAACAGCTTGAACCAAGTCTATGAATAACAGCGAAAGTTGGCACGATACATCCAAACTCCGGATCCGCAAAAAAAGAAAGGAGAAGAGAAGGTACAGCGTCCAGCTCACTTCACCAAAGCCAACCGCGCCCTTCACGACTTCACTCCACCTCTGGCAACTTGCTCTCAACAGGCGCTGGGCCCGGCGAGCCATTCCCATTCCGTGCATCATTTGCCTCCGGCGCCTTTTCCAGCTGACGCCTGCTTAACCTGCGCGTCACATGGGTCGCTTCTGCATCCCCGTTCACATGTCCATTTGTGTGCAATTTCTTGTCGACCTAGTGAACGCATATAATCAATACTTGATAGACGAATCGAAAAGGAGAGCGAAATGAGATACCGGGTAGCCATTCTGCTCGTGTTTCACTGGGTAACTCGGAGGGTGGGAATCTTCGAGGGGACCTTCGTACATATCCTCTTCCTCAATGTGGTCCCTACCCCCCCTGACCTCCCCGTCCTCACCCTCCCCGTCGTCGTCCTCCTCCTCAACACTGCTCCCCTCCTCGCCCTCCTCATCCTCCTCCTCTTCCCCACTAGCATACCCAGCCGCCCTCACCACGGCCGCGACCGGCCCGCTCCTCTCCATCTGCTCGCTCGCCACCAAATACCGCGCACACAGCATCCTCACATCGTTCCACCACTCCATCATATCCTCCCTGCTCCTCGCCCTAAATGTCCACGCATACCCCCCTCCCCTGCCCCCCAAGGAGCGACCCCACGAGCCCCCCTTCGTCGTCCCAACCCCATCGCGTCGTTCCTCAATGTGGAACTTGTGCGAGCGCGCGCCTGTGGGAGAGGGCGGGCCAAGCGTGCACGCGGGGAGGAAGAGGCTGAAGAGCGGGGCCACCTGGGCCGCAGGGTCGCTCGTAGTGTACTCGTGGAGGAAGCCTGCGGGGGTGAGCACGAAGAAACGCTCGCGATAGGCACGCGTGAGCCGCTTCTTGCGCTCGAGGTTCCCTGTGTGTACGGGGAGGACGGCGGGGTCGTCGCTGGAGGGATAGTGGATGTGTGCGGGGCTGCGGAGGGGAGTGTCTGGGTCGAGGAGGTGGTCGGACCGCGCGGAGAAGGAGATCCATTCACGGTCGGGGGCCAGGGCGGCGATGGCGGTGGAGAGGGTGCGCAGAGAGTCGTGGTTGGCGAGGGAGGACCGGGATTGCCATTCGTCAAACGTTTGCCAGGCAGATTGGAGGGCGCGAACGATGCCTTCTTCGAAGTGGGCGGAGTTTTGTTGCATTATGACAATGGACTTCTGGAGCAGGTTTTCTTCGTGGACTTGTTTGAAGAGCTGGCGGGCGACGAGGGTGTTGGCTACGTAGCTTTGGGGGGAGAGGGTGAGAACGTAAATGGGGGTGATGGAGAGGAGCTTACGGGTCTGTTTTGCTGGTGACGGCCATGGGAGTGTTCTTATATGCGGAGATACTGCTGGCGAGCTCGGCAATGTACCGCGTCGACAGCTCACGTTCCTTGGCCACACTAGTAGCCAACTTGCCCGTATCATTCTGGACATTCTGTATATGCTGGATGAACACTAGCCCCACAAACGTGATAGCAACGTACCTTGATATGCGCTTTGATCTCGGTCCTGACCTTTTGGAGATGTTGGACGATGGAACTGTCAATGGTGCGACCGAGATTAGCATGCTGATCAGCAATGACGTGTGTCTTGTCGCGAATGCCATAGTAAATATCCTAGCACTCGATCATCGGTAAAGGGGCTCTGACAATGGATCACATGAACGCACCTGCAGCCCACCCTCACCGAGGAACTGATTCCCAGATCTAAATGGGACCTGGATGACAGCGCCAAGCCGCGTCAGCTCCTTTGCCGTGTTGTTCTCGATATCAGCGATGCCCTCAAAGTAGGCAATGAGCTGCTTGACGATGGCTTTCCATGCGACAAAGCGCTCGATGAGGATGTCGGATGGCTTGAGATCCTGGGGAGCGATGTTTTTCTTTATCAGAGACTGGTTGCGAGAGACGGAGGACCCCTGTTTACTGGCTCTGGAGATGGAAGTCGCCCGGGATAACGACACTGTGTCGTGGTTCATTGGAGTTCGGGTTCAATGTGGACAACTTTTGGAGTAATATATAGTAGTAAGCACTGGCAAGTCACATGCTCTACGTCATTCATTCCACATCCAGCGGTCACTGTACGGTGTTGAATGTCGGCGGCTCCCTCATTGCACTATGCACTGCCGCCCAACAACCAGATCTAGACGAGCCCTGTAGCATTGCTGTGAGAATTGGCTCGTCAGATTCAAAGTTCAAGTCCGCAACAACCAAAGTGATTCACAGTATCTTCCTGCTCCAGATACGGTGGCAGTGGAGTTCTTGAATGAACTGAGCAAGGTTACAGGCATGCGAAGTCTAGACTTTGCATTCCTGTAGGGGTTTCTGAAAGAAAAATGGAAACAGTCAACCAGGTCTCGCTTTGGGCGTCTCCAGTCGATTGGGCGACCTGGGCTAGGGAGGTTATGGATTTTCTCTCTGCCAAATTCACACAGAACCAGCGCTCTGTGGAACTTAAACCAGTCGTCGAACTTGCTGGCTACATATCCATCTTATTATCGCGAGTACGTCATTACATTTGCCGGTTTATTTTGTGCTTGGTGCTTATTACCATAGCCAGAAATCCTGGAAGGAAGAAAACCCCTAGAAAGTACACAACCCAGCCCAAATATCAATCGCTTACGGAGAATTAGGGACTTATTGGACGAAGTAATTACTGAGAGGAGTCACTCGGCGCTGAAGGACCTCGTGTGTAATTTCTATCATTGGCATTATGCATGGCCAGCTGAGACCGTATATGTGTTATCAGGTCTACTGGCGTGATGGGCTTGTTTGTCCCTTTACTGGCCACACTGTTCAGTAAAAATCAATGATATAACCATACCATCCGAAGTACGAAATTCCATGATATATCTGTCAGTAGTGGACTAGGCTCATCGCAGGAGAGACTTGTGTGGGCTCATTACCTGGTTAGTAGTAGATGCCACCTATATGAATTGCTTGGTTGCTTGGTACCTGCTGCAGTGCACCAGCACTGTACTATATTTAAAAGTGGACTGGTGCTGTACCTACAATTGCATTGGTACCACCCATAGCTGTGGAATTGATGTCCCACTGCCATAGTAATGATATGACTAAGTTAGCATGTTATAATCAACTAGGTAAAAATCCCTGTTCTCACAGTGCTGGGGGTGCCATCGCTGGTGGCCATGCTGGCAACATGGCTGTGTTGTGGCTTCAATGAAGCTTGTAATCTGGGTATGGTTACAACTTGTGCGTATCTGGGCTATCTAATGTGACTATGATGCTTTAACTGAATGGGAAGCAAATAAATTTGTATGGCTGCTTCTGGGAGCCCAGTCAGTAGCCATATTTCCCATGAAACTGGGGAATTGGCCAACATGAACACACTGTCGGCAATGCATCATGGTGCCAAGGGGATTACATTGGTTTCCACTTGGTGATCAGTGATCAACATTATCTACAACACTCAATTCCTGGATACTCTGATACACCTTGCTGTTCCCACACACTAACCATGATGACCCCTGGCAAATTTGTGGCCACATTGATTGACATTGAACAGGCACAGTGCCAGAATGTTGATGTTCTTAGGAATCCTTCCCCTCCTGTTGATCCCAACAACTTTCATCAGACTAGCTAGAGTGCTGAGCAATCAGCTCACTATCTGAGTCATCTAGAGAATATGGGCTTGCTGGTGCCATGCAGCAATATTTCCCATGGACAGGAAGTCCTCCATTATGCTGTATCACACCTCTGTGCAGCCCTAACCATGTGGATTGAGGCAATGAGAGATGATGCCAAATATGAACTGATGCGAAATTGTTGGATGGAGATGCTGCAGAGCAAGGTGATAAGCCATCTTACTTGTCTCCCTTTCCCAGTCCACTGAAAGAGGTTATAGGAGGAAATGTATATGGCTATTGGGGTATTTACAAGTACAGGCACTTGCAGGCCATACATTCACCCACTTTTTCTGGCAATCTCAAAGATGATGCAAGAGCCATTTGCCCTGTGGTGGACCCCAACAAATGATCCTGATGTCATATGAATCACAGAACTTGAGCACCTTGGCTGGATGCAGAACTACATGGAGGTGGATGACAATGACCCAACACATGTCATTGATGCCTATATCAGTGCCTGGTGGCAATGTGACTATGCACCCCAAGAACAAGAAGTCCCAAGTTATGTGAATCATTGAGACCCCCACCTGGCATTTTGTTGGCCACAGGTGAGTTACATTCCTTCTGTACTAAGCTTGGTCTTAGGTATGTGTAGATCCACTTCACCTGGCAAGATATATGTCCAGTCCCATTTGCCACCAGCAATGTGGCTGAAGTCCAATTAATGATGAAAACATTCAATGACTTGCGCTCTGCATGGAAGAGAGTCACTGAGACCATCTGAGAGCATGATGGCCAACTTGAGAGGGACAGGAAACTCTTGGCTTATTGAGAGAATGTCCAGAAGCAACTGCATGCCCATGTGGAGGATAGCTAAAGCAGTGGGCTGACATGATCCAAGGTGAGGATGGGCCCATTTCTTTAGGTAGCAGAGACCATGGGCCAACTGGCCATGACCACAAACTCCTGCATAGGCAGTGGCACGGGTAACCCACATAGTGTTGCTGCAGCTCAGCTGGGTGTTTTTGCTAACTTGGGAAATAAAATAGCATACATTCTGAACATATTTCAGGAGCTAGATCATGTGAGGAGTTGATGGGTCCTCTGCCAACTCTAAGTGATCTGATCATCAGTTCCTGAGTTATTTAACTGACCTGGAAGATGACTTGTTGGGAATGAAGTGGTGAACAGTGACAGGAGGAGTTAAGGACAAGGTTAAGAAGATGAAGTTAATCTCAAAGGCTAGTGAGTGAGGGAGTCTGCAACAGGGAGGAATGTTATTATCATCTCCTACAAGATGTGCAATATTTATACTACACAGTTAGGAGGTATAGTGTAATGCACTCCTATAATATATAAAGGAGGTATTCTGTAATAGACCCCTGTACCAGTTAATAGTGGAGTAACTTTGTCATATCCCCTATAAGGCTATAACAGTGTCAATAATAGTGACATATGATATCATGGCTTGGTAAGTCCTAGACTTCCTGCAGGGTGTGTCATAGATACTCTATCCATTGCTTTGTCTTGGATAGGCTATCATAGACATGCTGCAGTATGAGTAATCCTGTAGCATGTGTTAACTGTGGGTTCCCCTATATGTCTCTGCATGTGTTAACTGTCCATTCCCTAGGGTTATGGTTAATGTGCATTAGCCCTAACCCTAGTGTTGTCCTAGCTTAACATGTTAACTGCCTTGGCTTGCCTGTATACTCTTGTATACATAATCCCAACATGACTTGATGAGTCATTGTTTGAATCAGTTAAATAACCCAGGAACACTGATCAGATCACTTAGAGTTGGCAGAGGGCCCATTGACTTCTCACATGATCTAGCTCTTCAAATATATTCAGAATGTATGCTATTTTATTTCCCAAGTTAGTAAAAACACCCAGCTGAGCTGCAGCAACACTAAACCCATGGATATTTTAGGGTGTACCCATACACATGCCCATGCCTACCCATACCTGCAACCCATGGGTCACAAGCCACAGGTTGGGCAGGTATGGGTAGACCCACTGTCTCCTGTCATTTCATTCAGCCCCTGCATCTGAGAAGACCTGCAAGTATGGGCTCCTTTGAGTACAGGGGCTGATAATGACAATGACAACACTGCATCATCGTCATTGTCAGGGCTGGGTTATGGATCCACCCAGTGAGCAGTTGCTTGCAGTGGTGTTGTGCATAGCAGGTGAGGTGCCAGGGAGCAGCAGTGGCACCCCCCTTGCCTGGTGGACACACCAGGGGCAGTCCTCACTCAGGTGATGCTGTGGATGCAGCCAGCAAGTGATGTTCTGTTGTGTGACTCTACAACATGTGACTCTCTATGTACCAGTTAAGATCACATGACTGCCACCTCTCACTGTTCCATCTGCCCATCTTCCAGATGATGACATCCCTGTCACCTTGAACAAAAAGAAAACAGAAAACAGAAAAAAAGAAAACAAGAAGGAAAAAATTCTAAAGTAGTCAGAAGAATTCTATAGATGATATAAAAAAATATAATAGATAAAACTCAACAGAGGGGAGTCCATCCTAAAGCACAAAGGGCCTGAGACAGGTCCATGAGATGGGGGTCTTGGTCTCAGTCAAGCCTTGGAACAGAGGCTGGGGTGGCAGTCATCTGAGCAGGGATGGTGACAACACACTTGCCAGGTCCTGAGCCAAAGGGATACTGGAGGGTCACCAGGGGTGGAGGTGGTGGCTGGTGAAAGGGGGGTGGAGGGTGTGACATCAGGAGTTGTTGTCATGGAGGTCATTGTTGTGGAGGTCATTGTTGCCTCATTCATCATTGGAGGGTCCCAAATGGATGCCTATGATCTGTTTTCAGGCATGAGAGGTCGCGCAGAATGTTGCTGGGGGTTACAGGTAGGTTTGCCACGTCTTCAGCCCAGTTGGAGCATGCAGGAGGTGGGGGAAAGGCAGAGGGGGCCATAAGGGGCTGTTTGGATGATGGTGGAGCTAAGGGCAGTGGTGGAGATGGCTGTGGCAGTATCAGGGAGGTGGTGTTTGATGAGGGAGGTGCAGAGGAGGTTCTGGGGACAGCAGGGGGAGAAAACAGCCAGTGGGGGGTCAGCATCATCAAATGTGATGTGGCAGGGGTAGAGGGGGGTGTGCAGTGTTGAACAGGGGCATGTGGGGTGAGCTGGGAGTCAGCACAGGCTTGCATCATCATCCTGAGGGGTCTTGGAGTGCTTTGGGCAGTGCTGGGTGCTGTGGGGCACTGTTCAGGCAGTGGGAGGGCTGGCAACACTGTCTGGGGCATCAGTGACATAGCGCCAGCCTTTGGGGCCATTCTGGGTGAGCTGGAAGTTGCAGGGGGTCACAGGGGCATAGCACCATCATGCACTGTCATTCTGGGGAGGCCATAGGTAGTCTGGGGGTGGCTGTCCAGGATGGCTGCTGTCTTAGAGTCTGTTGAGGCTTGGGCATGCTTGTGGGGCTGAACATGGGACTTGAGGGCTTTCTGGGGCACTGTGGGGGGTCCTGGAGAGACACGGTGTGGAAGGGGAAGACAACACACCCGTCGACTTCCCACTTCTGAGGCATTTCCTGTGGGGCCCTTGACATGGCTAGGAATCCTTGAGTATTTGTATTATTCCTGTCTTTCTTTCATTTATTATTTATTCGCATTTCTAACAAACTTCTTCTGTAATTCTGAGCCTCAGGTAGTTTATGAGACAGCCCCGAAGACCCAGGGATCCACTCAACATGCCAATCTCTTGGATTAATCATCCGTCATGTGTCCTCAAGATTCCTGTCAAGATTTGTACACTCACCTCGAAGGACTGGTTACTGGTTTTTATTTTATTTTCCTTTATTCAATTATTTTTAACTATTTTTCGAACCTTTCTTTGAGGATCTTGATTCCTGCATGTATCCCTCCCCATGGCTAGCCATTTCTGACTCAACGGACTGATCTACCAGACGAGTAGGGTCGAGGGGGCACATCAGATGGTACTCCGCACCTGCTTGGGGTCCAGGTAACATCTCGTCAATTGAGGGCGTTGGCATTAGTCCCCTCCCTGAGCAATTCCTGGCAGCTGATGTTCAGAGAGGAGGTCTTGACGACACCAGACTGACAACCACTTGTTCTTGGATTTGTTGAGTGTTCTATTTTTATTCACACTTCCATTTTTGTGCATTTCCGCCACTCCTTTACTTTATTATTCTTTTCTTGTGTTCTGATTGGTGCAAGACTATGCACACAATCACATGTGCATATAGTCAGTACCTGCATTTTGTATATAAGGTGTCCTCCCACCTTTTGAATGGAGAATCTTTCTTCCCCTCCCTTTTCTTAGTTTCTGTGAGTTCTCCCCTTGATGGATCGCCTCTCCTCAAGACAACTACACACAATGGTGTAGTTTCCACATTAAGTCTTCTTGTTTCTACAGTTACTGGGCAACATGGCCCTTTTCTTGGACATTTCTGATTGGGCTAACAAGTCCACTGTCTCCCGCTCCATGCCCACGCACATTTTCCCATATCGAGTGCCATTGGCCTTGATCTCTCTGTTTGTTTACTGTTTCTTGTCCCTTTCCCATGTGCACCGATCATCAATTGATCAGAACATGTCCCACTGGCATACTCTTGCCCTCAGGTTCTTGACCCTTTCAAGAACTCAGTGTCTCGTTTCCTTTCCCTGCTCACAGTGTGTTTGATGCTTTTGTCATGTGTTCACCCCATCCAGCCTTACCTTTGACAGCATGACATGACGACCCAACCGATTGACCTCAAGAGGGCCGAGACCCTGTCCACACTGGGAGCTGTCAGAGGCCTGTGTTGCCTGTTCTAAGGTGCAGGGAGTGGCCAGAGTGCTGGCATTCAACATGGGGTGCACATTCGCACTTTTGGGGTGCTGGGGGCATTCATCATCAAATGCAGCCATTTGGATGGCAGCAGATAAGTGCTGGGTGGCAGAGGTCATCTGAGAGGCTGCTTCAGAGGTTGGGGGGGGGGGGCTGCCTTTACCGTGGTGTTCACGGTGGTGGGCATTTGGGTGTGTTTTGACATAGGGGGGAGGTTGTTGGCTGGTGGTGTCACTTGGATGGTGACTGAGCAGAGGATGGGGGTGACATTCAATCTCAGGGGGCATGGATGGCCTGCCAGCCTGTTCACCTTGTCATCGAGCTTGCACTTCAGTCCAAATCTGTGCCCTATATTCCTCCCTTTCTGCCACATTTTCTGCCCATACTCCTCCTTGTATTTCCTTGCTCTGCTTAAGGCCTTCTTCTACTCCAGCTTCCCATCCTCAAAGACTTGATTCTTCCAACAAGACACACACCTCTTCATGGGTGTAGACAAAGCTTGAAGTGTCGTAGTTGTCATTGTCTGTTGATGATGTGGTGGTGGCTGTGTCAATGATGTGCATCACATTGTTGGTGTCATTTGGTGCTGTAGCAACCTCTAGAGTAAGGGCTGAGGTGTCTGTGGTGGTTGTAGTAGTTGTAGCAGTATTCCAAGTTGATGCTTTTCATGCATTATTGCACCACTGTTTTTTTCTGGCTTTGTTTGCCCTCTCCTGGACCTGGCATGGTGGCAAAAGGGGTGACGATGATGTTGGGGCTGAGCAAAATAGATTGTGGGGCTCAGGACTCAATAGCTCAGCTCAAAAATGACTCAGAATGTAAGGCACAAGACACAAGAAACTCAGAGATGTATGATGAGGCTCAAAACACAGAGTGCGACACAAAAAATCAACAAAAGCAGGGGGATTCTAGGGAAGCTGAGATCAACAGAGATGTGAGTCAAATCGCACTCTCATCACCAAGACGGACATGCCAGGGGTGGTCCTCACTCAGGTGATGCTGTGGATGCACTGCACCTGACTGCAGGTTGACGGCCCAACTCTGTCGGTGCATCACGGCGCATGCCCCTATTGGGAGTTACCGCGACTGCTTTCATCCCAGTGAGGATACTCACTGCACATGCCCCCCCCGGCCCTTCCAGGACCGAGATCATCTGCTACGCGTGTGCCCCCACATGAAGCGCAAGAAGCACCGGCAGGGCCCACATTGGATCGCGGACCTTGTCGAACTTCTCAAGGCAAACCCGCGGGCGTTCGCCTTTGCCCCCCCGGAAGGGTGGGACCCGGGATGAGGGACACACGCAGGGCATATGACCCCCGTCTGGTGGCTTGGTGTGTCTGATGGACCGCCGAACACTCGCTTGGTCTCCGAGCCTGCAATGTCTCAGTCGGTAACTCCGAACCTCGGGTTTGTTGCTGGCAAGGTTGGGGGGCCCGCCGTATGGTGGGTACCGTCCCATACGTGGGGCGGCTAAGTGAGGAGGGGCTGTACTTGGGCAACCGAGGGGCTCCAGACCCCATCGGGCCTTATGGCTGGCAGGTTGGTCGACCTGCAGGAAGGCCTATAATCCTCACTCCTGGCCGGCGTGTCAGTGGGCGCGCATGACTAATAGGGGCCGTGCTGGGGCCGCGTGGGGGTAGGAGGCGGGGTGGGCTAGTGCGCTGATAGGTATCAGGAGCGTCCAAAGCTCTGAACCGTCCCATTTTCACATTTTAAACGACACCTCCTCATGCCACATTCTACAATCGTCATAGGATCTCACACGCATTACTACCAATACTCGTGCTACTTGCAGCCTCAAAACTTCATATTTAGCTCCCACATCAGTTATATCGACCTCCACCTCTTGGCCCACTCCGTCATCCACCTCACTCTCTTCTTTCCTGGCTTGGGTCACCACCGCATTGTCCTCTGGTCGCACTTGATATTGTTCAACTCATTGTTGGCAAAAGAAGATATCTCACTCACTCCAGTCAAGGCTCCATCGTAATGGGTCACAGAAGATAATGGGATCATCTCCTCCAACAGGCAAATTTTCTGTGTTGAGCTCGGATGAGAATCGTCCCCACACAATAGTGCGTCTCCATTGGTAGGCCATCAGGATGCACATAATCAAGAGGATGATGAAGAAGATAAGGACAAGAGAGATGTTGTTAGAGATCATGGTGTAAGGTTTTAGTGCAAGGAATGGTATTATCAACAGTCCTATGATTTTGGTCACATGACAAGGTTCCCAGGATTACATCATCAACCTCTCCAGTCCCTATCACCTGCCTGACAAGCCACTGGACGCATTTTTGGATAGGAGACAAGTCCTATTACACCAGGTAGATTTCTTGATCTAGTACCCACTCTTTATTCCATTACCCACTCCTTATTCTATTACCCCTCCCCCCCCCTTTTCTCATTGGCATCTGATTCCTTCTCATTTTACTTGGGTCCTCTTCACCCACTTCAATTTCCTGGCCCCACTTAGAAAATCTATATAAGACATCTAGTAGATAGAAAACAAAAGCAATATATCATTTCCCCTCTATTGTTTAGAGCACAGAGCTCAATTCCAGAGTCCTATTATCGTATTATCTCGTCTCAAGAAGCACAACTTATTATCGTATTATCCCTTCACTCTCTTATCATCTTGCCTTGTGTCAAGCACCAACCCAAAGCCACCTCGCTCCCTTCCTCTGGTCTAGTAGGACTATCATTTGGTGTGTGTTTCCAGGTGGTTCCTCGGACTGAGTATCATCAGCGCGCCGTTGGGAGTGCCGGCGAGCTGGTTTGGGGAGGCGCCCAAGTGCCCTTGGCCTGTAGTCCAGCCACGCATCCTGCCCGAGCGGGCAGCACGCGGGCCTTCCCGCACCCGCATGCATTATCGGGGCTGTAGTCTCCCCCCCAACTTACATCGCATACCCGCTGTCTCATGTAGTAGATAGCCGTGGACTGCGCTCGTGCACCACGTTAAATATTGTTGAACAAAAAAAAAAAAAAAAAAGATGCTGTGGATGCAGCCAGCAAGTGATGTTCTGTTGTGTGACTCTACAACATGTGACTCTCTATGTACTAGTTAAGGTCATGTGACTGCCAACTCTCACTGTTCCACCGGCAATACAGAAGGGGATCCACCCTGCAAGCAGTGGCTCCCAGGTGTGGGTGTCATCTCATGGCAGATGGATCCACCCCATGAGCAGTTGCTCATAGTGTTTCAAAGTCCAGTCAAGTTTGGTTTTTGACCCTATTTATTGATAACTGTGACCTGACCTGTTTCTCAAAATTCAATATCTTGAGGTAACTGAACTGCAAAAAACTGGTCAGAACTGGTCAGAACTGTGGTTCTGACTGGTAACTGACATAGCCCTGTGCATTTTAGATGAATTTTGGTAACTATTAGAGAACCAGTCACCTGCAGTCAGGTCAGTTGCAGTTACATTCAGTCAGGTTATGGTTATTTGCAGTTACCATAACCTGACCTTCAAACACTAGTTGCTCACAGCGGTGTCATCACACATAGCAGGAGAGGAGGGCCAGGGAGCAGCAGTGGTGCCCCTTGTGCCTGGGCCCTGGTGACACAGAAGAGAATCCACCCTGCGAGCAGTTGCTTGTGGGCATGGGTGTTGTCTACTAGGATCCACCACCCCATAAGCAGTGGCTCATGGCAGTGGGTGTCATCAGGGGTGAGGGTGGTGGGGTGTACATCCTAAAGAAAGAAAAGAACAGACTGTTAGTGGATAACACAAAAAAAAGAACAAAACAATGTAACTGGGGCCCAAATGATGATGTGTCATTTGGCCCCTGGCCATGTGCTCATTCCCCTCAGCCTCCCTTCCCACCATCCTCTCCTCTCCTCCATGCACCCTCCCTGCACCCTCCTGGTGGTGGTTGCGACATGACAGCTGTACCAAGCTGTGGGCAGTGTGGTAAGTGTTTGAGCACGTCATGACCCCCACCTCACATTTGTGAGTGAGGGGAGGTTGTGGTTGTGACATGGCAGCTGGCACAAGAGAACCAAGTACAGAGGCACCCCCACCTTGTGTTTGCAAGCAAGGGGATGTGGTAGTTGTGGCATGTCAAGGGTGCATGCGCTGCTGTACATACAAATGTATGAAAACAACACATCAACAATAAACAAAGATGTGATGAATGGTGCACACAAGGCCAAATGGCCTGTGCACACCCTGGGGTATTCAAACCCTCTTGTTTCGATGAGGTGAGCTGGGCTTGCCCCACTGTATTTATGTAATTTAGTTAAATACATTTCTATAGATTGTACTAATTAGGTAGTTAGCATTACTTTTCGGGCTGTCACCCCTCTATGGTGACAGGTACACATGGGTTGCAGGTAACAGATCCACAACCCATACCTGTGCTATTCCCTACTCCTGCATAACATACAATTCCACTGACATAGGATGCGGTCAAACACCACCAGCAAGGTTATTCTTGCCATTGGTGGTCAGGCATTGTTTGTTTGCAATCACCATTTGCACCAGTGGGTGGGGCAGTATCTGGTGCCATTGATGATTATGCTGGCAGCTGTATTGCCACCTCCAATGCCTTGGACTTATGTCACCAGTATTTCCAGAACAGTTATGTGTGCAGTACCTAGTGCATTTGTATGCTGCCATTGAAGAAATGGCAGCCAATGTATGGTGCCATGGTACAACATAGCATTCATTCCAGTGGTGATAATTGCAATTGGCCAATGCTCACCAAAGCCATGGGCCAGGCCCACATGGGCTGGTCAGCATAGGCAAATATATGGGGGGCCCATCAGTATTGGTCCCAGGGAATGGGCCCAGTGGAGGACCTTGCTTGAGTTTCCAACAGGGTTGTAAATAAGTCACAGCTAATACAAGACAATGATATCCAGAATCTCTATGGACTGTTAACCACCCAGGGATTTATGGCTTTGAAAATCTGCATTGAGGAACTCACCATGTCTGCCCACATTGCCACCTGTTGATTAACATATGCCACAGTGCCAGGAGATGCACTGGCAGCAATGAGGGCTGACCAATTAATCCAGACTTCAGCTCTGTGCAAGAAATAATGCAGAATCCACTGGATCTCATGAGTGGTTATGATAAAGCTGAGTTCATTTGAATAAAATGGACACACATTCCCTTAACATGTCACTTGCTTGAATGTCCACCTGGACATTAATGGTCCAAAACCATGCCAGTGGTTCATCCTGTCACTGGCTACCAGCCTTGGTGCTGCTGGTGCCACCCCTCACAGCCACTGTGGAGATTTTGAGTTGGTCATGAGATAATACCTGATATTTTGATTGCAAGTCTGCTGCACTGTTACAATTTCCCTTATTCTGTCTCTGTTTCATATCTGATACACAATGCCCATTTGATATGCAGCATCCACCTGATACATCATATGAAAACCTTAACTAGAACAGAGTAGATATCTATCAACCCCAAGTAGCTACTTAGTATAGCAGACCAGAGTCACATTTACTTAGATTAGCTACTATAAAGCTTGTAGTAGATACTCAGTCAAGGCCCCAGCTTGACCTAAAGATATCAACTCTTATCTGCTCATTGAACCCGACTTTAAGAAAGTCTCTTAAATTCTGACACATTGAACTTCATCTAGAAAGCACCAGACAACAGACTAGTTGCTACACACACTAGTCAAACTTGTACTAAGTAGTTAAGATACAATCTTAACATGCACTGTTCAAGGTGACCATGGCAGCCCTTGCAGCATTGTAAAGCTGGTGATGGGCTCGTACTCTGCCACTCACAGTATGGACTTTTGACCATTCTCTACCCTTTTTCAATTTGCTTTTGGCAAGACATAAATCCTTTCTAAACATGAATTCTCACACCTTGGAGTTCATCACTTGCCTGACCTTCCCTCAATTTCAACTCCTTTGTGGCTTGTGCCTCCAGCTCCAGGAGAGCAATATCCGGGAATCCAAATGTGGAGGGAAGAGGGAGTGGGTGAGTTTCAGCAGTGTGAACTAGCACCCACAGTGGTTGCATGATGAATGGGTTATTGGCCCCATCCTCTGCCTGTGAGTCTGTTTGGTAGTCAGGGTCTTGTGATGGTGAGATTGGCAAGGGGGCAAGTTTGTTGAGGCATTGCAGGATGTCAATCATCAGATCATTGGTGAATTAGCCTGCCTGCACTCTAAATGAGTCAATGCGAGTGTCAAGGTATTGTCATTTCATGGTGATCTTTAGCTTGTTGGCAGTGTTCAACAATGATCCCTTCTGGCAAATAAACATTCAAAGCACCAATCTTTGACATATCAGACAGGGAATTGAATGCAGTGCAAGGGAAATGATAAGGATACCCACTGAGCTTCCTGCAGTTTCAGGCCTTGAGCTAGCCAGGATGTTCCACCTTTTCTGGCAGTGGATTCACTTTTGGCCTCTAACAGATCCAGCTGGTGATTGCTCCTTCCAAAGGTGGCCTGCCCAGGTGCAATGTCATAGATATGCATTGCATTTGGATCTCTCAATCTGTCTTCCTGACATTAGATTGCTATGGCATTCCATTCCTGAAGTTCAGTCAGATTTGAGTTGGTGGTATACTGAGTCAGGTCAGCCCAGCTTTCTTTTTCACCTTGCAGGGCAGCCTGAAACTGGTGGCAGGTTTTGACCACTACCATTTGAATCAGGACCTGCAACACCATGTATGACAATAACTGTACCAATATCTAATATTTTCTTGAAGTTTGAACCACCCATGTGATCATCAAGCATTTCAGTGGACTAGCAATTGCTGCATTCTGAGTGCTAGGCAAAATCTCATTCAAGACTGACCACAGAGATTCCAAGATCTCTCTGACAACCTGACCAGTGCCTGATATAAAAGTCAGTGTGAAGTGAGTGAAGCATTCCCAGATATGACTGCTGATATGAAACAAACCAATGCCATGCAGAATTGCAATGCCCAAATGTAGCATAAGGAACTCACTTTCTTCTACCTGCACCTTGAGCTGCTTGTGATATTGACACATTATATCACAAATCAGGAGCAGTCTCTTCAACCCACTGACATTGGTATTTTTTAGGGCTTGGCATAATGAGTAGTCCATATTGGCTTGTCTAAAGCTAATTATGATGCAGTCTCCAAGATATGCAATGATCTGACCTTTCACCTTTCTGGAAATCAACCATGGCACCTGGAAAAAAGCATCCATGGTGCCCGCTGTGGCAGGGTCAACGGTCTGTTGGTGAATTGTTGATGAGGTTGTCACATTGCGAGAGGTGGGGTAAGTGAGTACAAAAGAATGGGGGGAAAGATACACCAGACGAGACTAATAAACTTAGAGTGAGGAATAAAAAGGCAAGAGAGAGATTAATTGTCCCATTTGAAATGTGGGGAGACACCTTAAATACAAACTGCAAATAGTTACAAAGGAAAAACTGTACGCGCGCATTCTCTCGCGCTGACAGGACCAAGCAACCAGAATGATGAACTATGAAGGAAGCCAGAATGTCAATGCCCAGGAATATAGGTGGAGTCCAAGATAAGATTGTTGATCTCGAGTGGTGGTAGGGTGGTGTAGTCGAGTCCTTGTCTCAGGGTTTCGCAGACTGGGAATAACTCAGGGAGGGGTGGATCGTTGAGGCTCTCTATTTACAGAACGCGACTTGTCCCCCAGCAAGTGCAGAGAGCGCTTCGGCGCGACCTCTCAACCCTACCATCCAGCTGTTAGACCCATCAATTCGGATGTTGACTAGCCAGAGAAAAGGAAATCGGACTGAGGCCTGGATCATCGCTAAGATGAATAAACTTTGTACCTAGAAGAAGAATGATAAAGAATGAATTAAAACCTGGTACCGACCCTTCACTTCCTTAGTTGAGCTGTCAAGTAAAAGACTTGAGGGAGCGGAAATGATGACAATGCATGTGATTGATGCATCGTGTGGGTGTAGTGCTGTCTTTGAGGGAAGGGAAATCAACCTATAAACTAGAAAATAACTAAATGAGATTAGCAACTCAAAATATTAATAAAAGTATAATAAATGAGAATGTATACAATAGCTCTTGAATATCAGGGCTGACCATAGAACTGGAATGAATTCCCTGGTATGGGTAAGTTGACCAGTGGGACAACTGACCCTACCACACTGCATGCTGTTGCACCAATGCCAGAGACATCCAGACCCTTGTATTTGATAAACCAGTCATTCACAGCATGATGTTTGTTGCATGTAGATTTCTCTGGGTTCAATTAGGTGACAGGGAAAGATAAAGGGCCATACCTCCTTGACTTCTTGTGCTATGGCAAGGTGAGCCTTGTATCAATTTGGCTTGGTCATGAAAAACTCTCCATCACTGAGTTTGACATCTCAGTGTGCACATTTTCATGGTGTTGGTGAACAGCAGTAAAATTGCCATCTATCACAAAGGAGTGGGTATATGCAAGTCTAACATAAATATGGGATGGCCTGCAGATGAATGCAAGTGAACAGACAGACCAGTCTGGATCATCTTCCCAATTGTCTGAGATGTTGATGCCAGGCTGGGGGCATGCTGCACAGAAGGTTGGTATGTCTGTCTCACATTTTGCTAGACCTGATGTAGAAGCTTCTTGAGATGCTGGCATTGGCACTGGTGTATCAAACCAACAACCTCTCCACTTGGAACGTTTCAAGGTGTGCCAGACCCAGCTTGCTCTCAGGAGCTTCCAGTAACAATCATAAGTATAAATGGTGAGAGGCACAAATAGATTATCAGAGAATCTTGAACTTCAACATTGTTTGGAAATGTCAGGGAGGTGGCCCTGCACAGCTTTTGGTAATATTGATAGGCTGAGGATTTGCATTCAAGATTTGACATTTGTGCATCATTGAGCACCTTGAATGTAAATGCAGACTTGATATTTTTGTAGCTAACAGGGAAAAGCTGCATTTCTAGCAAATGATGCTCCTGGTGTTGGCAGGAATTGGGGCAATTACACCAATTGACCCACATATGGTGAATGCTGGATACATCAATGACTGTCAGTTCTTGACAGTCCAGCGGTGTTGAAACCATGGTGGAGCGCAGATTATATATGCCACTAAACTCCTCCAGCTCCTTGATGAGATTGTTGCTGCCATCACCCTTGGTCACATGATCATCATTGTCCTCATAATCTTTGGCATCATGAGCAAAGAGCTCTGCCAGCATTGTGTCAAAGTAGCTGGGACAAGGTTTGCCACCATGGCCAAGATGTAAGTTGACACTGACTTGGAATAGCCACACTGGCTCAAAGTATGCCCCAGTCCAGTGATCAATTCTGTGGAATGGATTGCATGCATGGGTTTCACAATGACAGTCCATGCACAATATGTTAGTCATGAAGCAATCATGGCATCTCCAGGCCCTGGGACCATTGCCACACAATTGGCAGGTGAGCAATGGAGGAGCCTTATTTATCAGCAGAGCTCACAAATACATTTGCTTCTTTGGAATCCACTCTCAGATATAATCTTGCTGAGTCTGCTATTCATATAAGGTGCAGACAAGTGTGCAGGATATCTGGAAACAACTTTTGTGGATGGAGGATCCAAGTCAGCCATGAATGTCAGCAGGTCATGCAGAAGTGAGTCATCTATGGATGTGGATGCTATGTCAACATATGGACTTCTTGCTGATGATTGCTTGACTCTCTTGTACTTGAGATTGGAGCATGGACTACACCAGACAGGGACCTGATGCACTCTCAGTCCCTGAACAGTCTGAGATTGGATGATGGTGACCTGGGTTGGCTCTCCTCTGGCAATGAGATTATGTCCCTTAGGCATGTTGAACAAAAGTCAGGAACTCTGGTATATAATTCCAGATTTTATGAGCACCACTGGTGATTTTACATTAGCCACAGTCAACTTGTCATGTTAACACTGGTATGGATACCATGAACACTGGATGGAACCTGGCAGGCTGTGCTCAAGGGGAGCATCTGCACTCCTTGCCAGTGTAGAGCCACTGGTGGTTGTGTGATGACCCCATTGGTAAGACTTTCACACCAGGCTTGAGGGATGGATATGGGATCAGTCTTACTCAGGGATGCAATATTTAGCACCTGCCAGCAAGCTACCTGTCTGCTACTACCACCCTCCATTGAATTCCCTGTGTCATTTCTCACAGCAATGAAAATGACAGTGGCAAAGAGTTGGGTTCCAACTTTTTAAATGGAAATTATGCCAATGAGTCTGACAATGGCCCCCAATTCCAACCAATGGCTCTGAATTGGACATGCAAGCAGCACTAGGTTTTGCTGAATTGAGTTGAGGACTGGAAATCATTGAAGTATTCTAAAGCTCACAAACTGGCCATACAAGGTGCCATGACAGACCTGTCCAACCTCCCTGTCCCACTGGCAGCAGAAGAACTGAATGTCATGAGTGTCTGTACTTCAGCTGTTGTGATTGCACAGACACATGGGCATCTTAGAGAGTGAAAGCATGGTATATTTGGAATGATTGGACTCCACCTAAGGCTGCTGTTGGCAAATTACCATAATGTCACAAGGTCATTACACATCTTCATGGTGCTGAAATCAAAGCAGCCATTGAAGGGGCTAGCCTAGGCATGCTTAGAGGCCAGGCAGAGTGGATGGGACACTACTCACATCAGTATGTGATAGTGAACAAGAGAATACAAAAATGACCCCAAAGAGGAGGCCAAGATTGAGAAGCTTCAGAGGCAGTGGATGAATACTGGGCCTCCAGTAGAGATGTGGCAAAAGTACACAGGTTTGCATTGCTGTGGCCTCCTGTGCTAACACAGTACAGGCTTGCAGGCAAAACCACAGCCATCTGGATGCAGGAGTTTGCAAGGACGATGTAACTGGAACTTGGCCTTCAAATGGTTACATTTGCTGCATGGGTGGACACAAATGGAAAAAAGACCTGGACAATGTAAGTTCTCTGTCATGTCACCAGATATGCTTCTCAGTGATAGCTGAGCATGCACTGCATGTTTGACCACAAAGAGACACTTGGGGATAAGAAGCTGAGTTTCATGGCTGCTACTCTGTACTGGGCAATGGTGCCAATAAATGATACTTGGGATGAGTACATCAAGGACTACCTGACTGATGATGAAGGTGAGAATACAGTAACCCACCATGGAGGCACAACCAAGCCCAAACAAGTACTTTCAACTGGCAATAAGGGACAGGCAATGCTGCCAGCAAATTGCCTCACTCCACATGGTGACAAGAGTCAATTTCTTACCTACCAAAAACAGGTTATCAGAGCATATGTGGAAATGATGTGCAGTGTGTGCTTTACCTATTATTGATGGGCATCTTGTAATCTAACTGCTCAGATTTGGCTGCAAAGAGGAGCTCTAAGCCAGTGCCATGGCTGGAGATCTTTACATGGCAAGCCAAATTCATTGACCAGGTGGAGTACATGCCAGTCACATAACTAAAGAGATCAGGTTCCTGGTCAGCATCTGTAGCATACACAGTAAGCTGGGCATCTACTGCAGCCCCAGAGCCAAATTGTTATGATGAATCCATTCCCCCACAGGATTTCGTGGTGCTTTGAGACCCTTCAAAAATGCATAAAAGTGACATAGAGGCTTGCTTCAGGCATTGGCTCACATGGCAGGAGAATGGCAAAATTGCCTTTGCATTCTCCCATGTGTTGAACTCCAGGGACAGCTCCCCACAGCTGGCCATTTGACTGGAGGAGCTGTCAGACCTGGGAGATGGTGAAGATGAATCACCAGCGCTGCTACCACAGAATGCACCCAAGTGAAAGCCTGCATGCAAGAATGCCAAAAAAACAGATGTGACCAGTGGCCACAGCACTGCCAGCAGGAAAGGTTACTGGACCTGTACAGGTGGGCATCTGCACAAAGTGCAGTGCTGCCAAGGAAAGATTGCAGATTCCAGAGGGCTGTTTACAATGCTGCCAGAGGAGTGGACACCAGACCCTGCAAAAGATCCCATTCTCCAAGTGGACCCAAGGAGTGCACCACTGGCCACCAGCAGTTTGTTAGACTCAGGCCCTGCTGTGGGACCAGATATATCCCTAGCACCCAATGCTGCCAGCATGGTGTCAGATCCACCTGGCAATATGGTAGACCCAAGGGATCCAATCTACACTGCTCATCTGGCCCAAATGGAGTGTGGTGTACCATTCACCACTGGGCAGGTCCTGAATTGAATCCAGCATGGTCCTCAGGAATTAGCCCCTCTCCCCACCCTATGACTGGCAATTTGGCAAGGGCATGTTATTTTATCACAAGTGTCTACAATGGCAGTGCCAGTGGACCCTATGCCAGCCTCAGAGCCTGCTTTTGTGCTCTCCACTGGCAGTCCTGCTCCTGACTTTCGGTGCCGGTGGATGACCACTCACTCAAGGTCTCAATCTCATTACCTGGGAGCTGAGTCAGAGGCTGAGGCAAATCCATCTGCTGACCCACTGGCCACACAAGTGCCAGTTAAATGCAATCATTCAAAGTCAACCATCATCCAGATGGACAGCAACATCCATGGCTGACTACTCCAAAAAAAGTCAAAAGCAAAGAAGCCAGCAGAGAGAGCAAAGGTGGCACATGAAAGTTTGACCTATGGGTGAGACATGGTGTAAGATAGCTTCCATACCAGTTGCTCCTGGTACTATAGCAGCAATTTCTGCAATCATCTGTAGTTGCCACCCTGATGTATTTCTGTTGGTGCAGGCTGACTACCACCAATGTCACATTAATGTAATCATGGCAGCTCCAGATGGGCCCACTTGGAAAAAGGCAGGTAGCATGGGCCCACATGCCATGCACCTGTTGGTGAATTGTTGGGGTGGGCCCATGATAGTGATTACAAGGCCCTTGTCCCAGTGGGCTACATCATGTGAGATGGCACACCAGTCATTTAATCAGCAAGCAGGCTTGCAGTGCCATCACAAGGCCACTGGCCATGGCAAGACTTAGCACTCTGGACATGCACATGTAGAGATATTTTTGGCACAAGCAAAATGAATACTAAAACACAATAATCAAGGTGTATATATAATGCTATGCAGGGGGAGGTCTTTACTGTGCCCCACAAGATCCAAGCAGATCTGCTCGGATCTGCTTGGACATTTTTGATAGAGCAGCCTGCCAAATGGCTGTTGTTTTCTCTGACTGGATCCGACTGGATCTGACCGATCCGGTTGGATCCGAGTGGAATAATTCCGACTGGATTCCGCTCAGATCCATGTGCACAAAGCCATGTGACTCTGTTTATCAGTGACACATGTGGCCAAATTGGGACATGTCACCATGCATCACAACGTGTCACCACGTGTTGTGACTGCCAGCTCACCTCTCTCACCACCACCACCCACAGTGCCGCTCCCTCCTCCCCTCCCCCGGAACCCAGGAGGTGCACCCCCAATGTGCCCTCCCCATGCTGCCATGCCACTAATGCACCAGACGGCATCCCCATCTTCCCCACTACCTGAATGGTGCCCCACAGCAGCCAGCACCGCTCCAACTGCTACCAGACCCCTCAGGATGACGGCATACAGCTGTGCAGGCCCCCGCGAAATGTCATCAACAATGCTGATGCCCCCCCTCCTCCTTCTCTCCCACCTCACACCACAATGGGGGCCTGTGCCCCTATAGATAAGTATTTCGGCCTTATCTATAATTTTTTGAACTAAATTTTTTTTTTTCCAGCTTGTCTACTTGTAACAATGAACGCAGGGCGTGCTGTCCCTCCTCCCCACTCAGCTGGGAGGTGGGGGGCCTCATAGCAGATTTGATGGGCACAGGGAGGGGCTGGGAGGGCCAAGGAATGAACTACCCACAAGGTGTGCCCCGAATTCGCCACCCCCCAGCTGACACCTCACTAATGCCACACCCCTCCTTCCCCTCTTCCTCTAACAGGCCTCTAGCAGCCCCCCAAACAGCCCTGTGAGCCCCTGCTCATGGGGTGGGTGGGGGGCTTGGTTTTTGACTGGGGGGACTCCCACACGACCCGCCACATGGCAACCAACTGCCCAGGACATCAGCGGGGTGAAGGACAATGATGGGGACATGACAGGTACATGCCAGACACCCCCTGGAGGCAACAGGATGTGATGGGAGGCCCCTAGAACCCAGGAATGTGATGGGATGCGACTGGAGGCCCCAATGGGTGCCAGGGTGCTCCAGGAGCTCAGGGGGACACAACGGCAGGCCCCAGCAGCCCAGCAGACATGGTGGGAGGGTCCAGGAGCCCCAATGACACCACCCGGCCCAGCCTCATGAGCCACTGCTCGTGGGGTGGAGTGCGGGTGGGGCAACAGCAGTGCCGAGTGGGCCCCAGCATCCATGTCAGACACGGGGATGCGCCTGACAAAGGGGGAACATGCCACACGACTGAGGGACACCCAGACGACCGGGGACGTGCTCGACAAGGGAGCAGGACACCCAGATGACCGGTGAGGTGCATCTAACGACTGACACCACCCAGCCCAGCCCCGCGAGCCACTGCTCATGGGGTGGAGTGGTGAGGGGCACAGCCAACCACGAAAGCACCCCCAAGGGCCACCACGAGCCATTCCTCATGGGGTGGAATGGGGTGCTCTGTGAGAGGTGTGGTGCAGATCGTGACAACGACAACGACAGCGTGACGGGCGGCCCCCCCTCCTCCCTGAAGTGCGATGGGGGCCATGTTTCATATTTTATACCCTCCGTCGCTCAATTGAGTGATGGGGTGGGCTTTTTATTTTGTAGTCTTATGAAAATGGGTAGTAAATAGTAGTAATATTGATATTTTGCTATGTTATTTGGTTCAATTGTGAGTTGCTTACTAAGTCATTCCCTAATAACCCATCCCTTTGCCTTGTAGTGAGATAGGGGGGTTTCATTTTTGATGTTGATATAAAAACTGGTCAGAATCTGCTTAGACTCCACTCAGATCCACTCTGACTCTGCTTGGATTCCACTTGGATCCACTCTGACTCTGCTTGGATCCACTCCACTCTGACTCTGCTTGGATCCACTCCACTCTGACTCTGCTTGGATCCACTTGGATTCCACTTGGATTCTGTTCAGACTCTGCTTGGATCCACTCAGACTCCAGTCGGAACCAGTCGGATCCACTTGGATCCGCTTGGATCTTGTGGGGGACAGTAAAGTACTGGGGGAGGGGTAGTCATAAGAGATGGTAGCACTGGCAGGAGTGTCAGCACTGGAGCAGTGGCCAGAGTGTTGGACTTGGCTGAGGCCTCACCACCACTGGCACCCTCAATGGTTGGCACAATAGTGATGGGCCCAGGTGCAGCCATCTCATTGGCAGCATTTGACAGCTGGCAGGGAAGGGCTTGAGTGACCAGATGGCATTGCTTCATAGATGGTGCCTCATAATGTTGCTGGGTGGACAAACATTGATGATGTTGACAAGTTGATGGGCATGGGGGCATCTCAATGCAGGGCCCTGTCTCCTTTGTCTTTGTCCTCATCCTCTTCATCCTCCACCTCCTCATCTGTGCTCTGACACTCAAGCTGGCTGATGTGAGCATTGGCATCTGCCAGCTGAGCTGTTAATCTTGCAACCTCACCTTTTATTTTCTCCAACTCCATCCCTTCTCTCAATGCCTGTAGCTGTCCCCCAAGTGCTGGCACCTTGATGCACATTGTCTCCTTCAACACAATGAGGGAATCATAAAACCCCAAAGCATGAGATTGTCCTACCATAGCTCCTCATGACTCTCAGCCAGATGATGGAAAGTCATTCTGAGGTCATCTAGCTCCCTCTGCTGATTGACAATGGGAGAGAGACCCTCAGGAGATTTAAATGTGAATGGTGTAGATGGTTGCAGGACAATGACCAGCATTGGAGGCATAGTGGCATTGGGGGCAGGAAGAGGGGTTGCTATAATGGGGGGCATTGTTACCAATACTGTGTGGGCATGCAACAGACCACTCGGAGGTGCAGCGGCTGTTTCCTATCCTCAGAATCTTTGTCAGCAGTTTCCTCATCTTCCTGGTGTTTCTGCTTCTTTGCTAGACCTTTCTTCCATTGCCCTTTGTCCTCCATCTTCCTCTTGCCAGGCCTCTTTGCTGTCTCCCCAGTGGCAGTTCTCCATTCTCTAGCATCTCATCACATCATGCATGGTGCACAGAACTGTAGGAACACTTGGTTTTCCCTACATGGCACTCCTAGCATACTGTCTTGGTGCCCACTGTACAACAGTGAGGTTGCCCTCATAATTTGCAGGTGGTACACATCAGTGTGGGTCTATCTGCAGTGGTACTCCAGATGAGGTCAACTGGGGCACCAGTAGCCATCATCCTCAGGGGAATTTCCTTTCCTTTGGTTAGTGGTGGGCCCAAGGTCTTCCCTTTCAATATTTTTTACAAACCCTTCAGTGTGGGTGTGGATGGTGCTGGTGTTCTTTCCATCTCAAGATGGTGTGCAGGAACCATGGCCAGTGATGATATCTTTTGGTGTTTCATGTCTTTGGGCTGCACAGCATCTGAGGTTGCCCTGGTGGCACCATGGGAATGGTCATCACTCTCCATGGTGGGCTCCAGCAGATTGCTATCCACTGGGAAATCAGTTGAAGGGGGGGATGGGGCCATGGTGCCAGGGTGCTGGGGTGGGGTGAAACAGGTGACATGCATGGCAAGGTCTTTGCTGTGCCTCACAAGATACGAGTGGATCTTAGTGTTGCCTCAGCTTGGAGTTGACTTAAACATATTTTGGTCAACCGGGTTGAAACGGCTTAACGTGAATAACGCGTGGTGGGGGCATCGGATCGCTTCGTGTCAGTGACCAATAATGTGCGGCGGCTCGTTGGCTACGTTTTCGGTCCCTTGCACGAGTCTTGCTTCTCCGTATTGCGTCCAATAAAGGCAAAATACGTTTAAGTCGACTCCAAGCTGAGGCAACACTAGCACTGGATCTGTGTGCACAAAGCCCCATGACTTTGTTTATCAGTGGCACATGCTACCCAATTGGGATGTGTCACCAATGACCATGCATCACAATGCATCACCATGCATCATGACTGGCAGCTCATGCATTGCCACCCACCATCATGACGATGACCTCCCCCCTCTCCTCCCCCTCCCCTCCCTCCCTCTAGCACAACATGGGGGCCTATGGCCCCCATGGTAAGTATTTTGATTTAAGTTCTACTTCATCTTGATTTAAAGCTAATCACATATTTTTTTTCTCTTTCAGTTTTGTGTATGCAACAATTGGCTGCCCCTCCTCCCCACTTAGCTGGGAGGTGGGGGGCTTCATGGGATGAGGGAAGGTGCCAGGGGCCTGCCAGGGACAAGGGAACAACAGCAGCCACCACATCACCAACACCACCACATGCCACCAAACAACATCATGTGTCACCACCAGTGCCACCTCCCCTCTGCTGCCCTGCCCCTACCCAGTGCTGCCTCCCTTCTGACTGAGCACCCACTGCTGCCACCACGTCACCAATGCCCACTGACCGAACACCCACTGCTACCACCATGTTACACCCACTGACCCAGCACCCTCCCCCCAGCCAGGGATAACCCCCACTGACATGCGACCTGCCCCCAGGCCCATGAGGGACGAGGGGACATCCCTCAAAGTGAGGGGGCACACCAGGGGATGGGGGGATGTGCCAGGAGGGAGGGGGGACCTGCTGGGGGCCAGGGGGACATGCCAGATGCAATGCCCAGTGTGACAGAGCAGCCCCACCACCACTGTGAGTGATTGCTTGCAGGGCGGAGGCAGGGTGCAGTATGCAAGGGTGATGGATGGGCACTTGGAAGAGGGGGGGACAGGGAAGGGGGGCAATGATGGTGATGCACTGTGCCCCCCTCCCCCCCCTCCCTCTAATTTTATTTCACATATATTTATTTTATTTATACTCTACTTTAATTAATATAAATACTACTCTGTCAGAGCAAGGGGATGCACCAGGCACATGACCATGCAACACCCAGGGCAACAGAGCACCCTCCACCACTGCTGCAAGTGACTGCTCGCAGGGTGGAGGGGGGTGCAATAGGTGAGGGTGACAGAAGGGCATGGGTAAGGGGAGGGGGATGGGGAATGGGGGGGGGCAACAATGGTGATGTGATGCGCCCCACTCCCCCCCTCTCCCCTCTCATGTTTATTTATTTTATTAGTACTCTATTTTAAATAATATAAACATCACTCTGTCAGAGTGAATTGAGCAGATCCACTCAGACTCCACTTGGATCTTGTGGGGGACAGTAAAGTACTGTGCATGGTGGTGGAGATGGTCCTAATGTCAGACTGTGGCTTTTGGCACTGGTGACCCCAACTGGTGGCAACAGAATAGAGAGGGAAATGTAGGATGGGTGAGCCATGATCTTGTGCCAAGGGATTGACACCTTCACAGTTGGGTCCTTTGCCTTTGCCTGGTTCCACTCATGCAGGACTTGAAATGCATGCCTAAGCATTGGTGTAAGGATTGCCATGTTCTCCATTACTTGAGCTCTGAAGTTCATCTGTTCAGGTTTATTAGAAAGGATCATGACAGCACTCGGCAGATGATGCACCAGTTCCCTCACCATCCTCTGTTGTTTGACCAATGTTTGATCACTGTCCAAAGACTGGTGGAGTGACTTTTCCATGGTTTCAACAATGGACTGAGCTGACATGCATGCTAATTGATTGGTGAGGTGTGGTGGGAGAGCCCTTGGTGAGCTGCCAGTGATGGTTAACAGCATTGAGATAATGTTGAATGTCATGCTTGTAATCAGTCATGCTTGTAATCAGTCACATTTCCTGCTGCATGCCTGCGTTGTGTTCCCACATTCATTGTTGATTGCAGAAGTCACATCAGAAGTACATATGTCAACTCGCAGTTTCCCTCTTACATGGGAGCACATCATTCAGAATATCTCACAGGAAGACTACCCCTTTCTTTATCTGGTGAATCTTGGCCACCACAATTTCTTTCTACCCATATCATACCCAACCCCCACCTCTGCAGTTGGCTTCAAAGTGCCCAACCAGGGTGGTTATCTCCATAATTTCATGAGGCAACATTATCTTGACCATCACAGCCTTCCATCCACTTTGACTCCCACTCCTGACAGAATGGAAGAACCACTGGCAGATATGGCACTTGGACCAGATGCCTTCAAGTTTTCATCACCGGATTCCCCTCACAGATCACTCAGCAGTGTGTCACAGCCTCCCAGTGAAATACCACCAGACACATTTGACATCAATATCCCACCAGTAGTCTTTGACATCCCGACACCAACATTTGATATTGAAACCAGTGCCCCAAGAGTGGACCTCTCACCAGATGCATTCAATATTCCACTTGCAGCATTTGAGTTTGTGATTGTGCCAGCTGCCTTTGAGATTCCACTGGTGGCCTTCAATATCAAAACAGAACTCACTTACATTCTCCCGGAGCCAGAAGTGGACCTCTCACCAGATGCATTTGATATGCCACATGCATTCAACATTCCAGCAGCACCACCTGATGCATTTGACATTCCTTCAGCTGCCTTTGATGATAATCCCCTGGCGGCCTTAAATATCAACACCAAACACACTGACATTCTCCTGGCACTGGCTGTGAACCTTTCATCAGACACATTGGATATGCCAGGAGATGTATTTGATATTCCAGTTCTAGTGTTGGAGCCAGTTCTGGAGAGATTAATGCTTTCACTGGCATCATCTAATGCATTTGACATTCTGCTAGCTGCCCTTGATGTTCCACCAGTGCTCCAGGCACCAGAGGTGGATCTCTCACCTGACACATTTGACATTCCAGACACATTAGACATTCCAGCAGCATCACCTGACCCATTTTACATTCCTCCATCTGCCTTTGATGATATTCCCCTGGAGGCCTTCCATATCAACACCGACATTCTCCTGGCACCAGCTGTGAATCTTTCACTGGATGCATTGGATATGCCAGGTAACACATTCAACATTCCAGTGGCAGCATTGGAGCCAGCCCCAGAGAGAAGAATGCTTTCACCAGCATCATCTAACACATTTGACTTCCACCAGCTGTCTTTGACTTGCCTCCAGAAACTTTGGAACAGCAGATGTTCTCTACACCACAGAATTCATCCACCATTTGGCCAGATACATTAGAAGCTCTGGGGGAACAATTTGACCTCAGCAAAAATGCATTTGATATCCCAGTGTTGGATCAGGTTAACCCTATGCTGAGCTCACAGCTGAGGGGTGTGTCACTTTGGTTCTTGGCTGGCTTGGCCTGACATCATCATATAGACTTCCACTTTACTCAGGTTACAGATTCTGAGGATGAAACTCATTTTGACATCTCCATGGCATGTCTTGACACTTTGGATCACACCACAGGCAGCCCAGCTGGTGCACTGTCTCCAGCCCTCCCTCCATGCACCATTCAGCTTATGCTTCCAAGTCATGTCCATCCAGCATTCCCTGGATGCACCCCTTCAACACCAGCAACATCCCAGGTGACTCCCAAAGTATCTCTTCATTTGTCATTCATGGGGCCACCTCATTAAGCTTGCACTGACAGGTTATTTCATGCTGTTCTGATGCTGTCAAGCAGTGCTACTGGGAAGCCATAAAGTCAGCAAAATCTAATATCACTGTTCATCATGCATTACACTGCCAGCTGGCCAACCTGAATGAAGCAATGTGCCAGATGCAGCAACTGATGGAGCAGAAGGGACGGACAATGATGTATTCTTTACCTAGATCCTCTGCATAATGATGGCGCTTACTTCTTCCATGTATACACTCTGATTTCTACTTATTAACTGGTAGTATGACATGAACTCAGGAGGGACTCCTGACCAGCAATCAGGTTCCAACCTCTCCACATGGGCCCGTGTGGCTCAAGACCAGAGGCATGGGCCCACATGACTGAATCAGGGAAGGTGGATAGCCAGGGTGAGCCTATCCCTATATGTAGGAGAGGGCATGGGCCCACTGGGCTACATTGCAAGATCAATGTGACTGGTGGTGCGGCATGTCAGGCCACAGTGAATTTAAGAGTTTCATGGCATGTGTTTAATTCTGGCAGGAATCAGGTGATAAGGTACTGCTCATTTCATACATGGAAATATATGTACAGAAACCTGATAATGTCTGTGGGAAACATTCATATAATAGTGTCTGTTGCGTCTCCCACCAGGTCCCCTTCCAAGATAGCTCGGACGGGGTGGGTGCACGTCAAAGTAGCCGTCCGAAGACAGCTCTTGTCCGCCAAGCGACGCAGCACCTGTGGCATCGGCAACAGGGCAGCGAGACATTCCATAGCCCCCACAGGGGTCGTACGGAAACAACCCGTGATCCAGCGTGCAGCGGTGTGCTGCATCTGGGACAGGGCCTTGACCATGCCTTTGGTACGGGTACCTCGGCAGAACCAGAGACGAAGTCCGTACGTCGCCACTGGGATGACGCAGGACCTGTAGAGTAATCGCTTATTCGGCGGGGAGAGTCCCCTGGACGAATTGCCAAGCATGCGCATGGCGCTCACGGTCGTGAACGCCTTTGTGGTGTAGAACCGGACATGTTCTTTAAAGGACAATTTCCGGTCAAAGAAGAAGCCCAAATACCTCCAGATCGGCTTGGGCTTGAGAGGGGTGGCCCCAGTAAAGGGGGCAACACCGAGATCAATGGGGGGGTTGGGCGCCACCTGTGCTCTGGAGAAGTGGAAGACCTCGGACTTGGCGTGTTCCAACACCAGTCCAAGGGCTGTGAAGAGGCGGAACACCTCGTTGTAGGCGTCCACAAGTTTGGGGAGGTTGTCCTCCACCCGTTTAGACTGCGCGATGAGGGTGCCATCATCGACATAGGATATCAGGTCTGCCAGCGGCCGGGGGACGCAGGCGAAGAAGAGGCGCATCACGGGCGCAATGTAAAGCGCCGAGCAGACGGGGGACAAGGCCGAGCCCTGCCCCACTCCGACGTCGGCAGAAAATCTGCCCGAACTGTCAGTGTTCCATTTGTAGGTTGTGAATCGACCTACCAGGTATGAGCGGAAGAAGTTCACAACGCAAGGAGGGAACCCCGACTTCTCGATGATCATCAGCAGAACCTGATGGTTCAGTGATGGGAAGAATTGAGCGATGTCGAAAGCGACAACGCTTGTCTGCAAACCCTTAGTCCACCCCGCACGGACGAGGTGGGTAAGGTAAACGCCAGCGTCCTCGGTGGAGCGCTGGGCGACGCCCCCAAACTGGTTGGAGTGAAAAATGCCGTGTGCCACGCCGTCAAACTGGAGTCGCCTAGACAGCAGTTTCTCGACCAACTTCCCGAGGGTGTTCAGGAGCACGATTGGCCTGAACGACTTCGGGGTGGAGTAGTTAGGTTTCCCAGGCTTCGGTATGATAACCGAAGTGGATTCCTTGAAATGAGAAGGCCAATGGCCCAGCATGACACACGCCTCAGCGATGCGGATGAAGAGGTCAGCAATTTCGACATTGCCGGCCCAGCGCTTGAGGAAGGACCACGTAACGTGGTCCGGTCCCGAAGCAGAGCGTGATGAACACGCTTTGAGAGCCTCCCGCAGTTCCAGCAGGGAGAAAGGAACCCATTCCCGGGGGGGGAGGGGGTCATAGTCATCGAGCACTGACAGGTCTACTGGGCAGTCGTTGGCCGCGTTGTAGGTGCCGTCTAGCGCCGTCCAAAGCGCCTCCAGCGTGTTGCAAGGGGCACCCCCATAGGAGATGGCCTCGCACGACGGGAGGTTGCATTGTTTGACCCAGGGCATTAAGTCCCAGGGGCGTTGGTTGGTAAATGAGACTTCTTTGATGCGCGCATCAAAGAATTCCCGTTTAGCGGCTTTGACAGCCTGCTTAAACATGCTCCAGTCCTCAGGGTCCCGGGATTCCCGGTACTCCTCGAGGGCCGTGTGGCATTCGTCTGACCACCACTCCTTGGAGCGGCTGCAGATATCTTTAGACCGGGCGTGGGTGCGCCACGCCACTGCAAACACTTCTGAGATGGCTTGCACCACCTCGTCCACTTCTGCCGGTGAGTGGCCCGTCCAGTTGGACAGGGCCACGAGCCTGGCGGAGACATCCTCTAAGTAGGCCGTCTCCTCGTCTGAGTCTGGGGCTATTCCCTTTGTCCGCAATGGCACGCGATAGAAGGGAGTCCTGAGATTAACCAGGAGGGGCGTGTGATCCGAGGATCTGCGGTGCTCCGGGAAGATTGTGTGCTCAGTGACTGCTTCGTCCACTGAGTTGATAAATAGCAAGTCAATCACAGTGGGATTGAGCTCGTTGTTGTATGGGTAATGGGTGGGCTTCGCCTCGTCAGGGCGGCAGAGCGACAGCCCGAGTCAAGTGGTGGCCGCTAGGAGGCGGTCAGCGTGGATGTTAGCCGCCAGTCCCTGGGGATCCCAGAGGCGGTGTCGGCAGTTAAAGTCCCCCCCTATGAGGTGGAAGCGATGGGGCCATGTCTCCGCTCCCTCAGAGAGGAGGCGGATCCCGGTGTGGTTCCTGTCTGAATAGACGCTGGCGAGGAAAATGAGGTTATTGCCTGCACCCAAGGTGAAGACGATGACGTCACAATGATCAACGAGATCCCAGCGGTAGCTGGGTCTCAAGGCTTGCAGCCGCTTATCGAAATAGACAGCGACGCGTGGAAATTCCCCGCGATCATTCCTAGGGAACGGAGCGGCATCATTAAGGGCCGGGGCAGTGTCTGTCCCGGCCTGTCGGACCATGCACCCCCAGTTGGGGTGCATAGGGGCGCCAATTACCGCCTCCCCGTCCCGAGTTGCGGACGAGGGCGCGTGTCTAATCAGGTTCCAAGGTGGTTCCTGGATGAGCAAAATGTGGAACTCATCACTTTGCGACTCAAGTAATGTGTCAGGAAGGTTTTACCCTTTCCAAAATGAAAATGATCAGGTCATCGAAAGCAGCTAAAGATTAAAAATGCTACCTCTTTGGCCTTTTCCTTTCCCTTGGATGATGATTTTTGCTTCCCTTTTTCCTTTGAGAATTTCTGAAGACCTCGGTTCGTTTCCTTCTGTGCTGACAAAGCCTGTCCACCTCTTGTAGCTGAAAGCAGGATTGAACTGATCATGCTTCATGTTTTGCTATCCTCTGATGGTGTTTTCTTGGCCTTCTTAGACCATTTGGTAATAGTTGAGGAGAGTGATCCCATAGCTGAGTGTTTTGTTTCAGCAGTTGTTGAGTCATCTGATGAGTGTTCGCTTTCAGAGGGTGATGCTCGGTGCTTTCGTTTTGCCATGAGAGATAAGAGAGAGGTAGAAAATGAATGGTAGCAGTTGGACAAATGAATGTGGAGAGTAGCAGGATTATAGAGTTGTTGCAAGATATATAATGATAATAAAAAAGAGCAAGGGGACTGCGAATTCAACCACCAGATCACATGACTTTATGATGACAACATGGTGTGATATGATGTGATGTAATGTGCGATAGGCTTCTTGCCCCCACACCTCATCGACCAGAGATGGTACTACCTGCAGAGCTCCCTATACTTCCTGTCTCTGAACAACCCTGGTCACCAAATGTTCATAGTGCTGTACAGATCATAGGCAACCTGTACTCTGGGGCTTGTAGTGTTCTTGGAAGTGGCAATTTCAATCTCCATCGCATACAGCACCATTTTAATGCAATAACTCATGAGGCCCTTCCACTTCTTCTCCAGCTAGAGGACCACACTTCTAAGCAAGAGCCTGGTGGCGATCAGCTCAATCCATGGTTACAAGCCTGTGCACTACTATTTGGTGAGCTACTCGTCAAGCTTGCAGATGCAGAGAGTGCAATCCATGACACGTGGGTCTATTTTGCGATGGATGCTGGTTATTTGACTCAGTCACATAATAGAGAATCCTCCAATGTCCATTTTGTGGAGCCAATTACAGTTGAAAACTCAGGAAGACGTGGCCGGCCCAAAAAAGTGGTTAATTTGGACTTTTTGAAGGATGCAACAGATCCTAAGCGCAGAATTACACTCAAAACACTGGCACAAAAATTGCACATCCACCATAATACACTTCGCTACAAGATCAAGGCTGCAGGACTGCATACCCAGTTTTCTCCATTGTCAGATCAGGATCTGGAAAACCTGGTAAAGGTTTTTCGTGAGCAGCAGCCAGAGTCTGGACTGCGCTATTTTATGGGGTTCTTGTGCAGACATGGCCTTAAGGTTCAGAGAAAACGTATGTGGCTGGCTGTTAAACGAGTGGATCATCTTGGGCAAACTCTCCGTCAGCAGAGGACCAAAGTGACCCGCCAGCAGTACCATGTTTCTCGACCTAATGCCCTTTGGCATATTGATGGCCATCATAAACTAATTCACTGGGGTATAGTTATACATGGCTGTGTTGATGGATATTCTCGGGCTGTAAGCTGGTGTTTTAAACTATACTATGCTGTTTTAAACTGACATGATTACCAAAGGTCACTGGTTTGCAAGCTAATACCAACAATAAGGCATCAACTGTACTTGACATGTTTCTTGATGCCATTCTTGCATATGGTATTCCATCCAGAGTTTGTGGGGATCATGGTGGTGAAAATTGGGATGTTGGAATTTTTATGATTCTTCTCAAGGGACTAAACCGGGCCAGTTTTATGTGGGGCTCCTCTACTTTTAATACCCGGATTGAACGACTATGGGTTGAAGTTGGAAAGCAGTTTGCCAGGCCTTGGCGAGCATTTTTTCTGCGCCTGGAACGTCTGCATTATCTGGATTGCAAAAATCCCCACCACCTCTGGCTCCTGCACACATTATTCTTGGATTCCATCAATTCGGATTGTGCCAGTTTTCAGAGTACTTGGAACTCTCACCCAATTTCAGGAGAAGAACTTAGCCCAGATGTAAGCACATTTTCTCAATCCCCTTTATATCACCCTTATTATTTCTGCATAACAGGACATGCGGTTTCTAGGCCAGATTGAACATGGTGCATATGTTGATGACTGTGAGGGACTTTTCAGTGAGGAAATTGATCAGTTTTATGGGGTTGAGAAAGGAGACACAGCAAGCTCTGATGAGAGCTCTGAAGATGAGGATATGTCAGAGGCAGGTGACAGTGGGGGTGAGGAAAGTGACAGTGGAGGGAGCAAGGAAAGTGATGGTGTGGAAAGTGATGGTGTGGAAAGTGATGGTGAGGAAATTGGTGGAATTAACTGGGAGAACCACATTGGCCACATTCTTGAAAACCAGAGAGGCAATATTCATCACAGACCTGCCCCAGTTCCTAACCATGCTGACCCATTTAATAATGCACAGGAAAGACAGGCCTTTTTGACATCTGTAGAGATCATGTGCAGCCAGGGCATTGTCCCACATGGATATGGGCTGAGGCAGGAGGAGTTGGTTGAAGATGGCTATCCCTCTGTTGAAATTATCCCAATACGGCATAGGAAGGAGCTCCACATTTCTTTGCCTAGTGCAGTGTGGCTACCCCGAGCCATAGTCTGGGCACAGGCCCATCATGCACTGTCACAAATCCAGTATATGCAGCAAACCTAGCATAGCTTTAAAGGATAGTTTATACTAGACTGGTGGCTGTTTCATATGAGCAATGATCAATTGTATAGTGTCAGGGGTACAAATTTCCTACAAGCCATTTAATATTATTTAGTTTCCTTTACTTGGTCCTGTGGACACTGTTATGTACATGATGCTAAGGGTAGGCAAATGGTCCTTATGATCGGACACATGATCAAGGGTAGGTAGATGATTAAACATGCAGTAGACACATGCTGCTGCACAACACACACTAAAGGCATAGCAGGTTACACAAGGCAGTGCACATGAGGCCTACACATGGGCTCAGTGCCTCATGGCTTAGGCTTGGACTACATATGATTAACACATGTAGTATAGTATATAAACATTAATATATCACTGAGGAACACTAGTTGTGCTCTCTTGGGTTATCCATCAATAAGTGCAAGACTGCCCTAGACTACTAGTACTACCTTTTTTCTCTTGTTGTTGTTTGTTTGTTGGGAGCTGCCATCTTTGCCCTAGTGGTATTGGTGATGTCCTAACACCCCTCCCCCTTTTGTGTATGAGGGAGTGATTATGTGTCTAAGTGAACATAGGATTGGAATCATTCTCATGGTTGAGATAGTGGTGGTGAAAGTGTATATTGAAAATAGTGGAAGAAATCCCAGTTATAAATAAAATGGCAAGTAGTGCTACAGGTTTTTTGATGCATCCTTTCCTGCACCTATGCCAGGTTCTACCTTGATTCCACCAGCCCCCATTGCAGTTTTATAAGCTGCAAGAATGTGGCTTGAAGAAGTAATAGCACACCCCTGGCTATGAGCACCACAAAGGTGGGTGGTCCCATGTCTAAACCGTGGACGAAATGCTGTAAGAGTACCTGTGTCCATTTCAACAACCACCTTGAGTGAGAGATCAACAAAATTCCCCCCCCCCATTTCTGGCCACAAATCTCTATCCTCACCATCTACAAGTGTGCCCTCACCATCTACAATCCTGTCAACACACCAGAATATTCCATAGTCTGTATGACATGCATCTTCATGTGCAGGACTATAATATTCTGGTAAGCATTAGCTACTGTGCACAAATATAAACATACGCTGAATAGTCCTGGCTGAGGTACCCCTCTGGAGGAGCCCGTTCAAAGTTAGGAAAATTGTAAACCTTGCCATCAATTTCAAGCTGGTATCCAGTTCCTAAAAGCAACTTTGGCACAGGTTTAAATGTCAATTGAGGGAAGCCCCACCTTCAGGAATATTTCTTGTTGCAATCCTTGGAAGCCCACTTTCTCTGAGACAGGTCTCAATATGCTCTATAACCTGAATAGGCAGATTGGCTTTGGCCAGGCTCCAGGTGAGAGTGACAAGAGCAATGGCATCTTGATCATGGTCAGCCTTCACCTCTTCACCAAGCTTTTTGTGGTAGGATTTGGCAAGTCCCCATACCTGGGCATGCCGTGGACCAGCATTCCAGCCAACCTGAACCATCCGGCCATCATGAGTGGGCTACATTGTGTTTAAAAAACTGAATAACAGCCAGAAAGATAATTAGACATACCCGCACATTGGTACGCTCAGAACAGGCTTGAGCAACCACACCTGCAGCCCACTCACACAAGCTACTGGACTTCTGTGCCCCAAGGCCAACTTTGCGAAAAACTGCAAGCTCAACTAAATTTGTATATGACCCTAAATAGTGCATGTTAGTATATATATCCCATGAAAGTAGTGTATAAGCTTACCATCTGGTGCATGTGACTGGGAGAGCCAAATTGCAGACTGATCAGGAGGCAGGTGTGTAAAGCCATTCTCCTTGCTGACAATAACAGCACCAGGCACGCCACAATCTGTATCACAAAGGACTGCACCCTTACTGGTCAGGCCTGCTGCAGCTGTCAGCCTGTCTTGAAAGCTCATTCTGTAGTGCCTCTGATTTGATGAGCTGTCCAATAAGTTGATCGGCTAAAGGGGTTGCATGGTTGAGCTGCAATGAGGCAACCTGGGGGCGGGTGTTAGTATTGCTATATAAAAAGAGGAAACTAGGATACCAGTGCCCGCTTTTCCTGGTGTGTAGCTCTAGCATCCCAGCCAGGTTGCTTCAGCTCATGAGCCTTTTTCATGAGACATTTCACAGCATCCTTGACACTGGTGCTGCAGTTGATTGACAGGGCATAGCTAATAAGTTCCCCCACCTGTCCTAAGTGGTTATTGCTAGCATAATAAAATCTGAAGTACCACATACATCTGGAATATTTGGATTTATAGCTCGCACTGCAGCAAGTAAATCAAGAATGGCAGGATCAATAGGGGACCCTTTTTGCAAGATGGAAATATTATTGGGCTGCTCTAGTAGCTCAGCAACTGCATAACAGAAGTAGGAAGATTAGAACATCAGCTGTAGTGGGACAGTGCTGCACATACCATTGGCATGCATTTGCTTCCTTTCTTTCCTAGACATAGTCTCCATTACGAAGGCAGAGATGTAAATTTTGTAGTAGGAGTAGTAAGGCAGGTGTTTTAAACTGAAGATGCCAAAAAGCCAAGTTGTAGGATGGATGCTTCATGGAAAAAAAACCCAGGCTCTCTTATAAAGCCCTAGCTTCCTGAAACAATAGGATGTAAGATGTAAGAAACCATGTTTTATCATGAGTTACAGCAACATGAAACCTGTCTGAGCCTGTCCTGGAAAATATAGCAGTTTCTGTGGCTATTGCTCGGTTACAAATGGCTGTGGTATGTTAGAGGTGCACAAAACATGGAACAGATATGAAACATGTTACAGCCATTGTTACAGGGTGTAATTATTTCAAAAAGGTTACAAATGACTATAGTATGTTAGAGGTGCATAAAACATGGTACAGATATGAAACATGTTACAGTCATTGTTACAGGTTGTAATTATTTTTACAAAAAACTTTACAAACAACTGTGGACAGGGATTTACAGATAGATTACTGGGTTCGGATTTGTAACACATTATCTTCCATTCACATATCAAAAATAGCCTTTCTAATGATAGCTAGAATATAGTACACACATAAATTTTGCATAGCCTGGGAATTGAACTCACATCTCCAGTGCTACTGTTTTCGGATGCCAGCCTTGAGCAGTGCCCGACACCATTAAACCATTACACTAAAATGCCATATTATATCCTCTGCCACTTGTTACATATAGCATGCGCAAATTTTATGTAAGCCAGCTGGTGCTAGGCTGCTTGTCGCTCCCCCCCCAATCTAGCTGGCAACATTCCTCCATTTCTTCCACTGCTATAATGACTCAACCACTGTATACTGCATCCACCTTCTTGTCTGATCAGCCACATCCTGCCCTATCTCAAGAAAACAAAACTGGGTGGAGTCGGGATCCTGATTACTGCATTCTCCCCAAAGCTGTTTTCTTTCGTGTAAGTGGTTCTTAGCTAAACCCTGCCTCTCCACAAATTCATACCCACCAAAGATCGACAAAACCCTTTTTAATGTAGACATTAGTCGGGTCTCACGACATTCTGAACCCCTCACTGCTATACTGAGCATCCCTCCATCAGTGGCCGACCCTCAGGGTAGCGAGGCCAATCCAATCGTCCTTGAAGGTATTGAAGAAGAGGCCTTCCGAGATTTTCTTCGCTGGCTCAACCACCTGTAAGTTTTTTACTGCAACTCTGTCTTACAAGCCCTGAGCTGCTCACTGGTTTTTTAGTGATTGGCAACCACCACCCCGAGACAAGAAGGTTCTGGTCAACATACTGCATATGTGCCACATGTGGATGGTTCAGGATGGTATTGCCTTTGCTGTGCACCAGCTTGAAGCCCTTCCACTCCGACCCTCCCGAATGCTCCAGCTCGCTCGCCAATTTTCTCTCACTAAGTGGATCGCACCCTCCCTTCACACCCTCATCACACAGCCAGTCACAGAGATCATGCCTGAGGATGCTGACCAGCTAGGAACACGAGTTCTACTTGCTATTACTAAGGCTCATGCAGCACTCGAGAGTGAGCGCAGGCTGCTCGCAGCTTTTCCTCCCAAGTTGCCCCCAACCTGGGACTCTAACTGGTGTGCTAACCGATCAGATTGTGAGAAGGTGTGGGCCGATGTGTGGTGGAAAAAAATTGGAAGGCTGCTGCTACATCCTCGCACACCCCAGCCACTTTCTGGGCTCATAGCTCTCTTGCAGCAAACTTCACACCCAGGAATGTGCAGCGAATGCAAACAGGGCCTCCTCCTGTACCTGGAGTCAGATCAAGGTCGGCATGCTTTCCAAGCTGAGGAAAGGATTTTAGAGAGGGTGACCCACTGTGTTCTCGACTATTATGGTTTGTCAGCTACTTCCTAGGTCTGCCCTTCATTTTAATCGCCAGCCCCATACTTTGAGCCCTTGCTTGTTTCCACTCCTCAGACCGACTCGGATAAACCCCCCTCTCCTCATTATCCCATATTGATACCCCATACCTTACACACTCCTTTTACAGTATCATGTTTGGTAACAAGATTCTCATTCATTTTACATATTAACTCTATACTATACCACTATCATAGACCTACTTTAATCAGTAAATAGTGCATTTTCTTGTATAAAGCGAGGAGTAAGAGCAAGCGAACAAAACCTGGTGGTGGGTTAGCAATACACATCAATGTGCCTTGTTGCAGTGACACACAAAAGGCTGTGACGACACAATTTTCAGTCAGGTGACACAATCATAAGTTGGTGATGACACAATTTTTCAAACAGGTGACACATGCATAAATTTGTGACGACACAATTTCTAGTCAGATGATACAAGTCCACATCGTGACACTATCCTGATGTGACATGTGACAATTTTTATTTTTGTGCATTTGGCCCGTCATACTCAGAGCGGCTTAGCCGTCCAAATATAGTGCACGTCAGTTGCTATCGTGCTGGCCGTTTGTCCTGCGTTGCCTGTGCTCCTTCTCTTCATCTACGCTATCCTACACTCTCCTTTTTTGTTTTCTACTGCCATCTAGCACTTGGGAGCCTTGTAACACAAAAGTAAGCATGTTTTTGACTTTCTATCCTTGTGATCAGCCAAACTAATGATTCTTATTTCTCCCACTCTAGATTTCTGCATATCTTCGTAATGACCACACCTGGCATCACATGGTTTTCTCCTCCCCTCCAAAATGGATGTGAGATGTTTTTTTATGTAGCTGGGAGGAGTCTGAGGCCCCTCTGCATGCAAATCAAGTGTTTAATTGTTCTTTTCTTTCTTTTTTCAAATACTAACTGCTTTTTGTTATTTTTAGCTTATCTACTACTACAACGACATACAACGCATGCGCACACCCCTCCTTCCCATCCAAACGGGGTTGTTTGCATCTTGAGCACCCACCGTCGCCTGCTCCATCACCCCAACAATGGTGGCAACTACTGCTACAACCTGCCGTGAAACGACACCTACGGCCACCCAGACGACCACCGACACCCCGGAGACGGTCAATGAGGCCGTAAACGACACACAGGATTTACTGCTGATGAAACGGAGTCTCGAGATGACGAGCAACCTTGCTCGTTGAAACATGTCTGCTCTCTGGACGAATCTTGCCGCCAGCTCTAGGACCTACAAGGATGCTATGGGAAGCTGTCCGCACCCCCCAGTCCCTCCCTGCTCTACCCCCTTGCTCCCGTTTTGCCCCATGAGCCCATGACGACCCCTCATGTGTCTACACAGCCTGTCACGTCATCAACGACATGATGGCTATACCTCCCGCTCTACCCTTCTCTGGAACACAGACCACGGCCCAGGAAGGAATGAGCACGCCCCCAGGCGTGTCACAGACCCCCTGGACACATCCCAACCCCCCGGCATGCTCGGCACCCTCATCATGGGTGGATATGGAGGGTGACAAGAAGGGAGAACAAGGGGACAAGGGCAAGGTGGGGGGGACAAATGACACGTTGTTTGCCCCCCCCCCTGGTACGTTTTTTCTTCTTCTTTGCTTTGTTTTATCCACTAACAGTGTGTTTTCTTTTTGTAGTTGCCACCCTCACCTGCTAATGACACCCACTGCCATGAGCCACTGCTCGTGGGGTGGTAGATCCCCTATGTCACCACCTACAAGACGACACCCATGCCTGCGAGCGACTGCTCGCAGGGTGGATCTGTTTTACCGCCATGTCACCACTACCACCCCTCACTTGCACATGCGAACCACCCATGCCCGTAAGCAACTGCTCATGGGGTGGATCCTTACCCTGGCCCCGGCCCCGGTGACGATGACGAAGATGCACTGTCGTCGTCGTCGTATTTAGCTCCTGTGCTTGACAAAGCCTGCAATTGCGGGTCTTCCCAGACGCAGGAGCTATTATGCGACGGGAGACGGTGGGTTCCATTGCCCAAAATCAGGATCTCAAGTTATATCTTCATAACATATATTGTACAACACTGCATATATGTACATCATTTAAGGCAGAACTGGAATTTACTCTTCTTCTTCTCCCTCTTCTTCATTGTCCAAGCAGAAATGGAAGTCATTCATCATCATCTTCCTCTTCCTCCTCTTCCTCTTCCTCCTCTTCCTGGTCATCTGAACCACTCAGGAGTTGTTCCAATGCTTCGAGATCCTTCTCCAGGTCATCAAGATCTTTATCCATAACATCTAGGTCCATCTCAGGTTCTCCCAAGCTACGCCCATATGCTTCTGCATCCCCCACAGGTGCTGTCCTTGCTGCAAATTCAAATTCTGTAAGTTCATCTGCCCAGCGCATACCCTGTGTAAAGTTCAATGGTCGTCCCTTTTTAATTGACTACTTCAGGATTTGTAGTGCTTCCACTAGTTTAGCTGAGATGCGCCTTCTCCGTGGTGCCATTGTCTCCTTCCCAGATGATAATACTCTTTCGCATGGGACACTTGAAGCTTGGATAGGTATAATATCCATTGCTAGTCAGAATATGCAAGGGTACTGTTGTTCATGTTCCTGAATATATTTTAGCAAAGCAACCAATCACAGATGGAATACAGATTACCTGCCAAAATGCCAAGATACCAGATCCAGAATTACCATTGCTTAAATACTGGTCTACCTCCTTCTCCAATGAAAGTTTTGGCTTTGAGGATGTAGCTCGATTCAGACCAAGAATATCCATTGCTGATGGCTGAGAAGATGAAGACTTGGCTGCTGGTTGGTTTGATGGTTTCTTGTCAGCTTGATTGTCATAAGGGCGAAGCTATCAGAATTAAAGCATTAATTTTGCTCAAAATAGGCTCCCAATGTGAAGCTCATGGCTGTCAAAAACATGCCTCTGGCTATGGCATACTTCTCTGGTGTTTGGGCATCATAGTAACTTAATTTGTTTGCAGGATCAATGGCTATTGCAGATTATTTTTAGTTATCCCAGGCTACTGTGAATTTGAATAAGCTCACCCATTGCCACCACATATGCCGGAGTATCAGCTAGATGATCTTGATAATCTTCAAGCTTATCCAGACCTGGCTGAATGATATTGGTCCACTGTGGGTTTTCATCCTTGAGCTGTGTCCACCTGTTGATAAAGGCAGAGTATGCAGGGATTGAGTAACATATTGTAGGTGTTGCTTCAGCACCCACAATGTCCTGAAATGCATGAGGGACCTAGAGCATTTACATCAGTATGCTTAATTGTTAGAAATTAGCTGAATAATTACTTGAAGTATTTGCTGATAATCTGCTAACAACTCCCAATCATGCTCATCTAACCGATATTTTGATAGTTCTTTGAATTCATTATCATGTGTGATGTCTTCAATTGCCTATAAAACTATTAACTTGCAGTAAATCAGTGGCATGGCAAACTTACTTCTTTTAACTTCAAAACCTGGCTGATCATTAGCAATGTTGATGACCATCTTGTTGTTACATCACGAAGGAGCTGATAGTCTTGTTCAAAATACTGCTGCACGTATGTGGAAAATTGCTGTTTCTTGATATTACTATTTCGTATCTGCCAATGTTGTCAATAAAAATTGATAAGAATGAATTAAAAAAATATATAGTTTACCACATTTACAAGAGAGTGAGCAGTTGCAATGCAATCCTTGGCATTGGTGAAACTGGGATCATAATCTGAATAGTCTTCAACAGTGTCATCAATGTACGTAAGATCTGTGATTGCTGCCAATGCTGCTTTGCATGCAAGATTTATAATATGAGGGAAGCAGCTATCAAATAATATTAAAATTAGATCATATAGCATATTGTAAACTTACCAAATCCTTTGTTCACTCATTTTGATCTTGATTTTGTGCTTCTGACGAAGAGTTGACAGGCATGTGAACATAGTGTCATTGTTGGATGCATTATCACAGGTAATCCATCCCATCTAAGATGCTATTAGAGTCTGGCACAGACTAAACATATAAATTATTCTACTTACCTTTTCAGTAATCTTTAAGCGGTCAGTGATGAACAAGAAACAATGTGCTAGATGTTCACCTGTGTGACGTCCTGGAAGTTTGTGAAATCCCACAAGATCTGATCAAAGTTGGAGGGTTTTCTGAGAGCCCTTTTCTACCACGGCCTCAATCCAGTGTGCAGTCACAGCCATGAATGATGTCTGGTTTGGATCAGTCCAGGCATCAGTGGTATATGATATTTTTCCAACTGATTTCTATGAAGTTCTGAATTCAGTATATATTTCAAAATTTGAAGAATTAATTTACTGCCATTTCCTCTTCAAGCTGCTTTATGTGCTCTTCATAAACTTGTTCAATACGGGTGCGCATTGTAGAACGACCTGGAATGTCAGACTCCTTCAACTCTTTACGAAGAAGTAGAAATATCTTTCTTAATCTTGGAGACTCCACAATATTGATAGACTGACATATTGTCAGTATTATGTCAAGTTGGAAGAAATTACACATACTTGATCATCACCAACAATGAATTCAAGAATGGCTTCTACAAATGCCTCCTTTGTATATTCCTGACGTTCGCCCTCCAATGATGTAGGCTCAGGTTCCGCACAAAATTCACGAACAGCTGGTAAGGCTCCTTCAGCAGTGATCTTAATACCCAGATCATCACAACTAGTAACCCATTCCTCAATATGTTCACCAGATAAATGCTTCCTTAGAGATCCAGTGCCTGTTGTCATAGCAAACGTGGCAATAACATGTGAGGAATCAGACTTGTGAGCATGTCTAAATACCAATTACCTAGTATACTATAGAATTGAAATGTGGAGACTTACTGGCATAGTACACACTCACGTTGATAGGTATCAGGAGCGTCCAAAGCTCTGAACCATCCCATTTTCACATTTTTAACAACACCTCCTCATGCCACATTCTACAATCATCATAGGATCTCACACGCATTACTACTAATACTCGTGCTACTATGCAGCCTCAAAACTCTTCATTGTTAGCTCCCACATCAGTTATGTTGACCTCCACCTCTTGGCCCACTCCGTCATCCACCTCACTCTCTTCTTTCCTGGCTTGGGTCACCACCGCATTGTCCTCTGGTCGCACTTGATATTGTTCAACTCATTGTTGGCAAAGGAAGAAGATATCTCACTCACTCCAGTCAAGGCTCCATTGTAATGGGTCACAGAAGATAATGGGATCATCTCCTCCAACAGGCAAATTTTCTGTGTTGAGCTCTGATGAGAATCGTCCCCACACAATAGCGCATCTCCATTGGTAGGCCATCAGGATGCACATAATCAAGAGGATGATGAAGAAGAAAAGGACAAGAGAGATGTTGTTAGAGATCATGGTGTAAGGTTCTAGTGCAAGGAATGGTATTATCAACAGTCCTATGATTTTGGTCACATGACAAAGTCCCCAGGATTACATCATCATCCTCTCCAGTCCCTATCACCTGCCTGACAAGCCACTGGACACATTTTTGGATAGGAGGCAAGTCCTATTACACCAGGTAGATTTCTTACACCAGGTAGATTTCTTGACCTAGTACCCACTCTTTATTCCATTACCCACTCCTTATTCCATTACCCCTCCCCCCCCCTTTTTTCTCATTGGCATCTGATTCCTTCTCATTTTACTTGGGTCCTCTTCACCCACTTCAATTTCCTGGCCCCACTTAGAATATCTATATAAGACATCTAGTAGATAGAAAAGAAAAATAAATATATCATTTTCCCCTCTATCGTTTAGAGCACAGAGCTCAATTCTAGCTTTGTCCTATCGTATTATCTCGTCTCAGCAACCCCAGTTCTAGTCTCATTTATCGTATTCTCCCTCAACATTACATCCTTCTACCTTGTGACAAACACCAACCCAAAGCCACCTCGCAACCTTCCTCTAGTCTAGTTGGAGTACATTTGGTGTGTGACCGTGTGTCATTTCCAGGTGTCTCCTCGGACTGAGTATCATCAATGTTTTCCCTTGACTACAGTGAGAAATTCCCAGACATCTTTAGCACCACCTCTTGGTTTACGGGGTTGGGGCTTGCTATGAGGTCCAGCACGTGGTGGTTGTGCACGAGAACGTGAATGAGAACTGAGGACTGACCAAGGGACTGACTGAGCAGCAGTAGATGCCTGAGACTCTGAGTCTGAGTGGGAATTAGCACCTGCATGGAAGTCCAAATGCTGCAGTCCTTCTACCAATCCCTCTTCAACATCTGAGTCACCACCTACAGATCCCAACTGTGAAGGTAAGTTCTGGGGAGAATGTTGGCGGGTTGGGGAGGGCTGTGGTTCTTGAGCGAAGCGAATATGGCCACCGCGTTGCTTGTGTGGAGTAAACAAGAGTGTAGCAGACTGCTTGTTATGAGATGCCTCAATCTGACAAGCAGCAAAGAGAGACGTAGGAGCAGTTGGAGTCTTGGTGTTAGACTTTGTAGGCTTAGTGGTTTTGGAGGGTTTTGCTGCTTTGGAAGGTTTTGCTGCCTTGGCCTTAACTGCCTTGGGTTTAGCAGGAGTCAATGGTATTAATGGATCGATCTAAATAGACCCTATTAGTCATATGCATACCCATAGAAACATTGTGACTTGCTTGCTGCAGACGCTTAGATGGTTGACAAAGACGTGCTTGAGGAATAGAAGGTTCTATAAGACTTGTCATTGCTTACTATATAAAGTGATGACAATATACCAACCCATGGGAGTCGGTACAGAAGAACCTGCACCTGGCAATACATTTGTAGTAGTATCTACATCATATAACAACTGTAATCATTTAAAGAACAGCTCAAGCAGACCAGAGACGTCGAAGATTACATCGCCCAGTTCAGAATCTTGAAAGAAAGGGCCGAGATCAAAGAAGACGTTTCCCTCATCGAGTATTTCATTGACAGATTACATCCCAAGTTGACAGAAAAGATCTACAACATGGAGAAGGTCCCTACCACCCTTGATAACATGATGGAAGCAGCCGCAAAGTACGACGGCCAATGGAAGAGAGCACGCGCCATCGCAGGAAAAATGCGCACCATCTACGAACCCAGATCTACTTCCTTGATCAAGAAAGAAGCCACCGACATCAATCGACTAACCACCGCCGAACGAATGGAGCATATGCAAAAGGGGCTATGCTTTATTTGTCACAAACCCGGACACCACTCCGGCGATCACAAGAAAGACGGGACGATCACGACATCCCCCTCCCCCAAACCTTGGCAGAAGAAGACAGGACAAGGGTTATACAACAACCTCCGCACTATGATGGGAGAATTAGATGAAGAAGAACGAGAGAAAGCTCTCGCAATTCTTGAAGAGAAGGGTTTTTAAAGAAGCGGACTGGAACGACATCAGACCCCGCTGAGTTAATGGTTTCCTCTGTATTAGTAGCTGATATGAGACAACGCTCCATGAGAGTACCAATTAAGCTAGAAACAGGAACCAAAATCGTCGAAACAGAAGCACTCCTTGACTCAGGAGCTGCCGGAACTTTTATCGATCGAGATTTCGCGCGCAACCACAGATTCCGAATGACCCCCCTGGCCAAACCGATCAAGACATGGAATGCCGACGGCACCCTGAACAAAGAAGGAACAACTCACTCTACTACAGCCTGACTCACCGTCGGAGAAAGACAAACGGACGAACAATACCTAGTGACTGGCTTAGGAAAAGAGTTGGTGATCCTAGGGTTACCTTGCGATCAAGACATGGAATGCCGACGGCACCCTGAACAAAGAAGGAACAACTCACTCTACTACAGCCTGACTCACCGTCGGAGAAAGACAAACGGACGAACAATACCTAGTGACTGGCTTAGGAAAAGAGTTGGTGATCCTAGGGTTACCTTGGTTCAGAAAAGAAAACCCTGATATCAACTGGAGAAAAAGTACGATCACTTTCCCTGACAAGGAAGAACAATTCGCCCGAATTCGGAGAATCGTTGCTAAATCTAGGGAAATGATCAAAGACACGGCATTCAAGCAAGGCACCGAAGAACAGATCAGGAAGATCACCCCTGTCAAAGAGGAACACCCGATCAAAGACAACAACAGCGAAACCCCAGACAATCCCCCACTAACGACAGACAAAGTTGAAACTGAACCAGCAAACGACCTCATCATTGCCTACATCAAAGGAGAACCTGTCATCGGAATATTCGACCCTGCCACTACCGAACCGCCCCTCACCTTGGAATACGACACACCGAAATATTTGTACTCGAATAATACAGGAAGAATATCAAGGATAATGTCGTCAAGAACTTCGCCACGGTTTTTCCTTGGGCAAGGAATCTGGATCAGAGCTAAAACCTCCATTTCACAGAAACTTGCTCACGATAATCAAATGGACAACTCAGAAAAAGCAAAGACACTCAACGATATCCTTCCAACACAGTATCAAGAATATCGAAAGGTATTTGAAAAAGCGGCATTGGAACGGTTTCCTGAATCAAAACCCTGGGATCACACAATTGACCTGAAAGACGATTTCTTACCAAAAGATTGTAAAGTTTATCCTCTGACACCAGCAGAACAATCAAAAATGGACGACTTTCTCGAAGAAAACTTAAAGAAAGGATACATCCGACCATCGAAATCACCTATGGCGTCACCCTTCTTTTTTTGTCACAAAGAAAGATTCCGAAGCACTTCGACCTTGCCAAGACTATCAATACCTCAACCACGGAACGATCAAAAACACCTACCCGCTCCCACTGGTTAGCGACCTTCTTGACAAACTGAAGGGAGCGCAATGGTTTACGAAACTCGATATACAATGGGGCTACCACAATGTCCGAATCAAAGAAGGCGACCAATGGAAAGTGGCCTTCAAAACAAATAAAGGGCTGTTTGAACCAACGGTAATGTTTTTTGGATTATGCAACTCCCCCGCCACCTTCCAAGGCATGATGAACGACATCTTCAAAGACATGATTGATGAAGGATGGGTTGTCATTTACATGGATGACATCCTCATCTTTTCCAAAGATAAACAAGAACATCAATGACGAACGCAACGGATCCTACAACAACTGCTTGAAAACGATCTTTACCTCAAACCAGAGAAGTGCAAATTCGATGTCCAAGAAGTTGAATTCCTCGGACTGATTGTCAAACCAGATCAAATTTTGATGGACCCCACAAAATTAGCAGGAATCAAAGACTGGCCGGAACCGACAAACGTCAAAGGAGTACGATCGTTTTTAGGGTTCGGAAACTTCTATCGAAGATTCATCAACAATCTAACCTGAAAAGACACTAAATTCGAATGGACAGAAGCATGTCAAACGTCGTTCGACATGCTAAAAGCTAAATTCGCACAGGCACCAATCCTGTCGATGCCCGATCCAGCAAGACCTTTTACAATCGAATCTGATGCTTCAAAATTTGCTACCAGCGCAGTACTCCGACAACAAGGCACCGATGGACAATGGCATCCATGCGGATATATTTCACATTCACTCGACGCAACCCAACGGAACTATGAAATCTACGATCGAGAACTCCTGGGCATCATACGCGCCCTAGAAACCTGGCGCCATTACCTCCAAGGAAGCGCGCACCTGGTAACAATCCCATCTGATCACAAGAACCTGACATACTTCCGCACCGCCCAAAAACTGAATAGAAGACAAGCTCGATGGAGCCTGTTTTTATCCAAATTTGAACTAAACCTTCTACATGTGCCAGGATCACAAATGATACAATCCGACGCGCTATCGCGAAGAGAAGACTGGAATCAAGGAACGGAAAATGACAACGAGAACATCACACTCCTACCCCCAGAAATCTTCGTAAACGTCATCGACACCGACATGCAGACCGCCCTAATTCAAGCAATGATGAAAGACGAACTAGTTGCAGATGCGATTAAAGCACTCAAAACCAACAGAACCCCGCCGATCAAATCCGATCTGACAGATTGGGAAGTAAAAGACGGTCTAATCTTTTTTAAGAACAGGTTTTACATACCACCTGACACCGAACTCAGAAAGAAAATAATTGAACTATACCACAACTCACTACCATCCGGACACCCTGGACAATTCCAGACGATTGAACTCATCCGTAGAGACTACTGGTGGCCGGGAATGACGGTGCTAATCAAGAACTGGGTAGAAGGCTGCACCAAATGCCAACAAATGAAGGTCATGACACACCCGACGACGCCACCGCTCACGCCAATAAAAAGCAATGCAACACGCCCATTCGCACTCGTGACAACTGACTTCATCACGGACCTACCACTGTCTGACGGGTACGACTCATTGATGGTCGTGGTAGACCATGGTCTTACTAAGGGGGTAATTTTAATCCCTTGCAACAAAACGATTGATGCATTAGGAGCTGCGGACGCGTACTTAAAAAACGTCTACACCCGGTTTGGACTGCCAGACAAGATCATCTCTGACAGAGACCCCAGGTTTGTGTCCAAACTTTACCAAGAACTCGGAAAACTCCTCGGAATCAAGCTCGCTATGAGCACCGCCTTCCACCCCCAAACTGATGGAGAAACAGAACACGTGAACCAAGAAGTCGAAATCTACCTCCGGATGTTCTGCACGAACAACCCTGAAACATGGAGAAGACTCCGTCCCACTGCGGAATTTGCCCACAACCAGCGCACGCACTCCACAGTGAAACACTCTCCATTCTACCTCATGATGGGATATGAACCGCGAGCGATACCCACGGCTTACCAAAAAAGCAAAGTACCCGCAGCAGAGCAACACCTAATTCAGCTATTAAAAGCACAAACAGAAGCACTTGCAGCGCACGAACTAGCTTGGCAGATCATGGCAGAACGAATCACATGGAAATTTATCCCATTCGAGAAAGGACAGAAGGACCCTTCCCCATCAAGCAGGTTCTGTTGCCACTCTCTTACGAGTTGAAACTCCCCCATCAATGGAAGATCCATCCCATGTCCCACACCACCCTCCTCACACCTTATCGCAAAACCGCTGCCCACGGCCCTAATTACCTAAGGCCACCCCCTGACCTGATCGACGGACAGGAAGAACACGAAGTAGAGTCGATCATCGCCCACAAGAAATGAGGCAGAGGACACGTATTCCTGGTGAAGTGGCTAGGCTACCCCATGTCTGAAAACACATGGGAACCTACGGATAACTTAAGAAACGCTGCGGACCTCCTTGCTGCATATAAGGAGAAGAAACGTCTTTAAACCAACCCAGCAAACCTATCTGCAACCATCACCACTGAAGTAAACATGTCTGACCTCCCCTCCTCTCACGCTCTCAAAACCTTGAACATTCTCCCCCCTCTCGCCGAATATACCAACAACTACCTCCAAGACCCCAGACATCGCGCCGAGATCCTCCGTGAAGTTCACTACCAACCCCTCGAAGAAACTCTCCGACAATACGATCTCACCCTCGATACTATTGCAAACTAGCCCACAGTATGATGTCTCAGATGTTAGAAAAAGGAATGGCCTCCGTAGTTAGTAATTATGAATTAAAGTATGCAAAGCCCAACACCTCCCCCGCCCCGACACAAACCTGAACAGAAACACACGAATTGCAAACACCCCCCTCTGGATCCACGATCTCCTCCTCCTCCTACCACCTCCGAAAATCCGCACGAGCCGCATCCGCCAGTGCCTGGCGGCCTTCTCCCCCGAAACGAAAAGAACGACCCCCGACTCCATTCTATGTCCGAAGTATGACCCTGACCGCTAACCAACCATCCTCCGCAGTACCGCCCCACATGAAGAATGAGGCCTGTTTCAGATGCAAAGGACTAGGAGATTGCCCCCGTAACAAGAAGCGATTGATCACCCCTGATCAGAAGCAAGCTGGAAGTGAGGAAGAAGAACCTTATACGGCGGCCGAATAAATTTCGATGACAGCGCCTGGGCAAATTCGACCGGTGAACCCGGACCAGGGTCGTTCCATTCTTATTAAAGGAAGAGAAAATTCCTTGACATTTCCCAGCATTACTCAAATCCCCACTCTAAGCATGACATACATGCAGATAATCGCCCTCGCCCTCGGGCTCTTCTTCTTCACCTGCTGGATGATTCTCTTGTCTCTTTCTTACATTTCCATTCGTGAGACCGAACGTTGACATAACATCTACGAGCTTAACAAAATTCTCTCCCACATCTCTCTGACCCCATCTTCGAATGCCCTAGTCAACTCGACCCCCATCGCCGTGCCCATGCCCACCTACATTCCACCCGCACCACGAGTACCACCACCAGCGCCGCCCACCTTCTTGCCGATCAGCGAGGAACTTCGAGGATAGGGGGGGGGGTAGTGTTACAATTTCCTTTTACATCTATTTCCTTCCTTGTCGCGGCAGTGCTTACATGACTCATTCCTTTATCTCTGACTTGTCGGGCAGCGCCCATATTCCCTTTTCTATTAGACACTGAGTAGATAGCTGTCCGCTTACATCGTACTCTACAGCTTTGCATCCATAGATAGCTTACTGACTCTTACAATATGTGTAGACACGTATTCGACACGTAGCCAAGTAAACACCTATATAAACTGTAGTAGACAAAGGTCAAGGCTCCTTAGCTTGACCTTAGGCAATATACAGCCTTAGAACTGCTCTCGAATGCACGACTTGACCTAAGCCAGAAAGCCTCTGACTTAGCGTGATATAACTTAGCGACAAAAGCCTCATCGTTAACGAACTCGATACTTGTACTGAGTAGTTGAGGCTCTCACCTTAACAATTAATATATATTGCACCATCAAGGATTGAACCCAGGTTTCGGGAGATGATTACTCAGCACAAACATGGCAATATAACCATTACACTAAGCAGCTGATATTTGTTAGGTAAGCTAAGCAAATATGTTATGTCCCAAGCTTCACAGCCACGTCGGCACATGTTTGGTCATGTGTTGGTTGGAAATGCATGGTCGTGTGTGACCATTTTGTTTATTGGTGGCACGTGCCACCACCACCAACACTGACCGCACCGCTGCCGCCTCTGCCCCCCTCACACTGCAACCGCCACCACCTCTGTCCACAACCGCCACCACCGCCACCACCTCTGTCCACAACTGCCACCCACTCGCACTGGCCCTAGATGACCAATGCGCAACAATGACCCCGACCCCACTGGTAAGCCCCCCCCACCCTGATGCGCCATGTCACTGACCCCCCCCATCCACCAGGCAATGCCCCTGGCCCTGGAACAACGACCCCAGCACCCGCCACTGCCTGGTAAGCCCTTGTACCCCCCACCTCGTGTGCCATGTCACTGACGCCCCCACCTCCCCCCCTGCTCTGCCTCCCCCCCTCTGCCTCCTCTCCTCCTCTCCTCCACTACCCATCCATGGGGGCCTGAGGCCCCCATATTAAGTATTTTTTAATCATCAAATATATTTATAAGCTAACAAATCTCTTTTCTACTTGTAACAGTGAAGGCCCAGTGCACCGCCCCTCCTCCCCACTCAGCCAGGATGGGAGGGGCTCGGATGGGGATAGGGGGGTGCCAGGAGGCCCGAGCACCGGGGTACCCGCGAGGTGCGCACAGAACGGACCACCAGGCTGCCAGCTCACTAACCCCCCACCCCTTTCCCCCACAGACACCCATGCTCACCACAACAGCAGGACGGCACCGCCAGGTCACACCAACGAGAGGGGGACATGACAGGATGCCAAGGGACCTCCCAGCAGCCAAGGGGATGCGATGGGATGCGCCAGGCCATGCCAGGAGCCGAGGGGGAGGTGACGCGACACACCACCACTCAGCGGGACGCGACAGGGGCTACAAGGGAGGCAACAGAAGGCCCCTGGATTCTGGGAGACACCCCCAGGCAGCAACAGGATGCGACAGGAGCTGAAGGGATGCCACAGGACATGCCAGCAGGCTAGGACAGCCGAGGGGGATGCAATGGGAGCCAAAGGGACGCCCCAGGACACGCCAGCAGGCCAGGACAGCCGAGGGGGACACGACGGGAGCCAAAGGGATGCCACAGGACACCCCAGGACATGCCAGCAGGCCAGGACAGCCAAGAGGGACACGACAGGAGCCAAAGGGATGCCACAGGATGCCCCAGGACATGCCAGCAGGCCAGGACAGCCGAGGGGGACACGACGGGAGCCAAAGGGACGCCACAGGACATGCCAGGATGCACCAGCAGACCAGGACAGCCAAGCAGGAGCAGACCAGGACAGCCAAGCAGGACGCAATGGGAGGGCCCAGCAGCCCGAATAACACCACCCGGCCCAGCCTCACGAGCTACTGCTCATTGGGGTGGAGCATGGGTGGGGCGATGGCAGCACCAAGTGGGCGCCAACCCCCCACGCCAGCACCCTGAACCGCTACCATGAGCCATCGCTTGTGGGGTGGAACGGGGTGCTATGCAAGGGGCAGGTCACCACGACGCGTCGCAATCGCTAAGCCCCCCGCCACCTGAGAGGTGCGGGGGATTTTATTTAGTTTAATTTAGTCATGTATTATATTAATAAATAATATCTCCCCCCTGCCTCATAGCGAGTTGGGGGGTTTTTACACTTTTTGTTAGTATTTTTTGTTAGTATTGATGTTTCCATAAATGGTAATAAATGCATTGAATATTTGAAATAATGACCTAGTACCTCCAGGAAGTGGCTAGGAATGGTCTAGGAATGGCTAGGAATGGAACAGGATTCCTAGGAATGTGAGGAATGAACCAGGAATCCACAAGGAATGGGGGGGGAGTGTAAATACTTGATTGACAACACTACCCCAGTCACTACTCCTAAAGCATCAGCTTTGACTCTCAGCAGGTGGGTTGGATCTGCAGTGGCTAGCATTGTGTTCTGTGTGAACAATGCCTTGAGTCTGTCAAATGCTCCCTGCTCCTTCTCCATCCACTGCCACTTCTTGTCTTTCCTCAATAATTTATTCATTGGTGCTGCTACTTTTGCAAAGCACTTGGTAAAGTGTTAGTAGAAGTTTGAGAGCCCCAGGAAGCATTGGATATCCTTCACTGAGGTTGGCACCAGCCACTCTTCTATCACCTTTGTCTTTTCCCTATCCATCTTGATCCCATCCTTGCTGATGTGCAGTCCTAGGAATTCCACTTCCTGTACAGAAAGCTCACACTTCTCTGGCTTCAGGAACAGGTCATTCTCCTCCAGCCTCTTCAGCACTTCCTCCACTATCTCATCTGGTCTGTTATGATCTTTTGTAAATATTAAGATATTGTCTATATATACTACTACTGACCCCTAGTTTATAAGGTCCTTCAGCACAGTGTTCATCATGGTCTGGAATGTGGCTGGGCTGTTGCAAAGTCTGAAATATATAACTACTGGCTCAAATGCACCCCTGTGGGTTGTGAAGGTCGCTTTTCATTTGTCTCCTTCTTTTACCCAGGCATTATTATATCCCCATCTCATGTCCAACTTTATAAATACCTTTGCATTACCTACTCTATCTATTAAGTCACTGATAAGCAGTAATGGATAATTATTTCTGATTGTCCATGCACTTAGATAGTGATAGTCCTGCACCATCCTCATTTGTTTGCCTTTTTTCAGCATGAAGAACACAGCCAATGTTTATGGCAACTTGCTCTCTCTAATGTACCCTTTTTCTAACTGGTGGTTCAAGAAGTTGTCAACTTCACTGTGCGCCTGCAGAGAGAGCCTGATGTTCTTGGCTTTCTTTGGCCCATACCCCAGTTTCATTTTGATGGTGTGATCCCAGGGTTTCCACTTCAGCATGCATTCTGATGCTTTCTTCTTGAACACCTTCATCCACCTCTGGAACCTCTGAGGGATCTTTGCCTTGAGTTCCTATTCCATCATCCAGATCTCATGCTCTTCCTTGTCTTCTGGATTCCCATTCCATTCCTGGGTGATTTCTTCTAGGATGACATCTCTGTCTTCCATAATTTCTCCAGCCATGATGAAGGCCTCATTGTCCTCTACTTCCTCAATTGTTGGATGCCACCTTTGTCGCTCAGCCAACTGCTGCCTGGCCTGCCCCTTTTCATCACCCTAATAAATATGTTGCATTCCTGAGGGCAACATGTCATCTTGACATCACTGGTCTCCCAGTTAATGTCCAGGTTGTGTTTGCATAACCATGGATGTCCCAGAATAATGGTTGTCTTCCCCAGGTTGCACACCTCAAACACCACTTTCTCCTTATGACCCCAGAATGACATCATCAGGGTGATCTCTTCTGTGATCAAGCCACCCTAGTTCGGTGTTCTGTCAATGTTGTAGACCCTGATCAGCTGATTGAGAGGCTGGGTCTTAAGTCTGCTGTGGTGAACAAACTCTCTACCAATGAATAAGCCGGTAGCTCCACTATCCAGAAATGCCTTAACCATGCAGGCACCATGAGTATCTAAGGTAGTAATAGTAATAGGAATCATGATTTCATTTTTTATCTTAAGTGACCTAACAAAGTGTTGTACCCCTCTTTAGGCTTTCTGGTATCAGTATCTATTTTTGTATCTATGGGTGAACAAGGAATTAAGCATGCTTCTGGAGTGCCAAGCCAACTTGTGTTGGTCCCCTTGCCATTGCTACATACTGAGACACTATCTAAACTATCTATTGCTGTAGGGTCTGTGTCCATCTCAATGTCCATATTGTCTACTGATAACCTTTCTAACTTGTTCTTGGAAGCAAGCAAGGAGGGCTTCACTTGCTTCTGTCAGGAAAATCCTGCTTCTCTTGCTGCTTCTTCTCTTTGTCCAGTTTGTAGACAAGTAGTCTCACAGTTCATCATAATTTATCACCCTGATATCCAGGCATGATCTGCAATCATGGGCCATGTGCCTGGGTTTGTGGCATTTGTAACACACAAGGGGTGGGCATCATGCCAAGCAGTCCACATCCATGGCATTGGGATTGTGAGGTGGTTGCTGCCCTGTTTGTTGCTGTTGTTAGGGTTTTGTTGTCCCCTTCACCTGGCTGAGTTGGGGCTGTGGGGTTTGTGTGGGGAACTTCCCCTGTTCTGCCTGTTTCTGGATGTTGCATGAGCCTGCTCCAAACAAGTGCTCTTCAGCATGCATGCCTGCCTCCACTGATGATCCATGCACATGGCCTGTGCACACCACTCATTGACGGCGGTAGGGCATTGTTCCAGATTGTTTAGCTGCTTGCACAGCCCCTTGTTCAATGAGCATTTAAACTCATAGATCAGCAGCATCTCTGAGTATCCATGTGCCCATCCATGGTCTTGTCTCCTTGCACCATGGGGTCACCAAATGACTCCCAGATTCAGTGTTTTACAGTCCCCCACCTATTCCAGTTGGACTCCCCAGACTTTGGAAAGTCTAGGTGGATTCCAGAAATTCTGGGTGGATTCTGGTTTGTTCAGCCAGATTCCAGTTATTCCAGCTGAAATTTGTGGGGTCAAATGGACAAGAACTGTCCTCAGGCATGAGTACATTACACTCCCCCACCTATTCCGGTCAGAATCCGGTTATTCCGACCGGAATTTCCGGAATCCTCGAATTCCGGTGGATTATTTTTAATATGTAGTTTACCCTATTTAGAATTAGTCCGACCGGAATAATGAACTTTTTTACTACCGGAATTACCGGATTCCCACCGGACTTTCCGGACAAATAACTACCGGATTCCAGCCGGATTAACCGGAATCCGCCAAGCCGGCTATTTCACACGCATGGCCACCACCACCGTGACACATCGTGACTGCCAGCTCACGTGTTGCCACCACCACCAGCAACATTGCCGCTGCCCCCCTCCATCCTCCACTCCTCAACCACCACCACCACTGTACCCACACCCCCCATGGCCACTCCCACTCGCTCAGAATGGCCCAGAACGGCCCTAATGAAGGCTGCCAATGCGTGACGACACCCCCAGCACCCACCACCACTGGTAAGCCCCCCTCGACACACTGACCCTCCCCTCCACTAGGCAACACCCCCCCCTCCAACCTGGGATGACGACACAGCACCCCCCCACCACCTGGTAAGCCCCCCCTGCCTCATGCCACGTCACTGACACCCCCTAGACCCCCAGGACGACAATGCACCACCCATCCCCAGCCTTGCAAGCGACTGCTCGCGGGTGGGCAATGGGTGGAACGACGACAAGGGAGGGCGACGACGAGGAGAGGCAACCAGGAACCCCAATGACGGACAATGCACCACCCACCCTCGGCCTCTCGACGAAACGGGGGACGACGACGGATTACGGGGAACCACGACGGATTACGGCGACGGACGACGACACACCACCCACCCCCAGCCTCACGAGCAACTGCTCGTGGGGTGGATCATGGGTGGAATGACAACGACAACGACGAGCAGCAGCAGCCACAATGAGGAGTGGCAGGGAGGGAGTACAACGACGAATGATGACACACCAGAGGCAACCAGGGACCTCAACAATGGACGACAAACCACCTGCCCCCAGCCTCATGAGCGACTGCTCGCGGGGAGGATCGCGGGTGGAACAACGATGGGGGAGGGGGGAGGGGAGGGCAACAACGACCAGGGGCGGGGAGTCGACCAGGGACCCCAACGACGGACGACCGATCACCCGCCCCCAGCCTCGCGACGAAACGGGGGACGGACGACGACACACCACCCACCCCCAGCCTCACAAGCAACTGCTCGTGGGGTGGATCATGGGTGGGATGACAGACAACATGCTTAGCACAGCGGGGCCGCGTCCCCTCCCCCTCCCCCGCACTTTGCGTGGGGAGGGATTTTTTTGTACTTTTAATTATTTATTAGCATTGTGCCCCCCCCCCTCGCCCATTTTGCATGGGGGAAGGATTTTTTTTCACGTTTATGCAATATACATTATAAGTTAAACTAATCTACTAAAATAACTAACTAAGCATCTCCTCACAAGCAGAGGCCCATAAGTGAGTAGTTAAATAAAATAAATGCCCCCCACCAATGTGAGGGAAGGGGGTGTTTGTCAGCATCCATTACCTGTCATCACCCCCTTGTAATTGTCAGCAACACCATCTCCCCCCACAAGCAGTACATCAGCAAACTCTGGGCCAACTCAGTAGCACTACATGGCACTACATAGTGCCATAGTGTCATAACATGGTTCTTTAGCTTGTTAGTGCAACATAGCATACCCTGAGCTCTACATAGCACTCTATAGTAGGCTAGTCTAACCATATATGGAAATTGTCCATGTCCTTAGTACCTTGCCACTATCTTATACAATAGTCTCATAATAAAGCAGAAAACAAATTATATTATGAACAACTACAATTTACTGTCTACTTGGACTCCTGGCACCCATCAGAGTCTGTGTGAGACTCTGCTAGAGTGCCAGGAGTCCAAGTAGACTTGACTCAGACTCTCATAGAGTGTCAGGAGTCCAATAGGGTATAAAGTCCAATTGGGCTCTACTTGAGCCCTAATAGGGTGCCAGGAGTCTCTGATAGGTCATAGGTGCCAGTAGTCCAAGTAAACTTGACTTGGACTCTACTCAGACTCCAATAGAGTGCCAGCAGTCCAATAGGACCCATGGGGGGAGTGTAAAGTACAGCTAATTCCAGTGTATTCCAGTCAAAATTTCCGGAATCCAGTCAGACTAACCGGATTCCAGTTGGAATTTCTGGAATCCAGTCGGAATAGGTGGGGGAGTGTCAATTACAGTCAGGCATTGTGTCGCATCACATTGGCTGTAATATATATATATTACCTACTTGCAAAATGCTCTAAATATATATAATACTGGTATAGAGGGGGGGGAGTGGAGCACATCACATCCCCTCCATGCCCATGCCTCCCCTCCCCTCATGTCACTCATCCTGCCAGTGCCACTAATGTAGCACCCCTTTCCACCCCATGAGCAATGGCTCATGGCAGTGGTTGTGAATGCTGGCGTGTGTGCTCTGGCATCACTGTCATTCCACCTGTGCTCTACCCCATGAGCAGTGGCTTATGGGGCTGGGCCAAGTGGTGCTGGTGCATCCCCCATGGTCTGGCCCCCTGCTCATCTGGGTGCCACTCCTCTGCTTTGGGCATCCCCCTGCTCATCTGGGCATCCCCCCCTCCATTGGGTGTCCTCCTGGGCATCCCCCTCCCACTCGTCTGGTTGTGTTGTATGGTGGCCCATTGTGTCCCCCATCATCTGGCGTGTCCTCTGGGTCATCTGGCATGTCCCCCTCTGTCATCTGGTGCATCCCTGGTGGTATGGTGCCCCCCCCCCCCCCCCCATCTGACCCTGTCCTCCTCCTGGTCATCAGGGCAATATACAGGTGGTGGTGACATGGCATTGGAGGGGATGCAGCTTGTGACATGTCAACTGTGGTCTTGGAGCCATCTCATCCCCATTGAGCCCCCCATCTCCCAGCTGAGTGGGGAAGAGGGGTGGCACATCAGGGGCTCATTGAACACACAAAGAAACTGAAAAAAATAGTATATTAGTAAAATATAATTAGTGATAATAAAAAATACTTGGTGTGGGGCCTGGGGCCCCCATACCATTGGACTGGAGGTGGTGGCAGCATTGTTGATGGGCAAGGGAAGTGGCGGTGCTGATGGGTGATGGAAGTGGGGCAGTGGCAGTAGTGGCAGTGGTGGTGGCAGTGGTGGTGGTGGTGGTGGCAGTGGTGGTGGTGGCAGTGGTGGTGGTGGTAGTGGTGGTAGTGGCAGCCTGTGAGTAGGGTGAGGGGGCAGCAGCGGCAGCAGTGTCAGATGGTGAGGGAGGGGGGCCCATCAATGGTGGTCATGGTAGGTGGCCATGAGCCTGTGAGCTGGCAGTCACAGATGGGTCATGGGGTGGGTCACAAGTAGTAGGCAGGCATGTGACTGGGTGAGGACTCAGGGTATTCCCCTTATTCTGGCTTTGTTTGAGTTTGAGTAGATTCTGGGGATTCCAGTAATAAAATTAATAATATATTTACCGGAATTAACTGCTACAGTAGAAGTACCATACAAAAAAAGTTCACTGGACTCTGGGGAATCTGACCAGAATCCAGTATTCCAACTGGATTCCAGCTGGAATATGTAGGGGAGTGTAAAGGACTCTCTGGATTGCAATCATCAGTTCTTGAGCCATTGTGAAAGGTGGCTCTCCATGCATCATCCCTTTCACAGCAACCTCATGCCATTTGGCTACAGTGCCTCCTTGTAGGTATGAAAGGATCCAGACAATCCTTGCATCCTCACTTCTGAATTTGTTGGGGCATCCCTGCATGTACATGCAGATGGCTGTTTCTAATGAATCCAGCTTGTTGGCTTTCTCTGAAAAGGGCAATGGGCACACTACTTTTGGTATGCACCATCCCCTGCTTTCTTCCACCATTTGTTCTGCTCGTCTGCCTTGCCAGCACTTCTCTTCCATCAAGGCCTCAAGTAGAGTGTCATGCTCCTCTCATGCCTCTGCAAGTAACTGTTCCAGTGTTTTCACTGGTCCAGGTTCCAGTGCATCCTCAAGCACTAGGTTGTCCAGGTCTCAGAGGTTGCCCATTGAGATTGGTGTGAGGAGTAGTAAGGATGATAAGGGTGTCAGGGGTGGAGAGTGTGAAGTAATGGCAGGATTGGAAAATACAATAGTCTCTTGCTGCAGGTGCATGACCCTGTCTTGCAACTTAGAGGTTTGAAGCAGTGCAGTAGCCTTGTGGACTCTTGCTGGCCAACTAATGTCAAGATCTCAATCTCTTGCACATTCAACACAGCACTAGGACAGGCTCAACCCTGGGTCAAACAACGCAACCTCCCATCATGCGAGGCCATCTCCTATGGAGGTGCCCCTTGTAACACGTTGGAGGCGCTTTGGACGGCGCTGGATGGTACCTACAATGCGGCCAATGACCGCCCCGTAGACCTCTCGGTGCTCGACAACTACGACCCCCTCCCCCCCCGGGAGTGGGCTCCTTTCTCCCTGCTGGAACTGCGGGAAGCTCTCAAAGCGTGCTCTTCACGCTCTGCTCCGGGACCGGACCACGTTACGTGGTCCTTCCTCAAGCGCTGGGCCGGCAATGTCGAAATTGCCGAGCTCTTCGTCCGCATCGCTGAGGCGTGCGTTACACTGGGCCATTGGCCCTCTCATTTCAAGGAGTCCACGTCGGTCATCATACCGAAGCCTGGAAAACCTAATTATTCCACCCCGAAGTCGTTCCGGCCCATTGTGCTGCTGAACACTCTCGGGAAACTGGTCGAAAAGCTGCTGTCCAGACACCTCCAATTTGACGGCGTGGCACACGGTGTCTTCCATCCTAACCAGTTTGGAGGCATCACCCAACGTTCCACTGAGGACACTGGTGTATACCTTACCCACCTCGTTCGCGCGGGATGGGCAAAGGGCTTACAAACGAGCGTTGTGGCTTTCAACATCGCTCAGTTCTTCCCGTCACTAAACCACCAGGTTTTGCTGACAATCATTGAGAAGTCAGGGTTCCCACCTTGCGTGGTGAACTTCTTCTGCTCATACTTAGTAGGCCGATTCACAACCTACAAGTGGAACACCGATAGTTCGGGCAGATTCTCTGCCGAGGTCGGAGTGGGACAGGGCTCAGCGCTGTCCCCTGTCTGCTCGGCGCTCTACATTGCGCCCGTGATGCGACTCTTCTTCGCCCGCGTCCCCCGACCGCTGGCGGACCTGATTTCGTATGTCGATGATGGCACCCTCATAGAACATGGGAGACACCTCTGGGACATGTCACCAGGCCCGACCGCTGCGGGTGACACAACGAGCGAGCCTGGCACCCCAATGGACACCACCTGGCCCAGCCTCATGAGCCACTGCTCATGGGGTGGAGCGCCGGTGGAGCAATGATGCCACCAAGCGGGCCACAGCCCCCCATGCCAGCACCCCCAACCACTACCATGAGCCATTGCTCATGGGGTGGAATGGGGTGCTATGAGAGGGGCAAGTTGCCATGCTGCGCCACCCCCCTCCCCCGTCTCGTTCCAAGCAACATGGGGGTTATTTTATTTCATATTATTTAGTCTTCTATTATATCAGTAAATACATACCCCCCTGCCTCTAGCACGTTGGGGTGTTTTTACATCTCCGCTAGTATTGATGTTTCCATAAATAGTAATGAATACATTTAATATTTGACTTACCTCTAGGAATGATGGCTAGGAATGGCCAAAGTCTATGTAGACTCTCTATAAACACTGTATAACATCTGTAATGGGCTTTACATTGACTAATAAGCAAACTCCCTGTAAACTCCATGTAGACTATATGTAGACTATATGTAGACTCTCTATAAACACCCTATAACATCTGTAATGGGTTTTACATTGACTAACAAGCAAACTCCCTGTAAACTCCATGTAGACTCCATGTAGACTCCCTATAGTAGCTTTATTTCTTTGGAATTGCTATGTACACTATACATGAAGTCTACATAGACTTTAGTGGGAGTCTATGTATAGTCTATGTATAGTACATGGAGTCCAGTGGGAGTCTATGTATAGTCTACGTATAGTACATGGAGTCCAGTGGGAGTCTACATAGACTTGTGGGGGAGTGTAAAGTACACATCTGATGCCTACCCTTAGCCATGTGTACATAAAAGCATCATCAATGCATAACAAATGAGAGTAACAATTAATAATGTCTTAGTGGAATTTGTACTCTTGACACTGGTCAACCTCATTATGGACCACCTACTCCTAGCCAGGCTGGTCTGTTGCCAGAATTGTTTATGCCCTGGCCACCTCCACTCTACCACAGGACTCCATGCCCTCCTTATATTGAGGGTCCTCTCATTTTCAGGCCAACAAGTTTTGCTGCTCTATGTACTAGTGTTTGAAGGTCCAGCTGCACCAACCAAAAAGACTGCAACTTGACTGAACCCAATTGGAAAAGACCAGAGAGTTGGTTGCAGTTGCAGTCAGAGCTCAATCCCTCAGAAGTAAAACATTGTGCAACCAGTCACAACCAGTTGCAACTACTACACCTGTACCTCATATAAATATATATTTGTGGTCTAATTTACCCCAAACCATGGGGCATGCCCACCCAGGATGGGTCAAAGGGCAAGGCGTTATATACCTTTGACTCATTTGCACGTACAGTATTTGCACATGTGTTGTGCAAGTAAATGATGATGCATTGCAACATGTTTGTGTTTGCATGTGCTTACACATCAACATCAACATATCAAAGTCAATGCTCCACACTCAACATTCAATCATGTCCCACAACCACAACCACCCCCCTGTTGTCCATGTTCCCTCCCTCTAGTTGATGTTTCCCCCCTGCCATCTGCACCCCCCCCCCCCTGCCATCTGTGTTCCCCCCCTCTAGTCAATGTTCCCCTCCTGCCATCTGCATTCCCCCCCTCTATTTGAGGTTCCCCCCTCTGTTGTCTGTGCCCCTACCATCTGTGTTCCCTCCCCTGTTTTCTATGCCTCCCCTCATTTTCTGTGTTTCCCCCTTTAGTCAACATTCCCCCCCTGTCATCTGTGCCCCCCCTTGTTGTCCATGTTCCCCCCCTCTAGTCAATGTTCCCTGGACATGGTGGATGTGTCCTCAGCCTATAGCTATGGCTGGGATCATGTAGTGATAGCTTGTCTGACTATGTACAGTGTGGCTGTATAGCTGTCTACTGGTCATGTGATCATGTGGATGCTCGCATCCACTACTCCATCTGCCCATCTCCCAAATGGTGACATCCTCATTGCCTCAGAAAAAAAGAAAACAGAGGGCGTAAAGATAATATGAACAAAAAAAAGCAAAACAAAATATTATGACTGATAACAAGATGAAAGAAGACTCAACATGGGGGAGTCCATCCCAAAGCATGGAGAGCTTGTGATAAGTCCATGAGCTGGGGGTTGCCATTCCAGTCGAGTGTCATGGCAGGCACTGGTGGTGCAGGAATGCCAGAGGGCTGACATCAAGTGGCAGAGGCTCAAGAACGAGGCAGCCAGAGGCCAGGTGATGGGGATGGCTGAGAGAGCTGCATTGATGGTGCAGTGCCATGGCAAGGGCATTGTCAGCATTGTGTGCATCGCCAGGTGGTGCAAAATGGCTTTGAGCAGCCTGAGCTCAGGCAGGAAAGGTTGCATGGGGGGAAGCCTGAGGATATAGGCAATGATGCAGCATCTTTGGCCCAGTCAAAGCACATGGGGGGCAGGGGTGAGGGGGCAGGGGCCATACAGGGCCATTCAGATGGCAGTGGGGCAAAGGGCAGTGGCAGGGGGAGCACCAGCAGTGTTGGCCATCTGCTGTACTTTACACTCCCCCACCTAGTCCGTGCGGATTCCTAGTAAAGTTCGAGTAGTCCGCACAGACAGCTCGGACATCATGCGGACTGAAGAATTGGGCCGAGTCCTAGCATCTTGAAACTGCAAGAAGTCCTAATGATGTCTGAGTTGTCCTAGCTGGTCCGAGTAATGTCCAAGTAAATAAAGACTTGGTGAATTTTTTTCGTGAGAGTAAGATCAAAATATTGTTGTACCTGGCAGGGTTTGAACCCAAGGCACTTTGATCAAGATTACACAAACTGGGCACAATTAACCACTGTGCCAAATGGGCACACAATATTAATATTATTACTACTATTTATTACCTATTCCAAATACATGCTAGCAACAAAAAAAAAGTTACCATTGCTCACATCAGGCAATGGCACTCAAAGGGCCCTGTCCCCCACTCCCTCCCCTTCCCCGTGCCCTTCCATCACCCTCGCCTATTGCACCCCCTCCGCCCTGCAAGCAGTTGCCCGCAGCAGTGGTGGGGGGTGCTCTGTCACCCTGGTGTCATGTGGTCACACGTCCCCTCGCTATGACAGAGTGGTATTTATATTAATTAAAATAGAGTACAAATAAAATAAATATACAAGAAATAAAATTAAAGGGGAGGGGGGGAGGAGTGGGGCGCAGTGCGTTGCCCCCTCATTGCCCCCCTTCCCTGTCCCCCCCCCTTCCCTGTCCCCCCCCCCTTCCCTGTCCCCCCCCCCTTCCCTGTCCCCCCCCCCTTCCCTGTCCCCCCCCCCTTCCCTGTCCCCCCCCCCTTCCCTGTCCCCCCCCCCTTCCCTGTCCCCCCCCCCTTCCCTGTCCCCCCCCCCTTCCCTGTCCCCCCCCCCTTCCCTGTCCCCCCCCCCTTCCCTGTCCCCCCCCCCTTCCCTGTCCCCCCCCCCTTCCCTGTCCCCCCCCCCTTCCCTGTCCCCCCCCCCTTCCCTGTCCCCCCCCCTTCCCTGTCCCCCCCCTTCCCCATGCCCATCCATCACCCTCGCCTACTGCACCCCACCTCTGCCCTGCAAGCAGTCGCTCACAGTGGTGGTGGGGGTGCTCCGTCGCGCTGGGTGTCGCGTCGGGTGCGTCCCCCTGTCCCCCGGCATTGCCCCTCCCTCCTATGGCATCCCCCCATCCCCCAGCGCGTCCCGCTCGGTCCTGGCGCGTCCCCTGTCCCCCCACATGTCCCCTTTGGTCCTGGCATGTTCGCTTGTCCCCCGGCACGTCCCATTGTCCCCTGGTGCATCCCATTGCCCCTGGTGCATCCCATTGTCCCTGGTGCATCCCATTGTCCCTGGTGCATCCCCTCGCTCTGAGGCACCTCCCCCTGTCCCTCCTGGGCCTGGGGGCAGATCATGTGTTGGTGGGGGTTGTTCCGGGCTGGGGGAGGGTGCTGGATCAGTGGGCGGTGACATGGCGGCGGCGGGTGCTGGATCGGTGGCTGGTAGTGACGTGGCAGCAGCGGGTGCTGGGTCGGTGGGCAGTGACGTGGCTGCGCCACTGTGGTGGTTGGTGGATCGGTGGGTGCATGGCTGCGCCACTGTGGTGGTTGGTGGATCGGTGGGTGATGGTGATGTGGTGGCGGCAGGTGCTGATTTGTAGCTGGGGGAGGTCGGTGGGTTGGTGGGCGGTGATGTGGTGGTGGGTGCTGGGACAGTGGGCGTAACGTGGCGGCGGCAATGGGCGCTTGGTCAGTGGGTGGTGACGTGGTGGCAGCAGTGGGTGCTTGGTTGGAAGGATGTGCTTGGTTGGAAGGGAGGCAGTGCTGGCATGACGTGGCAGGTCTCTATGAAGCCCCCCACCTCCCAGCTAAGTGGGGAGGAGGGGTGGCACGTCGTTGCATACAGAAAGAAAAACTGAAAGAGAAAAAAACATTTTATTAGCTTTAAATAAGAATGAAATAGATTTTAAAATACACAACATGGGGGCCTTATGCCCCCATGTTGCGCTAGAGGGAGGGAGGGGGGACGGAGGGAGGGGTGGAGAGGAGAGGGAGGCCGTCATCATGATGGTGGGTGGCAACGCGTGAGTTGGCAGTCACGGGGTGACGCATACCGACGTTGTGACGATGGTGCCCAGTAAATGGGCATATGTTGCCCAGGCTCATACAACCTGGTAGCACAGTCATTATATTACTTACCTGTCACACTCATGTGGCCACAAGGTCCTGGGTTCAAACCCTTCCATTACATTACCTTTTAAATAGTGACTTGCTAGGACAGTCCGTGCGGAATCCATGCTAGGAATTCCTAGTCCGAGTTAGTCCGCATGAACAAAACTTGGACAAGACTCAGACAAAACTCAGACTAGGAATGGAGATTTGGCAGTGACCTTCTGCCAAAAAAATTTATAGTAAAGTCCGAGCGGACAGCTTGGATTCCGTGTGGAGTCCACACGGATTAGGTGGGGGACAGTAAAGACCTCCATCACATTCAGAAAAGTGAAACCAAACAATATGTACTAGTAAATATCAACTTGTTTCAGCAAACAACGTGTCAAATTCGTGTTCGTTTACTGGAACCAAATAGTAATGAAAATTATCTGGTATATAAGACCTTGCTTCCACAAGCTTCCCCTTCCTCTGGGGCGTCGCTTCCCCCATAAATAATATACATATATTAAGTTAGTTAGTGCATGCACATAGTATATAAGTAATTAAAAGGTTGTTGACACTCATCTGAGTGCCAAAACCTGTAAATACAAAACTGTTAGTACATAGACATTTGGTGATGGGTTGGATGTGGGTCACGGGTACCTAAGTCATGACCCATACCCGTACCTGTACCCATGCCTACCCATACCTGTAACCTGCATGGGTTGCCAAACCCATGCTCTTCCCTAATAGTGGTGGTGGTGTGAGGGATGTGGGGGGTTTGAAGTCTACAACATCGTTGTGTACTGCAACAGGGACCGGTCAGCTTGTTTTTCTCAGTACATACCACAATTTGTAAGTAGGAATGAGAACCAAACATGATAGGACCCCAGAGACCATCATTGTTGTATTTGCCTTGTACTACCTCATGTGAGGCATGTGAGGCAACTGCTATCATCAGGGTGGAAGACATGCCATGAGACAATCAACACAAGCCACTACATAGGTTGTTGTTTGCCATGTTGTCCGCCTCATATAAATTATATCCTTTCAGCTCCAAAAGAGGACCTACATCAATGGATTGAGTATTACTGGCACTTAGGATATACAGATGTGAAGATGGTTGAAAATGTCCTAGATCATTTTGACAAATTTCAATATGGGCTGAGGTATGCTATCTGATATGACACAGCTGATTCAGAGCTCTGGAATGTGGTAGCGTTTCATCAATCCAACAAGCATGAAAGAAGCTTGGATTGAAAGGCACCCGGCAGCAAGGCATGGAGCCCAAGACAATCCTACAGCTCATTCTGGAAATTCACTCTCAGTTTCCAACCATGGGTGCTCGTGCCATGGTCACAGTCTTACAACAACAAGATCGCAGCATCAAGGTTCCAGAGTAAGTAATCAGTCTTTGCATTGTGGCACTGAGGTACTCAAACATCAATTGTGTAATAGGTCAGCTGTTTTGGAGTTCCTCAGGGAGGTGGAACCAAAGGCTGTTGCTCAGTGAAAAAAGGATGTTTTTGATGAAAGCGGTTTTGGTCTGCCGGCATCATGGACATCCTAACATGCAACCAACATGATAAATGGAAGTGTTTTGGCTTATGGTTCCATCTTGGATTTGACCCATACTGTGGCCACATCACTTGGCTGAAAATCTGGTGGTGCAATAGAAATCCATACCTTGTGACAAGTTATTACCTTGAAGCTGGATGAAAGGTTGGAGGTGAGTCATCATAATTATTTACAATTCTCAAGCGCTCACCTACATGGTGCATAGGGATTCCACTCATTACACAAAGTGATCGGGGACAAGAAAATAATGGAATTGCAAATTGTCATATGCTCGCTTGCCACTGTCTTGATCCATCACTGGTCAGCACCCTACAGCATCACTGGTGCATTGAAAAAACAAACATGAAGCCTGAAGCTATGTGGTCACAGCTCCATCACCAGTTCACACCCTATTTTGAAGACTTGCTTGACTTTGGAGTAAATAATGGTTTGTATGAAGTTGATAATCCACTCAAGAAGTATGATTGCCTCATCCCTGCATGTTCTAACTAATTTTATCACATTTTAGCCTTGTTTTTTGGTGGCTTGCTATCCCATGGTTGCAGGCAGAGCTTGATGCCTGGATGAACCAATGGAACTCCAGCCCTCGTCAAGCAGATAAACATAAAATCTTGCCACATGGAATTCCAGATGTCATCAATGCCAAGCTGCAGCTGTTCAAATCAAAGGATTTTAAGGTTGGACCAATATTTTGACAATCTTTCAAATGAACTAAAATGATGAAAGGTCCTTGTTGAGCCCAAAATGTTCAATGAGATGGAAGCATGCTGGGCACCTCACACAAACCCAGTATTTCAATTTGTTCCACCAACATTTGCCCAACAAGCTGCGATGTTGTACTCTGATATGGGTGAACCAGCTGTGTCATCCCTTACATTTTGGGAGGTGTATCAATGGTTGCTTGCTGCATTTCATGCACTGCCAGATGGAAGGAGGCCAGGAAAGGCCACCTCACTAAGTTCAGTCAGGCAGACAGGACAATGTTATCCTTTGTTGCACATAGTAAGAGTCAGTGGAATACATGAGTGAGCAATAGTAACTATACCTTTGTTGCACGTAGTAAGAGTGAGGCAACAAAGGGGAAAAGATCGTATATATATGAGGGGTTTGGACCGTGTTGGAAAATGTCCAAATCCAGCATCTCAACCATGGCTGCATCAAGCGTAGTTCTCATATCGGGTAAGTGGTCGGGCCACCAGTATCTGTACGCATTTTTTTTTTTTTTTTTTAATTCAACAATATTTAACGTGGTGCACGGACGCAGTCCATGGCTATCTACTACATGAGACGGCGGGTGTACGATGTAAGTTGAAGGGGAAACTACAGCCCCGATAAAGCACAGAGGTGCGTGAAGGCCGGCGCACCCTAGGGTTAGGGTTGTTGCGCCTGGCCGGACTACAGGCCGAGGGCGCTCAGGCGCCTCCCCGAACCAGCTTGCCGGCACTCCCAACGGCGCGTACTAACACCCCCGGTGTCCTACCCCCACTAAGCCCCTGCACAGCCCCTATTAGTCGTGTGCGCCCACCGACGCACCAGCCAGGAATGAGGATTATAGGCCTTCCCACAGGTCGACCAACCCGCCAGCCATAAGGCCCGACGGGGTCCGGAGCCCCTCGGTTGCCCGAGTACAGCCCCTCCCCGCTTAGCCGCCCCACGCGTGGGACGGTACCCACCAACTGGTGGGCCCCCCAACCTTGCCAGCAGCGAATCCGAGGCTCGGTGTTACCGACAGAGACATCGCAGGCTCAGAGACCAAGCGCGCGTTCGGCGGCCATCAGGCGCACCAAGCCACCAGACGGGGGTCATACGCCCTGCGCGTAACCCTCATCCCGGATCCCACCCTTCCGGGGGGGCAAAGGCGAACGCACGCGGGTTCGCCTCGAGAAGTTCAACAAGGTCCGCGATTTATCGCGGACCCTGCCGGTGTTTCTTGCGCTTCACATGTGGGCACACGCGAAGCAGATGATCCCGGTCCTGGAAGGGCCGGGGGGGGCACAAGCAGTGAGTGTCCTCACTGGGGAAGAAGCGGTCGCGGTAGCTCCCGATGGGGGCGTGCGCCGTGATGCACCGACAGAGTCGGGCTGTCAACCTGCAGTCGTATGCAGTTTCTTTGAGCCAAGGTCCACAGCTGGAGGCGGTGGGCGTTGCGGGGGCCTTCTGCTGGGCCCTCAGGTCCAGGAAGTTCCTCCCTTGATACTTGGGGTCCGCGAAGCGGGCCACCCAGTCCTTCTCTGCCGTCTCCTTGAAGGAGGCAATCAGCCAATTGCGAGTGGCTTTAGGGGAGATCCCTAAAGGCAATCGGAGCGACGTCGCGACGTCATGAGCCTGCTTGTGTACCGCCCACTCCAGCTTGGAGGGGACGAACCACAGGTGGATTTGGCGATCCTGGCTCAAATTGAACCAGGGCCGTAGAAGGTGGCACAGCCTAAGGGCGTGCTGTTGGCCCCCCGCCGGGGAGCAGTCTACCCACGCATCAGCTAGTGTGAGGGCGTCTAAGAATACCACCACCTTCTTGCATCCAGCAGCAACGGCTGTGGACACTCCAAGGTGGAGGGCGCGGTGTTCGGCGTCGGTCGCTGAGGCGCGACCAAGGAACGCAGTAGCACAGCGGATCTCTTGGTTCCCACGGAACACAAGGGCGGCCGCCGCGGCCTGGTGGGCAGTTTTGGGCACGGACCCGTCACAACCCACGACGAGACAGTCCGGATCGAGTCTGGCCATGGCCAGGACGCGGTCCAGACGGTCGGGATATTCCTTACGTTCGTCCGTCCCTTTAGGGGGCGGGCGGTAGATGGAGATCCTGTCCGAGAACAGGTCTATTAGACGGTCTCCGGGTTGGCTCTCAGGGCCGTAGGCCTCAAAGGGCTCATCGGAGAGGGCGCAGACGGTAATTGCGTCCGCTGCGGGGGACACAATTTTCCGTCGGGCGACGGGCGGGAGGGCCTGAAGTCCCAGCGCATGCCGGGGGGCGTCTCCCACCAGGTCCCCTTCCAAGATAGCTCGGACGGGGTGTGTGCGCGTCAAAGTGGCTGTCCGAAGACAACTCTTATCAGCCAGACAGCGCAGCACCTGTGGCATAGGCAACAGGGCGGCGAGACACTCCATAGCCCCGACAGGAGTCGTACGGAAACAACCTGTGATCCAGCGGGCAGCGGTGTGCTGCATCTGGGACAGGGCTTTGACCATGCCTTTGGTGCGGGTACCTCGGCAGAACCAGAGACGAAGTCCGTACGTCGCCACTGGGATGACGCAGGACCTGTAGAGTAATCGCTTATTCGGCGGGGAGAGTCCCCTGGACGAATTGCCAAGCATTCGCATGGCGCTCACGGTCGTGAACGTTTTCGTGGTGTAGAACCGGACATGTTCCTTAAAGGACAGTTTCCGGTCAAAGAAGAAGCCCAAGTAACGCCATATTGGCTTGGGCTTGAGAGGGGTGGCCCCAGTGAAGGGGGCAACGCCGAGATTGATAGGGGGGCTTGGTGCCACCCGTGCTCTGGAGAAATGGAAGACTTCGGACTTGGCATGTTCCAACACCAGTCCAAGGGCTGTGAAGAGGCGGAACACCTCGTTGTAGGCATCCACGAGCTTGGGGAGGTTGTCCTCTACCCGTTTAGACTGCGCAATGAGGGTACCATCATTGACGTAGGAAATCAGATCCGCCAGCGGCCGGGGGACGCGGGCGAAAAAGAGGTGCATCACTGGCGCAATGTACAGCGCTGAGCAGACGGGGGACAGAGCCGAGCCCTGCCCCACTCCGACATTGGCAGAAAACCTGCCCGAACTGTCAGTGTTCCATTTGTAGGTCGTAAAGCGACCCACCAGATAGGAGCGGAAGAAGTTCACCACACAAGGTGGGAACCCCGACTTCTCGATAATCGTCAACAGAACTTGGTGGTTCAGCGACGGGAAGAATTGAGCGATGTCAAAAGCGACGACGCTCGTTTGTAGGCCCTTTGTCCACCCCGCGCGGACAAGGTGGGTAAGGTATACTCCAGCGTCCTCAGTGGAACGCTGGGCAACGCCTCCAAACTGGTTAGGATGGAAGACGCTGTGTGCCACGCCGTCAAATTGGAGCCGTCTAGACAGCAGCTTTTTGACCAATTTCCCAAGGGTGTTCAGGAGCACAATTGGCCTGAATGACTTCGGGGTGGAGTAGTTGGGTTTTCCAGGTTTCGGTATGATGACCGAAGTGGACTCCTTAAAATGAGAGGGCCAGTGGCCCAGTGTGACGCACGCTTTGGCGATGCGGACAAAGAGCTCGGCAATTTCGACATTGCCGGCCCAGCGCTTGAGGAAGGACCACGTAACGTGGTCCGGCCCCGGAGCAGAGCGTGATGAACACGCTTTGAGAGCTTCCCGCAGTTCCAGCAGGGAGAAGGGGACCCACTCCCGGGGGGGGAGGGGGTCGTAGTTGTCGAGCACCGAGAGGTCTACTGGGCGGTCATTGGCTGCGTTGTAGGTACCATCCAGCGCCGTCCAAAGCGCCTCCAACGTGTTGCAAGGGGCACCTCCATAGGAGATGGCCTCACACGACGGGAGGTTGCGTTGTTTGACCCAGGGCATCAGGTCCCAGGGTCGCTGATTAGTGAAGGAGACTTCTTTCATGCGCGCATCAAAGAACTCCTGCTTGGCGGCTTTCATGGCCTGCTTAAACATGGACCAGTCCTCGGGATCCCGGGACTCCCGGAACTCCTCGAGGGCGGTGTGACATTCATCCAACCACCACTCCTTGGAGCGGCTACAGATGTTCTTAGACCGGGCATGGGTGCGCCACGCCGTTGCAAACGCATCGGAGATGGCTTGCACCACCTCGTCCACTTCTGCCGGTGAATGGCCCGTCCAATTAGACAGGGCCAAAAGTCGAGAGGTGACGTCCTGCAAGTAGGCCATCTCCTCGTCAGAGTCCGGAGCAATCCCTTTCGTCCGCAATGGCACGCGGTAGAAGGGGGTCCAGAGATTAACCAGGAGGGGCGCGTGATCCGAGGACCCGCGGTGCTCCGGGAAGATGGTGTGCTCAGTGACCGCTTCGTCTGCTGAGTTGATGAAAAGGAGGTCAATCACGGTGGGATTGAGCTCGTTGTTATAAGGATAATGGGTGGGCTTTGCCTCATCAGGGCGGCAGAGCGACAGCCCGAGACGGGTGGTGGCCGCTAAGAGGCGGTCAGCATGGATGTTGGCCGCCGGTCCCTGGGGGTCCCAGGGACAGTGGCGGCAGTTAAAATCTCCCCCAATGAGGTGGAAGCGGTGGGGCCAGGTCTCCGCTCCTTCAGAGAGGAGGTGAATCCCGGTGTGGTTCCTGTCTGAGTAGACGTTGGCTAGAAAGATGAGGTTATTGCCTGCACCTAAGGTGAAGACGATGACATCACGATGATCGATGAGATCCCGGCGGTAGCTGGGTCTCAGGGCCTGCAGCCGCTTGTCAAAATAGACAGCGACGCGTGGGAATTCCCCACGGCCGTTCCTAGGGAACGGAGCGGCATCATTAGGTACCGGGGCAGTGTCTGTCCCGGCCTGTCGGACCATGCAGCCCCAGTTGGGGTGCATAGGGGCGCCAATCACCGCCTCCCCATCCCTGGTTGTGGATGAGGGCGCGTGCCTTATTAGGTTCCAGGGCGGTTCCTGTATAAGCAGGAGATGGAACTCATCACTCTGCGACTCAAGTATCGTGTCTAAAAGTCCATAGTTTCTATTGACATTTTGGCACATGATTTTTAAATACGTAATGTCCCAGACATGACTCATTTAGGTTTGCCCACCGCGTCCTGCGGGGAAGGGGTCAGATAAGAGGATGCGGGCGGCGCGGCGCTCACGTACCTCGGCATAGCGTCTTTTGATCCAGTCACCGTCGAAGCGGTGCTTCCAGAAATTGCAGCGACGGTCGTCAGCTGCGTGCTCCTTGCGGCAGTTGGGGCACCGCGGGGGATGAGGACATGCGGAGTGCTCCGGCATGGGGGGGATTGGGGGCGTTGCCCTTGCAACAACCCGCTAAGGTGCGATGGTGCTCCTTGCGGTGGGGGCCGCTGCAGGTGGGGCAGCGGATTTGAGGGGCGCGGCAAGCGTTGGTCGGGTGACCCCACTTCTAGCACCGTTGGCAGAGTGAGACTCCGGGGTTGGCCCGGGCCTCACGAATGGGACAAACGTACGGTCCAAACTGGACCGCCCGCTTGGAGAGCGCTCTCGCGCGTGCGCCGCTGACTGAGTCAGAGACGTTCATGTACACGGTAGCAGTGTCCAACTGCTTCGAGTTTCTAACGATCCGGAGGGGAGCGTTCAGGACGACCAAGTCTTTAAGGCCAGACTTGGCGATGAAGCCGAGCACCGACTCCACCGTAGTGGGGCGATGATCTTGGAAGTAGGGCACGTCGATAATTTTCATATACGACGTGGATGAGGGTAGCTCCGCCGTGACGCGGAGGTGATCCCCGACGAACGCAGCAGCGATCGCCTGATGGATGATGCAGAGGTCCTCCGCAGAGGCCACAGCGTCGGTGGCGATGGAGTAACCCCCATAGGCCAGAGAGACCGACTCTGCCCGAAGGGCGGAGCGGTGGAGGGACAAGGCCAGGCGGACCCGTTCAAGGGCCTCATGGTTCTTGATGAGTATGACCAGGGGGGGGGGGCATGCCGCCCTCACCCGGGATCGCGTGGACAATGACTATGACCTGTCTACGCGACGGGCCATGGATGGTGGACGAAGCTTTGGGCTTCGCCGCAGTGGGTTTGGCCTGCTGGTGCATAGCAGCCAGCCTGGCGGTGGGGAGCTCAGGGAACGCCTTGGCCATACGGACCAGGCCGTCCACTGAGGAAGTAGGGACGTGGCCGCCCTTGAAACAGGCAGCCTGCGCAAAGGTGGGAGCCTGGGCAGGGCCAGGTCTAGCCGGGGGGGCTCTCTGCTGCGGGATGGCAGGAAGCGGACGCCCACCCTTAGGGCGGGATGCGCGGGGGAGGCGGTTGGCCAACCCCCCTCGACGCGGTGGCGGGGGAGCACAACGTACCGGGGCCGCAAGGGGCATGGGTACGTCCTGGTTAGGAGCAGGGGTCGCCTCTCGATCAAACGAGTCGACGAACGAATCGAAGGACATGGACCTGAGGGGGTCCATGACCGGGGCAAGAGGTACTCCAAAGTTGTCGGCCGCCCGAAGGAGGCCTGACAACGCGGAGACGAGGTCAGGAGTGCTGCCCTGCAGCAACTCCTCAGATGCGCCCCGAGAGGCAAGAGAGCCAAGAGTGTTGGCCCCCTGGATAATGGATTCGACCAGGACTCTCACCTCGAGTTCGGTCACTGGTTCAACATCATACATGTCCCCGTCCTCTTCATCGGACGAGGGAGTGGTGCTGGGAGGACCGCCTGTGACGACGGTCGAGGCCCTAGAGGCAGCCTGCGAAGCGCTGGACATGCGCGGCGCATGGGGGGTGTCCTGGCTGTGGCTGTAAGGCGACGGCAAGGGAGACGTTTGAGGCGTGCGGACTGGGCCGGCCTGCGAGTGGATTGGGGGTTGCCCAGTAGGCCTGGAGGCCACTGGAGAGGCGACAGACGAGGGGGGGGCTCTGCTGGGAGTGGGGGGCTCGATGCGCGGGTTGCCCCGGATCGCGCCGCCCGATCCACATGTGGGTTGGGACAGTGTCAACATGCACTAGTGGCAGTCGGAAGAGGACCAGATCGAAGAGATCAGAGACGAGCACCTAGCTACAGGACGGATGAGACAATGAGGGGCTGTAGAAATGTGGCTGTGCACGTCGTGGTAACAAGTCAAGAAGCGGTTGAGTATCTGTACGCATGTCCAGCTATGGGTATTGGGTTGCCGGTGATGCGACATGCATGGGTGGAGTCAGTAGCGGTGCACCAGTCAGTGGTGTTACCGATTGGTGAAGCCGTCAGTCGGTGTGTGCAGCAGTGTGCGTCGACAGTGGTACTGACCGGCAGTGGTATGCAGTCGCCTGTGGTCGCCTGTGGTCGTCTGTGGTCGTGCCTGCGGTCGTGGCTGTGCACTTACCGATTGGCAGTGAGCATTGGTATGTGTGTGCATCGGCAGCGGTGTGCCGTCGGTATGCATCAGTTTACCGTCGGTGCGCCTGTGTGCATCGGTGTGCACCAGTCAGTGTGTAGCGGTCGCCTGTGGTCACGCCTGCGGTCGTGGCTGTGCACTTACCGATTGGCAGTGAGCATCGGTATGTGTGTGCATCGGCAGCGGTGTGCCGTCGGTATGCATCAGTTCACCGTCGGTGCGCCTGTGTGCATCGGTGTGCACCAGTCAGTGTGTAGTGGTCGCCTGTGGTCGTGGCTGTGCACTTACCGATTGGCAGTGAGCATCGGTATGTGTGTGCATCGGCAGCGGTGTGCCATCGGTATGCATCAGTTCGGCGTCGGTGCGCCTGTGTGCATCAGTGTGCACCAGTCAGTGTGCAGCGGTGTGCATCGGTTCGGTGTCGGTGCGCCTGTATGCATCGGTGTGCATCGGTCAGTGTGCAGCGGTGTGCATGTGTTCGGCGTCGTGAGCCTGGGGCCAGGCTTACACCAGATGACCTTGCATTGGCAGAGGTTTTCCTTGTTGCTAATAAGGGTGCTGATGATGAGGTGGATGTTCTAGCAGGTTTACGAGAGCTGTGGCATGGTGGTAATATTGTTGGTGAATGTGGGTACATATATTATTGTGGGCTGGAGAATCCACCTGGGATTGATGAGGATGACATGGACTTGCGTGAATATGTAGAATTTAGTGATTAAAGTACATGGTCTATTCAGATATCCCCCAATCGTAATAAGTCATGCCAGCACCCCCTGGCAGTTGGCTACAATAAGTCTGATGGTATATTGCCATGTTTTCTTCCTCTGCTGGCTCTTCTGGTTTTGTCTTCCACCAATGCCTACTGATGACAGATAATATGCTGCAGACTTTACCAGTGTTGATCAGCAAAAGGCTGTTGTCTGCAAGAGGGATGAATGCCCAACCAAAACCTTCCCACTTGGAACTGACATCCACTATCTCCACAGCAATGATCAAAACAAGCCTGGACAGAATGTTTGCACAGGATGTTATCAGTACTACAGGCAAAAGACAACAACTGTCCATCAAGGTATTCTCAGACTCTCCATAGTGTTATAACCCTGAAACTGACTTGCTCCATGTCAGAAACAAACCAGAGTTTGGGTATTGTGCAAAGTTCACAATCACAAAAAGTGCATCAACATGAGCTGCATCAGCACGTTGTGAAAGCACAATGTGGGAGTAAGTGCACTTTGCATACCAGGGACATGCCTGACTTCTATCCTTCAGACATTACAAACACAGTGCAGCCTGTTGGTGTTGGATACACCAACCAGATGACCTTCCAGGCCAGTTACATGGTTTGGCAGCCTGACCACTCACAAGGTGCATTTTATGGGCCAGCCATTCAACTTCCAGGACAAGGTTTCGGTCAGTTATACCCTCCCAACCCACCCCAAGTGGCCTTTGCTTCTGGCTATACAACCAACCATGCTACCTATCATGTGACATGTCAAAAGATCGCATCAAAGGCCTATGTAACACATACTGGTCATGTGATTGTTGTTGAGGTGCAGGCAGTCCACATGCCCATTGGAAAGCTGAAGTCCATCTTGATTGGAGTGAGTGTGCTTGATCCTGCCTTTCTTATATGAATGCTAACACTCATTCTAGGATGTCCTGACTGCAGTTGATAACATTCCAGTTCACATTGGTGTTGTTGAATTAAAACAAGTCTTGTATGAGATGATTTTACCACCATGGAAAACATATACCGAGGGTTTCCCATTACATATAGATGGCATCATCATGAGAACCAAGGATTGGGTTGAAATTCAACCATCCAATCCTAATCAGGATGTAATTTCCATATCCCAAACCACGTATTCCACTAGTATCTTGCGTATGCAGACCAAAAAGAAGAAGAGAGACTTGAGAAAGCGGAGGCATGTGGAATTCCCTGAAGTACACTGTGCACCAGAATTCACATCCTTTTGTTATTTTTAGGCAGTGGTAGTACAACAAATACCCAAAATCAGACAGAAATGAACACATGTACGCTCACTAGATCAGCTAGGGGCAACATCTCGGATATCAAGCAATAGTAAATTTAAATTCACTCCTATGAAATCCCCTCAATCACCACCATTAAAGAGAACATGTGTCAGGGATGAGCCATCACCCACAATAAGTCAGCAGTTGGGAGATGTGCTCTGTTCACAACAGCCACCATCTTTCAAGCAAAAAGACTATGTGTGTGGTTCAACTGTTACCACTATTGCCTCTTGTCGACTAATAGCTGCCTTGTGATTAAGTTGAAGCAAAACCAATCCAGGTTGCCACCTATTTTGTTGAGCACTATACAATCGAAGAATTACTTGGCTTGCCAATCAACAAATCAGACAACAAGCACTACCTCGGAGTTGCAAGAGATATGACACTGCATCTGGATCTGTCAAAGGGAGCACAGAAAAAGGGTGGTTTTAAACTGGCCTCATTTGGAATGGCAAATCATCAGCTTTTTGGGACCAGCTTCAATGTCTGTGCAAAGCAGACCTTCTACACTGCGACACGAGAAATTGAGCAAGCTACTGGAAGAATCAGAATCTCACAGAACATCCCTCATGATAATGTCACACAAGTCTGCAACCTGGCAATGGAGATAGCTTGTCTGGTTTGGGGTTGAATCCTTCTGGACCTGGTCTACAAGTTTGTTGAGAAGGGTATTGCATTACAGGGGAAACCACCTTTTCCAATTCCTCAAATGCAGTTTGTTGATGCCGCCTTAGCAGTTGAGCACATTACAGGTGATGATGAGGGTAAAGAACATGCATTCCTCTTAGAAGAAATCATTGGCAAAGATCAGGGCAGCTTCAGGAAATATCTGAACAATGTATCTGCTGTCCCACTATCCTTCAACTGCAATGAAGACACAGAGCAAGCACAATTTCTCACTTTCACGCAGCATATCCAGTATTATAAGACAAAAAAACTTGTGTTTGTCTCTGACTACCAAGGTAAGTGATACAGTTGTGCCTTTTCTTCCCGGGTCATTAACTGTAGCTGTAGGTGGCTCTTCACTCCTGACAGATCCTCAGATTGTAATGAACAGGTATGTACCGCCAGCTTGAATTCAAGTTTATTCTTGAGGCAACTCATGCTATGCAAATACAGTGATCTAGGATACACCTTCGCTGATGGGAATCTTCCAAGCAACCACCAGGGGTTCAAGAGGAGCCATGAATGTAACCACTTCTGCAAGTTCTTTGTTCCTGACAATTATGAAATATGGGAGTCACTGGGATTGCAGCTTCAACCTATCAACATTCACAATTGAGCTGAACTATGGCTCATGCTGAGGAATGGCATCCCTTCATACAACCAGGGCAATCATAATTAATAGTTCTCAACAACTTTCATGCCTCTCCCAACAAGAAATGAATCAAGATAGGGGGCTTGTCCCCTCTTGTGTCAAAAATGTAGAATTATAAAATTATTATAGTAAATATTCATACCCATACCTGCGTCTACCCATACCTGCAACCCACAGGTCATGAGACATGGGTCAGACAGGTATGGGTAGGCCTGTCATCTGCTGTCATGGTACTGCACCTACATCTGACAACTCCACCCCACAAGCAGTTGCTTGTGGCAGTGTCATTGTCTTTCTATATACAAGTTATACGTAAGTATTAGAGATCAGTCACGTTTTCACCCCATGTGACTTTTTGAACTGTGTGTGATTTTTTTGACCTGTGTGACTTTTTTGACCTGTGTGACTCTTTTCCGTCGTGCGACGTGATGACTAATTTGACTAAGCATGACAAACCGTCTTCAAATACATATAGTGTACAGCCACACTTCAAATACATATAGCGAGCACAGCAAGCTCGGCTAATTAACATTTTTCCCATGCTTTGCAGGCCAATTTTTCGAGCACTTTCTTTGCATTTTTGGCACTCTCCCTGCCTCTTTTCTTGGGCTGATTGGATTTTCCAACTGCTGTGTCTTGGGCTCTTTTTCAGCTTGGGTCTATTTGGGTCCTTGGGGTGTCAGTAGTTCCAACTGCTCTGTGTCTTGGGCTCTTTTCCAGTTTGGGTCTGTTTGGCTCCTTGGGGTGTCAGTAGACCAAGGTGAGGCTGCTGTGAAGTCCTACCTCCCTGGCTTCTCTTTTTCAACAAAAGAGTGTCTGCCAGTTGCAGAGTGGCCAATTTATTTTGGTCCTGGACCTCTCTCAGAGCTACAGTGTGTAGGGAGATTGGGTTGGTGGGTTTACAGTTGCCTCCCCTTCCATTGTTGGAAGTAGCTCCATTGTCAACTACCACTGTCTTAACTGATTTCACTGCCACTTGCAAGGATCTGGACTACTCTGCTGCAGTAATTGAGCTCCCCCCTCTCCTCTTTGATTTATATCTGTTGTTATTTGGGCTGCAACATGTAGTATTTGTTTTTCTTTCATCTTAAGAGTAGAGCCTTATCAGCCTCTAGGGTTCTGACTCCTCCAAACACTCCTCAACGTGTCCGGACTGCTGCACAGCAAGAGGAACGTGACAGGCGGCTTCTTGATAGTCCTGTCCATCATCGCACTCCACATCATGTCCGTTTGATGCGCATGGGCATAGTCCAGCCACCACCTCCACTCCCTCTACCCCATCCTTCTGTTCAGCCTGGGCCTGTAAACAATGATCCCTTTGCTGCACCTGCACCTGCACCTGTGTACAACCACGTTCCTCCTCATTTGGCACAACAGTTAGCTGCACTCCCTCCTCTTTATAGTCATGGTCATGGTCATGGTCGTAATCATGGTTGTGGTTGCTCCTGCTCCTGCTCCTGCTCCTGCTCCTGCTCCTGCTCCTGCTCCTGTATATAACTATCTGCCTGTTCAGCTGGCGCAGCAATTGGCTGCTTTGCCTCCTCTTCCACACTATGGCAGAGGTCATCTGGGTGCACCACCTGTTTTTGATCATCCGGCTCCAGCTCCTCCCATTCCTGCTCCACCTGTTCCTGTGGCCAATGATTTCCTGCCACCTGTATGTTGAAGTGGATACTATTCTACCATGTATCATTCTAATGGCACTATTTTAGCCTGTTCCTGCTCCTCCTCCTTTTGATCCTCCAGCTCCAGCTCCCCCTATTCCAGCTCCACCTGTTTCTGTGATCAATGATTTCCTGCCACCTGCATGTTGAAGTGGATACTATTCTACCATGTATCATTCTAATGGCACTATTTTAGCCTGTTCCTGCTCCTCCTCCTTTTGATCCTCCTGCTCCTGCTCCTCCTATTCCTGCTCCACCTGTTCCTGTGACCAATGATCTCCTGCCACCTGTATGTTGAAGTGGATATTATTCTAATATTGATTACTCTAATTGCACTATTTTAGCCTGTTCCTGCTCCTCCACCTTTTGATCCTCCTGTTCCTCGACCTCTAATTCCTGCACCACCTGTTCCAGATGCTCCTCTACCTCTGCTGGATCCCATCCCTTTGCCACTGCTACCTCTTGCACATCAGCCCTTTAGTCCTGATTGGTCTATTCATGATCTGGGAAGAATGGACATACAATGTCCTAATTGCCATGCTCTGCACTGGATGGCAGAACGTCTCCTACAATCCTCCAATACTCATCCCAGGTTTGGCATGTGCTGCTTTAGTGGGAAGATTGTCTTGCCACCTCTCCATCCACCTCCCCCTGAGCTTTGGCAGTTGCTCACAGCCCAGGATCAAGTCTCTAAGAACTTCTGCAACCATATTCATACTTACAACAATGCTCTGGCTATGACATCACTTGGTCGCAGGATGGAGGAGCATAAGAATCTCAATCTCAATGATGGTGCCAGTCCTTATGTCTTTAGCCTACATGGTGAACTTTCACATAAGAGTAGATCTCTGTTGCCAGCTGAGGGAGAGGCTCCTGTCTATGCTCAGCTTTACATTTATGACCCTGCTGATGCTGTAGACTTTAGAACAGCCAGCACCTGGAATAGAAATCTCCACCACCATACATTGGTTACTCTTCAGGATATGATCTACCGCCATCATCCAGCTGTCCAGATGTACAAGCAGGCCTATGAGCTAACAAGAAACATGCCTCCACAGCAGCAATGCAAGATTGTTTTGCGCTTTGACCAAGGCTGTGATCGTCGTCATTACAACCTTCCTACTGCAGCCACCAATGAGATTGCAGTCATCCTCCCAGGTGATGGTGATCAGCCAGAGGCAGTCCGGGACATTGTTCTATACCGGAGGCATGGCCCCCCACTTCAGCGCATCACAGATGCTCATCCACTCTACCCTGCTCTCCACTATGTCCTGCTGTTCCCTACTGGCCAGCTTCAATGGTATCCTCATATTGGGTATGCAGCTGTGGAAAATCCCAATGCCATGGGTGGTGATGAAGGAGGTGGTCAAAGGGGTCGCAAGCATGTTACCAAGTCAGAGTTCTACCGCTATCGCCTGCATCCTCGACCCCCTGCCATTGAGCCTCAGCACCTCTTCCTTAGTGGAAAGCTCTTCCAGGAGTTCATTTGCAATCAGTGGGCAATGGCAGAACAGGAAAGGCTCCGCTTCATCACAATGAACCAGAACTCTATTCGGGGTGAGGTCTATGCTGGATTGGCAGATGCTGTTGCTGCAAATGTTGATGCCAATGTTGAGTCTCTTGGACAAAGAATCATTTTGCCTTCTTCTTTTGCAGGGAGCACACAGCATATGCAGCAGCTTCCCCAGGATGCAATGGCTATCAATCAGTATTTTAAAGGAGGTGATCTCTTCATGACCATCACAGCAAATCCTAAATGGCCAGAGATTGTAAATGAGCTTGGTCCAGGTCAGACAGCATCTGATTGCCCTGATGTGGTTGTTTGTGCATTCTTTGCAAAACAGAAGCAGATCATAAAGGACATAGAGGCTGGCATCTTTGGAAAGGCCCTTGGATATGTGTTCACTATTGAGTACCAAAAGCGTGGTCTCCCTCACATGCATTGCATCATCTTCCTCCATCCTGATTCCAAGCTCCGCACTCCTGAGCAGATAGACAGTCTCCTCTCTTCAGAGTTTCCTGAGGACAATCCTGAGCTGTTAGAGAAGATCAAGAAGTTCATGGTTCATAGTCCCTGTGGTGCTGAGAATCCAAATGCTCCATGCATGCAGAATGGCAGGTGCTCCAAGAACTTTCCCAAGCCTTTCAGGGGTCAGACCTCAGTTTCTGAGGATTCCTATGCTTCTACTAGGCGTCGGGACACTGGCCATACACATAACATTTGGGGAAAGCAGGTTGACAATCGCTGGGTTGTCACTTTCTGTGCCTATCTCATCTGGAAGTATGATTGCCACATCAACATAGAGTCCATTGCCTCCATCAAGGCTCTCAAGTATATCTTCAAGTATGTGTACAAGGGCCATGACCGTACCACCATGCAGTTTGGAACCTGCAATGATGAAGTCAGGCAGTACTTGGATGCTCGCTACATTTCATCCTGTGAGAGCATCTGGCGTCTCTTCCAGTTTCCCATGCATGGCATTTCCCCCAATGTTGTCAGGCTTCAGGTGCATCTTCCAGGCCAGCAGTATGTCACTTGGAATGAGAGTGGCCCACGGACTATCCAGGATGTTGTGGAACAGGCTTTAGCATGTGATACTACTCTCACAGCCTATTTCAAGGCAAATCTGCACAGCCCACTGCCGGTGAACACTTCTATCTCTGGCTTCTGCTTACTGCTGTCAAGGGAGCAACTTCCTATGAGGATCTTCGGACTTTCCAGGGAAACACTGCTCCTTCATTCAGAGAGGCATGCCTGGCATGGGGTCTTCTGGAGGATGATCAGGAGTGGGTGCAGTGTTTGGAGGAAGCAAAGTCTATGGCAACAGGTCGTCAGCTCCACAGTCTTTTTGCCACCATCCTTCGTGAATGTGCTCCCTCTGATCCTGTCCATCTTTGGAACACATACTGGCCCCACATCTGTGATGACTTGCGCTACCAGCTTCAACACAACAACATCCGCATCAACCCCACAGATGATGATGTCCAGGATTATGGTCTCTTTCTCATTGATGAAATCCTCAAGTCCTCAAACAGATCCCTTCAGAAGGATTGGCTGCACATGCCTCACTCTACTCAGAACTGGGAAGTCAACTTGGAAAACAGGCTTATCATGGAGCAGCGCAGATATGATGTGGAGGAGCAGGCAGTATTGGCAGCAGAGAATGCTCAATGCAGACCAGTGAATAGTTTATCAGGAGATCCTCCATGCAGTCCATGAAAAGACTGGCCAGACATTCTTCCTTCATGGCCCAGGTGGCACTGGCAAAACCTATGTCTACAACACCCTCTGCCATTGACTTCGTTCTGAGGGGAAGATTGTTCTCTGTGTTGCATCTTCTGGGATTGCTACACTGTTGCTCTCAGGTGGCTGCACTGTCCATTCCTCCTTCAACATTGTTCCATCAAACATCAATGAGTCCACTACCTGTTCCATCTCCAGAGGTACACTCAAAGCTGGCCTCCTCAAGCAAACAGATCTAATCATCTGGGATGAAGCCATCATGCAGCATCATCACATTCCTGAAGCTGTTGACCGTACTCTGAGGGACATTCATGACATCTGGGTTTTGGGCTGAAAAGGTTAAGGGTAGATAAGGTCTTAAAATAAGTAAATAATTAATAATATGTGCAATTCTGATATGTAGTCTGGAAATGCTATTTAAAGGACGGTAGGGTTGACAAATTTCGCAAGCACCACCTGAATTGAGATGTTCCACAATTATAGTACTGTTAGACCAGATGGTACACATATGTATCATTTAATGACCTGAAAACTCAAGCATGATGGATCAGAACAGTTGGCAAAAGGGTGAGGGAAACCTACCTCAAGTACCAATAATTATAAAAGATGGTAGCAGTGGCAAATATCACAATATATACACAAAAGGCAGCTCTTGTCGACAGATATAAGGCATTGGCATGTTGGGAATGCCTGTAAGAAATTTGACTGCAGAACGTGAGTATCAGAATGGTAGGTCAGCAAAATTGGCAAAAGAATTAGGGAAACCTACGCAAAGTACCAATGATTATAAAGGACGGTAGCGGTGGCAAATATCACAACCTATACCAGAAAGGTAGCTCTTGCCAACGGATATAAGGCAGTGAAAGAGTGAGGGAAACCTACCTGAAGCACCAATGATTATAAAAGACGGTAGCGTTGGCAAATATCACAATATATACTAGAAAGGTAGCTCGTGCCAACGGATGTAAGGCAGTGACATGTTGGGAATGTCTGTAATAAATTTCACTGCAGAACGTGGGTATCAGAATGGTAGGTCAGCAAAATTGGCAAAAGAGTGAAGTAAACTCACCAGAAGTCCCAATGATTATAAGGAATGGTAGCGGTGGCAAATATCACAATATATACCAGAAAGGCAGCTCTTCTCAACGGCTACATGGAAGTGACATGTTGGGAAGGTTTGTAAGAAATTCGAAAGCAGGACGTAAGTGCCAGAATGATAGGCCTGCGAAAATGGCAAAAGAGTGGCCAACCGTCACCAGAAGTACCTACGGATGATACAAATCATAGCGGAGCACAATCAGGCAGGTCCCTGATCAGTTGTTCTCATTTGTTTGCTGATTATAAGAAAAACAATTCATATTTAGACTGGCAGGACCTCGACAATTATGACAGGTATTTACGATGCCCTGGCGTTCTGTATCTGCTTCAGGGCTCTTTTCTCTTTCAATTTGGCTAGCGCGCTCTGCTTCATTACCCCATGCTCACAGGTGACATAGCTTGGAAACACTTGGCTGTCAAGAATATGGGCGTCAGTATTCAAAAATGGGGGGGAAATCATAAACGCCTACCAATTCCACCAGTTCAGGAGGTCATCCACTTCCCCCTTCTCCTCCGGATCATCCAAGAAGTCCAATACACTCTCATAAAACCGTTCAGAGTCTGTCGAAGTGTCAGACCTACAGAACGTTGATGAAGAAGACAGCGCGAAGCGAAGCTGGCTAAATGATGAGCAGTGGATTAATAAAGCCTCGCCACTGGACGCACCTGGGTTGCTACATATGCCAACGAAGCAGTTGTGACTCAAGTCATACCATGGATACGCGCATTGCCAGATCTTGTTGCCTTCACCTCCTTCTCTACCGAACTGGGCAAGGTAAAGATGTGCTTATATGCCTGTGAACAGCAGAGCTTGGTCAGCAAAAAGAAAGGAAGAAAAATGTGTGCTGACCCAGACAAGGAGCTGGCTTCTGAATAGGCCCTCCCAAGGTTCTCCAGGATCATACTCCTGATTCGCATAGACCAACATTGGCCATTGATCACCATGGACGGTTATTTTGCCACTGGAAAGCTTGGTGTGCACTCTAAATTGGCAAATCAACAGAGTCAATGATATATGCATAAGAACCTACTCTGCATCATTCCAGTCTAGACCAGCAGGGCAGAGAAGGGCGCCAGTAACAGGATGGTGGAACCCCCGGTTTGCCTTGACGCTCCGGGAGAGAGGGGGATGCAAGGGCGTGTCTCGGGGAGTTATCCAGTCCAGAACGGCACCCTTCAAACTCTTGGTATCATCCGACCTTGCGCAAGATATGCCCTTTTGAATCTCCATTCAATGAGGTAAGGTTCATAAATCGCTAGAAAAATAAACTCACTAAATCTGCCGCCGCCGTAGACTCTTCATCAGAGGCATCCATGATGCGCTCGATGAGACAGGGCACCATAGACAAGAGTTTCTGAAACACTCTGTACTCCTTTCGGGCCCTGCGTTGCAGAAGGGTATGTTAGTGGGTTGGAGTGAATGGGAAAGATTTAAGCAGACTCAGAAGTAAGCAACTCTTCAGCAATTTCTCCATCCTCAGCCATACGCAGTATACCATTTGTGAACAGTGCCTGGACATTGCACATGGCATGCACCATTCTGCCAAAATGTCGTCCATAATGGATTAAAGAATCTCCAGCACACCTAGACGCCATAGCAATCGGGCGATGTAAGTCTTGTAGTACAGTTGAAATCAACTCATGGTTTTTTTTGGTTTCCAAGCTTCAGAGCACTGGGTCGAGTATTGGTGCTCAAAGAAGGGGCGTTTTCGTTTGACATTGGGAGAACAGGGGGAGGCCAGCTATCGGAAGGCACACACTTGGGTTGGGGTCCAGCTTTTGGCCACCACACACTTCCTTAAAATGTCTGGATGACGGAGAATGAGTCAAGATCAAAAATTAGTGAGGAAGAGTTGGAGCTAGGTTGAGTCATTGTGGCACAGTCGGGGTCTTTGGAACTTAACATAAAACGCAAGATTTTCGAACCAGGCTAACCAGACTTGACCTCCAGTATTGAGTTGGCCCCTGCACCCTCGTAAATAACCACTGCCTCAAGGAACTTCTGCCATGCCCGGGAATCCACAACCGCTGACTTCTGGATATGTTGCAACCTATCGGCAGTCTCTGCTCCATCAGCTTGGACAGGAAACCCATTCCGTCCTGTCTCTGGATATAAAAACATTAGAATTAACAACGTGGTATTGGTACGTGACCTCGACTGCCGCCATGCCATCGCTCATGTTTTGCTTAGGCCAACCGATGGAAAAAAGTGTGTGGAGCCGCACGCACTACGCCAGCATCGCAAAGAACACCAGTTTCTTGGCCCGTGCTGCCTATGCCCCTTGTTTCAGAGGTTGAGTGAGGAGCCAGCCTTCACGGAGGCTGCGATATACATACCGGTATTTGGTTGGTTCGGTGGAGAATATGTTGCAGAGTGCGCAGAGAGTCGTTGCGGATACTTAGGTCAGCCTCCATTTTCGCTGATGTAAGAATCAAGGACTCATACCCCGCCTAGTGCCCCTACAAAGGATAGCTGCCATGGGCAACGTTCCAACAAAGGCCTTCCCAGTCAGAGGTCAGTCCCCAAAGTTTCACAAGAAGAGAAAGGTACTCAAAGGCAATGAAGAGGCTGGTACGTTTTACCCTCCCTTGGTCCTTCATGAATGGGAGAAGGAGGCCTTGAAGGTCCAGCACCCTCTCCAAAGAACCTATGCGCAAGCCGGTAAGTGACAAATATCCCCATGATAAACTTCAACACGAGCTGATCATAATTAATTGTGAAGATTTGATGGCTATGGAAGATCACACTGAAGACGTTTGTCACAGCAAGCAAACAGACTGGCGCAAATTCGTTAAGCTCGACTCTATGGACCGACCGGGTTTGAGGGAGGCCGAGTTTTTTGGCCTCTTCGCGAAGTGTGAAGTGTGTGCGCTCATCATGACACGTCAAATGTTTACCTTCCATTACTGCAACCCACAGCCACAGGTGGTAGATGACTCAGAACTGACAGCGTCAGACTCAGAGTAAACAAACACGGTCACATAGATAACCTGTTGATGGTTTAGGCTTGTCCGTTTCAATATTTTTCATGTATGTACCTTGATATTAGCTACAAAGGATCTCTCTCCCCTGCTAAAATGCATTAAGCTTTGCTCAAAATTGGGGGACGGGGGGTCAAACTTGGCACACGAGGTGACGAACGGTCAAACCTCGGGGTTGGGTGGGGGGTTGAGGAAGAGCCGTTGCCAAGCTATTTGCCTGGGTATGGACCAAAATATCAGCCAACCGCGTCTGAAATAAAAACTTTTCTTACAACTGAATGAAATTCGGGATGAACAGAAGTAGGAGGCGCATCAGGTCTCGATCTTTCATTGGCTGCCACCCCATGGATACGCGCCAATTTCCTGGGTATGAGTAAAGGAGGCTCTCGCCTGGAAGGGCCATCCGATGCGTTGAGAAGCGTATCGTCAGCACTACATGAAGCCAACACCTCCGCATACTTCTCATACAAAACGCCATCGAAAGAAGTTGGCTCGCCGACTCGAGGGGGACTAAACCATGATCGTAGGGGACCCAACACCCTCTGTATGAAGGTGCTCAGTAACAAATCTAGCGCAAATAACTACTGCCAACAAATCGAAATCACTAATAATAACCACGGCAGTCATTTTGATAACTTCCTAATACATATGAGAATGGTAAAAGAGGTAAGAAGTAAGGACTTAACGATGATATAAATATAATTGTTGAGACTTCAGGGCACCACAGGACATCCAAACGGCATGCTCAGTTAGCGGGAGGAAGATATCCAATCAAGGGATTTAGATCGAGCCAGTGATAGGTTCAGAGGGCCGAAGAAAAGTAATCCAAATGGAGGGCTGCACCATGAACTAAGAGTCGTGGAGCGCAAGCGTAGAACAGGAAAGGTGACAGGGAGAACAAGTTGAAATTCAGCTTGCTGCGTGATGTCAATGACCCCAAGTCCCTGCCATTGAAAGCCCAAACTTGAACTTGAAGGATCCAAACTTTGGAGGATTGAGTGACGAAAAGTCAGACTCAATCAAGGCAGGTGACGGAAAGTCAGACCTGCAAGGAGCCGGGAACGGGCAAGAGACAAAATTGAGGACAGACAAGCGAGTCCCGGGCCAGTCTGAATCGAATGAAATTGAACTTGATTAGTAAACGTTTCGAACGTCAAGCTCCAATCATGTGACTAGTAGATATATTCAATTCAACTACGTCGCACCAACAAATCCCGAGTCATCTCATTAGATGATTAACTTGCTGTTGAGCTAGAGAGTCCAGCATACATAAAACTCGAACTTGAATTTTTTCAAGCATAAACAAACATGCATAGATGATAGCATACTAATACTACAGTAAAGATATTACAGACGTCAGAAGGAAATGAGAGTACATGTGCGGGAGAATTGAAAGATTGCTGCATGATCATGATGGATTGTGGGAAAATCATTAGTATCACTGTCACTGGCATGTGCATAGCAACGACTGCCGCGAACTTGAATAACAATACTCAATGGAGAACTTCCGCTTTCCAAATAGTACCGCAGCAGTGGCAACCCCGACTCGGAGTTCTATCCACGGTCATTCGAGTCCCTCAGTGATTTCTAGGAAGGCCTGCCAAACCTCAAGTCCTCCTAACTTCAAGTTAGATATCCTCACTGAAATGCCATCCGATGAGTCACCTGTGCCTCGGACTGGTAGCGCTGATACCCCAGATAACTTGAAGCATAAGCCTCCTCCCGAGTTTTTCTCCATCCTCATGTGACTCCTCCGCGCCACCTGCATCATCAATGCCAAGAAGTTGGATCAAGAGGCATCCATCCCCAACATTGCATGTGGACGCCCAGAAGGCCAGTTCAATGAGGAGGACAATGTGACCTTTTCACCCTTGGAAGCCGTGGCTGCCATCCTTGTACAGCATGGTGAGGTCATTGCGACTAGTTATACGGCCGAGGGCGTAGTTGTGGTCACAGATTCGGTTACCGCGGGCTTGAATTTTAATTCTGCAACGGAAAGCGACGTCCCAGACAGTGTCGTCCCAAAGGTGAACTTGCCCCATTCCAAAATCTATCCTTCGAAATTTGTTGCAACCACGAACTCCACTAAAGCAGAGGAATCCCAGGCGGACGTAGGCAACCCTCATAACCTCAGGGTTATGGGTGGCACGGCACATTGGCGTGACTACAAAGATGGATATCTGTGGGCTTATGCGTTATTGTGAGCTATTTCTTCATGATCGATGTATGTTTATTCTGTTCTCAATTTATCAGCTCGCCAGTGCCTTTAGTGGACCATGCAGTGACTGTGTGTTCCTACCTCGAGGGATACAGGGATGAACCAACCAGCGAGAAACGGATGGCACATTCCAATCGCTTTTCCACCTATCTTCTTTCAGTTTGCTGGCAAAAGATGCACAGCCGTGCTATGTCCTGGCCCTTCATGGGTTTGATCCGTAATATCTGGAACATGGACCACGAGGAGCTTGCTGCAGAGGCTAATGAATTTGACTGGTCGAACTATCAGCCTGGCCCAGGTGACAGATCACTTGCGGGATTCTTGGCGCCATTGGGTGTTGACCGCCTAGTCCATATGGTAGAGGGGGCTGCTGGCGGCTCCATACAGCAGTTAGTACACACCTTGCGAACGGTGGCAGAGGACCAGGAATCCTCGGAGGATCCCTCACAGCGATTTAATGTCAAATTCTACACGAAGGAAACTTTCATGGATTTCCACCATCTCCTGCTTGGCTGCCTCGTCCTGTATGCAAAAGCTCTTCACACATTAAAGAAAACATTCACCCATTGCATGAGACGGGGTGGGACAAAGACAAAACTCACGGACGACCCAAAAAAAGGCACAAAAGAGGCAGATGTCGTAGCTTGTTTTGATAGGCTTGCACTCATCAACCGACTTCTTGTTTTAATTCTATCCTCCCATTCCTTTGTTACCCACTTGAAGATAATGGCCTTGACCGGTACTTTGGTGCCTTCCATCCAGTGTATGACAATCTACAACAATTTCAAGTCGGTAGTGATAATGGGTAGGGATTCGAGAGACGATGCTGATGGCATTGCAAATGACGAGGACAATGAGCAAAAGCCGGAGAATCGGGTATGTAATACTTAACATGTGTATTATGTGATGCTGAATGGGCCCTAATTCAGCCTCCACTGGATGACTTTGAATCACTCCTCAAGTGGGTGAGGACACTAATCCTTCACTTCATTGCAAAACGTGTGTTGGAAACACACTGCAGGTCGGAGTGGGCTATGCAGCATCCCGTCTCTATTTCTATCATTGTCACAGATTTATCCTTCCTCGCATTTCCACCCTGGGACCTTATGCGTAACGCAATCAAGAGGGTGTTATCCTCTCGTGAAAGCCCTGTCATTGACGAGAACAAGGTCCTGGAAGCCTTTAAAGGGGAAGTTCTGAATGCCGAAGTCGACCGCCAGGATGCCAAACTTTGGAAGGCATTGAAAAACAGCATCTACCATGACTTGGACATCCCCGACACTCCAACCCCAGAAGAATTTCAATTTGCACTTCACTGCAAGGCAGTCCTTGCAGCGATGGGCACCTACCCTCATCTTGCCATTTTAAATGGTGACAAGAAATTGTTGAACATTGTGAAGGTAATGACTTGTTTTGCCTACCTTCTCCGAGTCATACATTTAGTCTGACTCTATGCTGGTAGGCATTAAGCAAGGGCCCGGGTCTCGAGGTGTCAAAGCTATGCTGTCCAGCTTGCTGCAAGCTTTTCCGCTCCTTACTAAATGCCGACGTTTACTGTGACAACGAGCAACTTGAACCACCAGCAATGCTCACTCAGGTTTGTGGCTGTCATTCTGTGCCATATCCCGTCGAATTGCCCAAGTGGCTCCCTGAGGATGTCACTAAAGACATGGTTACTTTTTTCACACCCATACTGGTGGATGCACTTGAGGGCCTGATGCATGAGCCACTTCTGACTCATCCGGTGCCAGCTGGTAAAGTCCACCGCTCTCAACAAAGCAACTCAAACATTAGCATTGGCAGTAGCAATGCTGAGGTTATGTACAATCCTATCTTAGTTGACCGATTCAATAACCAGCTGGACGAGGGGAATATGGCCGAGTCGGAGGGTGCTGGATGACTAGGAGTCATTGCTTTTATTTACTTAATGCCGGTGGGCCCTTTTCAAGCTACAGTCATATTCGCTCATGCATACTCGAGTACTATTATGTACTACTTACGTTCTGTTTTGTATGACATTCAAGTTGGCGATATTTTGTTGTGCGTATGGTTGAAAAATGGTGACGGAACCTCTCCCTTCTCTTTCCTCGTATACTGTTACTAGTTTTGTGATCAATAGCCTGAGTACTAGTACATCATGTCAGTGCCAATACTGGCTGTGGCCAACGAGTAGGATCGTCCTCTCTGTAAAAGCTGTCTTCACACAAAAATATTTTACAATTACTGCCAAGCGGAGGTTTTGGGATACAATTTTGGTTAGGGCTGGTGATAAAATAAGTGCTGTCGAGTAGAAGCACCCCGACTTTCCTGTCTGTCGCTGTAATGGGTTCTGAAAACACATCTTGAGCGAGGAAGTCAGGCAGAAACGTAACGAATAACTTACTGCTCTTTGTAGTGTATCTTAGTAGCTCAGGAGTGGTAAGAACGTTAGACATCTTCAAGTTGATATTAGTTCTCATACTACTGTTCGTGACATTCCTAGGAAGGGGACAAGACAAGGGCGCACTTACAATGACCAGCTTTTTTTACGATGCCCCACGTCTAGCTTGAGGTATCTTTGTGCAAGGTTCTGGCAGATCGAGCTGCTTCAAATAACTTGAACCGCTGAGTCGGAAGTCCAATGACTCGAGGTGAAGTTGCCCACAAGTTCAACCTGTATGAGCACAGGTCGTGCATCACCGAAACCGGGAGATCATGGGTTGGCCTTCCATGATTTGTAATCTTTGTCTAAATATGGCTCAAGGTGTAACACATTGTAACCGGCTGGGGTAACAATACATTCAATGTCACGTCTTGAAGTAGCAAGTAAAATTTCCTACATAATGTAACCTTGTATCTGAAAGATCCCTTCACTACAGGGGCTCTGCAATGGCGGGTAGCATATTCCATCTCCTCTCCCCATCTTCAATATTAATTCTTAGGCCTTACAACAAGATACTAGCATGGTCCTTAATTATTAGTATTCCCCTTACATGTATTAATATTTCCAACATTGTCATGCCTCTGCACCTGTAGGTAGCATATTCCATGTCCTCTCCCCATCTTTCATATTAATTCTCAGGTCTTACAAGTAGATACTAGCATGGTCCTTAATTTTTAGTATTCCCCTTACATGTATTAATATTTCCAACATTGTCATTCCTCTGCACCTGTAGGTGGCATATTCCATGTCCTTTCCCCATCTTCCATATTAATTCTGAGCTCTTACAAATGCATACTGACATGGTCCTTAATTTTGAGTATTCCTCCTCATGTGTCATAATTTTTCAAACATTGTAGAGCCTCTCCACCTGTTAAGGCTTATTTTGTGTCCTGTCCCCATCTTCCATATTAATTCTGAGCCTTTACAAATGCACACCAGCATGACCCTTAATTCTGAGTTTTCCCCCTCACATATCATCATTTTTCCAACATTGTAGAGCCTCTCCACCAGTAAAGGCTTATTCCCTGCCCTCTCCCCATCTTCTACAAGTAGATACTAGCATGCTCCCCAATTTCTTAGTATTCCCCTTACATGTATTAATATTTCCAACATTATGCTTTTTTGACGGCGTTCCCTCTAGCTCCGCCCACGGATCATTCTTGCTGCCCCTTCCTCTTTTAACCGCCCCCATGATTCCTCTGCTACGTAGGCACCTCTCTTCCCCTGGCACCCCTATTTCAACCCCGCTCTGTACACCATGCGCAAGCGATACCCCGCCGCCCCCTTCCGTCGCTGCCCCCCCCCCTCTCCAATCCCCATCCCCATCCTCATCCCCATCATCCTCAAATCCGCCACCATCACTCACGCCACCCCAGTCCTCATCCTCAGTGCGTGATAAAAGCTCTTCCTGCAGCCGTTCATGCACCTTGAAAGGCACCGCTGGCCTGATCACATTGAGCCCATATGGCGAGTACTCTTTTCCCCCTCAAAGCACCCGCCCTGCCATGAATAATAGCGCCAGCCTCACACAGCGGCGCGTGCATTGAGCTAATGAATGAAGGAGCAATGGGTAGGGCCCCATTATGGCCTGGGGCAATTAAGCCACCCCCCTCCAAGCAGATGCCAAGACATGCATGGTAGACATGGACCCTCGTACTCTGGCACTCAGAGGCCGTATAGCCCATCTGAAGCAAGGCCCCCAAGCACATTTCGGCGGATTCCAAGGACAGACCCGCGTACTCTGGCACTTAGAGGCCATATAGCCCATCAGAAGCAAGGCCCCCAAGCACATTTTGGCGGATTCCAAGGACGGACCCACATACTCCGGTACTCCATGGCCACGGCATAATTCAGAGCAAAGCAAAGGGTGACCTAGCGGCTTACCTGACATGCCACGTTTGACCCTAGAGAACAAGCGTGATGAAGGTATAAAGCCTGAAAACGCAGTGGCCCTCAAGCAGCTCTGGTGGCGGTTGTTCAAGTTCAAGCCTGAGCCTGAGATCGCGTCCCTGTCACTGTATAGTAAGCAATTATTACTACTAGTACCGCTACTAGTACTAGCACTGCTAGCCTGAGTATGAGAACGTGACCACATGGCTTGACACCGTGACAGAGGGATAAGATTGCCTGCATTCATCTCGCTTATGATTATGATTTGTGCAATTTACTTTACTGACTACGGGAAAGGGGGAGGGGGCGGGACCATTGGCTGGGCTTAAAGTCTTCTCTTGTAGTGTCATTTCATTATCATTACCATGTATCATATTTACTAACTCTCTACAAGATGAAAGGGACTTACACGAGGAGGCAGCGGAGCGCTGCCGATTGAAGGTGGTGGTAGGGATGAAAGCGTGAAAGCGTGCAAAAGCGGTTCCCCAAACATGGGATATTGTTCGGAATGTTCAATCCTCGGGCAGACACGGCTAACCGGAAACCGGCTTACCCGACACCCAAACTTCTCGTGAAACAACACCAACTCCCTGTAACGTTCTCACGATTCTTTCTTCTTCCTCCAACACCCATCATCAGCCAACGGTCCCGCCCCCAGTAAGTCTCCCTCCTGTAGTCAGTAATGTAAATTGCACAAATGAACTACATGATCGTATGCGAAATGAATGCAAAAAAAAACCTGAATAGTTCTAACTTGGGCAACAGCCTGAGAATGCCTTGCACTGCAATTTGCAGGCTCCAACCCCGAGTCTACTAGTAACTTGAATACTGGGCGTTGTAATATTTATCACTGGCATCCTGTCCTCTAGCAAACACTCATTGATACTACTAGTACTCCAGATTCCGAGTCCTGTCACGGTTCCTGTGCTCCTTACATGTCGCCTTACCCTCCAGGCCTCACATTCCAGGGTGTGACGTCGTGCGTCCCCCTTGGCAACGACTTGTCCTCTACACCTCGGAAGCATTCATCAAGGCTCACCGTGACCTTCAGGAATCTTCCGGAGAGCCTGGTTGTGACCTTCCGAAGGTTGTAGTGGGTCTTATGTTTGCCTCGGATGGCACTCAGTTCACAGCGTTCAGCACTGCTAAACTATGGCCGATTTATCTTGCGATGGGGAATGAGTCGAAGGACAGAAGGTCAAAACCCTCCTGTCAAGCATTTGAGCACATTGCTTACCTAGAGACAGTGAGTAGGATCTCTTTGGTTTTATCCTAGTATGTGACCCCCATTCCTTTTCGAATGACAGCTCCCCGATGCATTTAAAGCCTTCGCCATGGAGCATCTTGGTGGAAAGGCCCCAAACAACGCATTCATGGCCCATTGCCATCGAGAAGTCTATCACGCACAGTGGGCGATCATCCTTGACGGTGAATTCCTGGAAGCATATGAGCACGGAATTGTGATCAAGTGTTGCGATAGCATTCAGTGTCGCTTTTACCCTCGCATATTTACATATTCTGCGGACTACAAGGAGAAGTAAGTCAAGTTGATGCCCTTGTCCCCGTTGTCTCATACCATTAGATCGTGTTGCCAGCATGGGAATGCGTCAAGATATGGCACAGCGCAGGACTCTCGCCCGGATTGATGATGTGAAACGACGTATTCGTGTTGAGACGGCGCGCAAAAAGATTTATGAGAAGGGCTATGTGGTTGATAGTCGGGCAGTGGAAGATCTCCTACGGGAAGATTCTCTCGTTCCAACAGCGGTATTTGCCTTCTCCACCACATGATCGATTTTAATGCTCATGCTTTGTCAGAATGCATTTTCAAGCAAGCTAGCGCCATTCGGTTTCAACATGTTTGGCATGCTCGCTGTGGATCTCATGCACGAGGTTGAACTCGGAGTATGGAAAGCAGTTTTTATACATCTACTACGCATTCTAGACTGTCAGAACGGAAGCCTCAAGCACGAATTGGATAGACGGCAAGTCGTTTGAAGCCTCAGTAGGTTTGGTCCTCATATGTCCATTAGGTTTCAAGAAATCCCTCCTTTTGGAGTTGACGGGATAAGGAAAATCAGGTCGAACCGGTCGGAACTTAAGAAGATGACCACTCATGATTATGAGGATATGTTACAAGTGGGTTTTCCCAGTATTCTTGACTTTGACTAACAATATCATTTTTCACACAGTGTGCCATACCCATTTTTGATGGTCTTTTGCCTGAACCCCACAATACATCTGTTCTTAAGCTCTTGTTTAATTTAGCTCATTGGCATGGTCTTGCCAAGCTCCGCATGCACACAGATCCGACTCTGGACGTTTTTTCCTGCGCCACTACGTCTCTGGGAAACAGCCTACGCACATTTGAGGAGAAGACATGTGCAGCATTTGAGACTCGAGAGTTGGAACGTGAGCGGGCTGCTTGGCAATGGCGTCAGGAGAAATCTGCGACTACTGTGGTGTCTAAATCAAGAAGACCTACAGCAGCTAACAGTAATGCACGGAAGCAGAAGAAACTCAATCTGAGGACTTACAAGAATCATGCACTCGGCGACTATGTCGACACCATCATGCACTCGGCGACTATGTCGACACCATCCGACGCATCGGCACAACTGACTCATATTCCACTCAACCAGTAAGCTTTACATGATGTTTTGCGTGGTATTGCTTACTGTTCTGATGGTCATCAGAGCGAGCTTGAGCACCGGGCATCTAAAACCCATTCACTTCAGACTTGTGGCCGATCAATACCACTGCAAATATCAAGGATTGAGCGACGAGAGCGCCGTATCGGCATGATTCGTGAGAGGCTAAATCGTCCGCAACCTAGCTCGCTCACTGCAACAGAACCCGAGGATGTTGCACATGATCCTAGAGTACAGTACAACATAGGAAAATCACAGAAAGTTCCTGTCCACATACCGACCTTCCTGAAAAAGAGGGTGATCCCGCAATCAAGGTGAGCGAGCAGTCTTCGTATTCTTCTACTGAATTACACTAACCCCTATGACACAGGATTTTACCAAAGTTAAGGGAGCATCTACTTCCTCGAATCCAGACGGTGCTTCTCCAGGAAATTGAATCGCTTTCAGGGCCTTCCAGCATCAGAACCAGCTTGGATAATGCACCATTTCAAAGCTCCGACGGAAATGTATGCAATTATGTATTCTTGAAGCATGACTGCATATACCACCACAAACTTATTCGTTTCCACTTCACCACTTACGACATTCAGCGCAGAACGGACATTGTTAACCCTGGGACATCTCATCGAAATGTTATGCTTCTTGCTGACGATGTGGAAGGTTCTGGTTCTGTTAATTCTTCAAATCTGCATCATTTCTTGTACGCACGGGTCCTCGGCGTATATCACGTAAATGCCATTTATACTGGGCCTAGTATGCGTGATTTTAAAGCTCGTCGCTTTGATTTTTTGTGGGTGCGATGGTTTGAGGTTGTTAACCCAGGTTCTTCAGGGTGGAGGACTTCCAAGCTGGACTCAGTCCGCTTCCCTCCTATGAACAAGAATTATTCTTTCGGTTTTGTGGATCCGAAAGATGTTCTGCGTGGGTGCCATATTTTACCAGCCTTCGCAAAAGGAAACAAAATGATGGGATTGGCATCTCACGCTGTGTCAAGGATGGTAATGATTACAATCGATACTTTGTTGGCCGGTGAGTTCAATATTTGCTTACTAGTTCTGATTTCATTATATCCCCCCAGGTTCTCTGACCGGGACCTTCTCATGCGCTACCACTGGGGGCTAGGCGTTGGCCACTTTCATGCACATCAGTCAGAATCCACCTCATGCAGTGTTTCTGATCTGGTTGAGGACACCCAGAGTATGATCCAGGATCCTGATATGGAGCTGCAGGAGGGATTGGGAGAGTCTCTTGCACACATCAACGACAGAGATAGTGACATGGGTTATGAATCAGACAACCCAGAGCTGTGTTTAGATGACCTTGACTTGGAAGGTTGGGATGACATTGACTCGGAAATGGAAGATGGAGAGGATGGTGATGTGGATGAGGACATTGAAGAGGCTGAGCATTCTACAGATATGTACTAGTCGTGCATTTCTCAACCTGTCTGCTCAGATCGGATATCTGTCTACTGCGTAGGATTCCTTTGTTTGGTCTTCATCAGTTATCTTATAGGTTTCGACACTTGTGATTATGCTCCAAGTAAGTCTGCAACTGATTCCAAACAGACAAATCATATTTACGTAGTCAAAGGCCATCCAGAACCCCATAATGCATATGTTCTCAAAGTCTTGATTGATTTAGCCTATCAGTAATGTCTCGCCAAGCTATGCATGCATTTGGACAGAAGACTTGACTCTAGAGTTGGTTCGTGAGCACACTGCTTGACGACGGCATCGGAGAAAATGCTACCAACTACCGGGATCATCAAGGCTTAGTAGTAATGTTCCGCAGCTCTTCAAGTTCTTCCTTTCAGTGGTGATGATGCGCTGCATGACTCTAAAGCTATTCCCCATGACTTTCTCTGCTCCTGGCACTGGCGGCCTCATCAGCCGCTATCCTGAGACCGATGGGATCTATCCCTAACCACAGCTCTGTGCATGCGGTAACATTTTATGTTATCTCCTTCATCGATATACATAATAACAATTTCCATCACAGATTCGCCCCTATGTCCCTTATAGTTGGATTTGCGGTCAATACAGCATTCCGCACGCCATCTATCACAACAGATGACCCCCCTATTACCTTTTGGAAGTTCTTTGGCTTCAAGGTTAATCAAACTGCCGTCTTGGCCATTACCGCAGGAGCCACGAAACTGGTGGTTACTACATCGGTTAGGGATGTGGCTCTTTCAGTTTTTAATCCAGTTACAACTCCTTTGACCATATTATCCAGTCGGTCTGCAGTTGGCCGCATTGGCCACTCTTAAAGTCGAGAGCGTCGAATTCACATGGATCGAGAGTGCCGAATCAGCAAGAGATATTATCGTGCGACCCACAACTCAGCTATCCACGAACACCAAGCCATTGGTACCACATGCTGAGACTGTTGCTGGGCCATCAAAAGCTACCAGCCTGAGCTTGAAGGTTTTGGATTCTTTGGCAGAAGTTCTGGACACTAAGGTAAAAACTTTGGTGGAAGACGTTCGTGATGACTTCGATGAGCTGGTGGAATCATTCGAAGAATTTTCCCAAGCAATTCGATAGCAAACTCGGAGCACGATGCGGAAGTCGAAAGGCAAGGTGAACGCTATTCGTGAACATGTTCTATCGCAATGATAGAGCTCGAGGGAAAGTGAACAAAGAAGACGATTGTGAATGCACTTTGGCATCTGACAAGTTTTGCGGATATTCCTTGAATTGGTATATGTACTGCTACTTCGTATCCACAGCTTTGGTTTACTAGTACACACATTCAACAAGCTCGACAAGGGCGTCGAGGATGGTGTCAATGTCGAGGCACAATATAGACATCATAGCACGAATCATTCTGGGTACGCTCTGTAGTCTGTGTTCTGCTGACATTCCTGCTGATATATAACACTCCTTCCCGGCCTCCTACTATCACGCGGTCAGCTTTCTCATTTCATTGTCTTTGTTTGACGACGGCTTGGGTGTGATCTTCAACTTACTTTTTAGTTCAAGTCAAACGCCCAACAATAACAAAACTAGTAGTACAACGAGAGTCTGCGGTCTCTCTCACTTACTCTGAATTACATACTTGTGAGTCTCTTTTTGTTCTATCTTTCTTCCTACCATCAACGTGTTCTCATTGGTTTACTTTAGCCCCATGCCCCTCTCCATCTATGCCATCCATGTATTTCGACCTCAATTGTCTATCGGTCGTTTCCTGGTGCGCTGGTGCATTCGAGCCCCGATATCGTCTCAAAGATTGGCGACCTAAATACATATCAGTGGATAATTTGGTGAGTCCTTTATTTATATCTGTATTTCTTGCTGGATGACGCTGTGGCAGGGTCAATGGTTCTATTGGGGAACCGTTGACGAGGTTGTCACGTCGCAAGGAATGGGGTAAGCGAGAATGGGAAAAAGAGTGGAAATATGAAGCAGTTGGGTGCGACGACACTTAAAGGAGGGGGGAATGAAGTGAGTGAAAGGCCATATCCCCTCCATTCAACAGGTGGGAGGACACCTTAAGTACAAGCGGGTGTAGAAGACTACAAACAACTCCCTCGCACACGTTCTCTTGCGTCGAAGGGACCAAACAACCAGATAGATGAAGTAAGAAAGAAGTCTTGATAAATAACTGTAATGAAACCCAAAATAAGCATGCCAAATCCTCGTCTCGGGGTTTCACAGGCTGGGAATGACTCAGGGAAAGGCTCGTCAATGGGATCTCTATTTGCGGAACGCGACTTGTGACCCCAGCAAGTGCGGAGAGCCATCAAACGAAGCCTCTCGACCCTACCGTCCAGTTGTTCGGCCCGTTGATCTGGATGTTGACTAACTTTTACCAAGAAGGAAAAATAAAAAGTTAATTAAAGCATCAAAATCCTGTACCAATCCATCAGTAATTGATGCGTCGTTTGGATACAGTGTCAATGAACTAGAAAATAATTAAATGGAGTTAGCAACACAAAATATTGATAAAGGTATGGTAAAGGGAAATGTATACGATGACTCTTGATTTTTGGTGCTGGCAGTAGGACTGGAATAAAATCTCTGGAAAGGGTCAGTTGACGAGCAGGGCAGCTGACCCTACCACAACGCCTCTAGCCGAAATCTTCATCGTTCTACCCAAGGATCGTGGATGGCCATGCACTTCAAGCATTGGACAGTGTGCGCCTTCAAAGCTGGCTCCTCACGTTTTTACACCCTACACATCTACCCCATCTTGCCGCCCGAGAAGTTTCATGATGGCGGGAAGCACTGGGTTTCACGTCGTCTGCGCCCTAACAAATATGCTGAAATCTGATTGCGTGGTAAGTCATGCAACATTTGTTTTTCATGTTACACTGATTGGTTACTTTTATAGAAAACACTTGGGTGTAAAGGCATGGAAGAGTGGGATATCGGTGAGTTCTATTTGATATACTTACAATGACATTCTATTCTCACTATACAACTCTAGTTCATCATGATTATGTCGTATAATAAAATTTATATCACTCGTACAGTTACAATAACTTGAAGACGTCAATGACTCGGAGATGACCTGAACATCAAATTAAGTGTTCTCATGTGGTCTCTCCTAGCACTATGAATTTATGATATCTTCAGGTTGAATTCACGTTCACGCCATGCACAAATTTTGCAACAATGTGTAATCATGCGTTAGAAATGGGTACTAGATATTTGGTATGTCACGGCGCACCCCGCCCTTTATGGCCTTAGTTTAGTAATATGCTCCTTGTCACTTGGGACTCGGACAGCTAGCCAGCTTTCAACTCTGTCAGTCGATGCATCATGGAACAAGAATTCTGTCAGACATGCATCAGTAGTTGAACGTTTTTGCAAGGATTTGAATATTTTATCAGTGCGTAAGAGTGCCTCTTACATTTTTCTCTCCAACACCTGCACTAGACTAATCATTCGCTCGCTCTCTCTGTTCAGCGCTCAGCCCTTGCACCGCCATTTGTGTGGCTTGTGCCCCGTGGTACCCTATGTACATGTTCTGGCAATGTTCTGTTCTACCCCGCTTCCCCTCAGTCCTTCCACGTCGCCTTGACCTTACGCACGGCCCTCCCTTGCTCGTTCCCCACCCCTTGCTCGTTCCCCGTGAACAAGCTGCATCGCTGATGACGATGCCCGCACAGCCCCCATCAGCCACATCAACGACGCCAACGTCGTTGACAACGGCCATCACCAGCCTACCCCCAGCCTCAAAAGGGCCCCGCAGAGCCCTGGGCACCCCAAGTTGACTCCAACACCATAGGACAATGGCGCATGCCTGTGCCACCCCCCTGCTGCCTAGGACCCCCAGCGCGTCGAGTGTGGCCCACACAGCTGCTGCCACGTCACGGATGCCCCAGACAGCATCCCCAGCCCTCCTGCGCCCTGAACAGCCCCCAGCCGTTCCCACCCCACCCCCCCACAACCTACAACGCCCCCTGTCCCGTCCCAACGCCCCGTTCGCCGCCCTGAGCCCCCTGCTGCCCCTGCCACCTCGCGTTCGACGATGCTGACCTCACCCCATCGTTCCATGCCCCCCTCTGCACCATCACCATTGCCCGCACCTGACTGCACCCCCCCATCCACTGCCCTCCCCCTGCCCCAGCATGCCTCGGCGACACATACTTGCATTGGCCTCTGTTCACCCCTGTGCCCCCCGGCTTCCCTACCCGACCCCTGCCGCATGCCCCCAACCGTTCTCCAACACAGGGAACGACCAGACGGCCCCCAGCATCGAGACGGCCTAGCGTTTGAATACTGCCGTTCTCCTGTCACCTTGCGTTCGACGACGACGACCTCCACCCATCTCTCCAGGCCTCCCGCTGCCCACCGTTTGCCACGCCTTCCACGACGTCCCCTGCCAGTGCTTGTTCTGCTGACCTCGATCCCACATTGCTGTCCCCTGCACCCTGTCGACCGCATGCCCACCCACGAGCACCCTGCCCCTGTCCTAGCACCCTGTCCATGTCACCTCTCAACCCCTAGCCCCTGCACCATGTCCAATGCCTGTCACCATCACCATCCTCGTCAACACCCTCGTTGTTGTAGGGGTAACGGTCTGTTGGTAGTTCGTTGACTTGAGTGGTCACGTCGCAAGGGTTAGGGTAAGCTAGGTCAACAGGAGGGGAAGAGAATCAAAGCACGGAGGGTGGAGGGGACAGCCGACGAAGGAGTAGGAGGCCCTTGTAGATCGAAACGTAGATAATCTTGCACCGAACAATCGATGAAAGAGAAAATAACACGATCTAATTACGATCAACGGAGTCACGTGACGTTCGCGTCGAGATAACGTGTTCGTAGACTCTGAGACCGGGAATAGATGGACGAATGTCCCTGTAAACTTATAACTTGGGAACTTAGCTTGTAATTCTACACCTTGATGTGCAGGGTACTTAGAAACTTGTGATGATCGATGGGGAGTTGTTAAGAGAGTGAGCGACGTGGGGATCAATAATAGATTTCGCTGCTCCATTCGAGAGGTGGGAGGACACCTTATATACAAACGACGAGTAGTTACGGACCGAAAACTGATCACTCGCGTTCTCTCGCGATGACCAGTCCAAACAACCAGAAAAGTAGGCTAAGACCAAGAAGGAAAAGAAGATCGAAGTAAAAGAAATCCCGGACGTTGCAAAGTTGTTCTGTAGGCCTTCTCGAGTCCTCATCTAGGGGTTTTCACTGTTGGCAATGGCTCGGGGAGAAGTTCTTCATTGGGGCCTTCTATTGACGTGACGTCGCTTGTCCCCCTCAAGCGCGGAAGGCACCCGAATGGGACTTCTCGACCCTACGTCCAGCAGATCGGCCCGTCGATTTGGATGTTGAGGTGCCGAGGTGTCGGTGATTCTTGATGTGGCGGATCGTCGTCGCAAATGAATTTTAATAGATCAAAAGAAGTAAAAAAAAGAATTGAAGTCAGCCCGTCCATTTCCTCTCGCGGCCTGATACTGTCTGTGAAGATGCCGAGGGAAAGGGGAAATGTTGACTATCGCGTGATATTGGTACGAAAAGCCTATGAAGTAAAAATAGAATAAAAATTGTTAGTAACACGGAATGCATAGGAAATGTGTGAGATTCAAGTAATTATGCCGAGGTGGCATTGTTGCAACAAAATATTGGGGCTTGATGGAGGGTGACGAAAAGGTGGGGTTGACGAGTGGGGCTCATCACCCTACCACAGGTGCAGGAGACTTCGCATGATGCCCTCATCATGCCGTGAAAAGAGACAAACATAAAGGAAAGAATCAAACGGAAATTTGATGATGGGATGTCAAGACTATGCATAAAATCCTGTAGAGCATGCGCATCAATACCGCAACGGAACTGTATACTCAGCGTGTGGTGTCGAAGATCCTTGAATGTTTTCATGGGCACGTTGTCCAGCTGTCTCGAGATATTACTTGAACTTTCTTGGTGTCCCGTTATTACGTAGAGACAGGTGACGCTTAATGGCGGGATCCTATTGTCGGTAATGTTGTGGACGCCGTGATAGAGCTGCGCCGAAGAATCTATCAGTAATCGCTTGCCAGTAAAATGAAGACTCCGCTCCAAATTGGAAAAGCTAATCGGTGTTGGCGATGGCGTTACTGGCGTGGCCGTCTTTTGACAGTCGACTAATGGATGCACGGGGTCGAAGTTCAGGACGTGGGGTGGAGGCCGTAATGAAGTAAGCCGTCGTTTACTGTCTTCAAAGCTCGCGGAACTGTTGCGGAGAATGGGGACAAAAACGTCGATGTATTTGATGGACTGGATGGCGCCATGGAGGGCGGAGAGTATTGTAAGACCGTGTTTTGCTGATATCTTGGGAGGGGGAAGCTTCAATACTTTGATCTTGATGTGCGAGATGGTCGACGTTGTTGCAACCAGCAGGCGCAGCCAGGCTTTGTAACCGATCGGTCCGTGTGGGTCGTGATGGGGAGCATGTGGTAGGAACAACAAATCTAAACGTTCCGTAACCATGGGCACTGCATGGATTGATCTGTAAACGGCGTCGTCAGTTCGCGGAAAGTAAAGAGAAAAGAACGGAGTTAAGCGTTCGCGCTTATTGGTACGGTGTTTGTACGAAACGAGGCACTCGACATCGCGATGAGTTTTGAAAGTCGTTGAGTAACACCGTAAGAATGGAAATTTTGCTGGCATCTTGTGAGGGAGAAGGGTCGATTCGGAGTTCTCAATGGGAATACGATCGATGAGGTCGTGTGATCTCGTTACTTGAGTATCCGGGTTGTTTTGAAGGAGTTGTGGTAGAAATGACGGAAAATCGGTGACAATGACGGGCGTTGTATGAAACATAGCCTTGGGAAACAATTCGTTAGCTCGTTGTACATGCAGAGAGGATGCTAAGCGAAATTCGGGCCGTTGTTTGACTCCATTAATAAACGTTTGCTGTGCGTCGCCAGTATCGTCGGTGTCCTGCGAGTTTTCGCGAGGACAGGCTGCCGAAGTGTCTTCATCATCATGGCCTTCTACTTTCTCGTTCCAATTCCCCGGAAAGTCCTTATGATCGTTGATGCGGCCAGCTCGAGGTTCCATAGGAGGAGGTATTCGTAGAGCAGGTTGTCGATGAGGTGAGAATGTTGAAAAATTAGTAGGAATTGGGGAAGCAGAAGACCGTACTGGTGAGCAATAAGCCACGTAGCAAGCGTTGTCGATGGGATCCGTGTCGTCGGACTGGAAACTTGAAGACTTCGTCGTAGAGGGAGATTGTTTAGCTGCCCACTCGTCGCGTAGCGCCTGTGCGATGCCGCCACCAGGTACTCCTCTTGGAAGGGCACTACCGTCTGCACGTACAAGTTGTCCGTTCGGGGAGTAGGCCACCAAACCATCATCGACCAGGGTTCGGACTTCCGGACAGTCTTGAATTCCTAATCTGTGTGTGTTAGCCTTATCGCAAATACAGCACTTAGTACGTTCGGTGGGCGCCCTGTTACTCCCAGTTGTCCTAGCTGTCACGAGTTCTCGGAGGGTGTCGACTTGTGCCTGATGTAACTCTTGTATTTGACGGAATTGACCAAGTTGCAGCTCTTGCATCTGCTTGGCCAGAACTTCGATCGTTGAAGGGGTCGTAGGATCTACCATAGGGACTGTAGGGACATTTTTAGTATTTAATATTACCCTTTTCTTTTTCTTTCGGGTAGATTTCGCGGGGGGCCGACTCTCTGAGTCTGAATCGTCAGCAGGGCCATCGGAATACGAACTGTATGCATCGTTAAATAGGTCATCTTCATCGAACTCTTGCTGTAATAGAATTAAAACGTCGTCCCTAGCAGGAGGGGACTGTATCGTTGTGTTAGCTGCTGGTAATTGGCGCCGAATTGTCTTCTGTTGGGCCTTAGGCATGCCTCTAAAAAATAGTATATTAGCATCGTTTTCGGAGAGCTGATTACTTGCGATAAGATGCGAGGCCTGAGCCGTGAAATCCCGATAATATTCGTCCACATCTTGAATGCACGTGAAGGACTCGTGTCCCGCATGTCGTTTGACCCATCTTCGTAGCTTGTCCGAGGAAACGTGGGGCTTCCGATCGTTCGAGCCATAGAGCTTCACTAGGTAGGCACGGGTTGCCGTCCAATCATGTTGAGACCAGAGCGCGGCTGCTTCGATAACGTAACGGACGCGTCGATGGCAATATCGTAACATGTATGCTGGAAGGTCGTTGTATGCGAGCTGTGCAGAGTCAGCATGCATTTCGAGTGAATCTAAAAAGTTGTGAATATGTCGTCCTTTGAAGAGAGGTGCGTCAGGAGATCCGGGCGTTGGCATGGGTATGGCGAAGATGTGATGAGCCATCGTGCGGCACACTGCTTTGAGAATCAGAAGGATGCCGAGAGCGTATGAAAATTCAAGAGACGTCGAATGTAGTGAGGGAAAGGAACGTGCGACCGAAGCAACAGAGAACTTGAGGAGTGAGGAGCCGTAGACTTTCTGGATTTTGATCTTGATCCTGGAAGACACGGTAGACTCCAAGTCAAACCGTGAGAGGGACACACAGTGTCACGCTCAGGAGGGCTTGAAGTGCGGTTTGTTGAACGCGTTTGGGTGCGTGCGGACACGTTGGTTCGTGGGAGTGAGTTCGAGAATGTAAGGACGGTTTGACTTGAAGAGTCCGAGTGCGGTTCGCTGAACGCGTTTGGGTGCGTTTGGGCGCGTTGGTTGGTGGGCGTGAGTTCGAAAGTGTAAGGGTCTTCAGTAAAATAAATGAGCGCGTTGAAAAACTTGAAGGGAATGGATTGAGTGACGAACAGTCAGACTCAATGAATGCAGGTGACAAAAAGTCAGACCTGCTGGCGACGAAAAACGAGAAGGAGACACACGGAGCGCGGACGAGATGAGCAGCAAAGGAATCAGGAATGAGTATGAAACAACGGAGAGCAAGCGAGACCAGGAGAAATGACGTTGTTGTAGACCTTTCACGCGCGTTGAGTTGCGCGTTGTGTACGGTGAGCGTGAGTCCCGAAAGTATAGAACTGGTTGCAGAAAATTGAACGTTTTGACGATTTTGAAGGGCGCGGACGTGAATGAAGAGCAGCCGCAAAGTTTGTCTGATTGGTGAGGCAGTGGAAAGGGTGCGGCTGTAATTTTGGGCGTTCGTCGTTGATGGTTGGTTTTCTGTAGTGTACAGATTAGCAACGACAAGCAGAGGGTTTGCTTACCAGGAATCAAGTTCGCGACTAATGAACGGAATACTCGACGTCCCCTGTCTCGGTCACCAGTTGTTGTAGGGGTAACGGTCTGTTGGTAGTTCGTTGACTTGAGTGGTCACGTCGCAAGGGTTAGGGTAAGCTAGGTCAACAGGAGGGGAAGAGAATCAAAGCACGGAGGGTGGAGGGGACAGCCGACGAAGGAGTAGGAGGCCCTTGTAGATCGAAACGTAGATAATCTTGCACCGAACAATCGATGAAAGAGAAAATAACACGATCTAATTACGATCAACGGAGTCACGTGACGTTCGCGTCGAGATAACGTGTTCGTAGACTCTGAGACCGGGAATAGATGGACGAATGTCCCTGTAAACTTATAACTTGGGAACTTAGCTTGTAATTCTACACCTTGATGTGCAGGGTACTTAGAAACTTGTGATGATCGATGGGGAGTTGTTAAGAGAGTGAGCGACGTGGGGATCAATAATAGATTTCGCTGCTCCATTCGAGAGGTGGGAGGACACCTTATATACAAACGACGAGTAGTTACGGACCGAAAACTGATCACTCGCGTTCTCTCGCGATGACCAGTCCAAACAACCAGAAAAGTAGGCTAAGACCAAGAAGGAAAAGAAGATCGAAGTAAAAGAAATCCCGGACGTTGCAAAGTTGTTCTGTAGGCCTTCTCGAGTCCTCATCTAGGGGTTTTCACTGTTGGCAATGGCTCGGGGAGAAGTTCTTCATTGGGGCCTTCTATTGACGTGACGTCGCTTGTCCCCCTCAAGCGCGGAAGGCACCCGAATGGGACTTCTCGACCCTACGTCCAGCAGATCGGCCCGTCGATTTGGATGTTGAGGTGCCGAGGTGTCGGTGATTCTTGATGTGGCGGATCGTCGTCGCAAATGAATTTTAATAGATCAAAAGAAGTAAAAAAAAGAATTGAAGTCAGCCCGTCCATTTCCTCTCGCGGCCTGATACTGTCTGTGAAGATGCCGAGGGAAAGGGGAAATGTTGACTATCGCGTGATATTGGTACGAAAAGCCTATGAAGTAAAAATAGAATAAAAATTGTTAGTAACACGGAATGCATAGGAAATGTGTGAGATTCAAGTAATTATGCCGAGGTGGCATTGTTGCAACAAAATATTGGGGCTTGATGGAGGGTGACGAAAAGGTGGGGTTGACGAGTGGGGCTCATCACCCTACCACAGGTGCAGGAGACTTCGCATGATGCCCTCATCATGCCGTGAAAAGAGACAAACATAAAGGAAAGAATCAAACGGAAATTTGATGATGGGATGTCAAGACTATGCATAAAATCCTGTAGAGCATGCGCATCAATACCGCAACGGAACTGTATACTCAGCGTGTGGTGTCGAAGATCCTTGAATGTTTTCATGGGCACGTTGTCCAGCTGTCTCGAGATATTACTTGAACTTTCTTGGTGTCCCGTTATTACGTAGAGACAGGTGACGCTTAATGGCGGGATCCTATTGTCGGTAATGTTGTGGACGCCGTGATAGAGCTGCGCCGAAGAATCTATCAGTAATCGCTTGCCAGTAAAATGAAGACTCCGCTCCAAATTGGAAAAGCTAATCGGTGTTGGCGATGGCGTTACTGGCGTGGCCGTCTTTTGACAGTCGACTAATGGATGCACGGGGTCGAAGTTCAGGACGTGGGGTGGAGGCCGTAATGAAGTAAGCCGTCGTTTACTGTCTTCAAAGCTCGCGGAACTGTTGCGGAGAATGGGGACAAAAACGTCGATGTATTTGATGGACTGGATGGCGCCATGGAGGGCGGAGAGTATTGTAAGACCGTGTTTTGCTGATATCTTGGGAGGGGGAAGCTTCAATACTTTGATCTTGATGTGCGAGATGGTCGACGTTGTTGCAACCAGCAGGCGCAGCCAGGCTTTGTAACCGATCGGTCCGTGTGGGTCGTGATGGGGAGCATGTGGTAGGAACAACAAATCTAAACGTTCCGTAACCATGGGCACTGCATGGATTGATCTGTAAACGGCGTCGTCAGTTCGCGGAAAGTAAAGAGAAAAGAACGGAGTTAAGCGTTCGCGCTTATTGGTACGGTGTTTGTACGAAACGAGGCACTCGACATCGCGATGAGTTTTGAAAGTCGTTGAGTAACACCGTAAGAATGGAAATTTTGCTGGCATCTTGTGAGGGAGAAGGGTCGATTCGGAGTTCTCAATGGGAATACGATCGATGAGGTCGTGTGATCTCGTTACTTGAGTATCCGGGTTGTTTTGAAGGAGTTGTGGTAGAAATGACGGAAAATCGGTGACAATGACGGGCGTTGTATGAAACATAGCCTTGGGAAACAATTCGTTAGCTCGTTGTACATGCAGAGAGGATGCTAAGCGAAATTCGGGCCGTTGTTTGACTCCATTAATAAACGTTTGCTGTGCGTCGCCAGTATCGTCGGTGTCCTGCGAGTTTTCGCGAGGACAGGCTGCCGAAGTGTCTTCATCATCATGGCCTTCTACTTTCTCGTTCCAATTCCCCGGAAAGTCCTTATGATCGTTGATGCGGCCAGCTCGAGGTTCCATAGGAGGAGGTATTCGTAGAGCAGGTTGTCGATGAGGTGAGAATGTTGAAAAATTAGTAGGAATTGGGGAAGCAGAAGACCGTACTGGTGAGCAATAAGCCACGTAGCAAGCGTTGTCGATGGGATCCGTGTCGTCGGACTGGAAACTTGAAGACTTCGTCGTAGAGGGAGATTGTTTAGCTGCCCACTCGTCGCGTAGCGCCTGTGCGATGCCGCCACCAGGTACTCCTCTTGGAAGGGCACTACCGTCTGCACGTACAAGTTGTCCGTTCGGGGAGTAGGCCACCAAACCATCATCGACCAGGGTTCGGACTTCCGGACAGTCTTGAATTCCTAATCTGTGTGTGTTAGCCTTATCGCAAATACAGCACTTAGTACGTTCGGTGGGCGCCCTGTTACTCCCAGTTGTCCTAGCTGTCACGAGTTCTCGGAGGGTGTCGACTTGTGCCTGATGTAACTCTTGTATTTGACGGAATTGACCAAGTTGCAGCTCTTGCATCTGCTTGGCCAGAACTTCGATCGTTGAAGGGGTCGTAGGATCTACCATAGGGACTGTAGGGACATTTTTAGTATTTAATATTACCCTTTTCTTTTTCTTTCGGGTAGATTTCGCGGGGGGCCGACTCTCTGAGTCTGAATCGTCAGCAGGGCCATCGGAATACGAACTGTATGCATCGTTAAATAGGTCATCTTCATCGAACTCTTGCTGTAATAGAATTAAAACGTCGTCCCTAGCAGGAGGGGACTGTATCGTTGTGTTAGCTGCTGGTAATTGGCGCCGAATTGTCTTCTGTTGGGCCTTAGGCATGCCTCTAAAAAATAGTATATTAGCATCGTTTTCGGAGAGCTGATTACTTGCGATAAGATGCGAGGCCTGAGCCGTGAAATCCCGATAATATTCGTCCACATCTTGAATGCACGTGAAGGACTCGTGTCCCGCATGTCGTTTGACCCATCTTCGTAGCTTGTCCGAGGAAACGTGGGGCTTCCGATCGTTCGAGCCATAGAGCTTCACTAGGTAGGCACGGGTTGCCGTCCAATCATGTTGAGACCAGAGCGCGGCTGCTTCGATAACGTAACGGACGCGTCGATGGCAATATCGTAACATGTATGCTGGAAGGTCGTTGTATGCGAGCTGTGCAGAGTCAGCATGCATTTCGAGTGAATCTAAAAAGTTGTGAATATGTCGTCCTTTGAAGAGAGGTGCGTCAGGAGATCCGGGCGTTGGCATGGGTATGGCGAAGATGTGATGAGCCATCGTGCGGCACACTGCTTTGAGAATCAGAAGGATGCCGAGAGCGTATGAAAATTCAAGAGACGTCGAATGTAGTGAGGGAAAGGAACGTGCGACCGAAGCAACAGAGAACTTGAGGAGTGAGGAGCCGTAGACTTTCTGGATTTTGATCTTGATCCTGGAAGACACGGTAGACTCCAAGTCAAACCGTGAGAGGGACACACAGTGTCACGCTCAGGAGGGCTTGAAGTGCGGTTTGTTGAACGCGTTTGGGTGCGTGCGGACACGTTGGTTCGTGGGAGTGAGTTCGAGAATGTAAGGACGGTTTGACTTGAAGAGTCCGAGTGCGGTTCGCTGAACGCGTTTGGGTGCGTTTGGGCGCGTTGGTTGGTGGGCGTGAGTTCGAAAGTGTAAGGGTCTTCAGTAAAATAAATGAGCGCGTTGAAAAACTTGAAGGGAATGGATTGAGTGACGAACAGTCAGACTCAATGAATGCAGGTGACAAAAAGTCAGACCTGCTGGCGACGAAAAACGAGAAGGAGACACACGGAGCGCGGACGAGATGAGCAGCAAAGGAATCAGGAATGAGTATGAAACAACGGAGAGCAAGCGAGACCAGGAGAAATGACGTTGTTGTAGACCTTTCACGCGCGTTGAGTTGCGCGTTGTGTACGGTGAGCGTGAGTCCCGAAAGTATAGAACTGGTTGCAGAAAATTGAACGTTTTGACGATTTTGAAGGGCGCGGACGTGAATGAAGAGCAGCCGCAAAGTTTGTCTGATTGGTGAGGCAGTGGAAAGGGTGCGGCTGTAATTTTGGGCGTTCGTCGTTGATGGTTGGTTTTCTGTAGTGTACAGATTAGCAACGACAAGCAGAGGGTTTGCTTACCAGGAATCAAGTTCGCGACTAATGAACGGAATACTCGACGTCCCCTGTCTCGGTCACCAGTTGTTGTAGGGGTAACGGTCTGTTGGTAGTTCGTTGACTTGAGTGGTCACGTCGCAAGGGTTAGGGTAAGCTAGGTCAACAGGAGGGGAAGAGAATCAAAGCACGGAGGGTGGAGGGGACAGCCGACGAAGGAGTAGGAGGCCCTTGTAGATCGAAACGTAGATAATCTTGCACCGAACAATCGATGAAAGAGAAAATAACACGATCTAATTACGATCAACGGAGTCACGTGACGTTCGCGTCGAGATAACGTGTTCGTAGACTCTGAGACCGGGAATAGATGGACGAATGTCCCTGTAAACTTATAACTTGGGAACTTAGCTTGTAATTCTACACCTTGATGTGCAGGGTACTTAGAAACTTGTGATGATCGATGGGGAGTTGTTAAGAGAGTGAGCGACGTGGGGATCAATAATAGATTTCGCTGCTCCATTCGAGAGGTGGGAGGACACCTTATATACAAACGACGAGTAGTTACGGACCGAAAACTGATCACTCGCGTTCTCTCGCGATGACCAGTCCAAACAACCAGAAAAGTAGGCTAAGACCAAGAAGGAAAAGAAGATCGAAGTAAAAGAAATCCCGGACGTTGCAAAGTTGTTCTGTAGGCCTTCTCGAGTCCTCATCTAGGGGTTTTCACTGTTGGCAATGGCTCGGGGAGAAGTTCTTCATTGGGGCCTTCTATTGACGTGACGTCGCTTGTCCCCCTCAAGCGCGGAAGGCACCCGAATGGGACTTCTCGACCCTACGTCCAGCAGATCGGCCCGTCGATTTGGATGTTGAGGTGCCGAGGTGTCGGTGATTCTTGATGTGGCGGATCGTCGTCGCAAATGAATTTTAATAGATCAAAAGAAGTAAAAAAAAGAATTGAAGTCAGCCCGTCCATTTCCTCTCGCGGCCTGATACTGTCTGTGAAGATGCCGAGGGAAAGGGGAAATGTTGACTATCGCGTGATATTGGTACGAAAAGCCTATGAAGTAAAAATAGAATAAAAATTGTTAGTAACACGGAATGCATAGGAAATGTGTGAGATTCAAGTAATTATGCCGAGGTGGCATTGTTGCAACAAAATATTGGGGCTTGATGGAGGGTGACGAAAAGGTGGGGTTGACGAGTGGGGCTCATCACCCTACCACATCGTCAACACGCAGCGACAACCAAAGAGTGCCTCTTCAACTGATCGAAGCTTATCCCCATCCACACCTAGTATCACACATTATTCCAGTAGTATACTTTGAGGCCTTGTCCTGTATCTTAGCTATTATCTCCGAATATACTAAGTTCCTAACATCTCTTGTTCCCCTTGAGTGTTGGAAGCTCTGGCTTCCTTCCAGCATGAAAATTCTAGGGAAGAATGATATTAAAGGGGATGCTAATATATGGTCATATCTTTCACTCAAAAAATGATATGTTATGATAAAATACTATCATTCTGTCAGATAAAGCATCAGCAGTTGAACATTTCTTGCAAGGGCTTTAGCATTTTACCAGTGCATGAAAATTCTAGAGAAGAATGATATTAAAGGAGATGTTATTATACAGTCATTTTTTTCACTCAAAAAACTCTTTGTTATGGTAAAATACTATCATGCCTTGCAATTCTGTCAGACAAAGTATCAGCTGTTGAACATTTTTTGCAAGAATTTGAATATCTTATCAGTGCATGAAAATTCTACAGAAGAATTATATTAAAGGAGATGTTAATATATGGTCATTTCTGGCACTTGAACAACTGTATGTAATGGTAAAATGTTATCATGCCTCACAGTTCTGCCAGTCAAAGCATCAGTGCATGATCCCTTGTCACCTTTATTTCACCATCTTGTAAGGCCTTGCCAAGTCTTATCAACTGATTGCGGAGTGCTAATTGTTGATCAGATCTGTCTAGTTATACCAGACCCCTGCCGATTTCCAGATGGAGGTTGACCAGCCATTTGGTGGAATCACTGTGGTTTTTGGAGGAGACTTTCACCAGATCCTGCCTGTGATTGAGAGGGGTTCCCAACCTCAGATAGTGGGGGCATCCTTGCAGCACTCTGTTCTCTGGCACCACATCAAGGTCCTCCATCTGAAAATCAACATGTGCCTCAACACAGCCAATGCTCAGGAGCAAGATTTTGCACAGTGGCAGCTGGAGGTAGGAAAGGGTGGCCATACAGATGAGAACTGCAACATCACTCTTCCTGAGCATTTCAAGTGTGCTGAGAACACTGTGTCATCACTCATTGACACCATCTATCCTGGGATCTCCAACCCTCATCAGCATCCAGATGAATACTTCTCACAGAGGGTGATTCTGGCCTGCCGCAATGATGATGTGGATGACTTGAACCATACTGTGCTTCAGAAGTTTCCTGGACAGGAGCGAGTGTTTCACAGTGTGGATTCCATTGTCAATGATGGGGATGATGAACTGTTGCACCCTACAGAATACCTCAACTCTCTGAATTGCTCAGGTCTACCATTGGCACACTTGGCTCTAAAGGTGGGCTGCCCTGTGATGGTGTTGCGGAACCTGAATTTGGAGGGAGGAGTATGCAATGGGACTCGAGGAATTGTGACAAGAATGAGGAACAGGGTATTGGAGGTACAGCTGATCACTGGAGATCATGCTGGAGAGAAGATATTCATCCCTTGGATGTGACTTCAGCCAATGGAGGGACAGCTGCCTTTTAGGATGAATCAGTTCCAGTTTGCAGTTCGACTCTGCTTCTCTATGTCGATTAACAAATCGCAGGGACAGTCAGTGTGGCATGTAGGATTGGACTTTCAGAGTGCAGTGTTTACACATGGACAGTTTTATGTGGCAGTGTCTCAGGTGAAGTCTGTGCATAATATCAAGGGGATATGGGGGAGTGAAAGTGAAAATGGGATGACAAAGAATATTGTTTATAATGAAGTACTATTAGATTAATGTATATATTGATGTAGAAATAGTTTTAACTGTAGATAAGAAAGGACAAAGTAAAATTGTACATAGCTACTAATTTTGTATTAATTTCCTATTGATTTTCTATTTACTATGAGACCTGGGAAGGGGAGAGGGGTGGAGACAGGAGAGGGGGAGAGGGGGAGGGGGGAGGGGGGGGAGGGGGGGGGACATGGGGACATGGGGGACATGGGGACATGGGGGACATGGGGACATGGGGGACATGGGAGGAGGGGGGGGGGGGACAGAGAAAGAGGGGAACAGGAGGAGAGACCTGGAAAGAGGAGGAGAGGGGGGAGACCTGGGAAGGGGAGAGGGGGGGAGACAGCAGGAGAGGGGGGGAGACAGGAGAGGGGGAGAGGAGGGAGGGAGAAGGGCTGTGAGGGAAAGGGGTGGGAGGGTGGGAAGGGGGAGGGGTGGGAGGGTGGGAAGGGGGAGGGGTGGGAGGGTGGGAAGGGGGAGGGGTGGGAGGGTGGGAAGGGGGAGGGGTGGGAGGGTGGGAAGGGGGAGGGGTGGGAGGGTGGGAAGGGGGAGGGGTGGGAGGGTGGGAAGGGGGAGGGGTGGGAGGGTGGGAAGGGGGAGGGGTGGGAGGGTGGGAAGGGGGAGGGGTGGGAGGGTGGGAAGGGGGAGGGGTGGGATGGGAAGGGGGAGGGGTGGGATGGGAAGGGGGAGGGGTAGGATGGGGGGAGGATGGGGAATGAAAGGATCTGCACCAATGGGCTAGAGAAAGGGGGAATGGGGGGAAGGAGGTGGGAGGGTGAGGAGGATGGATGAGGAGAAGGGGGAGGGGTGAGGGAGGGGATGTGAAGGTGAGGGACTGATAGTGAAGCAGGGTGTGAGGATGAGGGGGTGTGAGAGGGAGAGGAAAGGATGTGAGGGGGAGGGGGAGGGATGTGAGACAGAGTGAGGGAGGGGGGAGAGGGGAAGTGGGGAGAGAGGGGAAGTGGGGAAAGGGGGAGAGTGGGGAGAGAGAGTGTGTGGGGAAAAGAAGGGGGGTTGGATGTGAGGAAAAGAGGTGTGAGCATAAGGGGGATAGGCCAGGCAGTGGGGAGAATGAGCAAGTGGGGGTGATATGGGAAGGGGGAGGGGGGGGGTGGTGGCTCTATGAAAACCCTCCTATACATGGGCAGGGGCCAAAGGTCCCTGCCTGTGTTGACAAGATGTGTATGTTGGATATTAAATGGCTGATACTAAGAAAAGGCTGTGTGAGATTGGAGGGATTGAGGGAGATGGCCTGGCTCTGCTGTGTATATCCATTTCCTTGGTTGGGCTTTTGTTCTTAGGAGTATGTTATGTCACACAGGGTGACTGGACTGGAAATGGCTTCCATGCTCAGACACAGACAGGGGCCTGTGGTTGCTGACTGTGGTAATAAGATGTATATGGGGATTTCTGATGACAGGATGAGTAAAGGATGCGAGCAGGGGGTTCAGGGGGCTGCGCCCCCTGACAAGCTGAAGAAGCGGGCTGCAGGAGCGATGCAAGTGAAGCGAGAAGAGTGCCGGAGGCATGCTTCAGAAGCTTGTTATGTTGTAACTATAGGTTTCAGCACTCAGACAAGTGCTGCAAACCTCCTATTTACTTATAAACTATGTAATATACCAGTGTAATATCTTATACATCTTACTTAAGGGGGAAGTGACACTCCAGAGGAAAGGGGAGTTTGTGGAAGCCAGGTATTTGTTACTGTTTAGTTCCAGTAAACAAACGCAAATGTGTCGCATCAACACAATGTGACGTGTCACATTCATTTTGTTTACTGAAACCAAACAGTAACAAATATCAACTGGTATATATATCCTGGCTTCCATGAGCTCCCCTTTCCTCTGGAGTGTCACTTCCCCCTTAAGTAAGATGTATAAGATATTACACTGTCTATTACATAGTTTATAAGTAAATAGGAGGTTTGCAGCACTTGTCTGAGTGCTGAAGCCTATAATTACAACATAAACACCTTGTATATAGAAATTTGGTGACAGGTTGGGTATGGGTTGCAGGTACTCAATGTGCAACCCATTGTGGAAGGGGAATTTGCCCAGCTGGGATCTTTGTTGTTGGGTCATCATGTCGCGCTGTAAAAGGTAAGGCTGAATGAAGAAAACATGTGACAAAAGTGTCAAACACATTGTCAGTGGAGAAGAGAGATGAAACAGGGAGTTCTCAAAAGGATCAAGAACTTGTGTATAAAGGTGTCAAAGTGGGGCGCATTTGTGAATGACACATCGCAATCAAGCCAATTGATGATCGAGCTGCATGGGAAATGGGGGAGAGACAGTCAATGGAAGGGGAGATCGAGTCCAATGGGGCTCGATATGAGAAAACGCGCGTTGGTGTGGAACAGAAATCAGTGGACACATTGATTCACACTGAGTTGAGGTGAGAAAAGGGCCATGTTGCCCTATAACTGTAGAAACTTATGTAATTAACGTCGAAACTACACCATGGTGTGTAGTTGTCTTGAGGGAACTTGAGTCATCATGTGGAGTCCTTATAGGGAGCAAGAAAGTGGGGGAAGAAGAGCATGCTCCATTTGAGAGGTGGGAGGTCACCTTATATACATACAAAGGTTTGGGGATCAACTAACATGTGATTGTGCATGTACTCTTGTGCCAATCAGACCAAGAGAAAAGAAAAATGAAGTAATAAAAGGGCGGATGTGGACAAATGGGGAAGTAAGTATAAAAATAGAATACTCAACAAAAATAAGGATGGACAGTTGTCAGTCTGGTGTCATCGAGTCCTTGTCATTAAGCCTCAGAGTACAGGAATTGCTCGGGGAGTGGACGATCTTCAAGGTGCTCTATTGACATGATGTCACTTGGGACCCCAGCAAGCATGGAGCACTCTAAAAAGATGTCCCTCGACCCTACTCATCTGCACCATCAGCCTTCCAAGTCGGATTTTGACTAGCCATAGAAGGGGAAAGGTGTTGATGCATCAATTCTCAAAGAAAAGTCTGAAGATTAAATAAAAATATTCAAAGAATAAAAAATAAAACCAAAACCAAAACCCAACCCTTCGAGATGAGTGAGGATTTCAATAGAAATCTTGAAGGAGCATTGCATGTGACAGGTTCGCGAGGCTAGGATATTGAGTAAATCCATGGAACTTAAGGGCAGTCTCGATGATCTATCTGAGGTTCAGAAAAGGGGAAGAGGTTTATTAGAAATAAGAATAAACAATAAAAGAAAGAAAGAAGGGAATAATACGAATACTTAAGGATTCCTGGCCATGTCAAGGGTCCCATGGGAAATACTTCGGAAGTGGGAAGTCGACGGGTATGTCATCTCCCCCTTCCACACTGTACCCATATGTCATGCACCATTCCGCCGGCTATGCAAAACCCGATGGGTTTACCGACGGATACCTGAAGTGGTACTCACATGATCACTCCAAAAGTGGTATTCAATTGCAGTACAGGAATGACTCAGAAACCAGGATAAAGAAAGGTATAGAATATTCCAGACCTCGGAGACACCGCGCGATGCCCGACTTATTAGTAACTACTTAGTAATCTTCTTAACAATCCCGCTATTCAAGACTATGCTAGATTATAGTAGAAACATTTGTACTTAGTATATAAGCTCGCACATTAGGTCGAGCTATCCAGTTTGAATATTGATTTGTTAACTCTAGTTGGATTCCAGTTCAACTCTCTAGTTCTTCCTCCCTCGGAACCCCCGACACATTTCCGCGTACCTGAAAACTCACTCCTGAAATCAGGGACAACCAGTGTGGAAGGGGAAGACGACATACCTGTCGACTTCCTACTTCCGAGGCATTTCCCACAGGACCCCCGACATGGCCAGGGATCCTTAAGTATTTGTATTATTCTGTTCTTTCTTTCTCTTATTGTTTATCCATACATCTAATTAACCTTCTCCCCAACTTCGAGACACAGGTAGAAGTCAGTGACGTCCTTGAAGGTCTACAAATGCCTCAACATGTCGATCTCTTGGGTTTATCATTCGTCGTGTGTCCTCAAGACTCTCGTCAAGATTTGTACACCCAACTTGAAGGGCTGGGTTTTGGTTTTGATTTTATTTTCCTTTCTTCGAACACTTTGATTTATTCTTCACACTTCCCTTTGAGAACCAAGATTCTGGCATGTACCCCCTCCCATGGCTAGCTGTTTCTGACTCGACGGGCTGATCTGTCAGATGAGTAGGGTTGAGGGGGCACACTGGATGGTACTCCGCACTTGCTTGGGCCCCAGGTGACGTCTCGTCAATAGAGGGCCTCAGTGCTAGTCCCCTCCCTGAGCCATTCCTGACAGTTGAGGCTCTGAGAGGTGGACTCGACGATGCCGGTCCGACAACCACTTGTTCTTGCATTTGTTGAGTGATCTATTTTTATCACCACTTCCTTTTTTGTATATTTCCGCCTCTTTCTTATTTTATTATTCATGCCTCGTGTTCTGATTGGCGCAAGAGTACGCGCGCAATCACATGTGCATATAGCTAGAACTTGTATTTTGTATATAAGGTGTCCTCCCACCTTTCGAATGGAGCACGTTTCTTCCCCTCTCTCTTCTTGGATTCTGTAAGCTTCCCTTATGACGGCCCATCTTTCCTCAAGATAACTACACACGACGTGTAGTTTCCAAGTTAAGTATTCTTGTTTCTACGGTTACTGGGCACCACGGCCCTTTTCTTGTTCATTCCTGATTGGACCAACGAGTCCATCGTTTCCTGTACCATGCCCACGCGCGTATTCTCACATCGAGTGCCTTTGGCCTCGATCTCATTGTCTCGTGTCCCTTTCCCACGCAGTTCGATCATCGATCGATCCGATCGCAACGCGTCGTTCACGAACGCGTCCGCTTTGACCCCTTGGCTCTCAGGTTCTTGACTCCTTTCGAGAACTCTGTGTCTCGTCTCTTTTCCCTTTCCACCACGCGTTTGACACTTTTGTCACGCGTTTACCCCCTTTAGCCTTACCTTTGCCAGCGCGACGTGACGATCTGACCGATCGACCTCAAGAGGGCCGAGACCCCGTCCACACCGGATCAACAGGAGGGCACAACTTCTTACAAGTTGAAGCGAAGTCCCATTTGTTCCCCTTCGGAATCACCGCACATTTTCCGATTCTGCCCGCCCCCACTTTGCACGACCTTAACACCATACCCATGCCTACCTGTACCTGTAACCCACATGGGTTGCCAAACCCATGCTATTCCCTAATTAGACCAAGTCTGGTTATTAACTGGTCTTAACTGGTCTTTACCAGTTACATAGTATAATTAAATATCTTGTAACTGTAACCATAACTGGCATGTAACCAACTGTAACTGAGACCAATGGTCCAGTTACACTGGTTACAGCCCAGTTACGGTCTTGGTTTTTTTCCGGTCCTAGTGACCGGACCTTGAAACACTACTATCAAATAAGCATGTGCAAACTCACTAAGTGTATATAAACCCTCAAGATTTTGCTCTTATGATCCCCCAGGCTTGTCCCATCTAATGTAGTTAGATATAATTAAATTATAATATAATAAAAGTATAATGTAATATAAAATTAGCATAGTCATGTCAGACTGAGGGTTTGGTCCCAGACCAGTCCAAACTGGTCTGCCCCTGGTTTTCTGGGATTGAGAAGCTAGTCAGACTGCTGACTGGGGTGTTCTGAGACTGCACTGAACCAGGACTGATAGTCCTTTTGGACCAGTTCAGGTTTGGTCTGGTCTATGGTCTTTTCCAGTTCAGTGGACTGGACTTTAAAACTATATCCATACAGTATTTGATTGCCCAGTTGTACAGCAAAACAATAAATAGAGTGCCATTTCATAAAATCTCTGTCTATTGTAAATATGAGTACATGACCCCCAGGGGACATGTATGGGCTATCAGGATACCAAATATGAAGTCAATTGCTCCAGAACTCACTGAGAAATTGTGATTCCTTTGGTGTACAAATGAGTGATGCTGTTACATCAATTATTTTTGGGCTATTTATACCTGCCATAGCAAGTTAGGAATTAAGAATCACAACCATTTGTGAGTGTAATATTTTAATGAAATAGGTCAAGCCATTTTATGAACATTTTTTCAGATTTTTAGAGTGTGTCATTGTGCCTATGCAGACTGTACAAGTGACCTATAGTGTACAAGTGAGGGGTCATATACTGTAGGCCCTCTGGTGACAGAATGTAACTGAGGTACTCTACAGTGTCAACATGGAATTTGCATTTCTGCAGCACCACATAAAGGCCATGTTTGCAGAGTTGCCATAATACATCCTTGATGTGCCTCTTGTGTTGAGACATATTGTTGGAGTAGATCAGGATGTCATCCAGATAAATGATGATGATGTAAGGCTGCTGGAAACATACACCCTGTAAACACCAACCAACTCCAGAGCTACACAACTACCTCCAGACTTACACAGCCACCACCAGAACTGCACAGCCACATCCAGTGATTTCACCAATTCCAGTGATTCTCATTCACATCACCACAACAAAACCAACTCCAGAAGTACATATCCACCTCTGGACCTATGTAACCACCTCTGGAGCTATGCAGCCACCTCTGGAGCTATGTGGCCTGTTACAATCGTCACCTGATGGATACCAAATCATTTTCCTTTTCTTACTTACTATCTCTGCTTCTTCTCTTTCCCTTGATACATCTGAAATGTTTCTCCACTTCTCTTCTTTTTGATATATTTGAAACACTTCTTTTCTTTTGTTCTACTATTCTTCTCTCTGTATCAGACCCCTTGATGTCGCATACCACTTAGCACAGCTTTGTCTCTCATGTATATAAGTAGCAGTACAAAGGTCCAAGCTCTCTAGCTTGACCTAAGCAATCTACAGCTTATACCTGCTCAACTCAAACTCGACTAGCTCAGAAAGCCTCTGAGACTAGAGAACTAGATAACTACTTGAAAGCCTCAAGTAGTGGACAACGACCAACCCTTTGTTGACAAGTATAAGCCCTTGTCTTAACATGGCCACCACCAGAGCTGCATGGCCACATCTGGTGATTTCACCTTTACCATTCCATCACCACTCCAGCAATTCCAACTCACTTGTCAACATACACAAAGTCATGCCCCCAAATGGGGACCTGAATTGATGTGTGCCTTTCCTTTATTGAACTCCACTTGATTCAAATTTCTATATTTGTGCATTAGGCTTGATCCAGACACTTCCTCTTACGGCATGGAGCCTGTGCTAATACTTCCTTGTAATTCTTTTTCTTACCTTTGTTCCCACCTCCATGTAACAAAGGTATAGTAATATTATTTTCTAACTACTTTATTGTAACTTATGTTCCTACCTCTGTGCAACAAAGATACCTTGACCCTGTCCTTCTTGACCACCTTAGTGTTGGTTGCCTGACCTTGCACCCTTCCACAGAGCCCTGCAAGATTATGGACATGCAGTCATTCTTAGGTTTTTGTAAGTTCTATTGACGTTTTATTCATGGGTATTCCAATTTCACTGTTCCTCTTACCAGGCTAACTAGAAATAACATCCCCTGGACTTTCACCAACAAGTGCCATCAAGCCTTCCAGAAACTGAAGGAAAAATTTATGCTAGGGTTTGAAGGTCCAGTCTCAAAGACTGGAAAAGACTGTGGACCGGTGTGGCAGGGTCAATGGTCTACTGGAGAATCGTTGACTAGGTTGTCACATTGCAAAAGATGGGGTAAGCAAGAGCAAATACAAAAGGGTGTAAATCCACAAGAGCCTTTGGCTCGATGTGATCAGAGGAACACATGGGACATGTTGTATGCATGCTGCATGCTGTGATTAACAATTGATCGACACGTGATTGATAACGGGTGCATGCAGGTTTCAGCCTCAATCAGCTGACCAGTTATTGTTTGAGGTGTAGGGAGAGGAAGAGACTGGTACTAAAAGATTTGGGTACTTAACTTTGTTGATATTCTTGAGATTTGACTTGAATTAATAAACTTGTTGTTTTGTGTGTATGTCATGGGGTACAATGCAAAAAGACAACTCTATTCAAAGGTGGGAGTGCACCTTAAGTACAAAAATGGGTCAAGAACACTACAAACAACTCCCTCGCACACGTTCTCTTGCATCAAAGGGACCAAACAACAAGAAAATATAAGCCATAAAAGAAGCCTGATAAATGACTGTAAGGAATACTGATGAAACACGAAAGAAGCATACCAGATCCTTGTCTTGGGGTTTCACAGCTGGGAATGATTCGGGGAAAGGCTCATCGATAGGAGTCTCTATATTTACAGAATGCAACTTGTCCCCCAGCAAGTGTGGAGAGCCACCAAACAAAGCTTTTCAACCCTACCATCCAGAAGTTTGGCCCATTGATCTGGATGCTGACTAGCTTTTACCAAGACGAAAATATAAAGAAAGATCCAGTACCGATTCACCAATCATCAGCAATATTGATGTGTCATGTGGTTATAGTGAGGATTATAAATGAACTAGAAAATAGATAATTAGAGTTAGCAACACAAAATATTGATAAAAGTCTGGCAAAAGGGAATGTATACAATAACTCTTGATTTTTGGTGTTAGCAGTGGGACTGGAATAAAATCTATGGGAAGGGTTAGTTGATGTGTAGGGCAGCTGACCCTACCACACCGGACTGGACCATAACTGGTCTCACGAGAACCTACAGTCTTGGTTACACTATGTACAGAGCAGTCCCAGTCCCAGTCCACTAATATTTCAACTTGACAAAAGACTGGTTAAGGACCAGACCATGAGTTAACTATTATCTAGTAATATTTATTATATTATAACAAATCCAATTTAATTATATCTACACTACATTACATGGGCCAAGCCTAGGGGATCAAAAAGAGCGAAATATTGAGGGTTTATATACCCCTAGTGAGTTTGCACATGTTTATTTGATAGGGCTAGTGTTGCCATGGTGATTTTTTGATAGATGCCATCTTTTTTTTTTCTTTCTTTCTGATCCCACACAAATAATTAACAACACTGCCAACAACACATCAGGAAACAACACTAATCCCCTCATATTACCACCACCACTCCCCACCTTGGCCCAAATGATGTCCAGTGTCATTTGGGCCCTGTAAGCCTTTTTTCTGTTGTTTTTCTTTTATAATTGACTTACTATTTATTTTATAGGACAGAACTCACTGTGAAATACCATGGTGCTACCTGGCCCCAGCCCCATGAGCCCCTGCTCATGGGGTGGAGTCTTAGCGACCCCCCTGTGCCACCTCATCACTAGCAACCCCCCCCCCCCCCCCCCTGCACTGCCATGTCACTAGTGACACCCCATGCAAAATTATTTTTATTTTATTTGTAGAGTATTCTAAAGCCCCCTGACTTGTGCTGCCCCCCTGACTTGCAAATGCAAGGGGGGATGACTTATTTAATTTGTTGAATACTTTAAATGTATGAAAGACTGGTCGAGACTGGTCCAAGACTGAGACTGGACTGTTTAGGACTGGTCTTGTGCAGTCTGGTCTTGGTCCCTATGTATTTGAGCAAAAAATAGACTGGTCCTGGTCCTGGCCCAAGCCTGAAAGGGGTGATAGACCAGACCAGACTGGACCTTCAAACACTAAGTAAGTCAGTTATAAAAAAAAACAATGTAAAAAAAGCTTACAGGGCCCAAATGACATTGGACATCATTTGGGCCAGGGGTGGTGGTGGTGGTAGTACAAGGGGATTAGCATTGTTTCTTGATGTGGTTGTTGGCAGTGTTTGTGTGGGATCAGAAAAAAAAAGATGGCATCTAGCAAAAAACCACTGTAGCAACACTAGCCCTATCAAATAAACATGTGCAAACTCACCAGGGGTATATAAACCCCTTGTCCCATGTAATGTAGTTAGGTATAATTAAATCAAATTTGTTATAATATAATAAATATTGTTAGATAGTACTAGACCAGTGGTCCAGTCCTTTTGTAAGGTTGAAATCTCATTGGACCAAGACCAGGACTGCTCTTTACCTGGTGTAACCGAGACCAGTTACAGTCCAATCTGGTCTATGGTCTTTTCCAGTCTTCAAGACTGGACCATCAAACACTAGACTTACTATTTGTTTCATAGGATAGAACTTACTGTGAAATACCATGGCACTACCTGGCCCCAGCCCCATGAGCTCCTGCTTGTGGGGTGGAGTCTGAGTGACACCACATCACTAACAACACCCTATGCCACCACATCATTAGTGACCCCCACACTGCCACATCACCACCCTCCATGGACCACCCAACAATGTGGCTGCCACTGACTAGCAACCCCCCCCCCCCCCCCCCCAACTTGTGCTGCCACCCCCTCATGCAATAAGTATTTTATTTTATATGTAGAGCACTCTAAGGCCCCTGACTCATGATGCCCCCCTTGCTTGCAAATGCGAGGGGGGGTGACTTATTTAATTTGTTAAATACTTTAATTAATGTACAAAAGACCAGTTGAGACTGGTCCAAGACTGTTTAAGACTGCTTAGGACTGGTCTTGTGTGGTCTGGTCTCAGTCCTTCTGTAGTTGAGTAAAAAATAGACCAGTCCCTGGTCCCAGTCCAAGCCTGAAAGGGGTGAAAGACCAGACCAGACTGGGCCTTCAAACCCTAGTTTACACATGCCCCATTGTACCCCAGACAATACACTGATGATGGACACTTCCAACTGTGCACTCACCACCATACTATCGACATACACCACTGATGGCTAGCTGCACCAAGTGGTTGCCTTTCACTCCCACTCTTTCACTCCTCCTAAACTCAATTATGACACACATGATGAGGAGTTATTGGCCATCTTTGAAGCCTTTAAACATTGGTGGCAATATCTCAAAGGTAGTGGAACTCTGGTTTCCATTGTTACTGACCACAAGAATTTCAAATATTTTTCAACTACAAGGTTGCTCACCCAGCAGCAAGCCCACTGGTCCAAGTGCCTTTCCCAATTCAATCTCATTATTTGCTTCTGTCCTGGGAAGCTTGGCACTAAGCCCAATGCTCTCACTAGATGATGGGACATCTACTGCAAAGGGGGAAATAGTGATTCCATCACAGATAATCTGCATGACCTCTGCCCAGTATTTTCCAAAGAACAACTCACTGCCTCCTTATGAGCTACTTACCTTGCTGAACCAATCCTACACAGTGCTGTAGCCCTTGACATAGAAAGTTTGCATGCAGACATCTGTGCAGCTCTCCTGTCAGACCCCACAATAGCATCACACCTTCCTACACCTTCTGCACCCTGGTCACTTGGGGATGATGGACTTCTTTGACCCAATGATTGCATTTACATCCCAGACTCCACAGACCTCTGACTTCACATTCTTCAATACAAACACGACCACATCCTTTCTGGTCACTTTGGCCAAAATGAAACATTACAATTGGTATGCCAAGAACATGTGTGCCATAACCTCGGAATGTTTGTAAAGGATTATTACAATACATGTACTTCATGTAAACATGCCAAGTTGCCACAGCATAAGCCATATGGACTATTGAAACAACTGCTGATTTCAGAGAAGCTGTGGAATTCCATCTCTATGGATTTCATTGAATGCTTACCTCCATCCCTTGGTTATACTTCCATTTTGGTCATCATTGATTGACTTTCTAAACAGGGCATATTCATTCTTACAGTTGATGAGATTGGCTCCTCAGAGCTTGCCCAGCTCTTCATACTTCACATGTTTTCTAAGCATGGGGTTCTGTCACATGTCACTTCTGACCATGGCTCTGAATTTGTCTCTAGGTTTTTCCAGTCATTAGGTAAAGCCCTCAACATGAAGATTCACTTCACTTTGGGTTATCACCCAGAGGCTGACAGACAAACCAAGTGACTTAACCAGACATGCATAACCAGATATTTCAGGGCAAAGCATTGAAAAGATATTGAAAAAGTATTCCAGTCAAAATTAGAATATTTTCAAGATACTTTCAGAAAAAGGTTTCTGAAAAGATCAAAGTACATCTTTACAATACTGAAAGCAACATTACTTTGATGATATTTTTCCAAAATATCATGATACTTCTCAGGTATGTTTTGAATATCTTTATCAGTTTTTTCTGAATACTTCAAGTGGCAATGCCAAAAACATATTTTGATAATCAAATTGAATATTTAGGTTAGAAGTATATTGAACATATGAAAAACACACACAAGGATACTTTCAATATGCATTCTACATATCTTTCATGAGATTGTTTTCATTTTGCAAATTGAAATATGTTGAAGATATTGGAAATATATAGCATTCCAGTTTGAATATGTCTTTAATACCTTTTCAATTCTATTGTCAAATATTTATTCAATATTAAGAACCAAAAGAAGTAAAAAGGATTGAAAAGATAATGTAATATAGATATGAATAATGTTTTGATATGTTTTCAATAATATAAGAATGTGTTTAAAAATACAAGTGAACCAATAATTTAAAAATATTTAAAACAAAGTGTTACTCTATGTTCTAAATATTGCAATACAAGTTATGTAGAAAGTATCTTGAACTGAATGTCCAGTAATGGTCATATAAAAAAGAATAAATGGGGTAAAATAAGGTGTTTGAATATACAAGTCTTGCAAGTCTTTCAAATCCTGTGGTGCAAGTCTTTGGTGCAAGTCTTGCAAGTCTCTGGTACAAGTCATCCCAGTTTTACACTCCCCCACCTTTCCTATTGGACTCTGCTCACACTCTGCTTGGATGACTTGGACTCCGATTGGACTGGCTAACTGGTCCATCAGCCAACTCCCTGCCAATGTTCAGTCCCAGTCCCAGTGCAATCCAAGTGGAGTCTGAGCCAAGATCTTTACTCTCCCCCCCCGCTTCCTGGTCCATTTTTAGGATTCCTAGGAATCCCAGGAATGAACCAGGAATCCCAGCCAGTGGTAATGGAATGAAAATTCCCTGTATCAGTCCTAGTCCATTCCTCATCCATTCCTAGTTCATTCCAAGTCCTGCCAGGAATATTCCTTAGGAATGGTTCCAGTCCATTCCAGGCTGTTAGTATTAATATATTAAACCTTTATATTGCACCATCAAGGATTGAACCCTGGTTTTAGAAGATGATTACTCAGAGGTCTTTACACTCCCCCATATATACTGTGTGGATCCATGTGGGATCTGCACAGATTTTCATGGACTGCAAGTCAGTCCATATGGACTTTTGAGAAATTCATTTGACTTGAGGTCCTACTTACTTCCAGATTTTGAGTCTGCACGGATTCATATGGATTTTGACTTTTTGTGTGGATTTCACAGAATAATTCTGTCCTAGTCTGAGCTGAGCAGGGTTTGGACAGCGTGGACATCTGAGTATGTTGAGTGAGTAACTAATTATATTATTGTAACTATTTAAAAGGTAATGTAAGGGAAGGATTCGAACCCATGACCCTGTGGCCACATGAGTGTGACAGGTAAGTAATATAACCACTGCACTACCAGGCTGTATAATCCTGGGCAACAGATGCCCATTTACTGGGTGCCATTGTCACTATGTCACTATGTGTCACCCTGTGACTGCCAGCTCACCACTTCTCACCACCACCACCACCCACAATGCTGCCTCCTTGCTCCCTTCTCCCTCCCCCTCCTCCCTTCTCCACTCCACCAATAGGGGGCCCTGTGGCCCCCACATTAAGTTTTTTTGTATTCTAATCTATTTTTATTTGGCTAATTCTTTTTTTTTTAACAGTGGTTTTTACTGTACTTACATGAAATGACAGCCACCCCTATTGCCCTCCTCCCTCCTCCTCCCTCCCTCCTCCTCCCTCCCTCCTCCTCCCTCCCTCCTCCACTCCACCAATAGGGGGCTCTTTGGCCCCCACAATAAGTTTTATTTTTGTTTAAATCATACTAACTAACTTTTTTCAGTTGAACATGCAACAATGGCTCCCCAATGGTGTGCCGGCCCTTCTCCCCACTGAGCTGGGAGGGGGGGGGCTCAAAGTGGGATGGGACAGCCCGAGGGAGGTGCTGGGAGGCCTGTGGAGCATGGCACCTGCTAGGTGAGCACCCCAACGTGTTTAAATGCACCATGTCATCACTAACCCCCCAACACCCAGCAACAACAACCAACGATGAATGACACAGCACCCACCTCCACACCTATGAGCAACTGCTTGTGGGGTGGATTGTGGTGTGGCTCTCAAAACTGACCAGCCACCATCCAGTGGGGGGATGTGATTGGATGCACCAGGAGCCAGCTGGGATGCGACAGGAGGCCCTCAGAGCCGGGAGATCCAATGGGACACTTTGGGGGGATTCCAGATGATGGAGGGGGTGCGCAAGACAAGGGGGGGACATGCCAGATGACAGGGGACACAATGGGTGGCCCTATGCCACAACCACACTGGGGGGGGGATGCCCAGATGATGGGACATGCCAGACAATGGAGGGGCTGACAAGATGAGGGGGGGGACACGCCAGAACACACAAGACAAGGGGGGCCTGCCCAGACAATGGAGGGGCTGACAAGATGACAGGGGGTATGCCAGACAATGAGGGGCATGCCAGATGACAGGGGGACACACCAGGCAATGGAGGGACCAACAAGATGAGAGGGGGGGGGGGGTTATTTTGTAAATTAGTGTAAGTCAAACTGTGTAAGCAACTATGTAAAGACTGCAGAGTCCATGCTGATCCATGTGGAATATCTGGGGGAGTGTAAACTACTGATTACTCAGCACAAAAGTGGGAATATAACCATTAGACTGAACAGCTGATATTTGTTAGGTAAGCTAAGTAAATATGTTATGTCCCATGCCTCACAGCTGTGTTGGCACATGTATTGTCATGTGTTGGTTGGAAAAGCATGGTTGTTGTGACTGCTTTGTTTATCAGTGACACGCACTGCCACCACCACCAACATTGACCACACCACTGCCACCTCTGCCTCCCTCACACTGCAACTGCCACCACCTCTGTCCACAACCCCCACCCCCACTTGCACTGGCCCAAGATGACCAATGCACAACAACAACCCTGACCACACTGGTAAGCCCCCTCAATCCCCCCCCCCCCCCATCCACCAGGCAATGCCCCTGTGACCTGGAACAATGACCCCAGCACCCAGCACTGCCTGGTAAGCCCCTTGCCCCCCTCACCTCATGTGTGATGTCACTGACACCCCTGCCTCCCCCCCCCCCAGCTGCCTCCCCTCCTTCCCTCCTCTACTGCCCATCCATGGGGCCCTGAGGCCCCCATATACAGTATTTTTAATCATTGAATATATTTTTAAGCTAACAAATTTCTCTTCTACTTGTAATGGCAGAGACCCAGTGCACTGCCCCTCCTCCCCCACTCAGCCAGGATGGGAGGGGCTCAGATGGGGATAGGGGGGCGCCAGGAGGTCTGAGCAGTGGGGTACCCATGAGGTGCACACAGAACAGCCCACCAGGCTGCCACCCCACTAACCCCCTACTTCATTTCATCTGCAGACACCCATGCTTGCCACAACAGTGGGATGGTGCCTCCAGGTCACAGCAACAAGAGGGGGACACAACAGGATGCCAAGGGACCCCCCACCAGCCAAGGGGATGTGACATGCCAGGCCAGGCCATGCCAGGAGCCGAGAGGTAGGTGATGCGACACACCCACCACCTAGTGGGACATGACAGGGGCTATGAGGGAGGTGACAGAAGGCTCCTGGATCCTGGGAGACCCCCCCAGGCAGCAACAGGATATAACAGGAGGCCCCCAGAACCCCAGGACATGACAAGAGCCAAAGAGATGCCACAGGAGGCCCCCAGAGCCCTGGGGATGCCCCCATTATGAGCCAGGACATGCCAGCAGGCCAGGACTACTGAGGGGGACACAATGGGAGGGTCCAGCAGCCTGAATAACACCACCTGGCCCTGTCTCACAAGCCACTGCTCATTGGGGTGGAGCATGGGTGGGGCAACAGCAGCGCCAAGCAGGCCCCAACCCCCCACACCAGCACCCTGAACCACTACCATGAGCCATTGCTTGTAGGGTGGAATGGGGTGCTATGCAATGGGCAGGTCACCATGATGCAACTGGCCATGTCCTTTGCCCGGCCCCCCATCGGTTTTCTTTGTTTATTCTTTTTAGTCTTTTATGAAATATGTATTTTTTTTAAAACATGTATTAAGGTAGTAAATAAATCAATACCCCCCCTGCCTCATAGCAAGCTGGGGGGTTTTGCTTATTTTTTATTAGCATTGATGGACCTATAAATGCATTTAATATTTGAAATAATGACCTAGTACCTCCAGGAATGGTGGCTAGGAATGGACCAGGAATGAACCAGAATTCCACAAGGAATGGGGGGGGAGTGTAAACACTTGAGAATTCCTATGAGAGTCCAAGTGGAGTGGACTTGGAGTGCTTGGACTGGCACATGACTACTATTACTAATATAAAAAGATTGCTGCAAGCAAGAATCAAACCCAAGGCATTGGATGTATATATTACATAATTAGCACTCAATATAACCACTAGGCAATAGCATCTTATTGAGTTATGTATCTACTGGCACCACATACCATTGCCATGCTGCATGTGACAAAGCACACACATGTGACTGCCAGCTCATTCATTGCCACTTCCATCCACCACCACCACCACCATTGCCACCTCCCTTCCACCTCCCTTCCACCTCCCTTCCTTCCACCTTCCTCCTTCCTCCACTGCCCCCCCCTCATCAAGATGCACCTCATCATTCCCACACATGCCACCATGCTAAGCCACCATCCAGGGAAACCACATCAGGCCCAAATGATGATCATTGTTGTCTGTGCCCTAGGTAATTTTTTTTTCATATTTGTTATCTTCTTTTTTATTAAATTACTAATGCATTTTTTTCATCTATTTTAGGTTATAACTAGGTTGTAATGAGAAGGCCCCTGTAAGACAGCACAACTATGCCATGGCCAGGGAGGGGACCAGGTATGCAGACAGGGACAATAACGGCCAGGGGGCACAATGGTGGGGCACAGCAGCAGGGAGGAGGCAAGGAAGGACATGCCACATCACCACTGTGAGCCCTTGCTCACAGGGTGATGACCAAACAAACAAACAAACAACTGAATGATGGAAACAGAGGGGCAGGAAAAGGCAGACACCACTGCTGACAACAATGACAGAGACCTGATGAGCAGCATAGCACCTGCCCCCAGCCTTGCAAGCCACTGCTTGTGGGGTGGATAGCAGGTGCTAGTGGCAGACAGCAGATGACAGGGGAACAGACAGCAAGGCAGGCAGGGAGAATGGGTGGCAGGGGATGCACCGACAGCTGTCACCACCACAGCACTCCATATCACTGTCATGGGCCACTGCATGGGCAGTGGAAATGGAGGGTGATTGGGTGGGGCCAACAGGGAGACAGGGAGGTGGAGGGGCAATGACAGCCAGACCAAGGACAGCAGTGAGGGAACAATGGGGACAACACTGATGCACCCAACACTGATGATGATGGCAATGGTGATGAGCCCATCTTGACATGAACCATGAGTGCATGGACAACAGGGACTGTGCTGCACCCTGACTGCACCCCTGCCTCCCCTGTGTTTCCCCCCTTGCATCACATAGGGGCATTTTAAAAAATATGTATATATATAATTTTGTAGTACATCAATTGATTTTGTTTAAATTGAATTATCCTGAGTAGTATGACTTGAATGAAAAATAAACTCACTATTCTATAAATTTTAGTATAGTCTGAGTGAAGTCCACTCAGAGTCCAATTGGACTATGTGCTCAGATAAAGCTGGATGATCATAGGATAAAGGGGGGGTGGTTCCATCTTTGACATCACAGAACCTCCATGCAATTCTATGCCATGAGTGATAACATGAACAAAAAGTATGGCACAGAGAGTTACCTTCAAATTCCAGTGGAGATAGTGAAATTGACTTCAGGCTGGAGTTTAAGATTTTACTTCTGAAATTGGTCCAAGGTGGAGAGGTAGGCCTTGGTATAGAAGTTTCTGGGGAGACCAGGGACAGGGCTAGAGTCTTGTCTCTCAGGGCATGATGATGGGATACAAGAATGAGGAATTTTCCTTGCTTTGGCCAGCCTGTGGCAGAAAAATGTGTAGACAAGTGTGGAAGATCAAAACATCGAAGCCATTCATCTATGGCAGGGTTGCACCAATGTAGTTTTGTGATGACATGACAGGGGCCCTGGTTTCTGGGGTCATGGTCAGTCTCATCCCCACTCATTGCCCTAAGTGTCATAGCACTCCATATGGAATTGTAGATAGCTAAGCTTTTGTCCTTCTTGCACACCTGCCATGCCCCATATTGATGTTGCAGAAGCTATGATATATAAGTAGACATGACACAAAGGCGCAAAGAAAGGTACACACTCCACACCATTGAGCAATATGAGAAGCCTCTTTCATACAATCAAGTTCATCCTGTGATGGCTCCAGCTTTAAGGATCTCTTGTACTGGGTGTGCGGTTGAATGACATGGATGGTGAACATGCCTTTAATAGGATCATGGTCATCACAGGTATATTCATTATGTGAGGTGAATTCCTTAGCAAAGCAGTCCACAGCATGTTTGTTCCAACTGGATGCTGTACTTTACACTCCCCCACCTAGTCCGTGCGGACTCCCAGCTGTCCGCACAGACTCCTAGCTGTCCGTGCGGATTCCTAGTAAAGTCTGAGTAGTCCACACAGACAGCTCAGACATCATGCGGACTGAAGAATTGGGCTGAGTCCTAGCATCTTGAAACTGTAAGAAGTCCTAATGATGTCCGAGTTGTCCTAGCTGGTCTGAGTAATGTCCGAGTAAATAAAGACTTGGTGAATTTTTTCGTGAGAGTAAGGTCAAAATATTGTTGTACCTGGCAGGGTTTGAACCGAAGGTACTTTGATCAAGATTACACAAACTGGGCACAATTAACCACTGTGCCAATTGGGCACACAATATTAATATTATTACTACTATTTATTACCTATTCCAAATACATGCTAGCAATAAAAAAAAGTTACCGTTGCTCACATCGAGCAACGGCACTCAAAGGGTGTCGTTGCCCCCCCCCTGTCCCCCATTTCCTCCCCTTCCCCATGCCCTTCTGTCACCCTCGCCTATTGCACCCCCTCCACCCTGCGAGCAGTCACTCGCAGCAGTGGTGGGGGGTGCTCTGTCATCCTGGGTGTTGTGGGGTCGCGCGTCTGTGCCCTCGCTCTGACAGAGTAGTATCTATATTAATTAAAGTAGAGTAAAAATAATATATATTTATATGAAAGAAATTAACGGGAGGGGGGGGAGGGGGGCACAGCGCATTGCTGTCGTTGCCCCTGTTCCCTGTCCCCCCTTCCCTGTGCCTGGTGGTGGGGGTGCTCTGTCGCACTGGGCGTCGCATCTGGTGCATCCCCCTGTCCCCCCAGGCGTCCCCCCATCCTCCTGGCGTGTCCCACATGTCCCCCACTCTCCTAGCTTGTCCCCTCTCCCTCCTAGGGCGTCCCCCTGTCCCCCCTATCCCGCAGCCCGTCCCCCCCCCCTCCTATGGCATCTGGCTGTCCCCCCACGCGTCCCCCTTGGTCCTGGCGCGTCCCCCTCAGTCCTGGCGTGTCCCCCTCCCTTCTAGTGCGTCCCCCCGCCCCCTGGAGCATCCCCCCCTCCTAGTCATGCTGAGTGTCGTCCCCCCTCCCTCCTACCGTGTCCCCTACCTCCCAGTCGTGCTGGGTGTTGCGTCTGGCGCATCCCCCATCCCCCGGCGTGTCCCCTCCCTCCTATGGCGTCCACCCGCCCCCCCTCCCTCCTGGCGCATCCCCCTCCGTGTGTCGGTGGGGGTTGTCCCTGGCTGGGGGAGGGTGCTGGGTCGGTGGGCGGTGACGTGGCTGCGCCGCTGTGGTGGTTGGTGGATCGGTGGGTGGTGGTGACATGGCGGCGGCGGGTGCTGGGTTGTGGCTGGGGGAGGTCGGTGGGTCGGTGGGCAGTGACGTGGCGGTGGGTGCTGGGACGGTGGGCATGACATGGCGGCGGCGATGGGCACTCGGTCAGTGGGCGGTGATGTGGTGGCAGCGGTGGGTGCTCGGTTGGAAGGGAGGCAGCGCTGGCATGACATGGCAGGTCTCTATGAAGCCCCCCACCTCCCAGCTAAGTGGGGAGGAGGGGTGGCACGTCGTTGCATACAGAAAGAAAAACTGAAAGAGAAAAAAACATTTTATTAGCTTTAAATAAGAATGAAATAGATTTTAAAATACGCAACATGGGGGCCTTAGGCCCCCATGTTGCGCTAGAGGGAGGGAGGGGGGACGGAGGGAGGGGTGGAGAGGAGAGGGAGGCCGTCGTCGTGATGGTGGGTGGCAACGCATGAGTTGGCAGTCACGGGGTGACGCATACCAACGTTGTGATGACGGTGCCCAGTAAATGGGCATATGTTGCCCAGGCTCATACAGCCTGGTAGCACAGTCGTTATATTACTTACCTGTCACACTCACGTGGCCACAAGGTCCTGGGTTCAAACCCTTCCATTACATTACCTTTTAAATAGTGACTTGCTAGGACAGTCCATGCGGAATCCGTGCTAGGAATTCCTAGTCCGAGTTAGTCCGCATGGACAAAACTCGGACAAGACTCAGACAAAACTCGGACTAGGAATGGAGATTTGGCAGTGACCTTCTGCCAAAAAAATTCCTAGTCAAGTCCAAGCGGACAACTCGGACTCCGTGCGGACAGCTCAGATTAGGTGGGGGACAGTAAAGACCTCGGTGTGACCTGTGACATCCCTGATGAATATCTGAGTTTGGCAATGAGGTCAGTAACCCATGATCTCCAGATATTTTCATCAGGTGTGTTGGGATTATGTATACAAGAGTATACAGGCAAGCCAAGGCAGTTAACATGCCTAGGGAATATTGCCAGAATATGCTAAGTCATATTAACACATGTTTAACAGAGGTTAACACATGCAGAGACATATAGGGGAACCCACAGTTAACACATGCTACAGGATTAATCATCCTGCAGCATGTCTATCATGGGATAGGCAAGATATAGCCATGTCTATGATAGCCTATCCAAGACAAAGCTATGGATAGAGTGTCTATGACACACCCTGCAGGAAGTCTAGGACTTACCAAGCCATGATATCATATGTCACTATTATTGACACTGTTATAGGGGATATGACATAGTTATTCCATTATTAACTGGTACAGGGGTCTATTACAGAATACCTCCTTTATATATTAAAGGAGTGCATTACACTATACCTCCTAACTGTGTAGTATAAATATTGCACATCTTGTAGGAGATGATAATAACATTCCTCCCTGTGGCAGACTCCCTCACTCATTAGCCTTTGAGATTAACTTCATAATCTAACCTTGTCCTTAACTCTTCCTGTCACTGTTCACGACTCCATTCCCAACAAGGTGTGATGCAATTTCAATACAGCGATACAGTTCTCAGTGCATGCTGGTGTATGTGTCCAGCATCACACATCAACCAGTGGAAGGAATCTTAATATTTATATACAGTAGCATTGTAATATCATTGCACATGCTTTGTGTATGCTGATCCCAGGGCATAGGGAGGTGAAAAATGCATTTTCTGGCAAAAAAACAAAAATTTAGCCTACTTTTCATTATTTGTCAATCCCCATTGTGACCCATGACCGCTGTGACTTTTCATTTTGACCTCAAGGCCTGTGACCTGTGACTGACAAATTGAATGTATTGGTACAGTATTATAAAGGACAGCTCTACCAAATATTTTATTGACCATATCCTAGATGAAAGGCCCCATGGTCAGGGTAATCAGTACCTTGTATGATGGCTCAGGTCCAGAATCTGATCTATGCCTACCACATTCTGAACTGCTGGGCACAGATGCTCTTGTGTCTTGGGAGTCTGCAGATCCAAGGCCATAGTAATTTTTGATCACTGAGGTAGTATAAGAGATTCATCCTTCTCTTATTGATCACACACACTGGTGTCATGACAAAGGCATCACATGAGAGAAGAGCTCAATATCACTGGATGACTATTTTGTATTAGCTAGCTCTTGAACCCATGCCATTTTTATTTCATTGCTTGTCCCTCTTGAGTGTCAGAAGTCACACATCCTTCCACAGTGGTTCTGTCAGGATGTTTTGCATGCCAATCAATGGCACAGATTTCTATGAAAGGTGTGAGTGTGTGAATGACAAGCAGACATTGGTGCATCACCTAATGTACCATGAAGTCAATGAGGAGTTAGGCCACAGGCCTGCATTTTGGCAACTTTCTTTGTTGCATTCATTCCATTTGCTTTCTGACTGTGTGCAGTGGAGATCAAAGCTACAGGCATAGTGATGTTCCGGCCCGGCTTGGCCCAAAAGCCATGGCTTTGGCTTGGCCTGAGCCGGCTTTGGCTTTCTCGAGAGCTGGGCCGAGCCAAAGCCGCCACTCACGGCTTGGCCCTGGCCCAGCTTGGCCCAAGCCACGGCTTTTGGCACACATTCTTGTCAAATTTATCTGTGATGCAAATAGGCATGGAAAAAATATTGGGCCCAAGTTCCAGAAGGCCCCATGTGGAATAAAAAAAACCTTGGAATGTGATAGAACAATTTAGTGTAAGCCTTTCATCTCATGGGGGTATCAAACAACATATATATAGATTAGAATGGAATATAAGATAATAAGAAACGAAGCAGAAATCACCAAGTTCTGCCACACCCAGGGTGTGGGCACTACATAGTGAAAAACTCGAAATGCGAAAGAACGGCACATCGCAGGCCTCTTGTTGCACTGGGCCCTTCAGACGACATGTAAGCACATGAGAATCAAGTGCAGGATGATAAGAAATGAATCAGGACTCACCGAGTTCTGCCACACCCAGGTTGTAGCTACTACATAGTGAAAAACTCGACATGTGAAAGAACAGCATGCCGTGGGCCTCTCGTCTCACTAGGCCCTTTAAACGACATGTAAATATATCAGAAACAAGCAAACAAGATAAGGAACGAAGCAGAACTCACTGAGTTCAGCCACACCCAGGTTGTAGCTACTACATTGTGAAAACATCGAAATGCGAAAAACGGCACGCCGTGGGCCTCTCCTCTCACTAGGCCCTTTAAACGACGTGTAAATTAATTGGAATTAAGTATAAGATGATAGGAACTGAAGCAGAACTCACCGAGTTCTGCCACACCCGCGTAGTACTGACACGTTGTTGATGGCTGTTTACTGACACCATGTTTCTCGTCAACGTACTACGAGCTATATGATATACTTCAAATTACAAAACAGAATGGGTTCACAAAAGGTTCAAAAAGTAGTAATTTACACATATTTCAATGATTAAATTAGTACGACTAAAGCTGCGGCCTGAGCCGGCGGCTTTGGCTTTCAGCTCCTCTGAGCTAAGGCTCCAACCGTTTAGTTTACGTTTACTCCCAAGGGGTCAATTAAACGGAAATGGTTGGCTAAACCGTTTAACCATCTATATATGTTTAATAAACTGTATATAAACAGTTGTTATAACATGAATTCTACGGGCCATTATCACCATGCCTACGTCGCAACTCCTTTGGTGGCATCATCTCGAACATGCCACTCCTTATCCAGACCTTCGTTAACAATGCCATTTTGATAGTGTTTTCCTTCAACAAGCTCCGAAGATTGCTACAAATATGGCGAGACTTGGAAAAGACACGTTCCATGGAGACACTAGTTGCGGGGATAGCAAAGAAGTCGCGAGCCATTCGCACAATGGTCAGAAACTCAGCGGCATGGATCTAAACATCACAGATTGTTAGTACATGCATGCGTTGTCACAAATGTGCTCACCTTCCACCATAGAAGCGGGTTTAGCAACACTTCATGAGCAGATGGTTCCCCTCGTTCTGGTTGCTCCATCGGTGCCGCTTCAAATCTGAAGTATCGGTCCAACTCATCAGCTAGCTCCTCCTGTGGTGTACGCTTCGAAACTGTTGTGGCTGACGTGGCGGTGGCAGGTCGTTGAAAGAGGCAGGCACTGGTGAGAAAGGATGGCATCCTTGAGGGAGGCTTTGGAATAGTCTTGGGAGCGATGGTGGGGGGTGGGGGAGTTGATGTTTCTAAGTAGGTTTCGGCCACATATCGAAAAACGGCTTCCGCTCTCTCAATCGCCACTTTCTGGGCCACAGGACCTTCTTCGGTAGCGCCAAACCAGTGGCTGCGTAAAGATGGATGGAGCACTAATGCAGTAGTCAGAGGACGGTTCATTCATTAGAAAAGGAGAAATGATTGACTCACTTGTCCCAATGACATATGAATGATGAGCTTTTGCTGGAATTGAATATTTTCGTAGTTTTGCAAGACCCTGTTCAGCAGCTTCCTGTACCTTGCATGACCTATCCCAGGAAGTTGCAATAGCAATGAGATGCTGTTCCATCTTATGATATAGGGGTAAGATGAAGGGGATGGTCAGAACTTTGCTTTGCGACATCTGTAGCGTCACCTCGGTGAATGGCTGCAAAGTTGGTTAATGAACGATAATCACCGATCAAAATTTACGGACACACCTCTAAAATGTTGGCAATTTCGCCCAGTATCCTCCAGTCATCCTCCGTCAACAATAATGACCGTAAGCCAGGTGTTTTGAAAACCCAATCGTCGATTGCCTGTTTATGGTAATGAATCAGGTCATCCACGTTCTTAAGTTTGAGACCGACTTACTTCATGGAGCAACTCTGCTCGGCGAATCATTGCGTGCGTATAATTCCAGCGTGTGCGGACATCCCTGACAACGGCCAACGATTGTCGCCTGTCTTTATACTTCGGATCCAAGTCTTCCGAGAAATATTGTGCAATCGCACACTGACGAAACCTCTTGCGTCATTGAGGTGTCGAGACAATTTCTTTCATGATAAAACGAAGCTAGCATGACTATATAAGTGCAATGAAACATCCTGATAGGAGAACATTACCTTTGAAAGAGGACTATTAGTAGCCTCTGACTTCTCTTCGTCCTCCAAAGTGATGTTGTCTGAATCGGTGTTCTTGTCCTCCACATCATCTTCGAACTCCTCATGGTCCAATTCAATTTGATCAGGGTCTGCGTCGATGTCGAGATGGAATGGTTGCTCCTTGTGAAAGGAGTAGTAGTCAATATCGTCAGGACTGTCTGCTTCTCCAAGCGCTGCGAGTATATCCTGGACCACAAGATTGACAACGTGGCAGATGCAGCGAACGTGGAGATTGGGCGATTCAGGGATTCTATATTTGGCCAAAAGGGTCCGGGCAACTGTTGTGATGAGCACGTCATTCACTGATGCGTTATCAGTGGTGATACCTATGCAGTGAGGTTGAGGTCAGCTACGCAAATGGGTTCTTCGAAAAACCGGAACACCTATCTTGTCAAGACTACCAACGCTACAAGCGCTGTTCACAAACACCTTGCCGCCATAAAGCCCTTGATGTTCCTTCTCCGCTAACAAATTGAAATCCACCACACGCTCGATTATCTCCCAATCATCATTGACAAAGCACGCCATCGTGCAGGCGAAGCTATACGTCATTTGCAGAGTTGTCCATGTGTCGGTTGCATATGCAATCTTCGATTTGATGGCCTAGACAAAGTTGAAAGTTGTGAGGCATGCAGGTGCGTGGAATCTATAACATATGTGATGACCGTTTTGTGGGAATTGATGCTATGATCCCATCAGTTTTTTGTATGGGACGACTGTAATGTGGGAACGATTAAGTAAAAATTGGTAATATGTGTCAGCCTTTGTCAGAAATGACGAGGCTTGGTCATTGCTTAGTCAGAGCTGACCAATTATCGTTGCATCTATATGAGGTGAAATTATGTAATCCCCACTCGCGATATACCCTCGCGGTTTGCAGGCACTGCCACACCAAACAGATGTCAATTCCTACTATGTGAAGAGAGAGACCACAGTATCCTCTCTTCACACAAGATTTGGGCATTGGATATAATAGTGATACTATTGCAATTATCAATAAGCAATTTGTGATTATCATTACAACTTGAAAAAGTGTTATTACAATTGGCTATTGAGCAATTGGTTGGCTACAAAAAATATTGGTTATACCGTAAGTGTTACTACAACTGCCTGCTAAGGAGTTGTTGTTGACCTTGCTTCAGTGACCAGGAATTGAACAAGGCAACAACCCAGATCAGTACTACCTTGACAGGACAATTCTTTCTTGCACAAATGACAATGTTGATGACATCAACTCTGCACTTCTTGCCAGGTTTCCTGGACAACTCCACATATTCAACAGTGTAGATACAGTCTCACTGAGGGAGCAGCAGCTTGACAACTTCCGGCCTTATCCAACAGAGTATCTAAACTCTCTCAAAGCAAGTGGCCTTCCCCTTTCAAAACTGGCACTCAAGTTAGGCTGTCCTGTCATGCTTCTATGGAATTTGGATGTCTCAGAAGGTCTTTGCAATGGAACTCAGCTTATCATCCTTGAAGCCAGACCACGTGTATTGAAATGCAGGATTATCAGTGGGGATGCAAAGTTTGCAGGAAACATAGTTTTTATCCCTCAGATCACATTGGAGCCATCAGCACAGAACCTACCATTGCCATTGCATCGTTATCAATTTCCAGTTTGCTTGGCATTTTCAATGACCATCAACAAATGACAGGGCCAATCTGTATCACATGTTGGTCTGGATTTACAGACACCAGCATTCTCACATGGACAACTCTATGTTGGACTCTCAAGATGTACATCTGCTGCAAGGATAAAGGTCCTTCTGAATGAAGGGAATGCAGACAGAAGGACAGCAAACATTGTATATAAAGAAGTGTTGAATGGTGTTGTGGAATAAAAGTGAGTAAAAAATAGATTTAATAATAATAAAAAGGCTAACAAGAATTTTTAGTTAGAGTTGTAGAGAAATATAGACTTAGATTAGATTTTATTTTGTAATTGACTGGGTTTTGAACTGGATTTAATTGTTGGACTTCAGGGCAGGTTGTTGTTACTTACGTATAAAAATTTGTTATATTTTTTTTTTACTTGAGGGCAGGTTACTGTGACTTGGAGAAAGTACATGCCACTGAACACACCACACTTGCAACGTGAGTGTGGTGTGTTCAGTGTAAGAAAGACTACTAATCTCACAACATGAGCAACGCGAGTGTTGTGGAGAGAAAGACCCCTGGACACACAACATGAGCAACGCAAGTGTTGTGTGTCCAGTTCTTTGTCCTGGCTGTAGTAGGATCAAACATTGTGTAAAGTACGCGGGGGGGTTTGGGAGGCTTGCCCCCCTACAAGCTGAAGATGGAGTGCTGGAGTCATGGCCGAGCAACGCGAGGTCCGTGACGAAGGCACGGAATCGTAAGCTTGTGCTATATTAAGGGAAGTTGGTACCACAAATTCACGAACAATCTTCCCATGCAGCTCGTTGAAGATATGGACAAGCTGATTCCGGACAGTTGTATCGGAGGGGAGTTCATAGTGGATGCGGAGGTATTTGAACAGCATTTGCAGGGTAGGTGCTTCGCCTGTTGTCCAAGGTAGACTTTCATCCAAAATCCATGCAGCAAAGATGCGCAAAAACCCTTTATATGTAGCGACAACCTCGGGACTCAGCTCGCCTTCTTTCAAATATGCCACCATCATCTCAGCACTCCACTTCAGATTGATTTGCTCCTCGCTTGTCGGCATGCTCTGTTTTGAACCGCTCTTGTCGCCTTTGCATTCGCCGATGTGTCCAGCAAGATTTTGAAGCTTTGGGAGCTTTGGCTCCATGTCAATCGTAATATCTTCACCATCAACTGTCCTTAAGAAGCTGCGAGTACTGTTTGAGCTTGAGTAAGTCCATGCAGCTGTCTAGCATGAACCATTATGACTCACCAAGGACAGAATTTACACTTGAACTCCCAGCGCTTTTTTCCTGATCTGTCTGTGATAGGGACAGGCTCGTGAAAGTGCTGCATGCTTGCATTTCCAGGACCTCGTCATGCAGCTTTTGGCTGTTCTCTCTCCTCTACTTCCTTCAGCGCAGTTTTCCCATCTGACTCAGTGCCAGAATCTATGTCCATCGGACTCTCGTCACGCTTTGCTGCCGCTCGCGTTTTCTTGGCCTTCTTTGCAGGTTGTTTGTGTGACTTGTGCGATGACTTCCGTTTTCGTTCTCTCTTTTCCCGCTAATGATGCAATTAGAATTAATCTATTGTCATGATGGATCATAAGCTCACCACCTCACGGCCCAATTCAGTTTTGCTGGAAACCTCCTCTCCGGAACTACCAAATATGACCTTTGGTGCCTGGTCTTCAAGGGCATTGCTACGCTTTGGCGGATGGTACGTCGTATCCTTCGCGTCATCACTATCATCTCTTGCCTGCAATGGGCCAGAAATAGGTGCCGCATCTGATGGTGAATTCACAAAGTGACCGCGTTTATGGAGCTCAGTGGCGGATAAGAGGACACCATCTTCAACGGCATCTCCATCGGGTTTGGATGCGTCTTTAGGTACGGCAATTTTTAACCGAGGGCGTGGCTCTATTATAACTATTAGTTGAATCTTTTTAGCTGATTCTCGTAATTTTTGTGCTAACCTTGAGCTTGGCGGGGTTTAGTCATCACTTCCACTGTCTTGAAATAGGAATCAAGGCCTTGAGCCCGATCCGTTGCGTTTCGGACCCGTTTTTGGTCATCAGGAATGATGTTCTGAGGATCAGGCTTGTCTCTGCTGTGCTGTGCCATGGAGGGTTGAGATATCCATTGCGAAGCAAAAATTCATCAACAAAAATCCTGGAGCTTCTATTACGTCCTCTACTCATAAACCGTTTAAACCATCTAGCTACTGTTTAATTACTGTGTACCGCCCTCAGGCCTTCAGGCCTAAACGTAAACATAAACATATACGGTAAAAACCGTTTAAAACGGTTAGCTATATGGAACGGTTGGAGCCTTACTCTGAGCCGGGCCAAAGCCAATGCTGGGCCGTCACCAATGGCCTGGCTTGGCCCGGCTCACGGCTTTGGGCCGGGCCAGGCACATCACTATACAGGCACTAGTGCCAGGGCATTGCAGGGAGGCACAGAAGTGGTTGAGACTGTGTGGTGGGCATGGGAGTGGCTGGAGGAAGTTTCAATACTGAGAACTCAGAAAATGCAAAAACTTGTGCAAACAGTGCTGGACAGTCAGACAAACTTTCCAGGATACTGTACAGCCTCTGCAGCAATAACTCAAGAGCGAACAAGGAGCGAACAAGCTACGTCTACAAGTCCATGTATACAAATGTATTACAAGTATAAAAGAAGGGTGAGGAGGGTGGGTAACGAAAAGGAGGCTTGGATTAAGACGCTTGGATTAAGACGACTGAAGCCTGTATACTTTGTGAGGATCTCGTGAGAGGGAACTAAGAAATGCCTACTATGGATTCAACAGATGAGCAGGCTCAGATGATGTTGAATCTGCGTGGCATGTGTTAGCAACTCCCGAGAGAGGTGATAATGATGACTCACAACCGAAGTTGACCTGTTGCGAGGTAGGCTCGAGAGATGCCAGCGAAGCTGATCTGCAGGTCAACTTAGGTTGGTGAGGATGGTAAGGACGGAGCACTCACCGTGGTGGGAGGAATGAAGGCAGTTTAGGACCTCCTAAAGCTGGGTCCCACTCTGGAACGGCATCTGCTAAGACAATAGCGCCGAACCAGAGACAGCGAGAGGAGGTCGGAGATAAGCGGGGCTTTCTGCCGAATAAGGAGAGCGGTGCTCGGCGACTGTCGGAGCCAGTCACATTGAGGTTTGAGACAGCGCAGAGGCCTACGAAAAGGCTCCTTACCCTTGGAACCTGCCTTTACGACGAACTTTCTGACTACTGACAGATATATGTCCCTCGGATGGCACGGTTGTACAGTTGAGTTGCATTCCGGGTTCTATGTAGTTGAGATGAGCAAGAGATAAGTAGCGACAAGAAGCCGCATCGATTGCCATCGCAGGTTGCGATGAGTACTCGAGTGGCAATGCCAGTGGAGGCCATGAACCTGGCCGGGTGTGACGGTTGTGTGGTAACCTAACCATCCATGCGGACCATACCAACTACTTAGTGTGGACTGCGCGTCGTAGAAGGCTACCAGATTAGGCATTATATATCCCTCGGAACTCCGGTGGTAAGTAGAGATGAGGCAGGTCATATTGTGACTGACACTGCATTTGTCTCATGATGTTGATGATCGTTATCATGACCACATGTGCTGTGAAGAATGCATTTTTTGTACATATATCATGTAGTATCCTCTTGAACCGCGTCGTGTGTTTCTACTTGTTCTCTGTCTACTCCCCTTTCGTTCGCCTAACGCTCTGATATTCGCTATACTATAAGCCTCGTCGATTGCCACTCAATACTTACAATAATCTAATCTGCTACTATATTCCAAACTCGAATGTCCCATATTAATGGCACCCATTTCCTGGGACTCGACAACCTTGACTCCCATCGAGCCCATCTCCACTCTACCCAGAACGTCGAAACGCTCCGAGGAACCAACTTCGAGTTCTCCCATACTAGTACCACAACTCTTCCACCGACGACGAGGGCTCGCCGCCGCGAAGGCCGGGTCTTCCTGCGCAATACTTCTTCTCCCCCTTCCCGTTCTCCCTCCCTCAAGAAATTATACGAACCAGACGGCAGCCACGTTTCCATCGCCCGCCACCCGCCCTTGCAGGACGTGCATGAGGATCCCACAGAAAGTTTGTTCCCTTTCAACCCAACCTCATTCTCTAGGTCCGCTAAGCGAAGCTACACCCCCCACCTCCCGATACTAAAAATTGTCCCTCCTTCCCCAACGACACCAACATCTCCTAATACACCTAAACCTCTTACGACACTCTCCCCACTCTCATACATACATTCTTGGGGGTGCGTACGCGATCACCACAGAAAAACGATCGTCAAGCTCACACGGACTTTAGGGGAGAATGTCCCCCCCGAATTGGTACTCCCTTCCCTAGGCCTGGGCGTGAAGAAAGGTTCCAACGCCCCCGCTCCGGCAGTGGCAGGATCGGCGCGCAAACCTTCCAATCATCTACGTTACAAACCTCCGACACCCACGAAAACTAAAGCTTTTTCCTCATTTCAGGCTCACTCACCGCCATCTTCTCCAGTATCCGCATCCATCTCTGCAGCCCGATCGGCTGTGCACACAGGCAATGACACAGGCGCAGGTGCAGACGCCGATGTCGACATGGATGGCGCGCCTTTATCCGAAATACACGTCCCATATGTCTCTCACCGAGTTCCAGCTTTGTTATTGACGATACCAGAGAGAAAGCACATGCGCCATCCGGGAACCTTGAAGGTGGCAACCTTAAGTGGGAGCGGGGGTGGGGGCCTGTCGGGACAGGCTGTGGAGGAGGAGGAGGAGGGCGAGATGAGAAGCTTAAGTGCGCTAATCCATGTTAACGGGCATGGAGGTGGTACGCCTGAGGGCGAAGCCACTGGTTTACGGGAGGAGACTGCTACGACACCAACGCATGCGCAAGTTAAGTGCCCGCCGTCCCTAATGGAGTTATTCCAGCCCCTGGACACACATGCGCACCCGCTCAGCGGGTCGCACATAACACACGATATGCATAGACATGCTCAATCTTCGCCGATCCCCTCTGTGAATGATAAGTGCGTCCACGTTGATGACCCCACACCCGCGTCTATCCCCACCTCCAGACTCCCCACACCGGCCATGCCCCCTGGTCTCCGCGGCCGCAGCCCCTCTCCTAGATCTAAGTCTAAGTCTGCAGGTTCAGAGGAGAGGAAAGTTAAGAGGTCGAATGCCATTAAGAATAAGAGTCTGAGAGTGGCAAACAGGTGGTTTGGGCCACAAATGGGTGAGAGGACTGATGATTGAAACTCGGTTGCTAGCATCAGGGGGACACGGAGAATGCTTAAAGGTGCCGTGATATTTCGAGCTGGTCTTTCCGCGATTTGCTGTGTATTTTGTTCGAAGATGACCAAAGCTCGAGCAGGACTTGACGCTGTACATACATTGAAGTGTGATTTGCTATAAGTCTTATTACATTACATTGACGATTGACAGCAGACCTACCAGAGGGAAAGGAAGTATAACCCCCCATCGATGACCGCAGATGAAAAGAGGTATTGAAAAATCGAGGGCTAGTAATCTCAAAGTGGAACCAATACGAATGTGTATGTTATATATAAGGGCCTGACCTATATTCCGCAAACATTTCGTCCCTCATGTGGGGATTTGACATGAGGTGGACGATTAGACGGGGCAAGGTGAAATCATCCAAGTCGATGGGGAGCGGCCGATTCACCGCCTCATCGGCTGATGCCTTATTATTGCATTCTTATTCAGCAGCAATGTGGTGTAGGAGGCGGAAAGCAGTACATAAAGATGACATACACATACCACCCTCTTTGTGTAATTCAAGGTAGACCACAGAACCTAAGGGAAAAGAAGTACTAGCAGTCAGTCTTTCTGCAGGGTTATTGGCTGCAAGGGATTATGGGGACGTGGCGATGAGTTGCCCAAAACAGCAGGCGATACAGGAGGAGGACATTGATGAACTAGATATTCAAGCTGATTGATGGATTCGTCTTAACCCTCCCTTTCAGTGCCCACTGCTACATATCGTGCCAATGGTGGTTTAATAATGGAAGAATGGAACGACCCGGGTAACGTAGCATACTCATAGTACACAAGCTATTTTTTTGTGCTGGCAGCGTTCCCAAGGTTATCTTCAGTTGTAGAGTGCTGGGCGTATGAATGTCAGGGAGTGCTGATGGGCTATATGATATATAAATGAACTCACAGTCCTTAGCCCATCTCGTTGCTCGGTGATCTCCGTATCTACCCGTATCGAAAGATCTTGCGTGTGCTTCGTTCCAGTCGAGGTGTGTGGTGATCTCACGGACAAAGGAATGGAGACAAATATATCGCTGGTGTGGGTATTTTCTACCGGCCTGACGAGATGCCTGCGCACATTGAGAGCTGCGAGACACGCATTGGCATAAACTGAAGGGAGGCTCCATCAAGCGTCTCAGTCGTGCAACTGAGAGCAGGCACTTACGACGCCCAATACAAAGAGTAAACGGGGTGTAGATTAGTTTTGTTGGCGCTACCCAAGCCTAATAAAATGCATGATCAGCAGTGGGAGGGGGGAGTGAGGAGAGGTGCTGACAGCGATTAAGACGGCGAGCGCCACGACACTAGACGAATGTCATGATTCACAATGTATCAGCATCATAAAATGTTACCTTGTCAGGCTGCTTGACATTAGTCAATAACCAAGAATCGGGTTACGAATGTACTTACGCCCCAGTATTGACAGTAAACAATATCTTCGAAATCACAAAGCTTTCAGTCTCCGAGTCAGTGCACGTTATGGGTGGGGATACTCACAAGCCGACCGATTACAGTGGAGGATCTGCCAACGACGTTAGCTCAATATCGAGTTGTACATGGGAGCATCTTACTGTTTGAATGTTGGGCGGGCACGGCGGAGAAGTATGACGAGAGTGGTGGCTATCAACACATCGGCGAAACAGCTGAGCGAGCTCATTGCGATTGTGATATGCTATACAAGACAGTGTATTAATAACCGGTAGCCATGTATGTAGAGATCACAGACCGTGGTCGTCCAAAACTCAACCATGGTGTGCATTTGGAGTCTATAAGCTACAGATGAATAAGCCTGATATAAATAGGTACTCACACTTACGTTATGGCGACAAAAGCTAAGTTTGCAGACCGCACTGTGCAATAAATAACACGAAAACATTGGTGTATACATACCAATTGTACAACCTGACAAGGAGTTCATCGTTTGACTAGGCCCCGTTGAATTGATTACTTACCAGCGTTCGCCAATAGGACTGATATGATCATACAAGCCAACCAAGTCTGCTTGCTCACTGCCACAACATATGAATTAGGTGCAGCCCCGATGGATGAAATCACTCACGACGCCAGACCCGCATAGTATAAAAGCTTAGTTGAGTTTGGTCTCTGTTTGAGAGACATCCCACAGCTAGTAAGTATGCGTACGCACCCCTGTACCAGACAACAAGTCATTCCCTGGATAACGATCATAAATTTAGCAGATGACGGAGAGGAGAGTAGTTCACAAACATTGAAGAGGGTCATAAGCTACAGTGGGACATGGTCAGGGCATTCTTCCTGTCATTTAATCACTCACGGCTCCCGACCTAAGAGAATTTGTGCGGAAAGTTAGCTCAAACATTGAGTTAGAAGGGTGTGGACACCCACCAAGTCACGACACCGAGGTTGAGTGGATTACTATAGAGTAATTTTGAGAGGTTTCCTAAGTGCACGTGCAATGAGAGACGGACTTGTAGTTGGTAATTAAATACTGATAGACTGAGAAATGATCAGCTAGGTATCCAGGCGGGGATGAGGAATGAAGCCGGAGCACCTGAATACGAGATCATTACTTGGTGGGTGGTTTCTAATAAGACCGTGCAAGCCACCTGAAATGCAAGTTGAACGGCGGACAGCCGCAAAATAAAATTTGCATGTCGCGCACCAGTGACTTGAGGCGCCAATGATCTGCCGGATAGTCTGCAAATATCAACGCAGTTATTCTCGCGATCCAGGCCTTGCACCGTTAACTGTACTCATGAAATAATAGAACGCTTGAACATATACCACACCCAGCAGTACGGCACCCACGAGCGTGCCAATCAATACTGGTCCCATTCTGAACATTGCCAGTGGTTAATCGCATGTCGTCCGAGTCAGCCTGAGTTACTATAGAGCAGAAGAGCAGACGCACGTAGAGTCAAGTGAGTCCATGTTTGGCCGAGCCACCGAACTTGAAGAATGGGGTTGCGTATACGCAGTACTATAGCCTTACATGTACTACATATCACTGCTGGCAGCTACTAGCTGCGGTTGGCATATCATCCATGTGGCTGTACTGTGATCGATAGATAATATAAATACAAAGGGGAAAACCTTGTCTAAATCTCTAATTGATAGTGACGGATACGTTTGACAGATGTCCCCATCAGCTGACATTTCGCCTCTACATACAGTAGGTGTAAATTATTGACGAAACAAATCTCGGGTCCATTTGATCGCTGCATCATGAGGTTGCTCAATTGGCGATGGGCATGAGCGCTATGGTGCACCACACCTTGTTTGTAGGAAGAGGTAAAGTACAAGCCCTTTGGAATCGTCTGCTAGTAAGTATTGAATATTCACCACCACTCTTGCGCAACGGGGACAGGGGAGGAATATTTTCCCGTTTTTCTTATAAATGCTTCTTTTTGCGGAAGAAAAAAATTGCATGGATTCTGTGATGGTTCACCCATACAGTATGGAGAATTTGAAATTCGGAAAATGGATTATCAGTTTTGTGCGAAACACGACACGCGAAATCATTAGTCAGCTTGATCACCCGGTAAGTATGTGGCTATGCAGTGGCCAAAATCATGATGGTGGTGGACAAAAATCAGAACTTGCTCAATTGGCGCAATTTGAGTTCTGTCTTGATGGGTGTCAAAAGAAGAAATTTGTCAAACCAACGATTTGCCACTTGTGGTGGTGATCAGGTGATTTGTACCACAAGGGGGCAGGCAAGTGTCAGGACAGGAATTTTCGGCGCACTGACTATAGTTGCACCTTGATAGCAGCTGCTATCGTTACATAATCGTAGCAGCTATCAATCATGTTTCAGGCTCAATATGGAAATTCTTTCCCATTTCCTCTGCTCAGGCTGGAGCCTGGCTGGAGCACTACATTTCTGAGAGGTAAATAGGACCATTTTAATATGAAATACATGAATTTACTGCAAAATGGGCTGCCAAAAAAATACAAGGTGGGCCCTGGGGACATGAGTTTGACAAGTTGGAGGTGATCTACAATTCTGTGTTAGTGAATAATATTAACTGGATACCAACAAGAAATAGTAATGTGTGAACAGTTTACTTCAATCCAGATTCAAAGCATCCAATTCTAAATTTGCAGGGCTGCAGTCCACTAACTTATTAAGTACTCTGGCAGGCTGTAGGAGCCTGAGATAAATATGTCTGCTGCCACTCCAAGACTCTATCTATGCTATCATGAGGCTCCACTCCAGTTGATGCAACTCAAGAATGAAGCTGCATGCACATTTAAAAATTGTCAGTTCAAGATGAAAGCAAATTGGTGCAAAATTGGTGGCACACTGGCAGCCACAGAAAATTTATTACTTACTGAAATGCTACTATGCAGTGTAGTGTCATCAACTGGTAGGCCTCATGCCATTTGGCATTGAGATCCAAAGACATAGAGCTACATGCATAAAGACAATTCCTTTTTTCCCTCTCTTCCCTCTTTCCTTTTTTGTTTAATTTTTAATTAATTTCGAATTATTTATCAGCAAGGTGCAAACATAGTCACAGTGCCGAATTTTCATATGATGAAACTTGCTCTCCTAAGTATTTGTAAAACTACAACATGGAACTATGTACTGGTGCCTTGGCACCAGTACTCTGCAAGTGGGGCACTGCTTTATCCCAGACTCCAAACCAGTTGCAGGCCGCATTAAACTTTTTTTTTGTGTTTATGTAAACTTGTATTTGAGCTTGATTAACACATCCCAGTGACTGGCACAACTTGTAAATTTTGTTGTATTTGCATCACATGCCACTGTCCTCATTGAGAACACCTGTATTTACATGAAGACTCCACAACTTATATAGTACATAGCAAGCTTCTTGAGTTCAGCAACATTCTTCTCATGAAGTATATTGACAGCAGTAACAATGATAATGATTCCATCATAATTAACAGCAGTGGGATCCAGAATGTAAGATTTTTTCCTCATGCCCTGCATTCAGCAGCATGACCCTTCATGGATTGGACATGCACTGTCACTGTAAATACAAACTATACCAGATATGAAGTGTGTATCACTGGGGCAGGGGGGGTGGTTGGGAAGAGCACTAAAGCTGTACTACAGATAGGGAATGTCACAGGCTGCCCCAGGGTTTTTCAGGGCAACCTGTGCCCATACCCATCAAAATCCATATCTGTACCCAAGGGCATGGGTTTTGATAGGCATGGGTCAAGGGTTGGGCATAACCCATGGGTATCAAAACCCATACAGGATTGAAACATACATTAAATGAGGATGAAAGGGGGCCAGGAGTGGCCACCTCACTGGAATCAATCAAGCAGACAAGACAATGTTCTATCCTTTGTTGTACATTGTAAGAGTCAGTAAGATACTTGGGTAAGTAATGATGAGTAAACCTTTGTTGCATGTCATAAGAGTGAGGCAACAAAGGGGAAAAGATTATATATATATAATGTTCAGACCATGTTGGAAAGTGTCCAGATGTGGTATTTCAACCATGGCCACATCAGGCATAGTCCTCATATCAGGTAAGTGGTCAGGCCATCAGTGTCTGTGTGTGCTTCTAGCCATGGGTATTGGGTTGCCAGTGATGTGCCGCACATTGGGGGAGGTCAGTCAGTCAGTGATGCTGTTGGTAGTGTCACTGGTTGGCAATGTCATTGGTGGTGTGCACATCAGTGTGCATTGGTTGGTATGTGCAGCAGTGTGCCTGTCAGTCCAGTTTGGCAGCAGTGTGCCTGTTGGTAGCATTACTGATTGGCAATGCCATTGGTAGTGCATTGGTGTGCCTGTTGGTAGTGTTACCAATCAGTAGTGCCATTGGTCAGTGTGTGCAGCAGTGTGCCTGTCAGTAGTGTTGCTGTGTGTTAAGTCTGGGGCCAGGCTTGCAGAGGCTCTAGCATTAAAAAAAGTGCTATCTAATGTCTAGATGGCATCCCAATCATCACTCAAGTTGTCCTCCTCATCTGAGCCCACTTTAGGTAACACAGTGGCCACCTTCACATTCTTGTCCTTCACATAGCCCATCTCACTCCAGATTCCAAGACATAACAGGGCCTGTGTTGACTGCACACAAAGCCAGTTGCATATGTGCAAGAGGAGGAGTCAGCCCTGGCTGGAGTGCATTTGGCATCAACCAATGTTGCTAAAAGTAATTCATAGTCAAAAGTTCCAACACTGAGATATTCCAACTTACCTGGGATCAATAAGTAATCTAGTGCTATCTGATGAAGAGAAGGTGTTGGGATACAAGCCTATAATTGCTATATCCAGAGCGGTAATTATGACATTACTAATTACTGTCACTTCAGCATTACTTCAGCATTACTTCAGCATTATATACTATATATACTATATGTATAGTATATACTGAGACAATTAATTCCTGACCTCTGAGACATTCAGAGGAATGCCCCCTTCTTCGTCCAAAAGCCTCTAGTCAGCTTCCAGCTTTACCACCCTACAGGTTATGGGCCCTGGCTTATTTTAAACAACCCAAAAATCTATTTACAAAACCTTCTACAACATATCAAGAGCCCCAAGCAATATTGAAGAATTTGTCCTGAACAGTGACAAAGAAAACCCTCAAGAATATGTCCAGGAGTATGATCAGGACTTAGCTGACCATATGGAATTATTTGGGCCATCACCAGCCACTTCCCAACACACTACAGTGGGAGTGCTGCCAGCCGTGCCCAAGGCAGGAATCCCGCCGAAACAAAAGAAGCCCACGATCCTTCTAATTTGTACCAAAGAATATTCTAACGTAAACAAGATCTCCGATCGGGATCACCTTACTGATGAGAATTGGCACAAATGGAGAGAAAGGATGAAACGGGTATTTATTAATTGTGACATCACTGGATATATTAACGGGGCTGTAAAACACCCAAAAGAATCCAGGGATGCCGAGGGGGTGTGCAACTGGGACAAGAACAACACCTGGGCACAGCAAGTTATCATACATAACGTTACCTCTTCGCAAATGAATCACGTCGGATCAAAAACTACGGCAGAAGCGATGTACTCCGTGCTATCCGTTACTCACGAAAACAAGGCGCATCAAACCATAAATCATATTCAGTGCCTACTGTACGAGACAAAGGCCGACGCTACCAACAATCTTCTGAAGCATATGGACACCCTGAAATCTTACCGCGACCGCATCAATAAATTCCCTAATAAGGAATTTCATATCTCCGACACCCGATTCAAATCTATCAAATTTGATGGGAACAAATGCCGTAACTGCGGGAAATTTGGACATTACACGAAGAATTGTTGGGGAAAGAAGAAAGAGAAAGCGAAAGAGAAGAAGCCCGGGGATACTTCAATGATAGTAGAAGAACATATTACTTTCTCAGCAGACGAGGAAGGGCATAATTTTGATGCATGTAATAACGATGCCATAATTGATGAGCGTCTGATCTATTATGATTGGCTGGCCGACTCGGCAACCACTTCACATGTAACGCATCAAAAAGAAGCATTTACCTCCTATGAGCCTATGAAAAATATTTCCATAACAGGTGTAGGAGGGAAAGAGGCAAAAATAGAAGGACGAGGAAATGTCGATCTAATTGTGACATGTAATGGAGAAAAATATATTCTTCATCTCAAAGACGTTCTGCATGTTCCAGGAACGCGGAACAATTTAATTTCGCTAGGAAGATGGGACGCCACAGGAGGAAAATACAAAGGGGGACAAGGGGAAATAACCCTCATCAATAAAAATGGTAAAGCCGTTGCACACGGGAATAAAATCAATAATCATCTCTACAAAATGGAAATGATTATTAGAAACCTGAGCGACACTGCAAGCAATGCTGAAAATAATATAACTTTCAGTGGAAATGAAAAATCACTCAGTTGGGAAACATGGCATTGATGATTTGGACATATCGGATATACTGGGCTACAATTACTACTCAACGGAAATATGGTAAAAGGATTTAATGTTGATCTGGCCACCCCAAAACCAGAATGCAAGACATGTATAGCCACAAAACAACACATTAAACCATTTCCAAAATCAGTCAAATGGAATACTGAAACCGGAGAATTGACGCATATAGATTTATGGGGAAAATATGCCGTCAAGTCCATCAACAGAAAACACTATTATTTATTATTCGTTGACGACGCCAAGAGGTATTTCACTGTCGAATGTCTAAAAGAAAAGAGTGATACAGCACAGGGAGTAATAAATTATTTGGCCTATATAAAAACACAAGGCCGAACACCCAAGGGGATTCAAATCGATTGCGGAAAAGAATTCTTCAATGAAAAATTGGAAAACTATTCTAAGGAACGTGGGATACAAATACGATTAACCGCGCCGTACTCTGCATCGCAAAATGGCATTGCAGAAAGAATGAATAGGACACTTGTCGAATTATCGCATGCAATGCTATCCGTGAGCGAGCTCCCAGAATACCTCTGGGAATATGCCGTCATGCACGCCGCCTATCTCCGCAACCAATTGTATACGAAGCATCTTCGGAAATTAACTCCTTACGAGGGATGGCACAATGAACAACTGGATGTTTCACACTTACGCGAATTTGGTGCACCAGTATGGATCTTATTACAAGGTCAGAAAAAGGAAAGAAAAATGCTTCCCAAATCAAAGCGCCGCGCATATCTTGGATACGACGATGGTGCCAGAGCAGTCAAATATTACAATGCCAAAATGCGTAATGTATTAACTTTGCGGAATTTCGAGCTATTGACTGGTACTCCAAAATCTAAACCTTCTGAAGACAATACAATGGAACCCTTGATGTGTGAGGGGGAGTCTGATGGAGGTGCGCCACCGAGAATTCCAATTATAGAACCCGAATGTAGGCAGATTGAGGCACAGCCACCCCCACAACTGCTGATCACAAATGATGAACCTCTGATCAGAGCCGCATTATCGATCGGAGAAGAACTGGATATACCGGAAATAGAACCTCGTAACCCGGAGAAGCAATCCCGGAAGTGGAAACGAGTTGATAATAATGATCGCATTGATATTGATGAACCGTGCAAGATGTGTGCAATGCAGAGGAATGAACTGCGACAAACGCGTGGAGTTTGTACCGACTATAAACCCTTGTTACATGTTGGGAATGGAGTGGTGAACAGTGACAGGAAGAGTTAAGGACAAGGTTAGAGGATGAAGTTTAATCTCAAAGGCTAGTGAGTGAGGGAGTCTGCCACAGGGAGGAATGTTATTATCATCTCCTACATGATGTGCAATATTTATACTACACAGTTAGGAGGTATAGTGTAATGCACTCCTTTAATATATAAAGGAGGTATTCTGTAATAGACCCCTGTACCAGTTAATAATGGAATAACTATGTCATATCCCCTATAACAGTGTCAATATTAGTGACATATGATATCATGGCTTGGTAAGTCCTAGACTTCCTGCAGGGTGTGTCATAGACACTCTATCCATAGCTTTGTCTTGGATAGGCTATCATAGACATGGCTATATCTTGCCTATCCTATGATAGACATGCTGCAGGATGATTAATCCTGTAGCATGTGTTAACTGTGGATTCCCCTATATGTCTCTGCATGTGTTAACCTCTGTTAAACATGTGTTAATATGACTTAGCATATTCTGGCAATATTCCCTAGGCATGTTAACTGCCTTGGCTTGCCTGTATACTCTTGTATACATAATCCCAACATTACACCTTACAGAAGAGGAAGAAGCGAATACCTTCCTAGATAATGATGAAGCCTATGCAATAATCACTGGAGATGAAATAAACACGCTCAAAGACACGCGGATCTCCCTTGATTGGCTGGAATGGCAAATAGCCATACAAAATGAATTGAACCTATTAAAGGAGAAGGGGACATGGGAATTGGTCCAGAAACCTCCTGACGTGATACCAATCGCGAACAAATGGGTCTTTGTCTGGAAAAGAAATAAACAACAAGGGGAAATTATAAGATACCGAGCGCGATTAGTTGCAAAAGGATGTGCACAATGACCAGGCTATGATTATATGAATACCTTCTCACCCGTAGTCCGGATGGACACGCTCCGAGCAGTATTAGTGCTCGCATCAAAGAAGGTCTAAAAATACAACAGATGGACGTAAAGGGCGCATACCTCAATGGCACATTAAAAGAAGAAATATATATGAAGCAACCTGAAGGACAAGAAGATGGAACAGGCCGGGTATGTAGGTTAGTGAAACCGCTTTATGGACTAAAGCAGGCAGGGCGAGAGTGGAATAATGAATTTGATGGTAAACTCAAAATTCACAAATACGGATGCTTATTTGCAGATCCATGCACGTATATTTGAAGGGTTGACGATGACTTGGGAATAATAACAGTCTGGGTCAACGACACATTACTCTTTGCATCTTCCGATTCTATGATGAAGCATATGAAAAATATGCTCAGTACGGAATGGGAAGTAACTGACCTCAGGGAGCCGAGCAAAATCGTCGGCATAGAAATTACATGCCAAGACGACGCGAGCAAGATATCTCAGGAGAAATATATTCTCCGCAAGGAGGGAATGCTTGACACGAATCCAGTCGGAATGCCAATGGATCCCAATATTAAATTATTGGCGAATCCGGATTATAATAAACCCAACAGGAGTAATTCATATGCAAAATTATTAGGATGTCTACAATTCCTATCAAATTCCACACAACCCGATATCAGCTTTGCCATTAACAAGTTGGCCGCCTACACCGCTAACCCGGGTTTACAACACCACGGTGCAATAAAGCGAATACTCAGGTACTTGGCTGGTACAAAAACTCTCGGGATAATTTATAAATCCCAAGATGAGACTGAAAACAATAACCTCTTCCACGGATATGCTGATGCTTCATTTGCTAATATTGAAGATCTTAAATCCACAACCGGCTATATTTTCAAAGTGTCCGGGGGAGCAATAACATGGAAATCTAAGAAACAAACTATTATCGCACTATCCTCTACCAAAGCTGAATATATTGCATTATCAGATGCTGGACGTGAAGCCGTATGGCTAAGAAATTTATATGAAGAACTCGGATTTGCACAACAATTCCCCACAGTGATTAAAGGCGATAATGAAGGGTCAGTAATTTTAACTCAGAACCCTCAATTTCATCAGAGATCAAAACACATCGCTATCCACTATCCACTGGGTCCGGGATCTCGTGGCCAATAAATCAATAGAAATTCAAAACTGTCGTGATCCAGAGCAAACTGCAGATGTATTAACAAAGGCTCTGCTGAAGCCTAAATTTACACGACATAGGGATGAGATGGGAGTTCAGTCAGGTTAACCCAGCAGCTTTCCTCGCGTGAGTTGGATTTTTTCCCAACGGGTTTTTTCCACCACAGAGGTTTTAATGCAACTGGAGAAACTTATTCCACCCTTGACTTCAGGGGGAGTAATGACAAAATATTTAACCATTTCACCCAGCCGTTCTAGGCTTGAGGGGGAGTGTTGGGATACAAGCCTATAATTGCTATATCCAGAGCGGTAATTATGACATTACTAATTACTGTCACTTCAGCATTACTTCAGCATTACTTCAGCATTATATACTATATATACTATATGTATAGTATATACTGAGACAATTAATTCCTGACCTCTGAGACATTCAGAGGAATGCCCCCTTTGTCCAAAAGCCTCTAGTCAGCTTCCAGCTTTACCACCCTACAGAAGGATACACATGTTTGTGCTTGTACCACCAGGCTAGGGCATTCCTGACATGCCCAGGATTGGTCCCAGATACTTATCCAATCCATCATGCAACTCTGCTGGCTTGGGTGCTTGAAGGGAAGGTAGATTATCAAAGATGTTCTTAGACCTCAATGATGCAGTCTATAGCAAATAGCAAGACTTTATATAGGATGACAATTTCAAAACACATGCCTTTAATTTAGCAAGTTGGGTCTCTTGTGAGGTGGCCCAACTTGCATTCATGGATCCATATGATAGGTTGAATTCCATATGCACAATTTCCTCTGTCCTCTTGATCCACTCACCCTACCATCCTGCATTTTTGAAGTATTGAAGCTTGTGATGAATAAGAAAAAAAGTGGAAGAGCAAGAAAATATGTACCCATCACAATTTTAAACACCTCAGAGTGATCAGTTTTGTTGTAGTAGTGGTTGAGGGTTTTTTTGCCAATTGCAAGGGCCACCTTGATTGCAAGAGGGTACTTGTTGTCAACAGCAGCTGTGGTAAGAAGTTCATCAATGTGGTCCATGGATGGTATGATGGTGGTGATGCTGGGTGTTCCTCATGGAAAGAACAATGTTGCATCCTTGAAGATCTAACAATGTAGAATGATTATTAAGTCTTAAAATAGTCAGAATAGTATGTGCACCTTCAGAATGTCCTGGAGCTGGTGTGCAACATCCCACTCATCCTTGCTCAGCTCATACTGCCTCAGTTTCATATCACAATCACTGGTGATGGTGTTGATGTTGCAGGGCATCATGTGTGAACAGTGAACCATTGGGGTAAAATAATAGTGGTTAAGTTCTTGATGGCAAACACAACCTTTTGCAACTGACCACAAAAATTAGATAATAAAATATTACATGATTAGTGATGTTGCCTTGGTCAACAACAATCAGACAGGCTGCATGCTGGCCACCAACTCCTTTAATTCATCCTCTGTCATATCCTTGTGTTTGTCCAATTTCTTGTAGAATCCTGGTGGATTCCTGGTTCATCCCTCACATTCCTAGGAGTCTGGGTCCATTCCTGGTCCATTCCAAGCCATTCCTAGACCATTCCTAGACCCATTCCTAGACCCATTCCTAGACCCATTCCTAGCCACCATTCCTAATGGTACCAAGTCATTATTTCCAATATTAATGTATTTATTACTATTTATGGAAACATCACATACTAACAAAAAGTGTAAAACCCCCCCAACTCACTACAAGGCAAGGGGAAGATATTATTTATTAATATAATATATGACTCAATTAAACTAAATAAAATCCCCCCACATCACTCAGAGCAAGGCAGTGGGGGGCTTAGTGATCACATCACATCATGGTGACCTGCCCCTTGTATAGCACCCTGTTCTGCCCCCCCTGGCAAACTGAGACATGTGCTGTAGGAATGAGGGAGAAAAGTGAGCTGAGTGCTTGAGGTACATTTTGTACCAAAGGCCCAATCCTGGCAAAATAAACAAATGTCAGGACATCTTAATAAGATCCTCTTTGCAACTATCGTCCTGTCTGTCCCCTTCCATCTAAACTACTAAAAAAGATTTTCTGCTGACTTTTCAGAACTGGGTGGGGGTTTACAACAACCCAGACCATGCGTGAATGATACTGCCTGCACCTGACACATTCGGATACCAGAGAAATGATTGTGAGTTGAAAAATGGAACAATTGAATGCACAATGGATAAGAATACTAACACTAAGTAAAGAGGCATTGAGAACTGATCCTAATGTGCAGGAAAACAGTGGAGTCTGGCAGAGTTCTGAGGTGTGGCAAGGACTTGGCTTCGACCCTTAAGAGGTTATGCCCTTCTCTATGCTCAGTGTCCAATTTGTATCTGGAGTAAGGACAGGAACAAAGCAGAGGTTTGGAGTTTCAAAGGTCAAGACAAAGTTTGAAGTCTTTGAGTTGACAAGTGAAAAGTATAACTGAACTGAGGAATACAAAGTGTCTAAAGTAGCTTTATACTAAGGCTATTACTCAGCGGAGTTTTGCAGAGTCCCACAGTGCATAGTACATGATCACATCTATGATGGAGAACAGACTAAGTAATTTGAAATAAGGAATTTGAAATACTCAGAGTTCCTACAGAGTTCCACCAGAGTTCTGTAGCAGAGGTCAGAGGGGTGCTTGCATGGGATATGACAGGAGGAAATCATCAAGTCTATGGAAAAGAACATCAGTGGAAACAAAAGGTCCACCCAAGTAAACAGGCTGATTAATGATAGCCTTGTTGTCATTGTCATCCCCATACATCTTGGCAATTATATTGGTCACTCCACAAGCATGCATTGTGCAAGCGAGAGCGAGCTTGGTGTTGCAGCATTCTGGATTGGGTTTGTTGATCACCTTACCATCAGAAGGTTCACAGTTAAAAATAATCTCCTGCCCTTCAACAAGTTTGAAGGTACCAGCAATGTCTTCAGGACAGACTTCCTGGAAGAGGTATTTCCACTGTCAAAGCATTAGGACCATAGGGCTATTTGTAGCAAGAAATTGTTTTCAACCTTGCCTTCATATGCAGCTTTGATCTCCCACACCAGTTTATCAAACAACTTGTGGGTGTTGATTAAATTCAGCATTGAATGAATTGCAGGGGTGATTAATATTTTCTTTCACTTCTTTGACAATTGGGAGCCCAGTAAAGGATTCAAGTGCATGTAGCATGAGATGCTATTGAATAATGGTAAATTGAGGATGAACTGCCATGTAACACAAAGCTACACACCTTATCATGGAATGAGAGTGGGATAATATGGGCACATTAGGCAGTTACATGATGACCAGGGGGTGTGAAATGGAGGCCAGTACAGCCTATTCAGTAGATATTGATGGTCCACCCATGCCATCTGAGGGACAGAATTCCATGATCTGTCTGTTGGTAGCTGACTGGGCCCATGGCAGGACAGACCCATCTGGGTCCAGTGTGCGATGCATCCTGATGGGCCAAAATGAGTCATATGATACCAGTGGTGAAAGAATCTGATATGGAGCTGCCAATTCTAGTGGCACAGAGCCAGTCACAGAGTGTGTACTTTACACTCCCCCACAAGTCTACGTAGACTCCCACTGGACTCCATGTACTATACGTAGACTATACATAGACTCCCACTGGACTCCATGTACCTATACATAGACTCCCACTGGACTCCATGTACCTATACATAGACTCCCACTGGACTCCATGTACCTATACATAGACTCCCACTAAAGTCTATGTAGACTCCATGTATAGTGTACATAGCAATTCCAAAGAAATAAAGCTACTATAGGGAGTCTACATGGAGTTTACATAGAGTTTACAGGGAGTTTGGTTATTAGTCAATGTAAAACCCATTACAGATGTTATAGGGTGTTTATAGAGAGTCTACATATAGTCTACATATAGTCTACATGGAGTTTACAGGGAGTTTGCTTATTAGTCAATGTAAAGCCTATTACAGATGTTATAGAGAGTCTACATATAGTCTACATATAGTCTACATGGAGTTTACAGGGAGTTTGTTTATTAGTCAATCTAAAGCCCATTACAGATGTTATACAGTGTTTATAGAGAGTCTACATGTAGTCTACATATAGTCTACATAGAGTCTACATAGACTTTGGCCATTCCTAGCCATCATTCCTAGAGGTAAGTCATTACTTCAAATATTAAATGTATTTATTACTATTTATGGAAACATCAATACTAGTGGAGATGTAAAAACACCCCAACGCGCTAGAGGCGGGGGGGGGCATGTATTTACTAATATAATAGAAGACTAAATAATATTAAAATAACCCCCCCCCCACGTCGCTTGGAGCAAGACGGGGGGGGGGGGCGGCGCGGTGTAGTAACTTGCCCCTCTCATAGCACCCTGTTCCACCCCACAAGCAATGGCTTGTGGTAGTGGTTGGGGGTGCTGGCATGGGGGGCTGTGGCCCACTCAGCGGCATTGTCGCTCCACCCGCGCTCCACCCCACAAGCAGTGGCTGGTGAGGCTGGGCCGGGTGGTGTCCATTGGGGTGCCGGGCTCACTCGTCACGTCACCCTCAGCAGTCGGGGCTGGTGACGCATCCCAGAGGTGTCCCCCGCGTTCTAGGGGTCTCCTGTCGCGTCCCAGAGGTGTCCCCCGCGTTCTAGGGGTCTCCTGTCACGTCCCAGAGGTGTCCCCCACATCGCTTCTTGATCTGTAACCACGATGTGCACAGCCACACTTCTACAGCTCCTCATCGTCTCATCCGTTCTGTGGCCTTCTGTTCATCTCTGATCCCCTCGATCTGGTACTCTCCACACTGCTAGCAGTGCATGTCAATGCCCTCCCAACCCACACGTGGATTGGGCGGCACGATCCGGGGTAACCCGCGCATCGAGCCTCCCACCCCAAGCAGAGCTCCCCCCTCTTCCATCTCCTTGCCGGTGGCCTCTAGGCCCACTGGGAGGCCCCCAGTCCCCTCGCAGGCTGGCCCAGTCCGCACACCTCGCTTGTCTCCCTCACCATCGCCCTACAGCCACAGCCAGGACACCCCTCGTGCGCCGCGCATTTCCAGCGCCTCACAAGCTGCCTCCAGGGCCTCGACCATCGCCACCGGCGGTCCCCCCAGCACCACCCCCTCGTCCGATGAAGAGGATGGGGATATGTATGATGTCGAGCCTGTGACCGAACTCGAGGTGAGAGTCTTGGTCGAATCGATTATCCAGGGAGCCAATACCCTTGGCTCTCTCGCCTCTCGGGGCGCGTCTGAGGAGTTGCTGCAGGGCAGCACTCCCGATCTCGTCTCCGCGTTGTCGGGCCTCCTTCGGGCGGCCGACAACTTTGGAGTACCCTTGGCCCCGGTCATGGACCCCCTCCGGTCCATGTCCTTCGATTCATTCGTCGACTTGTTTGATCGAGAGACGACCCCTGCTCCCAACCAGGACGTGCCCATGCCCCTTGCGGCCCCGGCACGCCCTGCTCCCCCACCACCTCGCAGAGGGGGGCTGGCCAACCGCCTCCCCCGCGCTTCCCGCCCCAAGGGTGGACGTCCGCTCCCTGCTATCCCACAGCAGAGAGCCCCCTCGGCTAGACCTGGCCCTGTCCAGGCTCCCACATTTGCACAGGCTGCCTGCTTCAAGGGCGGCCATGTCCCCACCTCCTCGGTGGACGGCCTGGTCCGTATGGCCAAGGCATTCCCCGAGCTCCCCACCGCCAGGCTGGCTGCAATGCACCAGCAGGCCAAACCCACTGCGGCGAAGCCCAAGGCTTCATCCACTGTCCATGGCCCGTCGCGACGACAGGTCATTGCTATCGTTCACGCGACTCTGGGTGAAGGCGGCATGCCCCCTCCCCCGGTTGTCCTCATCAAGAGCCACGAGATCCTTGAGCGGGTCCGTCTGGCCCTATCCCTTCACCGCTCCACCCTTTGAGCGGAGTCAGTCTCTTTGGCTTATGGAGGCTACTCCATTGCCACCGATGCTGTGGCCTCTGCGGAGGACCTCCACATCGTCCGACAGGCGATCGCTGCGGCGTTCGTCGGGGATCACTTCCGCGTCACGGCGGAGCTCCCATCCTCCACGTCGTATATGAAAATCATTGACGTGCCCTTTTTCCAGGACCACCGTCCCACTACTGTGGAGTCGGTGCTCAACTTCATCGCCAAGTCCGGTCTCAAGGACTTGGTAGTGCTTAACGTGCCTCTCCGGATCGTCCGCAACTCCAAGCAGTCTGACACTGCTACGGTATATATGAACGTCTCTGACTCAGTCAGCGGCGCACGTGTGAAGGCGCTTTCCAAACGAGCGGTCCAGTTTGGACTGTACGTCTGTCCTATCCGTGAGGCCTGGGCCAACCCCGGCGTCTCCCTCTGCCAATGGTGCTGGAAGTGGGGTCATCCGACCAATGCTTGCCGCGCCCCTCAGATCCGCTGCCCCACATGCAGCGGCCCTCACCGCAAGGAGCACCATCACACCTTAGCGGGCTGCTGTAAGGGTAACGCCAAGGCGACGCCCCCGATCCCCCCCACGCCGGAACATTCCGCATGCCCCCATCCACCTTGCTGCCCCAACTGCCGCAAGGGACACGCAGCCGACGATCGTCGCTGCAATTTTTGGAAGCACCGCTTCAACGGTGACTGGATTAAGAAGCGTTACGCCGAGGTACGTGAGCGCCGCGCTGCCCGCACCCTCTCATCTGACCCCTTCCCCGCAGGACGCGGTGGGTGAGCGTAAATGAGTCATATCTGGGATATTACTTATTTAAAGATCATGTGTCAAAATGTAAACAGAAATTAACTTCCTGAGGTTGACATGAAGCAAGTGATTAATGGATGGGTGCTAAACTCAAGATTTTGTCATTCAGGGCTGGTAATGGTGTGTATGCCTCTATGCTCAGTGAATGTTTTGGCAGTTGAAGAGCTTTGACAGGAGCATCCATACCTCCAACACACATTACTGGAGGATTTTGACAATTCAGCAATCTGGACCCTTGTCCATCTGTGTTTTGGGCCGAAAAGGTTAAGGTCTTAAAATAAGCAAATTATTAATAAGCACCACCAGAATTGAGCTGTTCCACAATTATAGTACTGTTAGACCAAATGGTACACATATGGGGCTGTTGTCATACTTCACAAGGGTTTGAAGAAGGTCTGGCTCTCTCTTTCTCTTTTCTTTTCTTCAAAAGCTGATTCATTGGAGAAATCAGGTAGAGACAAGCCACAAATCAGTTCGGATTCAGACTCAGTGTCATCGGACTCCAGTGACAATGATGAATTGCCATCTGAATATGTGTTATGAAAACCACCTGCCCTTAACCACTCTACCCTGCAGACTTTGCGAACCTATGGCCTCGCTGTTATAGATTACGAGCATGGGATCGAGCTTAGCACTAGCTGGGACTTCTCAGCAGCTCAGGCAAAGCTCAGGGAGTTGTTTCCAAGACTTTTCGAGTGGCTTGACATGCAGCCTAGTGAAGCGAACCCTGACCCTGATGATACTGACAACTTATTTCTCCCCTACTTTCGGCTGTGTGTCAAGGAGTGTCGATCGCAAATGGGGTGGTATTTCCAACTGGGTATGATCTCCTTTTCAATGCCCGAGTCACCCGAGCAGGATTCCAGCACCACCACCTCATTATCAGTAACTGCTATTGTGAACCTTCATGTTCGAATTTCTCACAAATGGTTAATTTAGGCACTGTATCCCAAGTTCCAAAATCAGTCATGAAATCATGGCTGAAAGGAAAAGGGAAGAGCGAAGCTAAATGGCAAGGTGACATGAAACCATTACCTACCAGTTTGGTGTGTGTAGCTGATGAGCTCGGAATTCACAGACTTCCAAAAGCGATATCATAGCCCATATGTCATTGATGATGACCTCGACTGTGCAAGCACTTCAACACGAACACTGCGATCCCACTCCTTAGCCAAAAAGTCACCATTTATCGGTGATGGTGGTGAGGACTTCGACAAGGATTCGGTAATTGATGTTGATGATTATGCACCTCCTGATGAGTATGGGCTTTGCTATCCCATGGAATGGCAGCATCCATCCTGTAGGTTGCCCTTTGATTTCTATAAAATGGTTGACAAATTGTTCTTAGCACCTACTCTCGTCACTGACAATGAAGTCGATTTACCACCACCTGCTGCCCTCCTTACAACTGTAACATCGCCTCTGGGCCCAGATCCTAATCCAACAGTCACACAGACCTCTACAAGCCTTCCACAAGAAGCACCAGGACCCAGCCCTCTGGTAGCATCTGGCTCGTTCCATGTTGACCAATCATTGCCCAATCCCTGGGCTGGAAGCCACATTTATGAGTATAATTTTTAATCAACTCGCATTCAGCTCATTTTAATTACCAGCCCTGATACTCCTTGCTCTTCCACTCTTGTTTCCACTCCTCAGACCGACTTGGATAAACCCTCTCCTCGTTATCTCATATTGATACCCCATACCTTACACACTCCTTTTACAGTATCATGTTTGGTAACAAGATTCTCATTCGTTTTACATATTAACTCTATACTATACCACTATCATAGACCTACTTTAATCAGTAAATAGTGCATTTTCTTGTATAAAGCGAGGAGTAAGAGCAAGCGAACAAAACCTGGTGGTGGGTTAGCAATACACATCAATGTGCCTTGTTGCAGTGACACACAAAAGGCTGTGACGACACAATTTTCAGTCAGGTGACACAATCATAAGTTGGTGATGACACAATTTTTCAAACAGGTGACACATGCATAAATTTGTGACGACACAATTTCTAGTCAGATGATACAAGTCCACATCGTGACACTATCCTGATGTGACATGTGACAATTTTTATTTTTGTGCATTTGGCCCGTCATAAGATGGTTCCTGGAATGATGCATCAGGCAATCGGGACAGTTGGTAATGTATCATGGTTGGTCCTACTCGAAGCGATTTTGATGTATCATTCAATGCGGGAAGTGGGGAATATTCGGGAATGATACATCAGGCATCAGGCTGGCGGCGGGGACTACTGTGAGGACATGATGCATCAGGTATTCTGCTGGCGGTAGGTAAGTCTATGTGATGCATAACGCAGTACAGGAACAGGAACATACAGGACAGAGCATCAGTAATGCATCACAGACTGAGTCTGTGATGCATTACTGATACTCTGTCCAGCAGTCCTTGAAATGATGCTTCACATGCAGAGGAAGGATACTAGTACTTATCAAGGAGTAATGCATTACTAGCAGAGAGGGTAAAGCCAGAGGTAAATAGTAGTGTATCACCAATATCTCTTACAATGATGCATCAAGGCGCATTTGGCGGCTGTCAGGCATATCATATGTGATGCATCGGAGGCAGGTAAAAGAGTTGTAGTATGATGCATCAATGTCAATGCATCGGAGGCAGGTAAAAGAATTGTAGTATGATGCATCAATGTCAAGTGGAGGAGGATGTCGACTAGGTTGGAGGTTTGATGCATCACGTACTAGCATGAGGGTACTACTGTCAGTGGCGGACTGGATGTGTATTGCATGATGCATCACACAGGTTATAGCTGCAATAGGCGGGGATGTACAGAGTCTTGCATCACTCCCTGTACACTTGGTATCGCTGTACTTGCACCACAGGTTTGTGATAGTTATCAGGATATGATGTATCAATATCACAGCATTGGCTGATAACCTGTCATTACAGTTCTTTTATATATCAGAAGGACGTCATAGCCTGGTCATGTCCTCTTAACTACTTCTTATCATAAGCGGACGGCTGAAGTTCACAAGTCACTGTCACATAATTGGACCAAGAACTTACTTCGACTCGGAGTGCAGAAATAATGCCGAGCAACTGAGTGTCTACCTCTCATTTGAAACGTCGACACAAATTTCGTGCTCAATTGTTCTCTGACTCCCGGAAGACCGTTATTTTCCTCATGAAATTTGGACCGTACCATGGAACCTGTCAATCTTCTCTACTGGAGGCTTACACCGTTCTTGAAGACCATTGAGAATGGACCTGGTGAAGGGGAGGAGATGGTGGAAGATGAGGTCAGGTGCAGGTTGTCAACGGCATCAAGCTGTCAGAAGAGGATGAGGCAGTTTGCAGGTGAGGATTTGGGAACTCCACCCCAGTGCATCGTTGTGAGGCATAGAAAGGTCCGTGTCTGGAGCCGCTCTTGAGCCTTCCACTTGGCCGCAGAGTCATGTCATTGGCTGGGTAGCCTGGGTAATAGTAAGTCAAGGCTGCCAAGCTGAGCTTTAGAATCACTGCGAGCTTGAATCCGTGTGATTTTCAGCATTTGCTTCTATGAGCACAGATTGATGTGTGTTAACCGTTAAGTGGGTTGAATGATTGGATGCCATCATTTGCAACGTAGTAAATATGAAATATCAGGTGGCCATGCTGGTAAGATAGTCCTCACTCATAGACGATGACGTCAGGTGATGTTACTTTTAATGTGACGCATCACGTGTATTCACCGTGCAATAATGCGCGTTGATGCGCTTGGAGCCAATTTAATAAGAATTTCATTGTAAATATGATAAGCAGCATAGAATTAAGTAGATAGAGCATTTGGCTTATCAAATGAAGCAAGAAGAGCCTTTGGAATGACACAGTGACCTTTATATTTTTTGCATGCCCATGCAGCATCTTTACCATTGAGACCTTCGTGATAAGCATGCATGAAACGTTGAGATCGATAAGAATATCTGATAGGTATATGATTAAAAACACCAAAATGTTAACTATCAACTCACCTGCGCATTTTGTGGAGTGATACCATCTCCAATGCCACAAGGAGATTCCTCTCGAGATCGGCTTCTTTTGATGATGGTGGAAACTCACGATATTCGCTTGGCATAACCCCAACATTGCTCAATAAAGTTGAGCTCACAATGGAATTTTGGAAGTAAGAGGACTTCAAAACCCCGAACGCGGCCATGAGTCTCAAGTAGTGATTCAATGGCAACAAAATCCAGTTGCATATAAAGCACTCGGCGACAGCAACAGTCCCTCACACCTGGTTTGCATTTAAACCCAGGGCACTCAAACCGAAGCTTTGACTCTTTCACAAGTCCACACTCCTGAAGAAGTACAGCCATGCCCTTGAAACATCCCGGAGAAACTGGGTGATTGTCGGGGAAATACAGTGGCTGTGGTGATCCATCTTTGAATGTTGCATCATCCATGCAAACTTTTGTTTTCATCGGCTTCCGTGTAAGCTTTCCATTCTTGTCTCAGTGGTAAACCTGGTTCCCATCACTGTCAAGAACTGGTACTATGGCTCCCCAAAATTGTCCAACAGGTTTGGTACCTTTTGGCATATGGCGGGCAGAGAGAGCTGTGTCTGATCTTGCTGTGTGGGTTGTCGCATTGTCAAATACAAACTTGTGTTCTTCATTCGGGTAGAATTCCATGAGTATGTCCATTGCCACTGTGGTCTGGTTCAGAATATCTTCATTTGTAAAGTATCCCTCTTGATTCTTTCCAGCTTTGAAAAACACCTGGGCTTCTTTAGTGTTGTCAGGTGAGCGTAACCACCCATAGTCAGCCGAAACGAAGTCCGCGACCATAAGTGACACACCCTCCCCCTTTGGGCATGGAACAGCTGTTTCATTTTTGTGGACCCAACGGAGTTTCCAGCAATTGTTTGCATAGAATGTCGATTCGTCATGGAACCAGACGACAACAGGACAATCATTCTCTGGCCTCTCATCAGTTTCTTCTTCTACCCGATCCTCCTTCCATTTCCATGTGCGCTCTTCAATGCTCATCCATCTTGGGAGGAAGTTTTTCTGTCGATATTCAACAACATCGCGCCTTTCATGTCCATCAACATACTGGCCCCCTGGAGATATTGTCCATCTATACCCCAAGCGCTTCATCCACCGTGTGGCAGTGGAAAGACTGATCGGTTTCTTCAATCCAAACTGAGCCATTGTCTCGGGGCACTTTACAAAATCAACAACATCTTGCGCTCGGATCCACGGCCCCAATGACTGAAGATGTATGTTTATTGCCTGTGCCAAGTCCTCATTATCCAGCATTGAAGTTTTCCAGGTGCCATAGATATTTTTTGGCAAGTCCTTTCTATTAGCAATGAATGCGTGCGTCCACTCCCGGAGTTGGCGAGCATGGTGGGGACCTCGCTCATGATCATGTGCAGTCTCGAGTGATGCGGGAACCCAGCACGCTGTGCTGTTTCCTGCAACATATAAGAACTTTCTCATTGCCTCGATGGGGCTGTGCGTGAGGTCATTGAGACCGTGATGGAGATAGCCCGGACCTTTTTTACGAGGCAGTTTTAAGATCTTCTTGATATCTGCAAAAGCCGCTTCTGCTTCTGCAATGGTTGGCACAAATCGGTGAGTCCCAATTTTCTCATAACGGAACTCAACTTGTTCCTCTTCTTCATCATCACTTGCTGGCCCCACATCAGTGTTGCTCTCTGGAGCAGCACCCTCTCGCATGTTTACAGCCTCATTCTCAGTCCCATTCACAACCATGTCCGAGTCAGCACATGCTTCAGCCTCGACTTCTCCCACCTCAATGTCATTCCCACTGTCAGGGCATTCAACGTGGTTGTCACGACCACAGTCCATCATGATTGTTGGTCCCGCGATGCTAGAAATTCCCCGATGCGGTACGTTTCCACATGGTGATGTCGTGATGCACGTTGACACAGATCTGTTGTGTAACTCGTTGGCTAGATTGGGATTGGGCGGCTCGGGCCCTGCTTTTTTGGGTGATTGACGCGTCGGTACCTACTTTTAAATTAATGACGCGTCACGCGACGCGTGAAGCTAAAACTCACATTTTCCTTTTCCTCCAGATCTTCGTGCTTCCTTTTTTTGTTGTTCACAGTAGCCCAGCTCTTTAGGTTCTTTAGAAACTTCATTTTCTTCAGCGCAGGCATCGTACACAATGCCCTGTACTTCTGGATTTGGGTGGTGGCTAAATATAGATATGAAAAAAATTGCAATCCTCTCTCAATTTAGACAAAATCAAAATTCCGCGCCCGAGCGATTGATCCTTTTCACATTCTGCACATTTCCTCGGGCCCAGGTTTGGTCAAAACTAGCTAGTTACGAAACATTGTGCAATTCTTTCATTTTGTCACGGAAAGTAACGTTTTGATCACATGACGTTGTTGTCTATGAGCGAGGACTATCTTACTGTACGAGCCATGTCACATGAGAAAGTTTTCACAGAAAAATATTTACTATTTAACTTGAATGCAAGGTTGTGCAAAGAACCAGTTGGAGTTGGTGTTCCAACAACTTGACCAACACACCATCCGGTCACGGAACCATTCACCGTTGTCATGATTTCATCAGGAAAATCTGAATTTACTTTATCATACTTAAATCTACTTAATCTCGGAAAAAAGGAGATTTAAGTAGAATTTCGGCTCCTTAAATCAAGGAAAGTCTGCTTAGAATAAGAAGGTCTCTTCACTTTTTTTCTGCTTAATGTTGCCTTTTTGTCTTTAACAGGCTTAATCCTCAGCCTTATTCCACTTAATATGATTGAATTCAAGTATTAATGGCAAAAAGTAGGGTACGCAATAAAGACATGGAATTTGCAGGAGGGCTACATATGAGGGTCCAGTAACATACTATACATCTAACTATCAACACCAGAATCGGGATCATCTGAGTGCTCCCCGTCGTCGCTGGTGGTCCCCTGCCCTTGTTGGGTGCTCCCCGTCCTCATTGTGAGTTCCCGGTCCTCGCAGGGTGCCCTCCGTCGCCTCCCCCATCACGCTGGGGGCTCTTCATCAGCGCTCCCCGTCCTTGCCGTGAGTGTTTCCCGTCGGTGTTGTCGGTTCTCCCCGTCGGTGCTGTTGGTTCTCCCCTTCGGCGTTGAGTGCTCCCGTCATCGCTGAGTGTTCCCCGTCGCCGCTGGATCGTTGTTGTGTGCTCCCCATCCTCGTTGGGTCCTCCTCGGCGTTGGAGTGCTCCCTGTCATCGTTGAGTGGTCCCCGTCCTCGCTGGTGGCTCCCCGTCCATGCTAGTGGCTCCCCATCCTCGCTGGATCCTTGTTGCGTGCTCCCTGTCCTCATTGGTGGATCCCCATCGTCGCAGGGTCCTCGTTGGGTCCTCCTCGGCGTTGGAGTGCTCCCCATCGTCGCTGGGTGGTCCCCGTCCTCGCTGAGTGGTCCTCGTCCTCGCTGAGCGCTCTCCGTCCTCGCTGAGTGGTCCCCGTCCTCGCTGAGTGCTCTCCGTCCTCGCTGAGTCCCTGTCGTCGCTGGGTGGTCCCCATCGTCGTTGAGTGGTCCCTGTCCTCGCTGAGTGCTCTCCATCGTTGCTGAGTGGTCCTCGTGGTCCCCATCCTCGCTTGGGCTCTCTGTCGTCGTTGAGGGTTTCTGTCGCCACCAGCAGCGTTCCGTTGTCGTTGGGGGCCTCTTCACTCTTCGTTAGATCCTCTCGTGGTTCTTACATAGTTAGGTGATAGAAATAACAAATATACTAAGGAAAAAACCTCAGAGGCTCCGGTAGGTCCCTAGGGTAGTGGTGGAAGTTGGGAGGGAGACGGTGGTTGCAGTTCGTGACATTGGGCATGTGACATCGGACGGCGGAGTTTGAACGGCCTTTTCACTTTTCCTTCGTTTCGATGGTTGTCCCCCCTCTGCCTTGCTTCGACTGGCGTCCGCTCTTTTGACTGTTTCCTCCTGCTTCTGGCCTTCCACACCTCCTGCTCTGTTGTGCCCAATCGCCCTATCCGTTCCCCACTTCCAAATCGATATGGAGCACAACAGCTGTGTCTCTGTAGCATGGAGGGACACCCCACAACAACAACGAGGACCCAACGGCATGGAATAAGACCCCCTGGCGTCAGAGACCACTGCAGCACCCATACCCCCACCCCTGTTTCTCGCCTCAAAAGCGAGACGGACCACGGCTTGACTTCACCTGCGCCCACCCCCTGTTCCCCTTTCCTCGCTTCAAAAGCGAGACCGACCGCTGGTTAGCGGCGCTCGTCCCTCGCCACCTCCCGTTCCCCTTCCCTCGCCTCAGGGTGAGGTGGAGAGGTGCTGTTTAACGGCAGCCGTGCCCACTGCTCCCCGCTCCCTTTCCCTCGCTTCAAAGCGAGACGGACCGCTGGCTAGCGGCGCTCATCCCTCGCCACCTCCTGTTCCCCCTCCCTCGCCTTGGAGGTACCTGCTACTCCCCTTTCCTCGCTTCAAAAGCGAGACCAACCGCTGGTCAGCGGCGTTCATCCCTCGCCACCTCCCGCTCCCGCTCCCTTTCCCTCGCTTCAAAGCGAGATGGACCGCTGGCTAGCGGTGCTCATCCCTCCCTCGCCTCGGAGGCGTGGAGAGGTGCCGTTTAACGGCGGCTGTGCCCACCACCCGGTTCTCCTTCCTCGCTATTGAAGCGAGATGGACCGCTGTTTAACCGTGCTCACCCCTTCTGTGCCCACCACCTTGTCATGAACAAGAGGTTTACCTACTCCGTAGCTTATATCTTTTTTAACCACTCCTTAATGTACTTTATTACCCTTATTACTTTTATTTACTTACATGCACTTAAATGGGATTCGGCCTAAGTAGAATATAAGGATTTCCCCCCCCTTTTTTCGCTTATTTCACTTATTTCAGATCTTAAGGAACAAAAGGACAACTAAGTCAAAAAAAGTAACTTCAGGTTTTCCTGATGACTTTAAGCAGTCTGGCCATCGCCTTACTGGTTACTGCTACTACCACAGTACATGCTGCCAACCCGGGATGCAAATGCACAGCTAGCGGTGAGAATCCAAGTCACAAACTAGTGATTTGGACTATTGCTGATAGACTAGCATAGACAGGACCGCATACTCTGCAAAAAGTATCCGCGCAATCGTAGTAAGGAAGGCAACGATTAACCAGGATAAACCTAATATGTGTGTTCACCTTCCATGCTCCAATATTCTGCGATTACTGACTTGGTATCGCAGGGAATTCCCAAAGAAGTTTGTGGGCCAGGCCGGCCGGCCAGTAAATACTTCGTAATATTACCATTGAGGTTTTCACTGACAGGATTTTGTTACAGCCACTCACGTTTACTGAATGCCCTGATATTGGTGAAAACGATCTCATGGAATTTCCACTAAAGAAAGGGTTCAAGGAAGAAGCCTCAGGCTCAGGCTCGAAAAAAGCCTCGAGCTCGAGAAAATCCTCGAAATCGAAACCGGGTCTCGACTATGTACTATACAATAAGTCAAATGGTGTAATCTGCGGTAAGTGCTGGACCCTGATGTCCCCCCGGAACGGACACTCAGTGCTATGGACCTGTGGTTAGGTTGTGTCAGGAGAAAGAACCAAGAAGTGCATCTGTGTGAATTGACTCGGAATTAAAATATATTCAATCACGAGATGCTGCCTGACAGTGAAAATCTACTTACTTACTAGACTTATCGAGGAAATCGGGTTGTTCACAGTAGCCATTTCCGGGCCGTTTTCACTTCATTTTCAGTTTTAATTTTTCTTCCATTTTTCATGCTTGCATTTTCCCTTCATTTTGTCATTCCGTTTGTGTTGTTATTTCAAACTCAGCTCTCATATGTCACTAGGTGGGTTGAACATGAACTAAGCGGGCTTATGTCATGTGATCCTGTCGAAGCATGCGCTTTATGTAGTCCATTCGTGTCTGATAGTGATGTGGGCTGTATTCTCTCCTCCTTTTTTGGTTTTTTTATAATCTATGTCAGCCAGGTGCAAATGGTCACAGTGCCTCCCAGAGATGCCTGGAATCCTTGTGTTGACCGAGCAATGCGTCCGAGTCGAAATCAGGGGCGTTGTCGAACCAATGCGTGAGAATTTCAATACCCGCGTCGATTCAAAACAAAAAACATAGACATCCTATGGTGAGGATTAATCATACAGAACAAGAAAACCACCAATATTCATCAAAACTAGAGTGTACGTAACAGTCCGCTCCACACCCACACTCATACATACCACAACACTAGTAGCTCCCCGGACGTTTTACCGCAAATATCTTCGTTATGATAGAAAGAAGCTTCAGCAACTGGAGCTGCAAGGCGGGTCCCCATTGCAATTGCTGTCGGTATAGCAGGTGATTTGAGGCTTGGTCCAGCACCACCCTCCGCCCGAGCAGTACTTCCAGCAGGTATGTGGATGTTGGGCGTAGCCACACCCATATCCAACGGGCAGGGCCTGAGTGCCACTTTGTATTCAAAATCAATATGAGTGAGTTGCACCGACGAAAGCGAGAACGTACGCTTGGCTCTCATCGGTCCCCTGGACTCCATTGACGTCAATCTTGGCAGCACGCGTCATGGCGGTGGTGACGACGGCCAAAATGACCAGACGAAACATGGACGAGGTTCCAAACATGTGGGTTGAGGATGTAGGTAGCGTGTGAGTGTGGTTTGTATTGTACTTCGAGAGAAAGCCGAGATCGCTGGCTGCTGTCTCTATAATATCGCCATTTCAATGGCCTCGTTTTATACAGCTGGCGTGAGGCCTATTTTCCAAGTTTGGAGTGCTCGAGGCTTTGTAGGTGGAATTTCTCAAAGAAGAGAGTAATAGAAGGCACCTCAAAGAAGATTAGAGTTACGAGTAATAGTAGACAGAGATTGGATAGAGAATCCCGTCCAGAGAATGATGTACGGTAAACCGTCCTACCTCTTAGTCTTATGACACCACGTGGCTGTCGGGAATCCGGGGCGAACTCATGTTAGTTATCAGCAGATAAGATGTTCCCCCAATGTCCGAGTCATGTATGGTGCACCAGGAGTGCACTGTGCAGTGGATGCTATCCGCCCAGCAGGTTGTGACGCATTACATAAGATGTCAACAAGGTCAAATTACACACTTGACTCAGACATGCACACAAGTGCAACATTTCTTCTTTTGCTTCCTAAGTTTACTAGTAAATTGCCAAATTCAAAGTATATTACATGCATTAAACTAAGCTACACAATTACATCTATGATGCAAGGAAGCTACGAAAAAAAACTGGCCACAAATAGACAAGCCTTGCACAAGACATGCAAGGAGGGGGGGCAGGGTCTTGGTGCCCTGTGTCTTCATTGGCCATGGTGGCCATGCCCTCACCCCCGTCCATGCCACAAGCAGAGGCTTGGGGAAGTAGTGGGGTGGTGCTGCTGGCAATGTTCATTGTTGTCCTCCCTCTAGTCTTCAGCCTCCTGAGGGTATCATCATCATGGCCCTCTCACCATCCTTGTTGCTCTCCATTTCCACCCAGCAAGCAGTTGCTTGTGGGAGTAGTTGGGGGTGCTGCAGTGGTGGGGGCAGTGATTGAGGGTGGTACCAGTCATCATTGTCTACAAGTCAGTAAAAAAGAAAAGCTTACATTTGGAGGCCACTCCTGGTGTGCTGCTCCTGTCCCATCCTGATCCCCATCATTGTTTTCCACTGCTGCTGTTCTAATTTTTGTCATGGTGCCCCATCCCCATCCCCATCATTGGTGTGCCCTTGTTGTTGTCATCTCCCCATCATTCTCACCCCAGCTGCACCCCATTTCTACCCCATGAGCAGTTTCTCACAGTGGCAGTTGGGGGGTGCTGTCTCAGTGGTGGTCCCCATTGTCCAGCAGGTGCTGTTATGGTGTGGGGGGGTGTTCACTACCCACCTGTCCCTTGTCATTCATCATCATTGTTATCTTCTGGTGGTCCTGTCATCCCCCTCTCTGTAACTCCCCTTTCTGCCCCATGATTGTGGCTTGTGGCCACAGTTAGTAACAATAAAGTGAAAAGAGAGAGAGAAAAAAACTTACATACTTTTTTTGTGTGTGGTGGTTGAGGCCCTCCATTGCTCACTTCAGTCCTGGGGGGGTGTTCTTGGGCTACCCTGTGCATTCTTGTTGTTGTTTGCTCACCCATTTTGTTCACTCCCATTGCTGTCGCATTACCATTGACCGTTAGGATCCACAACCCACATGCAAGCAGCAACAAATAAAGTTCCCACATGCATCACATGTCAAGCACACATGTGTTGCATCCATCACAACCTGCTGGGCAGTTTGCTGTCACTGCACTGTGCCAGGCAGGATTTCAAAGATGAACACATCACTAATTAGTAACAAAGGAAGTCTGAAGTGGCACATCTGGTCAGTGTTGTACAGGCCAGCCTGGCTTGAGGCCAGAGAGGTTGGGTCAGTAGGGTCACATCAAGTGACTTGACCAAGTCAAGGGTCAGAGACAGGTCAGGCCCATTGAGTTGAAATGTTACAGCATTTTTCATAAGTATATGGAAAAGCTGGAAAGAAAAATACTTGTCTGTGTGGTTGTGTTAGAGCTTCACCTCAAGGCCTCATTTTATGAGCAAGATTTCACAGCGAAAGAGATCTGTAGGATCCTTGGGATCCAGAAGTTGCTTGTCTATTCATCTCTCTCATACTTCAGGGTGTATGGTGTTGCACACACTCCTCATGTACATCATCAAACTGGTTGATGTTGATCACTTGCTTCAACAGATATCAAGTTTGTCCCTTCCCTGATCAACCAAAGGCACATGATATACCTTGATGAGATCCAAGATGAGCTCTATCAATGTCCATGAGTCCATATCTCAGTGCCTACACTCTGCAGAACAATCTGGCATCTCGACCTCACATGCAAAGTAGTATCAGCCTGTGTTCTTGAATGAGATGATCTCATCCAGTCAGCATTTATAAACCACATAGCTGATGAAGTGCCAGACCCACAAATGGTGACATTCATTTATGAAGCTGGAAGGAATTGAAGGTCATCCCAGCAGCCAAAGGGTGGGCATTGTTAGGGAAGAGATGTGTTCAGAAGTGGTTTTTCATCTGTTGTGGAAGGGGAATTTGCCCAGCTGGGGTCTTCATTGTTGGGTCACGACATCACTCTGGCAAAGGTAAGCATGTAACAAAAAGACACATGATGGGTATGTGATATGTGTGACTCGAATAGAAAACAAATTCAGGATGTCTGTTGACAGTAAATGAAAATCCAGTTGAACAATGTGTTGCAATCAGATTGATTGATGATTGGTACACATGAGAAAAATGAGAAAAATGACCAACAAAACTGTAAGTCGAATTCTAAGAAACTTGAGTAAGGGATTCATGTGTTGGCAAGGAGTTTTGTGAATGAATTCACCGATCTGAATGACAATGAGAACAAAAAGAATCAGGATGGTTTCTAATTAAACACTGGCCTATCTGGATACCACACTGATTCAAACAGTTCAGATGTTCCAAACATCGTTTAAGCACCAATGGTAGCCAAAAACCACATATATCCAGCATGCTCTGACTGAAACTTGGTTTAAACAATATTCACAAAACAGTAATTGAAATAGGGTTTACTAATAAAAGAAACTAAACAATAATTGTAACAAAACAGTAATTGAAAGTGTGTTTACTAATAAAAGAAACTAAACAATAATTCCGCTGAGATTGAAACAGTGGATGGATGGGTCATTACCAACTGGTTCCATGTTAGAACACTGTTTGTAACCGAATCAGAAGAGGAATAGTGTTTGAAGCAGAGAGGTTTCAATCAGTGTTGTGATAAGCAGGAATGAACAGTGATTCAAACCTAAGTCAACCGTTTCTTGGCACGTGCCTTTTTCGCAGGTGGCTTTACCATGATGTCCTTGTCTGGTCGCTCAGGTTCTTTGCGTTTTCGGGAACCTCGGCGAATTTCGGAGGTCTCTATCATAGCTGACAATGTTGCACCCTCGCTCGATGGACCAGGTTTGTCGCTTTGAGTATTTTTCGGTGTGGAGATGGCTTTCGTTTCTCTTCCATGCCTCTCGTGTAAGCCCTCTGCCGAGGCCTCCTCTCCTCCACACTCCCTGGGTGAGACGTCCAAGGTCGCCCTAACGACCTGATCAGGTATCAGCCGTTTCTACCCCTCGCATAAGACCTCGCAACTCTGAGGCCCCACCATTGAATTCAGTAATGGTGGCCCATGCCACCTCTGCTCAGTGGGGCGTTTGTCTTCTTGCCGTGGTCCCTACGCTGACCAAACAACTTTCTCGTCCATTGTAGCTCAATTCAAGTATTATCTTATCCACCTTTGTAGTACGACGTACAGTTCCTATAACCAATTCATCGCATTGTTATCGAATCAGTCCACTATCTTTGGAAATGTGGCCCCATTGGCCCCAAACACCACGTTTTCGTCGAGATCGTCCTTGAGTCCTCCTTTAGAGATAATCAATAACGTATTATGCTATGCCACTACAGTCCACTCAATCATCATGTCGAAGAAACGAAAAGCTGAACTGGCTATGCTGGAAGCGAAGTATGCACCCAACATTCACAAGAAACAGCAAATGCGTGTCGCCCGTGGAACAATCATCACAGGGAGCGAGATCAAGATACAAACCACAGTACTACCCCTCGCCCCCCAGCTGTTGCGTACCATGCCAGCTCCACCATGTGTAGCTGAACCTCCTCTGACTGCGCCTGTTGAAAAGTCAAGCAATGGTAAAACACAGGTAACGTGCTTCCCAACCTTCGTCCCTGCAAAGCTGATGGCTTGAATTATGTAGACTTCTCAGCAACTTGAGGATTTTCGGGAGGCATTTCCTCGACCACTGGACCTGTTGTTAGCAGGCGAAACAGACTATGATATCGGCTCGCCGTGTTCTTGTGGCGAAGGCTCTCGAACAACGCTGTGCCACGATTGCCACTTGTATCGCGCGTCGTGCACAGAATGTTTTATTCAAGCTCACTGCACACGGCCATTCCACTGGGCACGGGTGTGGGATGATCACTGCTGGATATGGCCATCGCGTGCTCAAACAAGGCGAAATTCTTGCTGATCATGTCGCCCGAGACCGCCAGGATATTACCGTAGGCCCTGGACCATTAATTCTCCCAGATGTTGATGATACGGTATGCCCCGAGGAGGTGATGTTGAATTGCATTACTGATTTGAGCACTTCCTTTCAGAATTGATTGTAAGGTTCAATTCAAACAGTATTGTTAGTTGTTTCAATCACTAATTGTTGGGTTCGAAACCCTAACAGATGCTTCAACCATGGTCTCTGAACACTATTCAAACATTGATTCTGTTTACCAATTTGTGAGTTTTAAACATCATTCAGTTTGTATCTAATCACTAATTACACTTGACTCATGTTTAAAGACTGTTCCGATCCATTCAGTAATTAGTGTTTCAATTTGTATCCCCTGCAGTAGCACCCAGCTATATATCTATTGATGTCTTTATCAATGTTTTAAACCGCTTGTCTGTTTGAAACTAAGTCCTATCCAAATAACGGGTTGTTTAAACAATATCTATACGGTTACGGGAACAAAACAGGTCTTTTGAGGCTTTCAAACACAAAAACTTGAATACTTAACAAAATTCTACACTGGGATGTGTAGGCAACTAGAAGGACTCTCAAGTTATTGAGAGGGGACTTTGCAGCAAGAGAGAAAATGGGGAGAAAGAGCTGTCCCATTTGATAGGTGGGGAGGCACCTTAAGTACAAAATGTAAGTACTGCGTACAGAAACATGTGAAAGCACATGTACTCTTGTGCTGATCAGATCATTGGGGATGCTCAACAAGGTAAGGAAAAGTCCAAAAAAGAGAAAATTGGGACCTCGTACTGAAATCGACTATGTCATGGTGTTCAAAGATAGGTGATTGTTGGTCTAGCATAGTTGCATCTGCCTCTCTGAATGTCACTTGTCAGGAATTGCTCAGGGATGGGACTAGTTGTTGGGATTATGTATACAAGAGTATACAGGCAAGCCAAGGCAGTTAACATGCCTAGGGAATATTGCCAGAATATGCTAAGTCATATTAACACATGTTTAACAGAGGTTAACACATGCAGAAACATATAGGGGAATCCACAGTTAACACATGCTACAGGATCAAACATCCTGCAGCATGTCTATGATAGGATAGGCAAGATATAGCCATGTCTATCATAGGCTATCAGAGACAGAAGCCTAGGTGGAGTGTTATGGTTGTCTGATTGTTGTCAGGGGTACACATCAATTTTCTTTTCTCTTCCTTCTCTTCTTTTCTACATCGCCCTCTCACTTCTTTTCTCTCCTGATGTATCTGAAACACTTCTTTTTTATTGTTCTACTACTCTTCTATCCTTTTCTTTGGACCCCTTGGCATTGTACAATACTTAGCACAGCCTCATTCTCTATGTATATAAACAGTAGTACAAAGGTCTAAGCTTCCCAGCTTGACCTAAGCAATCTACAACTTGCTTCTCGCTCAACACAACCTTAGACTTGGCTCAGAAAGCCTCTGAAGCTAAGGAGACTAGACTCTACTTGAAAGCCTCAAGTAGCAAGATGACAATCGACCCCTTTGTTGATGAGAGCAAGCCTCTGTCTTAACATGGAGTGTCTTAGACACACCCTGCAGGAAGTGTAAGACTTCCAAGCCATGACAGCATATCTATAGGGGAAATGACATAGTCAATGAAACATTGACTATTACAGGAGTCTATGACTTTATCCCTCCTTTATATATTATAGGAGTACATTACAATATGCCTCCTAACTGTGTAGTATAAATATTGCACATCTTGTAGGAGATGATAATAACATTCCTCCCTGTGGCAGACTCCCTCATACACTTGCCTTTGACTTAAACTCAATACCTTAAAAACCTCATCCTCATCTTGTGCTCAACTCCTTGATCCCAATACTAATGTCAAAAGGCTCTATTGATGTTATGCTGCTCAGACCCCAAACCAGTGCAGAGCACTCTCAGACATGTCTTCTTGACCCTACTCATCTGACAGCTCTGCCTGTCAAATTGAAAGTGCCTAGATGTGAGAAGGAGGTAGGTGCCAATATGTTGTTTAACCAGAGAAATACGGGAATTCAAATAAAGAAGAAGAAAAATGAAAGATAAAAGTGAATGCCCCTTTTTTTTTTCTGTCAAGGTGAGGTTGGTTCCTTCATGGGAAAAACAAGTGGAATGCAAGAAAATGTTGAATCTCTTGAGCTATGTGTGTTGAAGGATTTGTTTATGTTCAGAGTCTTCATTATTTATTCTGTCAGGATCTGAGAACTGAAAAATAAAATCTTAATAGTCAGTTGTCAAGTTAAGAGTTACAGAAAACATGAATGGGCAGCTGGAGAGAACATCATGAGTTGCAAAAAGGTTACTGAATAAAAAGACCTGGAAGGGGAAAGTTGACAGGTATGTCACCTTTCCCTTCCACACCATGGAGAACATTATTCCATCCTTCCCATCCTCACCCTTGATGGACTCATCACATATGACATTGTGTTGGGATCTGTGACATCTGAGTGCTTTGTACAATTCCTGCATGAATTGGTTGTAAGTTGGGGCTGCTCATCCCACTCTAAAGCATCATTTAGCATATCTTTATTTCAGATTCCTCTAACCAACCCATATCCTGGTTCTCACAGTGTGCTCATTCTTGACAATTGTAGTATCCGCCATTTGAGTACATTACACTCCTCCACCTATTCCAGTCGGATTCTGATTGGAATTTCTGGAATTCCAGAGCATTCCACTTACATATATTTTGTCTTATAATAGATGATTCTGATTGGACTGGAGGTCAAATTTACCACTGGATTCTGAGGAATCTACCTGGACTCAAACAATGCCAGAAAAACTGGAATAACTGGACTACCCGGATTCCTCACCACCAGTCACATGCACACCACCCATGACCATTGTGACTGCCAGCTCACAGCTCACCACCACCACTACCACCACCACCATCGACGTGGCCCCCCTCCCTCACCATCTGATGCCACCCCCCCCCCCCCCTTACCCAACTCACAGGCCACCACCACCCCCACCACCATTCCCACCACCACCATGACCCCCCCTCTACCACCTCCACCACTGATGCCACCACCACCTGATTCCCTCACCCATCACTGCCACTGCCAACACCACTGCTCTTCACCACATTGCACATCATGGGGCCTTTGGGCCCTGCATAACTTTTTTTTTTTTTTTTTGTGTTTTTTTTTTGTCCAGGATGCCACCTCCCTATCCCTCCCAATATTCCCCCCACTGTCCCCCATCCTCCAGTCCAACAGTATGGGGCCCCAGGCCCCCCAGTGAGTATTTTTTATTATCACTAAATTATATTTTGCTAACAAACTATTTTTTTTTTCAGTTTTTTGTGTGCATTCAATGAGCCCCTGACACACTGCCCCTCCTCCCCACTCAGCTGGGAGGTGGGGGGCCGATGGGGGATGGTACAGCCCTAACCCCCAGGACCAAGGTACATGCCAGGGGTGCACAGAACCCTGCACAACTGCCATGTCATGAGCCACACCCCTCCACTCAGTGCCATGTCACCACCACCACATGGGGTCCTGACAACCAGGGGAGCATGGCAGAGCAGGGAATGGGACACCAGATGACAGGGGACATGACTGGGCAGGGAGGGGACACCCAGGGACACGCAGATGACAGAGGGACACTCAAACATGGGGGGGAATGGCCAGATGATGGGGGGGGGAATGCCCTGACATGGAGTGTGCCATGCATCAGCACCCACAACCACTGCCATGAGCCATTGCCCCTGGGGTGGCAAGGGGTGCTATGCTAGTGGTACCGGCATGGCAAGGGGTGGGCGGTGGGGTGGTGATGAGCTGAGGGCAATGGGCGCAAGCCACAGCAGCACCCCCCACCATTGCTGTGAGCCACTCCTTGCAGGGTGGAGATGGGGTGCTACAAGTGAGGCCATGATTGGGTGGTGACAGAACCCATCCAATGCAACACAACAGAGCAGATGGGCATGGGGAAGGGGGTGATGATGGTGACTGATGTGACACCATTGGCCCCCTCCCCTTATACATAAATATTATATATATAGTTAATGCAGGCTCAAATTTATTTGTTATACATTAAGTCCATAGAGGTAATAGGTAATAATAATAATCTACATATAAAAGACTCTATGGCTTGGGTGTTAAGTTGCTTGAAGATGTATAATTGAGGATCTGGAAGTTGAGGGTTCAATCCTTGCTTTGAAAATGTTATTTTGACCCTGTGTTACAAGTTTGTGTGCTCAACTTAACAAAGTTAGGTTACACTAGCTGGATTCCAGTGGAATCTGACTGGAATAACTGGATACCAGTGGAGTCCAACTGGAATAAACAGATTCTGGGGAGTCTGGTTGGAATAGGTGGGGGAGTGTAAATTACAGGGGTTTATACCACTGGATCACATTGTAAGGAATAATAAATATAGGTTGTGTTTATTTCTATGACATGTGGCATAAAGTGGGTGAAGCTGGTCAATATACATGCACAATGAGAAAGCTGTTCAGTATCAGAAGAATTGCCCTAGTGTTGTGGTGTGGGTGGGGTGGGTCGTAAATGCTATTTCTGGTGATTACGTTGTAGGGGGATATATATATATAGGTTGCATTTATTTATATGACAGGTGGTTGCAAGTGGACAAACTTGATGAATGCAAGTGCAGCAACAAAAATGTTTGGTACCAAAAGAATTGGCAGTGAGTAGCTGCTTGGGAACTTATAGACAATTATGTCTTAGAGTATGGAGTGACAGAAGATTGCAACCCTGAGATGCCTATGAAATAGCTGTCAGTAATGAAGAATAACTCACTAACATCATTTAGGGAAAGATGATCATGATCTCATCATGTGTCAGAGACTGAGTACATTACACTCCCCCACATATTCCAGCTGGAATTTATCCGGAATTTTCGGATTCTGGTTGTACTTTTTTTTAGTGTATTTCTCACTGTACATGATAATTCTGGTTTAAATAATTAGACTGAAATTTCCGGAATACAGTCGACACTTCCATAAACCATACCTCAGGTAACCCATAACCTCTAAAATCCCATGACTTTTTTGGACTCCCAAGTTGGTTCGCAGGCATTTTGACTGAAAAACCCATAACCCTCCAATACCCAATACCCCATACCCCTCAGCAGAGAAAACCCATAGATTTTAGCACATATTTCAAGCATTTAGTGTAATATATTACATTGGTCATTGGGAACACTGACAGGCCACAATATCTGTACTGCAAAAAAGCATTCCTATTGGCAACTGAACCAAATAAAGCAATTCCCAACTGCGTGGTTAACATGCAGCACTGGTGTTTGTTAGTGCCACATTTGCATTTTTATTGCATCCTGACTACTTACCACCACCTGTAGTATATAGCTTGCAGTATATAAGGAATATTAAGTCTTGTACATAGAATAATAATACTCTATAGTTATTCAACAATGCTTAATGGCTCCATTCTCTCTGAACATTCTCAAAAAAGGCCTAGAAAAGCTTGAAAATGCTGTCAAGGATAGGAAGCAGAAGCTTGAAGCAAGTCTAGCCAAAAAGAGGACAATCTCATCTGTAGACGAACAGTGGTTGGACAATGAGGCTAACACAGTTGATGAAATGCACATCATTGATATCTTGGAGAATGCTTCAGATTACCAGAGGGGTGTGTCAAGATTGGATGACAAGGCCAAGGCAGTTGTGATCATCGCTTCTTGATCTGTTACCACGACATGTACAGCCACATCTCTACAGCCCCTCATTGTTTCGTCCGTCTTGTAGCTTGGTACTCGTCTCTGATCTCCTCAATCTGGTCTTCTCCACACTGCTCACAGTGCATGTCAATGCCCTCCCAACCCACACAAGGATCAGGTGGCGCGATCCAGGGCAACCCGCGTGTCAAACCCCCCACTCCCAGCAGAGCTCCCCCCTCTTCTCTTGCCTCGCTGGTGGCCACTAGGCCTACTGGGAGGCCCCCAGTCCCTTCGCAGGCTGGCCCAGTCCGTACGCCTCGCTTGTCTCCTTCGCTGTCGCCATACAGCCACAGCCAGGACACCCCCTGTGCGCCACGCATGTCTAGCGCCTCGCAAGCTGCCTCCAGGGCCTCGACCGTTGTCACAGGCAGTCCCCCAAGCACAACTCCCTCGTCCGATGAAGAGGACGGGGACATGTATGACGTCGAACCAGTGACGGAGCTCGAAGTGAGTGTCCTGGTAGCGTCCATAGTCCAAGGGGCCAACACCTTGGGCTCTCTTGCCTCTAGAGGCGCGTCGGAGGAACTGCTACAGGGCAGCCTCCCTGATATCATCTCCGCATTGACCGGCCTCCTTCAGGCGGCGGACAATTTTGGAGTACCTCTGGCCCCGGTCATGGACCCCCTTAGGTCCATGTCCTTCGATTCGTTTGTCGACTCGTTTGACCGAGAGGTGACCCCTGCCCCTATCCAGGATGTCCCCATGGGCCTCGCCACTCCGGCACGTCCTGCCCTTCCTCCACCACGTCAGGGTGGGTTGGCCAACTGCCTTCCCCACGCCTCCCGCCCTAAGGGTGGGTGTCCGCTCCCTGCTATCCCACAACAGAGGGCCCCCCCGGTCAGACCTGGCCCAGCCCAGGCTCCCACGTTTGCACAAGCCGCCCGCTTCAAGGGCGGTCATGTCCCCACCTCCTCGGTGGACGGCTTGGTCCGTATGGCCAAGGCGTTCCCCGAGCTCCCCACCGCTAGGCTGGCTGCTATGCACCAGCAGGCAAAACCCACGGTGTCGAAGCCCAAAGCTTCGTCCACTGTCCATGGCCCGTCGCGACGACAGGTCATTGCCATTGTCCACACGATCCCAGGGGAGGGTGGCATGCCCCCCCCTCCGGTCGTGTTAGTCAGAGCCACGAGATCTTGGAGAGGGTCTGCCTGGCTCTGTCTCTTCACCGCTGATACGCTGTTGTAGGGGAAATAGTCTGTTGGTAGTTTGTTGACTTGAGTAGTCACGTCGCCAGAGTTATGGTAAGCGAGATCACAGGGAGGGGGAGGAATTTAGAGCAAATGAGAGAGAGAAAGATAAATGGCTGGTCCTACCCTTGTAGTTAAAGCCGTTGATAATCAATCGAGGACCTATCAACAATAAGGGAAACGCGATCGTGTTACGATCAATGGAGTCACGTGAAGTTTGCGTCAAAATAACTAGCAAAGTCCCGTACAATGGGATTGGAAGATCATAGGCTGTCTGACTCGAGAATAATGGCCAAAAGTACCCGTAAACTTTGTAATTTGGAAACTTAACTTGTAGTCCTGCACCTTGGTGTGCAGGTAACTTAGAGATACTGGAAACTTGAGGTACGAGAGGGGACTCAGAATTGCGCGACGTAAGGACGAGTAATCTGAAAGGGGTGCTCCATTTGAGAGGTGGGAGGTCACCTTATATACAAATGACAAGTAGTTACGGACCGAAAACTGATTGCACACGTTCTCTCGCGTCGACCAGTTCAGACAACCAATAGAGTATGGTAGAATAGGCAAAGAAAAAGCTTGTTACAATAAATTAACAGAAATCCTATTGGACAAGAATCTTCAGGTGTCGAGATGTTGATGTACAGGTATTCTTGAGTCCTCGTCTAGGAGTTTCCTCTGCTAGCAATGGCTCGGGGAGTAATCCGTCATCAAGGCCTTCTATTGACGTTACGTCGCCTGTCCCCCATCAAGCGCGGAGGGCACCTGAATAGGACCGCTCAACCCTACGTCTAGCAGATTGACCCGTCGATTTGGATGTGAAAGTACCTAGGAGTATTGGTGATTCTTGATGTGGTGGATCATCAATGTGAAGGAATATAAATAGAACAATTAATCAATAAAAGGGAAATTGAATCGAAGATGCCCCCGTCCAATCCTTCCTGGGGCCTGGCACTGTTGACGCTGATGCCGAGGGAGTGGGGGAAATCGTGCCAAGCATGTTGCGTCGCAATGTTTGTATGAAAAGCCTATGAAGTAAAAATAAAACGAGAAGGGTTAGCAACACAAAATACTTGGGAAACGTGTGAAATTCAAGTAAATATGTCGACAAGGCATTGCTACCACAAAATATTAGAGCTTGAAGAAGACTGGCGAAAAGGTGGGGTTGACGAGTGGGGCTCGTTACCCTACCACAACGCCTTAGGAAATTCTAAGCGGCGATTGCTGGAGAATTGTCGAGAAAAACTTAGGAAAATTCTCAAGAACATATAGGAACTCACAGAATAATTGAGCACCAAAGGACGAGCATTAGTATGGGGAAGCGGGACTGTGGGACTTAGGAAGCGTCGAGCGCGCATTGAGCGTCTGATCCCCAGCTGTTTTGATGCCAGGTGTTGATGCGACGTACATATTAATCGACGGATCAGGGCGGACAGGCACAGCCACCCGACCAACACCTTAGGAGCCCATAGCAACGGCGGATCAGCTTAGAAAATCAAGCATCAAGATCAAAAGATCGACATCGTACCTGGATGGTGGGGCAGAACGCCATAGGAGGTGAAGGCCGAGCAATAGAGGGTGTTATCTAACATAAGTCGGCGAGATTTCCTTTTATACCATTTTTCTATCTCATTTAACAGACCGTTTGGATGGGGCAATATCACCCCATCACGATGTGATTCTATCTTCTAGGGTAGCTCCACCGAGCTATTTCCAACATACCATATAAAGGACAGTTTCATTATCTATTTCATATTTCGTACTTGTACAAATACTAGGGGTAGTGTAGCTGCGCAGCAGAGAAGTTCAGACCCCAGAATATACCTCTCTCACAAATCTCACATCTTGCTCATCGCGTGACACGGCGAGCATGCTCAAAGTTGTGTAAAGACTCGGAACCAAGGACTAGGACATAGGAAATTGGGCATGGGAAGTTTCTCCCTTGCGCGTCGAAGTTGTTGAAGGCTCAGCACTGTTGACAACGTTGGGCTCGTCGAACTTACTAAAAGGATCTAAGGAATAAAGGAACGAAGTTTAGGATCTTCAGACTTAGGGTCGAAGATTGGGAAACTGAGGCACAAGGACAAGGATTTGAACTAAGGATTAGGAATTCTAAAGGACGTAGGAACAAGACTTAGGGAAAGCTTAGGAAACTCTTAGGAAATCGGACTTAGGAAACCCTTAGCAAATCAACGGGAAAACGGAAAGACATTAGGCAGGATCTTAGGAAGGATCTAAGGATATCAAGAATTCTAAGGAAGAGGCGAGCTTAGGAAGGAACCTTAGGAACTAAAGGCTTGGCAATAAGTTCTGCAAGGGAACTCTTTGGCCCACTCGCAACCATTCAGATAGTGCATTGGTGTGTGTGTTTTGTGTTGGTTAGGATATAGGATCTCGGTGTCAGATGCACACCACCCGTTTCACCGCTCCACCCTTCGGGCGGAGTCGGTATCTCTGGCATATGGGGGCTACTCCATTGCCACTGACGCGGTGGCCTCTGCGGAGGACCTCCACATCATCCGTCAGGCAATCGCTGCAGCATTTGTCGGGGACTTCTGCGTCTCTGCGGAACTCCCCTCCTCGACGTCATATATGAAGATTATTGACGTCCCGTACTTCCAAGACCACCGCCCCACCACAGTGGAGTCGGTGCTCAATTTCATCACCAAGTCCGGCTTGAAGGACTTGGTCGTTCTCAACGCTCCCCTCCGGATCGTCAGAAACTCGAAGCAGTCGGGCACGGTGGTCTATATGAACGTCTCTGACTCTGTCAGCGGTGCTTGGGCTAAGGCCCTTTCCAAGCGAGCGGTCCAGTTTGGGCCGTACATTTGCCCTATCCGCGAGGCCTGGGCCAACCCCGGAGTCTCCCTCTGTCAACGGTGCTGGAAGTGGGGTCACCTGACCAACGCTTGCTGCACCCCGCAGATCCGCTGCCCCATATGCAGCGGCCCCCACTGCAAAGAGCACCATCGTACTCTTGCTGGTTGTTGCAAGGGCAATGCTAAGGCGACGCCCCCGATCCCCCCCACGCCGGAGCACTCTCCATGCCCGCATCCCCCTCGCTGCCCGAACTGCCGCAAGGAACACACAGCCGACGACCGTCGCTGCAATTTCTGGAAACACCGTTTCGACGGTGATTGGATCAAAAAGCGATATGCTGAGGTACGTGAGCGCCGCGTCGCTCGCACCACTCCATCTGAGCCCTTCCCCACAGGATGCGGTGGGCGGCCCTAAATGAGACATGCCTGGGATATTTCATTTTTACGTATAATGTGCCAAAATGTAAACCGTAACTACGGACTATTGGACACGTTGCTTGAGTCTCAGAGTGATGAGTTTCACATTCTGTTGATCCAGGAACCACCTTGGAACCTAATTAGACATGCGCCTTTGTCCACAACCAGGGACGGAGAGGCGGTGATTGGCGCCCCTATGCACCCCAATTGGGGATGCATGGTCTGACAAGCTGGGACAGACACTGCCCCTGCCCCTAATGATGCAGCCCCCTTCCCTAGGAACGATCACGGTGAGTTTCCATTTGTCGCTGTCTATTTCGACAAGCGTTTGCAAGCCCTGAGGCCCAGCCACTGCCGGGATCTCATCGATCACCGTGACGTCATTGTCTTCACCTTGGGTGCAGGCAAAGACCTCATCTTTCTGGCCAACGTCTACTCAGACAGGAACCACACCGGGATCCGCCTCCTCTCGGAGGGAGCGGAAACCTGGCCGCACCGCTTCCACCATATAGGGGGAGACTTCAATTGCCGCCACAGGCTCTGGGACCCCCAGGGGCCTGAGGCGAATGTCCATGCTGATCGCCTTATAGTGGCCACCACCCACCTCGGGCTTTCGCTTTGTCGCCCCGATGAAGCTAAACCCACCCACTACCCCTATAACGGTGAGCTTAACCCCACGGTTATTGACTTGCTCTTCATCAACTCAGCGGACGAAGCCGTCACTGAGCACTCTATCTTCCTGGAGCACCGCAGGTCCTCGGACCACGCTCCCCTCCTGGTTAATCTCTGGACCCCCTTCTACTGCGTCCCGTTGCAGACGAAAGGGATTGCCCCAGACTCAGACGAAGAGATGGCCTATTTAGAGGACGTCTCCGCCCGACTCTCAACCCTGTCCAATTGGACAGGCCACTCACCGGTGGAGGTGGATGAAGTGGTGCGAGCCATTTCGGAAGTGTTTGCAGCAGCATGGCGCACCCATGCCCGGTCCAAAGATATCTGTAGCCGCTCTAAGGAGTGGTGGTCGGATGAATGCCATATGGCCCTTGAGGAGTACCGGGAATCCCAGGACCCCAAGGACTGGAGCATGTTTAAGCAGGCGGTCAAGACTGCTAAACGGGCCTTCTTTGATGCGCGCATCAATGAAGTCACCTTCACCAATCAGCGGCCCTGGGATCTCATGCCCTGGGTCAAACAACGCAACCTCCCGTCGTGCAAGGCCATCTCCTATGGGGGTGCCCCTTGCAACACGCTGGAGTTGCTTTGGACGGTATTGGATGGTACCTACAACGCGGCAAACGACCGCCCAGTAGACCTCTCAGTGCTCGACGATTACGTACCCCTCCCTCCTCGGGAGTGGATTCCTTTCTCACTGCTTGAGATGCAGGAGGCCCTCAAAGCGTGCTCGTCGTGCTCTGCTCTGGGGCCGGACTATGTCACTTGGTCCTTCCTCAAACGCTGGGCGGGCAACATCAACATTGCCCGGCTGCTGGTCCGCATCGCCAAGGCGTGCGTTATGCTGGGTCATTGGCCCACGCATTTTAAGGAGTCCATGTCGATCATTATACCAAAACCGGGGAAGCCTAACTATTCCACCCCTAAGTCGTTCAGGCCCATTGTGCTCCTGAACACTCTAGGCAAACTTGTCGAAAAGATGTTGTCCAGGCGACTTCAGTTCGACAGTGTCACACACGGGGTCTTCCATCCTAACCAGTTTGGAGGCATCGCTCAGCATTCCACAGAGGATGCCGGGGTTTACCTCACACACCTCATCCGGGCGGGATGGGTTAAGGGGCTTCAGACGAGCGTTGTCGCCTTTGACATCGCTCAGTTCTTTCCATCGTTGAACCACCAGGTTCTACTGGCAATAGTTTTTTTTTTTTTTTTTTTTTTGTTCACATGAGTGCGTGAAGGCCGGCGTACCGTTCTTACGAGCGGTGCGCACGGCCGGAAGACAGGTCGAGGGCGCTCAGGCGCCTCCCCGAACCGGCTCGCCGGCACTCCCAACGGCGCGTACTAACACTCCCAGCCGCCTACCCCACTAAGTCCCTGCGCAGCCCCTATTAGTCGTGCGCGCCCACTGACGCGCCGGCCAGGAATGAGGATTACAGGCCTTCCCGCAGGTCGACCAACCCGCCAGCCATAAGGCCCGACGGGGTTCGGAGTCCCTCGGTTGCCCGAGTACAACCCCTCCTCGCTTAGCCGCCCCACGCATGGGACGGTACCTGCCAACAGGCGGGCCCCCCAACCTTGCCAGCGACGAACCCGAGGTTCGGCGTTACCAACAGAAACATCGCAGGCTCGGAGACCGAGCGCGCGTTCGGCGGCCATCAGGTGCACCAAGCCACCAGACGGGGGTCATACGCCCTGCGCGTAACCCTCATCCCGGATCCCACCCTTCCGGGGGGGCAAAGGCAAATGCACGCGGGTTCGCCTCGAGGAGTTCGACAAGGTCTGCGATAAATCGTGGGCCCTGCCGGTGCTTCTTGCGCTTCACGTGTGGGCACACGCGGAGCAGGTGGTCCCGGTCTTGGAATGGCCGGGGGGGGCAGGAGCAGTGAGTTTCCTCACTGGGGAAGAAGCGGTCGCGGTAGCTCCCAATGGGGGCATGCGCCGTGATGCACCGACATAGCAGGGCTGTCAGTCTGCAATCAAACGCAGTTTCTTTGAGCCAGGGCCCACAGCCAGAGGCGGTGGGCGTTGCGGGGGTCTTCCGTTGGGCCCTTAGGTCCAGGAAGCTCCTCCCTCGGTACCTGGGGTCCGCAAAGCGGGCAGCCCAGTCTTTCTCTGCCGTGTCCTTGAAGGACGCGATCAGCCAGTTGCGAGTGGCTTTGGGGGAGATCCCCAAAGGCAGTCGAAGGGACGTTGCGACGTCATGAGCTTGCTTGTGAACCGCCCACTCCAGTTTGGAGGGGACGAACCACAGGTGAATTTGACGGTCCTGGCCTAGCGCGAACCAGGGCCGTAGAAGGCGGCACAGCCGGAGGGCATGCTGTTGACCCCCCGTCGGGGAGCAGTCCACCCACTGGTAGCTACCACCTGTTATCACAATTATATGGCAGTTGCCATTAGGCCATTGTGCATAATGCCACAAACTTTATGACACAGTAATCATTGTCAATGGAATTGTGAACTGTTGTCATTGTCATTGGGATGGGTGATTGTCATTGGGATGGGTGATTGTCATTGGGATGGGGGGCTGTTGTGATTGTCATTGGGATGGGTGATTGTCATTGCAATGGGTTGTGATTGTCATTGGGATGGGTGATTGTCATTGGGATGGGGGGCTGTTGTGATTGTCATTGGGATGGGGGATTGTCATTGGGATGGGTGATTGTCATTGCAATGGGTTGTGATTGTCATTGGGATGGGTGATTGTCATTGGGATGGGGGGCTGTTGTGATTGTCATTGGGATGGGGGGCTGTTGTGATTATCATTGGGATGGGTGATTGTCATTGGGATGGGGGGCTGTTGTGATTATCATTGGGATGGGTGATTGTCATTGCAATGAGTTGTGATTGTCATTGGGATGGGGGGCTGTTGTGATTATCATTGGGATGGGTGATTGTCATTGCAATGGGTTGTGATTGTCATTGGGATGGGGGGCTGTTGTGATTGTCATTGGGATGGGTGATTGTCATTGCAATGGGTTGTGATTGTCATTGGGATGGGTGATTGTCATTGGGATGGGGGGCTGTTGTGATTATCATTGGGATGGGTGATTGTCATTGCAATGGGTTGTGATTGTCATTGGGATGGGGGGCTGTTGTGATTATCATTGGGATGGGTGGTTGTCATTGCAATGGGTTGTGATTGTCATTGGGATGGGGGCTGTTGTGATTGTCATTGGGATGGGTGATTGTCATTGGGATGGCTTGTGATTGTCATTGGGATGGGGGATTGTCAATGCAATGGCTTGTGATTGTCATTGGGATGGGGGGCTGTTGTCATTGTCATTGCAATGGATAGTGGTAAAGGGTGATTGTCATTGTAGTTGCTATTAGTCATCATTAGAATTGTGTGCTTTGTTGTCATTGGCAATTGTTATTATTTACCCAGTCTAGCAGCTTGCCATTGTTGGTTGTCATTACTGAGAGCAGTCCTTAACTACTGATCGACTACTCAACAACTCCTATCTTCATTATTGACTACGAGATTAAAATAATTGAAGACCTGTACGAAGCATGCTCATGCAAACCGCACCCTGCAAAATGTCAATGGTCAACGTTACAATAAGCAACAGAGATGCTTACTTCTTGGTAGGAGGCTCATTTTCCTTATCCTCGGAACCAGGACGCTTCAGGTTACTGACGTTCATATCACCCTTCGATATCGCGGCCAAAAGCTGAGACAGAACCCAAGTCAGGTCTTCGACAACTGCCGAAAGCCTCGCGCAACGTTTCGGCCCTGGATTCAACGCGTTTACCCACCACGAGAGTGCCATTACCACAAGCGCCAAGCCATTTGATCCGCCACGTTTGAGTGCGTCCCAGTTGGCATTTGCTGGTGGATCGCGGAGTAGGGATTCGCCCTTGCGCCAAGTCGGCTGCATCAGGGCCCACCATTTCTTGAAGTTAGTGCCGAATTCTTCCACGTTGACGACATGCGGGTGCGTACTCGCAAGCTTCTTGCGTTTAATCCACCAGTTGACTTTGGCAGGGCGTGATTTCGTAGGCAATAACTATTATGGGAATACAGGATCAGCCAAACATGAGGCGACAACCAGAATGATGAGCACTCACCCCCCCGGGAGGCTTAAGCTTCTCATATGCCACCAGTTGCGACACTAAGCACTGCCAATCGTCCTCCTTTGAGACATGTCGCAGATAGATAACCCATGGTCCAAACCACGTAGCAGTGCTCGCATCAAGGTTGACGAGATTCATTCCCGCCAATGGGAGATTTTCGACGGGCGAAACACCCTGTGTAGCCGGCGGTGGATGAGATCCGTGATCAGCAGGGGCTGGGGATCCAAAACAGTTGGAAGTGTGAATGGCGGAAGGGACACCCTCCGGTGTGCGAGAGTCCTTGTCGTCGGAGACGTCGATACCAGCAGTGGTCTGTTGAACCGATATGATTGGTGCAGTTGGTTGACAGCCACCGTTACTGGAATGTTCTCCCCCATCAGCCACCGGTTCGGGACCCTTGTCGCCACGGGTTGGCGGTGAAGGCGAGGCCAGAGTCGTTCCTTTGGGGCGTTGAGCGTCGTCAGACCTTGCATCACAACCGTGCGCGTGATGTGAGTTTGTTTATTTGATCACGTTAGTAGGACTCACGTGTTACAATCGCCGGCCAATCGATGAGGCTCAGGCTCCTTCCCCCGTTTGCCGTTATCAGGCTGCTCGACCATCTCGCCGTTGACGGCAATGTCTTTCTCTGCATTTTCGTTGCAGAGCTGACGAAGAATCTCTTTGTTCTTCTCGATATTTCTAGCCTTCGCGAATTCATACTCGGCTTCCCAATCTTTCGTCTCCTTTGACCTCTTTGGGGCTCGTTGAGGCCCGTCTCCCTCTGAAACACTATCTGACCCATCATCCCCGACCCCTGGCCCATCGCCTTCTTCTAGCTCCGGCGTGTTTTTGTTCGAGCTCGACATCGCACGAGATTCGCATTCCTCTTTGGCTGGAGACAGGTTGGTAATATTCCTAACGCGACGAAATCATTGACGTACTGAAACATTCGTGCAGGAAGCTGTCATATGCGGATGTAATTTGATCTTTGTAACCCTCAGTGCCCAGAGATTGCTCGAACGTCTTTCCGTCGGTTGTGGTGCCGAGATGAAGCCTGGGAGCAGAAACGCTGTGAGTGGTGGTCGTTTCTGGAGCTTTATCACTCCACTTACATGAGCGTGGTGATCTTTCCCCCCAGTCGCGGGTTAGGGCCTCCGACAACGATCGAGACATTCCAGCCAGTCTGTTCAACGATGGACTCTGCGGCCGTTTGAATGGTGCGTGGCAACCTGTCGATCGCACTATGCAATATACGTTATCACTCGCTTACGAGGAACCTCTTACTTGAGCCTACCTTTGAAATGCTTCAATCCGTGTTTCCGCTTCAGAATCAGAGCTTTTCTCCCTCATCTTTTGTCGATGTTGCTCCACTTCATTTTTGACCTCCTCCGATTCTTCGGCATATAGCTGTTGAATTAACTCGTTCTTTACTGCGAAACGGGACTTCTCAGGCTTTGACCCTTCAGGAAATCCGCTCAAGTAATCCTCCCATGCCTTGTCGACCAAGGGCTTGAGCTTACTCTCGTAAAACAAATTCTGGTAGGCCTGCCAAGGTGCGACGAGCTTATGCTTCCCTCTCAAATTTAGAACACCGCGTGTGCCAGTCCCAGACGTCGTGGCCCGGGTATGATTATGGAACCAGAACTTCACGCGCTAAGGAATAGTAAGTTTATCTGTGAAATACCCCCTTGTTGAGGTGACGTACACTCTCTGTAGCCTTCGTCTTTTTCGCGAGCGCTTTCGGGAGCTCCCCACCTGCTTTTGCAAGTTCTTCCTCAGTCGGGGGTTCAGTCGGCCATTTCTTCTGCCATTCCTCGTACGTTTTTGGGAAGAAGATCGTTCCTGTGGTCTTGTTCTCCTGCGCTTCGATAAATCCAGGGATGAGATTCTCGAGCCAGCTGCGCTGGTCAGGCGTGGTCCAGGCTTTTTTGGTCATGAGGCTCGTGGCGATACAGAACGAGGCAAGGGGTGTTCAGTGGCGTTGCAAGACCCCCTTCCGAAAAATATAAATTTGCAATATCACGATACGTGCTCGTCACACTTTAGTGGCGTCAGGACCGAGGGTTTGCTATAATATTTAAACCTTGGTATCGATCAACGTTTGCTTCACACCCCCAACATTCTCACCATGAAAACTCCCCTCAGCGAGCGCGATGCTGCGGACCTCTCTCAGTTACTCAAGACATACGAGAAGCAACGACGCGTTGCAGCACAACGAGGTCAATCCATAGGCCGTAAGTAATCAGAACTCCCCCCCAATCAATTGAACTCAAGCGTCGTGTAAGGTGAGCTAGCCTTCCTCAATCGCGGTGCCGAACAGAACCTGCCCGGGGATCCCAGACCAGCGGGTGAGTCTTGGCCCGATCTCATGGCTTGCTAAGCTTCGATCACTTATCGCTAAATAAAGCTTCATCGCCCGAAAATCTGGATCCTCCGCCGATTCCCTACAGCACGCGTCCCACCCTAGTGACCCCGGCAACTTTATTCGTTTCCGCTGAATCACCTGTGATGACGACCCTGGGCGACCACGCAGCTCCCCCTACCAGTGCCACACCTGATCCGATCCTGGCCAACCAAGGACGCTTTCCTGGCTATTCCACCAGCGATATGACCCCAGCGACTCTGCCTCCCTCCACGGCCTCGGCGGTTATGAACACAGGTAACGAAAAGGCTCGCGTATTCACCCCGCCGCCTCGTTCGAGCCGGGATGCTGCTGGGTCCCACTCGAATACAGTAACGCCTCATACACCAACTGCATCCATTCCAAATGTAGAAACGGAGGTATTGCGTTACATTCGACTTTACCGAGCAATTTTCTCAAAAATATTTAAGCTCTGCAGTTCAATGGCGTCACTTTCTGCCTTGACTCCCATGAAATCTCCTCGGCCAACCCTACCACACACACCCTCAAGGCGCTCTCCTCTTCCCCCACCCACCACTCCGTCTAAGAAATACTACGTAGTCACCAGAGGAAGATGTACCGGCGTTTTCAATAGCTGGTAATCATTGCCCAGCATTTTCCCTACCACGTACTGACCCACTATGTAGGCCTTATGTTCAGGCTCTCGTTAGTGGTGTGAGCGGTAACTGTCACAAATCCTACCCAACTTATGAAGAGGCTTGTCGGGCATATCAAGATGCAAAGGGTAAAGGCCTCGTCGAGATTATCAGGCATGGTGATGACGAGGCTTGGCTCGGCTCTGACGAGTTGGCGATGCAGTAAAGTAGATCCAGAGTATTGTAGAGTATGCGAATTATCAACTACTATGTCCTTGTTTAAAGATGAAGGCATTTTCTTTTACATGCGTGAAACAAAGCACTTGGACTGTAATGGTTTGTAGCACTATAACTAATGGAAACAGTAAGTGCTACGAGAAAATTGCCTGTGATAGGTCAGGAAAACCTCACTTCAGTCCTAGTCAAATAGAACGTGAGGTGATACAGCATTATTATGTGTTGTCAAAGGATCTAACAACCAAATGGTGTGAGCCAGGAACTGGCATACCATTTAAGACAAATCTATAGTCCGTCGAAACAAGGACGAAAGTGTTGCTTCAACTATATGCAAACCAGTGTAGCTAAACCACGACAACTAAGCCTTGCACGCATCTGAGCAATGGTTTGCATATCTAACATCCCTGTCCATACATGAGAGCAACAAATGAATAGGACTCGGAGTATCATGATCAGATAGCTCGTAGTTAGTACAATAGTATCCATCCAGTTTCAAGTTCTACATTCCATCTGACTATGTAGAGTACTAGATGCAATGGTCTGGGTCACAATTCCAACACTAACTATCTTCCGGATTCTCTCTATCAGGACTGACCTCCCGTGGATTGCCTTTCCACTTCTTGCTTGAAATCCTTCAATTTACATCACCAACTGCGGAAATTTCGATCACGATCGATCGATTCCAAACGCAGGCACAGCGTTAGTACAAAATACATACAGGATCAAGTTGAACTGACTATTGGTAGACTAGACAAGGGTAGTATACGACCAAGAGCTCTGAGTTGATTTAAAATGATAGAACCTCCTGGATCCGCGTGATTCTTAATGCGATTTGCAACTTGAAGTTGTTTGGCACAGTACCATTTTCTAGGTCACACCCGACTAGTACTCATGGGCAAGAAGAAGAAAAGGCCTGACGAAAGTCTCGACGATGCAACCCAGACAGTCCAAAAACGATCTCGCATCGGTCCTACCTTCCGTGTAGCAGAAGTCCCAGCTGCCCGCAATGGCTCCACACCCACGTCTTCAAGTTCGAAATCACGGATAACCACTCTCAGGAAAGGTGCTAGCGGACGTCGCAGTCAACAAAGGACTGCAACAGAGGAAAAGACCCCAACACCTATTCCCGATTCCAGCCATGACTCGGGGCAGCATTTCCCCGAAGATGTTGTTGCTCCCGATCCACCACTTCCCGACATCGAGAATCTCGGTGACCCGGCGTTGGACGACATCCCTGCTGTCCAACCACAGAAACCAAAGAGGAAAAGGACGAACACAACCTCGGTATGGCTGAGTTGATATCTTGGACTCATCACTAACTTCTCAGCTACAGACGAAGTTGCTTGAATGGCTATCCTTGCGTCAGAGCTTCTTGGACGAATTTCTCCGTCATGACGGCCACAGTGACTTTCTCAATCACACTGCATGTATCACATGTAAGAAGCGCGATGGCCTTTTCAAGTGCTTGAGTTGTTTTAGTGGAAGCCTCTTGCGTTGCAAGGATTGCATAGTGTACATGGTGCTCGTGACACAGCACTGGAATGGGACCTTCTTTGACAAGACTTCACTTCAAAGCCTTGGATTACGCGTTCAGCTTGGTCATGGCGGGGCACCGTGTTCTTGCCCTTCTGCAGCACCCACGGATTTTTATGTTTTCGACATCTCAGGAATTCATCCGGTCTCGGTGGATTTCTGCAATTGCCGAAATGATGGCTTCGTCCACCCCCGCACACAGCTTCTTTGTGCTCGCTGGTTTCCTGCAACGTTCAACCGTCCAAAGACGGCCTTCACGTTCGAATGCCTCGACACATTTCATGAACTCACGCTGCAGGGAAAAACGACCGTCTATGACTTTTATTACACTATCCAATGCAAAACGGACAATCTCGAGCTTCAGAAAAAAATTGTACGTTGTATTCCTTAGAGTGTGATGACTTGCTCATATGATTTTCAGCATCGTTATCCAGAATTTCATCGTGTCTTCCGTCTCTGGCGGAATCTCATGATGTTGAAGCGCGCAGGCCAAGGGCAAGATCCGTCGGGTGCTATTGGGACCTCTCAAGGAGAGTTGGCAGTCGAATGCCCGGCTTGTCCTCATCCAGGTCGAAACTTACCAGAGGGGTGGGAATTCGCAGGACCACTTATGTCAGATCTCATTTCCAATTTATTATTTGCTACCTCACCATTCTTTCGCAGGTTTTTATATATCTTATACCTTGCTTTTGACGGGAATTTCAAGCTCAAGGGTAAGGACCGAGGCATCACCGACCCTGAACTCATGCCTGGATGGGCTTCATTTGTCAACGAGGATCGGTATCAAGAACATATTAGGAATTATGTCGATCAGCCTGAGGTAATTACTCCGACGTTCCACAGCGTTCCACGGACTGAAGATTTGTTCCATCAGATCAACACGTGTAATTCGGAGCATGATGCGATTGTTCGGGCTGCTGTGCGCTGTACTCCTGGGTACTCCACAACTGGAGCCATTCTTTGCATGTGTGGGCGACACAGCCTTGTACGCAAGAATGGAGTAGGTGACTTGCAGAAGGGAGAACGGTATTTCATCTTCTTTATTTCATAGATCTCCCAACTGAGTGTCCGGAATGACAGGTACTGCAATATTGATTACGTGTTGTTATCATCGCTTGCCGGAACGAAACTCCCCAGGGTTATCGTGACATCTGATATCGGATGTCAATACTGCAAGCGCTTCTGGCAACGCAACGAGGAGTTCCCCGATGATCTGAAGCTTGACCCCAACACCAAAGTCGACATCGCAATCCCTGGCTGGCATATCAACGGCCATGGTCCCAAATGCAAATGTAATTTCAACATGAGTTACATGGTTGGCGCAGGAAGGACATGTGGAGAGGAAGTGGAAACAAGCTGGGCACACACAAACTCGCTTGGTACGAGTGTGGGCGAAATGGGTCCAGGGGCACGTCATGAAACCCTTAACGACCACTGGAACTCTTGGAACTTCCACAAGATCGTCAGATTTCGTACGTGGATTCGATTTTATGACACTGTATCACTTTCATTCGATATGCCTAGGCGAACTATTCCTTAAACGCTTCAACGATGCTTATCAGATGCGTGATAAGCATCGCGATGCTTTCGGTCAACTTTCCGCGACGTTTCTGGCGGAAACCGTCCGTAAATGGGACACAATGGTCTCAGATTGGAAAGCTGACAAGTCGAAGCCTAACCCATACGACGAGCCCCGTTCATGTATGTTGCTGCCCACCCACTGACCGGACCATGACTCTTACGTTCCTTACCTCCCAAGCTACGACGCTTCAGGATGTCCGACTGGAATTGGCCCAAGAAGATTCTGCCAATGCTGCTCAAGGCGTGATCGCTCCCCACAAGACCACGCTGACAACTTTTTTGACGATGGGGTTGGACCTGGAGGATCATCAGTGTGTATATCACTATATTTCTTCGCAGCTATGTATAACTGATGTGCCTGGGCTTCAGACGCAATCTTCGCCTCGAAATCTCTCAGATGAAGGGGGGGAAGACAAGCAAGCAACTTGCCGACATTGAGGAAAAACGAACCACACTGCTGAACTGTATCCAACGATGGCGTCAAGTGCAGTTAGTCTATATGCCATGTGTTGGCACCCTTCTTGCACAAGCACTTACTGCGGCGGCTACTGATTCTCAACTTGGGGAACCTGCGGAATCTACACCCCTTCACCTGCCGTCCTCCGTTCCGCGAGACCTTCGTTCTTCAGACATTTCAGCAATCACCGAGAAAGAGCGTCGACTCCGTGTGGCACAGGCTGACGATGCTCTCGCCGACATACGTCGTCAACGTCGGATCATCTCGGGGCTGTGGCAATTCAAGAGACTCAATGTCGATGGCACCGGTAACAAACCGCAAACACAGATGCGAACTTTGTACAATCGATTTAACCTTCGGACTCAGCGGTGTGCAGCTCGCTACCGTGCTGCACGTGGTGCACTTCTCATACTTGATCCCGATGGAGAATGGAAGGAACGCCTTCGAGTATTGAAGGATGAGGATATCCGAGGGCCAGGGAAGGATAACGATGGGACGAGCAATGGCCGCTATGTGCTATCCTGGATTTGGCTTGTGCCACGTGTCTCGTCTGCACCGGATATGGGAGACTCGGAAATGGTTTTGGATGAGAGTATGCGTATTGAATGGGCGAAGTCTCAAGCACGGAGGGATCGGTGGGAGGAGGAATTTTTGATTATTCAGGAGGAGATGCGACGTTTCATTAGTTATGAAAAGTGGAGGGCCCAGTGGTGGCGTGGTCAAGCCTGGCGACGTTCTGGATTGGTCCGGGAGGATATTTTTCATGGCGTGGTTGCGTATGCGGAGAAGCAAGCATGGATTTGTGAACAGCTTGCTCAAAGTTGTGTCGTCCACTGGTTGCCAACTTTACTCTCGAAAGGTATTACACCTGAATGGGCCTCATCGTATATAGCATCGGGGGTTGTAGTCATTCCACAGACTCTGCCCACTTCTACGGAGTCCTGCTCTAGCGGAGGTGGTAAGGTGATTGACCCTGATGACGATGAAGTTGAAGAAGTTGATGATGAGGACATTGGACTTGATCACGATGAGGGAGATGTAGATATTGATAGGTTCGAACTTGATGATTAATTACAGCCATAGTGATAACCACTGCAGTACAAACAAGAGGAAGAATAACAATAACCCTAACCCTGACAACACACCAACAGGCTAACATAATGACAATTGCAAACACAACCCACCCACAAGCTAATGAATGACAATTGTAATCACAACCCACCCACAAGCTAATGACAATTGTAATCACAACCCACCCACAAGCTAATGACAATTGTAATCACAACCCACCCACAAGCTAATGACAATTCCATCCACAACCCACCCACAAGCTAATGACAATTCCATCCACAAGCTAATGACAATTGCAAACACAACCCATCCACAAGCTAATGACAATTGTAATCACAACCCATCCACAAGCTAATGACAATAGCAATCACAACCCACCCACATCCCAATGACAATTGCAAACACAACCCACCCACATCCCAATGACAATTGCAATCACAACCCATCCACAAGCTAATGACAATTGCAATCACAACCCACCCACAAGCCTAATGACAATTCCACCCACATCCCAATGACAATTGCAAACACAACCCACCCACAAGCTAATGACAATTCCACCCACATCCCAATGACAATTGCAATCACAACCCACCCACATTCCAATGACAATTCCATCCACAAGCTAATGACAATTGCAATTACAACCCACCCAGAGCCTAATGACAATTCCAATCACAATCACAAATGCACTATCAGCCTAATGACAATTCACCCACTATCTTATCACAATTTAACAAAGCTTATCACAAGAAATTGGCAATAGAATGACAACATTGTCATTGAATGCATTGGCTAACTTATGATTGTTGTGTCATAAGAGTTTGTGGCATTATGCACAACAGCCTCATGGCAACTGCCATCTTGTTATGATAATAGTGGTAGCTACCACTCGTCCACCCACGCATCAGCAAGCGCGAGGGCGTCCAAAAAAACCACCACTTTTTTGCATCCAGCAGCCACAGCTGCGGATACTCCGAGGTGGAGGGCACGGTGTTCGGCATCGGTCGCTGAGGCACGACCGAGGAACGCGGTAGCACGGCGGACCTCTTGGTTCCCGCGGAACACAAGGGCGGCCGCTGCGGCCTGGTGGGCTGTCTTGGGTACTGACCCGTCACATCCTACGATGAGACAGTCCGGATCGAGCCTGGCCAGAGCCAGGACGCGGTCCAGATGGCCGGGATATTCCTTACGTTTGTCCGTCCCTTTAGGGGGCGGGCGGTAGATAGAGATCCTGTCCGAGAACAGGTCCAGTAACCGATCTCCGGGTTGGCTCTCGGGGCCATAGGCCTCAAAGGGCTCATCGGAGAGGGCACAGACGGTAATTGCGTCTGCCGCGGGGGACACAATTTTCCGTCGGGCGACGCGCGGGAGGGCCTGAAGACCCAGCGCATGCTGGGGGGCGTCTCCCACCAGGTCCCCTTCCAAGATAGCTCGGACGGGGTGCGTGCGCGTCAAAGTAGCTGTCCGAAGGCAGCTCTTATCAGCCAGACGGCGCAGCACCTGAGGCATAGGCAACAGGGCGGCGAGACACTCCATCACACCGACAGGAGTCGTACGGAAACAGCCTGTGATCCAGCGGGCAGTGGTGTGCTGCATCTGGGACAGGGCCTTGACCATGCCTTTGGTACGGGTACCTCGGCAAAACCATAGACGAAGTCCGTACGTCGCCACTGGGATGACGCAGGACCTGTAGAGTAGACGCTTGTTCGCTGGGGAGAGTCCCCTGGACGAATTGCCAAGCATTCGCATGGCGCTCACGGTCGTGAACGCCTTCGTGGTGTAAAACCGGACATGTTCCTTAAAGGACAGTTTCCGGTCAAAGAAGAAGCCCAAGTACCGCCATATTGGCTTGGGCTTGAGAGAGGTGGCCCCAGTGAAGGGGGCGACACCGAGGTCGATGGGGGGGTTGGGCGCCACCCGTGCTCTAGAAAAGTGGAAGACCTCGGACTTGGCGTGTTCCAACACCAGTCCGAGGGCCGTGAAGAGGCGGAACACCTCGTTGTAGGCGTCCACAAGCTTAGGGAGGTTGTCCTCCACATGTTTAGATTGTGCGATGAGCGTGCCATCGTCAACATAAGATATCAAGTCTGCCAGCGGCCGGGGGACGCGGGCGAAGAAGAGACGCATAACTGGCGCAATGTATAGCGCCGAGCAGACTGGGGACAGAGCCGAGCCCTGCCCCACTCCGACGTCAGCAGAGAACCTGCCGGAGGTGTCGGTGTTCCATTTGTAGGTCGTGAAGCGGCCTACCAGATACGAGCGGAAGAAGTTCACCACACAAGGTGGGAACCCCGACTTCTCGATAATCGCCAGCAAAACCTGGTGGTTCAGCGACGGGAAGAATTGAGCGATGTCGAAGGCGACAACGCTCATTTGTAGGCCCTTAGTCCACCCCACACGGACGAGGTGGGTGAGGTAGACTCCAGCGTCCTCAGTGGAACGCTGGGCAACGCCTCCAAACTGGTTAGGATGGAAGACGCCGTGTGCTACGCCGTCGAATTGGAGCCGCCTAGACAGCAGCTTTTCGACCAACTTCCCGAGAGTGTTCAACAGCACAATGGGCCTGAACGACTTCGGGGTAGAGTAGTTAGGTTTTCCAGGCTTCGGTATGATGACCGAAGTGGACTCCTTGAAATGAGAGGGCCAATGGCCCAGAGTGACGCACGCCTCGGCGATGCGGACAAAGAGCTCGGCAATTTCAACATTACCGGCCCAACGTTTGAGGAAGGACCACGTAACGTGGTCCGGCCCCAGAGCAGAGCGTGAAGAACACGCTTTGAGAGCTTCCCGCAGTTCTAGCAGGGAGAAGGGAACCCACTCCCGGGGGGGGGAGGGGGTCGTAGTCGTCCAGCACTGAAAGGTCTACAGGGCGGTCATTGGCCGCGTTGTAGGTGCCATCCAGCGCCGTCCAGAGTGTCTCCAACGTGTTACAAGGGACACCCCCATAGGAGATGGCCTTGCACGACGGGAGGTTACATTGTTTGACCCAGGGCATCAAGTCCCAGGGTCGCTGATTAGTAAAAGAGACTTCTTTGATGCGCGCATCAAAAAACTCCCGCTTGGCGGCTTTGACAGCCTGCTTAAACATCTTCCAGTCCTCAGGATCCCGGGAGTCCCGGTATTCCTCGAGGGCTGTGTGGCATTCATCTGACCACCACTCCTTGGAGCGGCTGCAGATCTTCTTAGACCGGGCATGGGTGCGCCACGCCGTTGCAAACGTTTTGGAGATGGCTTGCACCACCTCGTCCACCTCCGCCGGTGAGTTGCCCGTCCAGTTGGACAGGGCCGAAAGCCGAGTGGTGACGTCCTGAAGGTAGGCCGTCTCCTCGTCAGAGTCCGGAGCAATTCCTTTCGTCCGCAGTGGCACGCGGTAGAAGGGGGTCCGAAGATTAACCAGGAGGGGCGCATGATCCGAGGACCCGCGGTGCTCCGGGAAGATGGTGTGCTCAGTGACGGCTTCGTCCACTGAGTTGATGAAAAGGAGGTCAATCACGGTGGGATTGAGCTCGGTGTTATAGGGATAGTGGGTGGGCTTTGCCTCATCAGGACGGCAGAGCGACAACCCGAGACGAGTGGTGGCCGCCAAAAGACGGTCCGCGTGTACGTTGGCTGCCGGTCCCTGGGGATCCCAGAGGCGGTGGCGGCAGTTAAAATCTCCCCCGATAAGGTGGAAGCGATGAGGCCAGGTCTCTGCCCCTTCGGAGAGGAGGCGGATCCCGGTGTGGTTCCTGTCTGAATAGACGTTGGCAAGGAAAATGAGGTTGTCGCCCGCACCCAGGGTGAAGACAATGACGTCACGGTGATCGATGAGATCCCGGCGGTAGCTGGGTCTCAGGGCCTGCAGCCGCTTGTCAAAGTAGACAGCGATGCATGGAAATTCGCCACGATCGTTCCTAGGGAACGGGGCAGCATCATTAGGAGCCGGGGCAGTATCTGTCCCGGCTTGTCGGACCATGCATCCCCAATTGGGGTGCATAGGGGCGCCAATCACCGCCTCCCCATCCCTAGTTGCAGATGAGGGCGCGTGCCTTATTAGGTTCCAGGGCGGTTCCTGAATAAGCAGATGGTGGAATTCACTGCTCTGCGACTCAAGTAACGTGTCTAAGAGTCCATAATTTCTATTGACATTCTGACACAAAACTTGTAAATACGAAATGTCCCAGACATGACTCATTTACGTTCGCCCACCGCGTCCTGCGGGGAAGGGGTCAGATGAGAGGGTGCGGGCGGCGCGGCGCTCACGTACCTCGGCGTAACGCCTCTTAATCCAGTCACCATCGAAACGATGCTTCCAAAAATTACAGCGACGGTCGTCCGCTGCGTGTTCCTTGCGGCAGTTCGGGCAGCGAGGTGGATGAGGGCACGCGGAATGCTCCGGCGTGGGTGGGATTGGGGGCGTCGCCTTGGCGTTGCCCTTACAGCAACCCGCTAAGGTGCGGTGGTGCTCCTTGCGGTGAGGGCCGCTGCAGGTGGGGCAGCGGAGTTGAGGGGTGCGGCAAGCGTTGGTCGGGTGACCCCACTTCCAGCACCGTTGGCACAGGGAGACGCCGGGGTTGGCCTGGGCCTCACGGATGGGACAGACGTACGGTCCAAACTGGACCGTCCTCTTGGAGAGCGCTCTCGCGCGTGCGCCACTGATCGAGTCAGAGACGTTCATATAGACCGTGGCAGTGTCAGACTGCTTGGAGTTTCGTACGATCCGAAGGGGAGCGTTAAGGACAACCAAGTCCTTGAGACCGGACTTGGCGATGAAGTTGAGGATCGACTCCACAGTGGTGGGTCGGTGATCCTGGAAGTATGGCACATCGATAATTTTCATATACAATGTGGATGAAGGGAGCTCCGCCGTGACGCGGAGGTGGTCCCCAACGAACGCCGCAGCGATCGCTTGACGGATAATGCGTAGGTCCTCCACGGAGGCCACAGCGTCGGTGGCGATGGAATACCCTCCATATGCCAGAGAAACCGACTCTGCCCGGAGGGTGGAGCGGTGAAGGGAGAGGGCCAGGCGGACCCGTTCGAGGGCCTCCTGGTTTTTGATGAGCACGACCGGGGGAGGGGGCATGCCGCCTTCACCAGGGATCGCGTGGACGATGACTATGACCTGTCTCCGCGACGGGCCATGGACGGTGGACGAAGCCTTAGGCTTCGCCGTAGAGGGTTTGGCCTGCTGGTGCATGGCAGCCAGCCTGGCGGTAGGGAGTTCGGGGAACGCCTTGGCCATGCGGACCAGGCCGTCCACCGAGGACGTAGGAACATGGCCGCCCTTGAACCGGGCAGCCTGCGCGAAAGTGGGAGCCTGGGTAGGGCCAGGTCTAGCCGGGGGGGCTCTCTGCTGGGGGATGGCAGGGAGCGGACGTCCACCCTTGGGGCGGGAAGCGCGGGGGAGGCGGTTGGCCAGCCCTCCTCGACGCGGTGGAGGGGGAGCACGACGTGCCGGAGCCGCAAGGGGCATGGGCACGTCCTGATTTGGAGCAGGGGTTGCCTCGCGGTCAAACGAGTCAACGAAAGAGTCGAACGACATGGACCTGAGGGGGTCCATGACCGGAGCAAGAGGGACTCCAAAGTTGTCAGCCGCCCGAAGGAGACCCGACAACGCGGAGACGAGTTCAGGATTGCTGGCCTGCAGCAGCTCCTCAGATGCACCCCGAGAGGCGAGGGAGCCAAGAGTATTGGCCCCCTGGATAATCGACTCAACCAGGACTCTCACCTCGAGTTCGGTCACTGGCTCAACGTCGTACATGTCCCCATCCTCTTCATCAGACGAGGGGGTAGTGCTAGGGGGACCGCCGGTGACGACAGTCGAGGCCCTGGAAGCGGCTTGCGAGGCGCTGGAGATGCGCGGCGCACGAGGGGTGTCCTGGCTGTGGCTGTAAGGCGACGGCGATGGAGACGTTCGAGGCGTTCGGACTGGGCCGGCCTGCGAGTGGATTGGGGGTCGCCCAGCAGGCCTAGAGGCCACTGGGGAAGCGACAGAAGAGGGGGGAGCTCGGCTGGGAGTGGGTGGTTCGACGCGCGGGTTGCCCCGGATCGAGCCGCCCGATCCACCTGTGGGCTGGGACGGTGTTGACATACACTAGTGGCAGTCGGAGGAGAACCAGATCGGGGTGATCAGAGACGGGCAGCTAGCTACAAGACGGATGGAACGATGAGGGGCTGTAGAGATGTGGCTGTGCACGTTGTGGTAACAAGTCAAGAAGCGTCGATGACTGGCAATAGTTGAGAGATCAGGATTCCCACCATGCATGGTGAACTTCTTTCGCTCTTATCTCATGCGCCGATTCACGACCTACAAGTGGAACACTGACAGCTCGGGTAGATTCTCTGCCGATGTCAAAGTGGGACAGGGCTCAGCCCTGTCCCCGGTCTGCTCGGCGCTGTACATAGCACCTGTGATGCGTATCTTTTTTGCCCGTGCCCCCCGGCCGCTGGCAGATCTTATATCTTATGTTGACGATGGCACTCTCATCGCACAGTCTAAACGAGTGGAGCATAACCTCCCAAAACTTGTGGAGGCCTACAATGAGGTTTTCAGACTCTTCACGGCCCTGGGACTAGTGCTGGAACATGCCAAGTCCAAGGTCTTTCACTTCTCCAGAGCACGGGTGGCGCCCAATGCCCCATCGATCTAGGTGTTGCCCTGTTCACGGGCGCCACCCCCTTACGACCCAAGCCGATCTGGCGATACTTGGGGTTCTTCTTTGACCGGAAACTGTCCATCAAGGAGCATGTCCGGTTCTACACCACCAAGGCGTTCACCACAGTGAGCGCCATGCGCATGCTCGGCAATTCATCTCGGGGGCTCTCCCCGGCGAACAAGCGCCTCCTCTACCGCTCGTGCGTCATCCCATTGGCGACATATGGGCTGCGACTCTGGTTCTGCCGAGGTACCCATACCAAAGGCATTGTCAAAGCCCTGTCCCAGATGCAGCATACCGCTGCCCGCTGGATCACAGGCTACCCCTGTAGGGGCCATGGAATGCCTCACCGCCCTGCTGCCTATGCCGCAGGTGCTGCGCCGTCTGGCTGACAAGAGCTGTCTTCGAACAGCCACTTTGATGCGCACTCACCCCGTCCAAGCTGTCTTGGAAGGGGACCTTGTGGGAGACGCCCCCCGGCATCCGCTAAGACTCCAGGCCCTCCCGCCTGCTGCCCGACAAAAGATCGTGTCCCCTGCTGCAGACGCGGTCACTGTCTGTTCCCTCTCCGGTGAACCCTTTGAGGCCTTTGGCCCCGAGAGACAACCTGGAGACCGCTTGATAGATCTGTTCACGGACAGGATCTCCCTCCACCGCCCGCCCCCCAAAGGGACGGACAAGCGCAAAGATTATGTCGAACTCTGGATTGCATCCTGGCCAAGGCCAGGGCAGAGCCAGACTGTCTCGTAGTGGGATGTGATGGGTCAGTGCCCAGAACAGCCCACCAGACCGCGGCTGCCGCCCTTGTGTTCCGCGGGAACCAGGAGATCTGCCGTGCTACCGCATTCCTCGGTCGCGCCTCAGCAACGGATGCTGAACATCGAGCCCTCCACCTGGGGGTGTCCGCGGCGGTGGCTGCTGGATGCAAAAAGGTGGTGGTTTTCTTAGATGCCCTTGCGCTTGCTGACGCATGGGTGGACTGCTCTCCATCGGGGGGTCAACAGTACGCCCTCCAGCTGTGCCGTCTCTTGCAACCCTGGTTCGAGTTGGGCCAGGACCGCCTAATCCACATGTGGTTTGTCCCCTCCAAGGCGGAGTGGGCGGTGCACAAGCAAGCCCACGACGTTGCGACGTCGCTCCGAATGCCCTTGGGGATCTCCCCCAAGGCCACTCGTAATTGGCTGATCGCCTCCTTCAAGGAGACAACAGAAAAGGACTGGGTTGCCCGCTTTGCGGATCCCAAGTATCGAGGGAGGAGCTTCCTAGACCTGCGGGCCCAACGGAAGACCCCTGTGACGCCCACCACCTCTGGGTGTGGGCCTTGGCTCAAAGAGACTGCACACGACTGCAGGTTGACGGCCCGACTCTGTCGGTGCATCACGGCACATGCCCCCATTGGGAGTTACCGCAACCGCTTTCATCCCAGTGAGGACACTCACTGCACATGCCCCCCCCCCGGCCCTTCCAGGACCGGGATCATCTGCTTTGCGTGTGCCCCCACGTGAAAAGCAAGAAGCACCGGCAGGGCCTGCATTGGATTGCGGACCTTGTCGAACTTCTTGAGGCGAACACACGGGCGTTCGCCTTTGCCCCCCCGGAAGGGTGGGACCCGGGATGAGGGACACGTGCAGGGCATATGACCCCCGTCTGGTGGCTTGGTGCGTCTGATGGACCGCCGAATGCTTGCTCGGTCTTCTTAGTCGGTAACTCCAAACCTCAGGTTCGTTGCTGGCAAGGCTGGGGGGCCCGCCGTATGGTGGGTACCATCCCATACGTGGGATGGCTAAGCAAGGTGGGGCTGTACTTGGGCAACCAAGGGGCTCCGGATCCTGTCGGGCCTTATGGCTGGCGGGTTGGTCGACCTGCGGGAAGGCCTATAATCCTCATTCCTGGCCGGCGTGTCAGTGGGCGCGCACGACTAATAGGGGCTGTGCTGGGGCTGCGTGGGGGTAGGAGGCGGGGTGGGTTAGTACGCGCCGTCGGGAGTGCTGGTGAGCTGGTTTGGGGAGGTGCCTGAGCGCCCTCAGCCTGTAGTCCGGCCATGCGAGCCGCCCGAGGGGGTGGCATGCGGGCCTTCACGCACTCGCGTGCATTATTGGGGCTGTAGCTTCCCCTCCAACTTACGTCATATACCCGCTGCCTCATGTTGTAGATAGCCGTGGACTGTGTCCATGCACCACGTTAAATATTGTTGAAATAAAAAAAAAAAAAAAAAAAAAAAAAAGGCAGTTGTGATGAAGCTGAAGGAGTGGACAGGAGAAATAGCCCACAAGGTAGCAGATGTTTCGAGAAAAAGAAAACGTATGAGACCATATTTCCAAGCTTGAAAGCACAACTCATCAATCTATATAAAGGGCCTGACAAAAAACCCAAAGCAAAGGATATCAAGAAGCCAAAAAATACTCTAGAAGCACCTGTGTTCACAAAAAAAGAGAATGCAACCTTAGCACAACAAATTGAAATTCTCGACTGGTATCAGAAGAATAGCAGGAACCAGTCAGCAGCAGTCTGCCACTTTCAACTGCTCTATCTGAATCTCCAGCTCAATCAACCAGTCATCTCTGACTGGGTTAAGAATGAGCAAACTTACACAATCGATGGGATAAGAGTCATGGTGACAGTGATAAGACAGCAAAGCAGGCACGACAAACTGAGCATCCAGAGGTGACAGAGATGATGGAGCTTTGGGTCTCCAAAGCCATGAGTCATAACATTTTGTTGACAGGCAAGGTACTGTGACAGAAGTGGATGAAATTCGCAGATCTGGCTGGTGTTCCTGATGATGAAAGGCTGTTGTTAAGTAATGGGTGGTTGGAAAAGTTTAACAAGAGAAATAGGTTGAAAGAATTCAAACAGCATGGCAAAGCTTCATCTGCCACCTCTGAAGCAGTCGAGAAAGAAAGAAAACAGATCCAGGAGCTAATCATTAAGTATGGCTTCCAGCTAAAGGATATTTTCAATATGGATAAGACAGGGTTGTTTTATGGGTATGTACTTTTCTTGCAAGCTATACTAAGGCTCAGAGCACTCACTGTCATTCACTTGCAAATTTAGGATGACTCCTGACAGAGGTTTATCTGACAAACAGCATTCAGGAGTAAAAGGCAAGAAGACACGACTCACATATGCCCTGACCACAAATGCAGATGGCTCCAAGAAACTTCCACCAATCATGATTGGGAAATCTTGCAGACCCCGAGCTTTTAACAAGAAGACAGGAGAGCAGCTTGGATTCTATTATCGAAACAACGCAAAGGCATGGATGACATCGAGCTTATACAGAGAGTGGATTAAGCAGTGGGATACAGAGTTATCATGCAAAGGCCGAAAAATCCTTCTCCTCCAAGACAACTTCTCAGGTCACATTGTCCCCAATGGACTTCAAAGCATCCACATCGAGAATTTCAAGCCTAACCTTACAGCACATGTACAGCCAGAGGATCAGGGCATAATCCGATGTTTCAAAGCTCATTACCATGCAAGATTTATCCAGCGCGCTATCAATCATTATGACAAAGGGATCACTACCTCAGCAATCTATGATATCAACCAGCTTCAAGCAATGAGATTGGCTGATGCTGCATGGAAAGAGGTTGATGTCACTACAATCCAAAATTGCTGGAAAAAAGCAGGTATCTTGCCGGAGTTTGCACCAGTCACCCCCACACAACCTTCACTACCCATCTCTGCCCTCATTCATAATGCTACAACTCACGAGGATCCTCTCGCACATGCTGAAAAACTGGTTGTGGATGCACTTGATGATCTTGAGTCCACAGGTGCACTTCAAGCCACAAACCAGATGAGCATTGAGGCCCTACTCAACCCTGAAGGAGAACACGAGACCATAAACAAGGCAACCAATGAAGAGATATATCACGTGGTCATTGATGCAATAAATGCATGCAAGAACATGGATCAAAATGGTGGTGATGATGTCAACTCCAATGGTCCTGTGCAAACTCATCCTTCTGTTCGCGAAGTGCTGCAAGGAGCAGCAACTCTCAATAGATATATTGATGAGTTGGATCCTATTGCTTGAAAGCTGGAGACAACTCTGGGATCATTCAAACATCAACTCCGTTTAAACCAAGCTAAATCCATGAAAAGCACTGTCTTAACGGACTTTTTCTCTCGTCGAGTCTGACCTTTATTACTGCTTATAACTCAAACCTACATGTATATACACCAATGTAATACATAAACCATCCTTATAGATTTTTTTTCGGATTTTATTTTAGAACAACCCTCCAATCCCATACACCCCAATAACCCATACTTTTGGCTACCTCCCGAGGGGGCATGGCTTATGGGAGTGTTGGGATTATGTGTACAAGAGTATACAGGCAAGCCAAGGCAGTTAACATGCCTAGGGAATATTGCCAGAATATGCTAAGTCATATTAACACATGTTTAACAGAGGTTAACACATGCAGAGACATATAGGGGAATCCACAGTTAACACATGCTACAGGATTAATCATCCTGCAGCATGTCTATCATAGGATAGGCAAGATATAGCCATGTCTATCATAGGCTATCAGAGACAGAGCCTTGGATAGAGTGTCTATGACACACCCTGCAGGAAGTCTAGGACTTACCAAGCCATGATATCATATGTCACTATTATTGACACTGTTATAGGGGATATGACATAGTTATTCCATTATTAACTGGTACAGGGGTCTATTACAGAATACCTCCTTTATATATTAAAGGAGTGCATTACACTATACCTCCTAACTGTGTAGTATAAATATTGCACATCTTGTAGGAGATGATAATAACATTCCTCCCTGTGGCAGACTCCCTCATACACTTACCTTTGACTTAAACTTAATACCTCAAAATCCTCATCCTCATCTTGTGCTCAACTTCCTGATCCCAATAGGGAGTGTTGACTGTATACCCAAACCAGGAAAAACCGAACTAACCAAACTAACCGGACGTGTGTCACATGGCCACAATCGCCACCGTCACAATCGCCACCATGACGCATCGTGACTGCTGGCTCACGCATTGCCACCCACCATCACGACGACGGCCGCCCCGCTCCCTCCCCTCTCCCTCTCACACTCCCTCTCACACTCCCTCCCACCCTCCCTACCAGCACAACATGAGGGCCATAGGCCCCCATGGTAAGTATTTTAGGTTCTATTTCATCATTATTTAAAGCTAATCAAATATATATATTTTCTCTTTCAGGTTTGTATGCAACAATGCGATGCCCCACCTCCCCACTTAGCTGGGTGGTGGGGGGCTTCATCAGCCATGTTACCAACGCCCACCGACCCAGCGCTCTCCCCCAGCCATAACCCATCGACCCAGCACCCGCCGCCGCCACGTCACCACCACCCTCTGAACCAGCACCCGCCACCGTCACGTCACCACCACCCACTGATCTAGCACCCACCGTAGCAGCGCAGCCACGTCACCGCCCACCAATCCAGCACCATCCACCAGCCAGGGACAACCCCCACCGACGCACGGAGGGCGGAGGGGGGATGCGTGGGGGGACAGGGGGATGCACCATGACTGAGGGGGATGCGCTGGGATGGAGGGGGGCGCTGGGAGGTAGGGGACGCGCTGGGAGGGAGGGGGACGCACTGGGAGGGTGGGGGACACGTGGGACGCCCCAGGCGGTGGGGGGACGCGCCAGACGTGACACCCAGCGCGACAGAGCACCCCCACCACCACTGCAAGCGACTGCTCGCAGGGTGGAGGCGGGGTGCAGTATGTGAGGGTGGCGCATGGGCACGGGGAAGGGGGGGGACAGGGAAGGGGGGAATCGACGGCGACGCGCCGCACCCCCCTCCCCCCCTCCCTTTATTTTATTTCGTATATCTATTTTTTATTTATACTCTACTTTAATTAATATAGATAGTACTCTGTCAGAGCGAGGGGACGCGCCAGACGCGCGACCACACGACACCCAGGACGACAGAGCACCCCCCACCACTGCTGCAAGCGACTGCTTGCAGGGTGGAGGGGGGTGCAAGAGGCGAGGGTGACTCCACAAAAACGAGTCCGGAATTTCCGGAATATGTGTAGGAGTGTAAATTACAGCAGAGACTTGCTATACACCCCAAGCATGGTGAATTATGACCAAGACCAGGAAAATGATGTTGAATGACCAGGGGAGTGACCTATTTGGAATAGTGGACATCAATTGGCAAACTTGGTGAAGAAGCAAATGCAACCCTGAGATGCCTGTGAAATGGCTGACAGCAATACAGAATAACTTGCTAACATCATTCAGGAAAAGATGATTGTACTGTCATCATGCATCAGAGGCTTTCTATACACCACAAGCATGGCAAAGTATGACCAGGGGCAGAAAAATGATGCTGAATGAACAGAGGAGAGACTTTTTGGAACAGTGAACATAAATTTGCAACCTTAGTGAAGAATGGCCAGTACCACAATATGGTACCAAACAACACCAACATCTGGAAATTGGCAGGGGTCTGGTATGACTAGACAGATCTGATCAACAATTAGCACTCCGCAATCAGTAGATAAGACTTGGCAAGGTCTTACAAGATGCTGAAATAAAGGTAACAAGGGATAATACACTGATGCTTCAACTGACAAAACTGTGAGGCATGATAATATTTTACCATTACATACAGTTGTTCAAGTGCCAGAAATGACCAAATATTAACATCTTCTTTAATATGACACTTCTGTAGAATTTCCGTGCACTGATAAAATTCTTGCAAAAAATGTTCAACTGCTGATGCTTTGTCTGACAGAATTGCAAGGCATGATAGTATTTTACCATAACATAGAATTTTTTGACTGAAAGAAATGACTGTATACTAACATCTCCTTTAATATCATTCTTCCCTAGAATTTTCATGCACTGAGAAAATATTCAAACCCTTGCAAGAAATGTTCAACTGCTGATGCTTTATCTGACAGAATTATGAGACATGATAGTATTTTATCATAACATATAGTCTTTTGAGTAAAAGATATTAGCATCTCCTTTAATATCATTCTTCCCTGGAATTTTCATGCTGGAAGGAAGCCAGAGCTTCCAACACTCAAGAGAAATGAGACATGCTAGAGACTTAGTATATTTGGAGGGAATAGCTAAGATACAGAACAAGGGCTCAAACTTGTCATTCTGAGTCAATGATCTTCATGAGGATTCATCTACATTCAGATTATAGTACCACAGTTCCAAGGGCACTGGTCCTCAGAGTCAATCATTGGCACTGTCTGCCTTGAAGCCCCCACTTTGACCTCCCAGATGACCCATCCTCATCTGTTGAACAGACCAAAGAAATATGTCTCAGTAAGCTCAATAGACTCCACCTGTACTCATTCTTCTGACACATTGTACAGGCTCTCAACTACTTCAAGTTCTTGTGTCAACACTGTCAAACAGCGGTGACTGGTTTTGATTTAGTGTTTGAGGTAGTCTTTTCAAGTTGTAATTGCAGACCACTGCAGCCAGTAAACAACCTTTCTCATTCACTCCGTGTCTTGTGTCATGTCATGACTTTCTCCCATCTCAGACAGCCTAGCAGTGCTATACTCAAAGGATCACCTTGTTATTCTCGGACATCTATCCATGTTGTGACCATTTTACATTACAGCTATTATCTGTGTCCATTGATCAATGGCCATATTGCTCCCTCAACAGAAGAAAAGCTGCCATGTTGGTCTTGAACTGAATTTCCAAGTCAGCTTATGGTCATGGTGAGGACAACAGATTAATTAGTACTAACACTCTTTTCTACCCCAGATACTTACTAACTCATCAGATGACTCATTGGAAGTCATTCTTGCTGCCACTGCTCATTTCCTGTCTCCTCTCCCTCCAGTCATTTGGGCCTGGGGAAGATACCCATGGGGTTCAGGATGGCTTGTATTTTAGTCTGGCATCACACAATTGATGGATCCTTCCCCAGGCCATACAGAGATCCTGAGGCACCAGTTGAGCATCATGTGAACAACTTGCTGCCATGTATGTCACTTGCCAAAAAGATTGCACACTTGTAAGAGGGTCATTTGAATATTTCATTGTTCATCCACTAATACTTATGTCTGTCATATGGAATTCAAGGTGATATAACTGGTTGGATGCCATTGAATGATCCACTGGATGATACATTAATATTTAACCAAAGTGACTGGCCTTGTGTGTATTTGTTTCATCGAGGGCGTCTATCTCTCTCTCACCCATACCTTCCAGGAAGAGATAATGCCCCTGAAAGGTGGAAGCATCTGGTGTAGATATCCAGTACCTTACGACAAGTTCATCTTTGAAGTTAATATAGGACAGAGATACCTGATTGAGAACACAACACTAGGAATAGCCGCCCTCCAATTCAGTCAGAAGGTCTGCTTCCTCGCACATACAACTGGCACACAGGTAGAGTAATTATCTATTCCACTAGGTCTTCATGGTTTCACAAATAATGGCATGATATTCCCCTCACCAATTTGTTCAACACAGCTATGATCTCCAAGATATCCAGCATAGTGACATTGGAGGCTGAGGGTCTTGGCATCAACCACATCTTTGGCCCAGTGCTTGATCTGGGCCATGAGCAGCTGTTGGGGCATGTGGGGGGGGAATTTCTCAGGAAGACCACACTGATTGGATCAATTCTGTCTCATTCTCACATGATGGGCAGCGGATTGTCTCTGGCCCAGATGATCACATGATTTGTGTGTGGAATGCTACAATGGGAGCAATGGAGGAAAGCCTGTTCACTGGGCACACTGGTGGCCACAAAAGGCAATGCCATGTCATTACATTCACCATATTCATGTGTTGATTAAACAAGGTTCTCTGGTCTTTGTCAACAAGTCTTAGGCCCAAAAAAAGGAATTAGTTACTGGTTATTGCAGTAAATTGGGACAATGAAGTGTACTTCATTGTTAGAAACTCCTCTTTAAAACAACAAGGTGAATTTGCTGGCACAGCACAGTCTTAGCTCTAGTTTTACTTGGAAGCTGGAATATTAATGACATATGTGTGATAAAATCACTTTGAAGAGTAATCAACAGGCACACTTAACTACAGTTTACAGCTATCATGAGCAATTATTATTGGACAATGCAAAACATTTGAAGTTGAGTGAGCCCACCAGAAGAAATTGATAATATGAGGAAGAAAACCTCATCCTCAACTCCTTCATTTGAGTTAATATCTTCACTGTTGCCCCTGATTTCTTGCACTCCCAGTGCCCAGGATTCCCAGTCCCACTTGTTCAATTGCAACACAGTAGAGCCACACCTCCTCTTGAACCCTCTTATCAACCTCCACTCTTCTCAAATGACCAGTAAAACAGAGGTACCCTTCATAGTTAAATCCCTGTAATGTTACGTGAGTTTTATAGATATCACAATGGTGGGACATCCTGGCAAGATAAGTAGAACCTCAATCTTTAAATCAAAATACTTACATGAATGCTGAATAGTCCACTCCAGCCCTTTCAAGTTCATTCCGAAATCTCGTTGCAGCAGCATGAAGAATTTCTGGCACACACAGTGTGTCAAACAGTGAGGTGCTCTTGTGGCACCATAAGCATGGCAGCATGTCAGTGGATGAGAGGAGGTTTTGGGGTACAACAGATTGCAGGTGTGTGCCCACCAGAGTCACAGACTTTCAGGAGGTCCTTGTTGTTAAATCCTCTGCCACAAACAAGATCAAATGTCTTTTGTTTTTTGATAACAGGTAAAAAACAATGGATGGAAGAGGGAGCTTCTACAGGTGTTGAGATGGTGGCCCAATCCTACCATCATAAGGTCAGCAGTGCTTCAACTCTGATATGATTCACACCTACATGAACATGACCTCCTCCAGCCCATGTGATCAACTCGAAGGGCCTGAGGTACCCACATCTTGTCTGACTTCAAGGCATGGACATGACACTGGCAGAGGCATGGTGGTTGGATGGTCAGCTAGAGAAATAAATAAACTGAAATTGGAGAAAGGAGCTGCAAAATTTCGAAATGAAAAGCAAACTGAATGCTGTCCACCCCCCTATACAGTGAGAACAGACTGAACAGTCACAGCACTTCTGCAGAGAAGGGCCTTTGTTCTGACCATGGGCAGATGTTGCCATAGTTATTCCTCCACAAAAAGAAATTTATTCATAAGTGTGCCTTGAATCTACCACTACATTCCAGTGAAATCTTCACCCTTGGTGTCTTGCAGTTCATGCTGCCCACTGTTGTCCGATTCATCTGATTCCACATCTTCCCATCCTTCCAGGTCACGTATTTAGATTCACAACTCTGGGTTATCTGACTCATAGATGTCACTGTCACCATGTTTGGCTTGTGCATCTAATGTTTCCTCTTTTTCTGGTAGATTATCCTGATAGTTCTTAGACTCCATAGGGTCCGCAACGTGGGCTGAAGTTGATGTAGCCTGATGTGCATGGAAATGGCCAACTCCTAATCCTCAATGGTATCGCATAAGCAAATCCCAAGTAGAAAACCTAGGCATTACTAAAAATCAGTGTTAGCATCACAGGTAATCACTGGGCATACCAAGAAACATAGTAGAAGTTGTAATCATGCCCATTCTTGGCACAGCAGGATATACCACCTCCATTTGCTTGTTGATTCCCTTTAGCAAATGCTGGCAGCATGTGACAGCCACACAATATGTCTTTAGGATCCACAAAGTCAAAAGAATTGTCTCAGTTCATGGGGGGGAAGGAGACCAAGTCCAACCTGGAACTATTCCATCCCAAAGATCCCGGGTTAGCAAGTTCAAACCATCTCACCTACAAAAACTTGAAGTGGTGAGCATTAAAATCACGCATACCAGGCCCAGTATAGATGACATTTGCATGGTATGCACCCAATACTCGGGCATACAGGAAACAATGTGCAGTTGAACAGTTGACATCAACATTGTCTGCAAGAAGCATGATGTTGCAACAAGATGTTCCTGGGTTAATGATGTCAGTCCCACGTCGAACATCATAAGTAGTGAAGTGGAATCGAATGAGTTTATGGTGATGCAGGCGATCTTCCTTGAAAAGCACAGCATCAGACACATTTCCAGCAGTGTGAAAAGATTCAGAATGGGAAACTGTGTGAATGTGAGGGTGTTCAGGAAGAGACTCAACTTCCTTGTGAAGCGCTGTTTGTATATGAGGAAGGAGATGCTCCTTCAACTTCAGGACAAAATTCTGCGCTGAGATCTCAGTATATGTAGATCAGATATACAAAAAATCAAGGACTGCTCACCTTAATGGCAGGATTGCTCCCATCCTTTTGCAGGAAGGTTGGGATGTGCACAGGGTGTTTCTGTGATTTTCCCATGTTATACTGCACAGCAGGATCATTGAGAACTTCCTCTTGCTCTGGTCAAGAAGGTGCTTTCTGCAGCCCAGGGATCTCCTCATGGATCATGCTGATATGACACTGACATTGTTCAATTCTCAACAGTTGGAGTGGTATTGATCGGCCACTTGTACGAGGGAAATGTGCCTTTGACATCTGGTGCTCGAGTTGTTAGAATAGGTAATCTAGTTAGCATCGGACTCAATCTATGGCCAGTTTAGTCAGTAACCATTTCGTTGTTTAGTGTACAGTATTGCATCATCAGTGCCGGAGCGCATGATGTCATTGCACAGTCAATGACATCATGCACTCCACAGTCCATGACATCAGTAGTTTATACTTAGCACGGTTTTATGTATATAAGTAGATGTAACTGGAGACTACCTCTCCAGTTACAAAGACTCTTATACACTGGTTAATGCCCTCATACCTCTTAAGCTCTGTTGGCTGTCTTCACTGACACCTTGTATCACTCAACATGAGTTCACTCTGTTGTTCACTGTTAACATGAAATCAGAGAAGCCAAGGGAAAACTTACAGCCTGAGTAGAATATGAGTCTGTAGTCCAGCAGCGCTTGATGGTCTCAATGTAGTCACCAAGTGCATGGTTCTTGTATGTCCTCAGATTCAGTTGCTTTGGCTTTTGTGGTCCTGGCACTGTGTTGACACCATTTGTCTCATGGTGCCATTGTTGAGCAGCATGCTTATGCTCCAACTCCCAAGTCTGAAAAGAGGAGCATGTCTGTTCTGAAAATGTGCAGAGACTGTTGCCTAGGATTTTGGTGACATTGGAAAAGACTTCTAGTGTCAGATCTGTTTGCATATGGAGCTTAGCAAGACCATGCCAGTGGGCTAAATCAAACAACAGCTTCAGAACATATGCATTGTGAGGTTCTGGAAGATGGCCATCAAACACAGGTATAGTGCACTACTAGTTGAATTGAAATTGGTTACAAACTCCACATACTTGGAGCATATCCTCATAATTGTGAGCTGTCATCTTCTTTAGTTCCGACTAGTTTGATGTTGTTCTTCTTATTTTATCACCCCTAAATGAAGGTATTTCTCAAAAGCTGATGATAACAGAAATGTTAGGGTTCTGGAGGCTTGCATCATGCTTACCATCTATCCAGTTCATGTTTGAGGCTTTCGTCCTGGCAGTCCAGAATGTGCAGTAGATGTATAAAAATTACCTTCCAGACACCAAGCTCAAACTCATGCAATAAATCCACAATGAGCATGCTGAACATGTTGAAACCAATGTTGTAGGGCTACGAGATCTCCTCGTAGACCTCACAGTTTGGACTAGTTCCCTAGTGATCTGTTTACTAACATATGTTTGTGACAGGTGCTTATCCTGAAGCTGATGTGTTGTCAAAGCTGGGTTTGCTGATCTCACTACTATTTCATGTCTTTTTCATTATACCATTACCCTTGCTAATAACCCTTCTACCTCTGAGCCCCTAGATTATTGACCTACACATCTTTTATTATCAGATCCACAGGTTATCCTCATTGATCAAGCTTAAAGCAATTAGCCGAAGAATCTGGATCTGATGGGCTCTGTTGGGGATCTTGGACTGCGATTGATTTGTGTTCCTATCATTATATTGACATCTAGTGTGCTACGTCCCTTGTTCTCGAGTCCCTTCTCTACCGTACGCATGTCTGTGCTGGAATCTGGAGTCTGGAACGTAGGGTCAAGTGGCATTGTCTGGAGGGTCCCGCGCTTGAACTGGGGCAGGCAACGCAAGTCAATAGGGCCCACGGACAATGTTTGTCTCCCTGAGCCATTGTTCAGGCTCTCGTTTTCAGTATGCATCCGTATGTGCTTCTTTTGTGTGTTCCTCATGCACTCTGCTTCCTTTGGACTTTCATGGCTTAATTAATTTAATTTGTTGATCTGCAGTCGGACCGATGCAAGAGTATGCATGTTAGTCCGTTTTTCCTCTCGTTTTGTATTTAGGTAACCTGCCACCTCGCAAATGCAGCATCAGATTCTTCTCTCCTCTTTTTGCCCCACTTCTCTAAGTTATAACCTCTACAAGAGAGGCACAAGTTTGCTACACACAAAGGTGTAGTATTAGTGTATTAGTTTTTAGAACTGACCCTTTGCTTTTCAGTTCCCTCAAGAATTGGGTTCTGGACAGTATTGACAACAGTCTCTTACATCGGGTCCAGATCCTTCAGAATCTCGCCCCTCTCCTCTCATTCTACTGTTCTTCACCTAACCTATCAATGACCTCTCGTAACCGTTTACGGTGACAAGATCCATCCATCAACACCCACGGCCACTTCTCCCATCTTTCCTCTCGCGAACTCGCATTTGCCCACTTTTACGGACCTCCACTATCCAACCCCTGAAGTCTTTGACAACCGGAACGAGAACCTACATACACTCCCTCTTTTCTACCACACCAAATGGAGCTAGCTTGTTTGAAAAAGCATTCTAGTGCACTGGATCAAGTAAGATATCTATCCAAGAGAGAAGATGAGACAGGTACAGTGGTTGGAACAAGCAAATCTTCCTGCAGGAGGTTCTCCACTGCCTTGCTACTAATTCTGTAGTTCTTCTCATAGATGATCTGGGGCACAGTCTCAACCTGACTACGCCGTTTCACATCATCGATCCATGCCAAAGTCTTTCTCTGTGTCATGTCTTGTTGCATACCCATGTTGGTTACACGATCTAATGGTATGAGGCAACAGGGACATGGCCCTGGGCAACGACTGAGATTCTGAATGCTGCAAATGAGAATCCTGGGAGAAGGTTAACTTGTACTAAATTCCAGTGTTCAATCAATCGGAAACTTACTTCTCTGGGTAGTCAGCAGAATATGTAAATATACAAGGGTAGAAATGATGCCAGATGCTGTCACAGCACTTGATTGCTATGCTGTGCTCATACACTTTGAGGAATTCATCATCAAGGATGACAGACCACTGGGCATGATACAGTTTGCAATGACAGTGCACCATAAATGCGCTGTTCAGTCCCTTCCCCCCTATATGCTCCATTGTGAAGACTTTGAAACTGTCTGGGAGCTATCATTGAAAAAGACTCAGCTATCTACCTTAAGGCCAATGAAGCCAGCCAGCTTACTGTCTCCAAGTAAGTGATGTGTTCGAACACCTCACAAGAGGGTTTAGACCTTCTATCCTTCAACTAGGGATCTGCACAGGTTTGGCAGACCCGCATGGGTTACAGGTATGGGTACTCACGGGTACGGGTACGGGTCACACTTGGTGTACCTGTGGACCTGTGCCCTTACCCATCACCAAGAGGGGGCGAGGACTCAATATATATATAGCAACTATTATTTTTAACTACTATCTATGTAAATTTATTTTAACTAGATATTAAAAATTAAATAAGAGGGGCAAACCCAGCATGGATGGTTGAAATGAGAGGGTTTATATAGCCCTGTGATGTGTTAAGGTCGTGCAAAGTGGGGGTGGGCAGAATCGGAACAAATGGGACTTGGCTTCAACTTGTAAGAAGTTGCGCCCTCCTGTTGATCTGGTTGTCCCTGATTTCAGGAGTGAGTTTTCGAGTACGCGGAAATGCGTCGGGGGTTCCAAGGGAGGAAGAACTAGAGAGTTGAACTGGAATCCAACTAGAGTTAACAAATCAATATTCAAACTGGATAGCTCGACCTAATGTGCAAGCTTATATACTAAGTACAAATGTTTCTACTATAATCTAGCATAGTCTTGAAATACGGGATTGGTAAGAATATTACTAGGTAGTTACTAATAAGTCGGGCATCGCGCGGTGTCTCCGAGGTCTGGAATATTCTACACCTTTCTTTATCCTGGTTTCTGAGTCATTCCTGTACTGCAATTGAATACCACTTTTGGAGTGATCATGTGAGTACCACTTCGGGTATCCCTCGGTAAACCCGTCGGGTTTTGCGTAGCCAGCCGAACGGTGCATGACATGATGCGCATGGGCCATTTAGCCTTGTGTGGACAAAGTAATTGCGTTTTCGTTGATTGTTCATGTGTTATTTACCTATGTTTTTTTTACTACACAGCTGCTTGCACAACTGCCTGCCCCTCCCTCATTTGTCCTCCCTTTCCCTTCCTCCCTTGTCCACTCCATCATTATGGGGCCACTGGGACCCAATATTAAGTATTTTCATTTCATTTCTATGCTCTTCAACTAATAACCTATTTTTTTCTATTTGTAACAATGAATGCCAGGTGTGTCACCCCTCCTCCCCACTCAAATGGGATGTGAGGGCCCTGAAGGGGAATTGGATGGCCCCAGGGAGGGAGGGCTTTACACTCCCCCACATGTATACATGGAGTCTATGTAGACTACATAGACTTTACTGGGAGTCTACATAGACTTTAGGTGGAGTGTGGGTTCACCAAACATGGGATTCATGTTGATGGCAAGTCTATGTAGCCTCCATGTAGACTCCCAGTAAACTCCATGTATTTACAAGGAGTAGTGGGACTCCCACTAAATACTATACATAGACTCCATGTAAACTCCATGTAGACTCCATGTAGACTCTATGTAGACTGGACTCCATGTAGACTCTACATAGACTCTACATAGACTCCACATAGACTCTATGTATACAAGCCTCATACTATTAAATATAAAAAAATTGCCATGTTAGAGAATTGAACCCACAGCCTTTGGATTACATATTACATAAGTAGCCATACATAACCGTTCAGCTATGCAACTTTGCTTAGTAGGGAAACTTTGATCTCTAAGTGATATGTTCATCATGTGTTGGTTGGAAACGCATGGCCTTGTGTGACTGTTTGTTTATCAGTTGCACATGACATGCTCCTACCACCACCACTGACCCTGCCACTGCCTGCTGTTGCCACCTCCCTCACGCCTCGACCACCACCACCCCTCATCACCATCTCTGTCCACAGCCCCCAACCTCGCTCCCTCAAGCCGGCCAATGCTCGGCGACAACCCACAGCACCCCCAGACGGTAAGTGGCCCCCTCCCCCCCTGTTGCCTGACGCGCCACATCACTAACCACCCCCTCCAACTAAGTATCAACCCTGCGACCTGGGGCGACAACCCCAGCACCCCCTGCGACCTGGTAAGCCCCCCCCCTCCCACCTATGCGCATGCCATGTCACTGACACCAGCGCTGTCCCCTCCGATCCCCCCCCCACCTCCTGCCTGCCCCCCCTCCCCCCCTCCTCCACTACCCATCCATGGGGGCCACAGGCCCTCATGTTGGGTATGATTTTTCTTTATCTATTTTTTTTTAAGCTCACTTTTTTTTTCTTCAGTTTTCTATATATGTCTGATCACGGACACGCCGCCCCTCCTCCCCACTCAGCTGGGAGTATGGGGGGCATGGAGGGGGACAGGGAGGTGCCGGGAGGCCCGAGCAGCAGGGCACCCATGAGGTGTGCATGGAACAGCCCACCCTGCCTGCCACGTCACTAACCACCTCAGGAGCTGAAGGGGACGCAACGCAACATGCCGCCAGCTGTGGGGATGCGACGAGAGGGCCCAGCACCCGAGGGACACGACAGGAGCCACGGGGGATGCGACAGAAGGCCCCTGGAACGCAGGGGACACCTCTGGGACGCGACGGGAGACCCCTAGAATGTGGGGGACACCTCTGGGATGCGTCACCAGCCCCAACCACTGAGGGTGACGTGACGAGCGAGCCCAGCACCCCAATGGACACCACCCAGCCCAGCCTCACGAGCCACTGCTTGTGGGGTGGAGTGCGGGTGGAGCGACAATGACGCCGAGCAGGCCACAGCCCCCCACACCAGCACCCCCAACCACTACCACGAGCCATTGCTCATGGGGTGGAATGGGGTGCAATGAGATGGGCAAGTTGCTGCACCACGCTGCCCCCCCCCCCTCCCCTGTCTCGCACGTTGGGGTGTTTTTACATCTCTGCTAGTATTGATGTTTCCATAAATAGTAATAAATACATTTAATATTTGAAGTAATGACTTACCTCTAGGAATGATGGCTAGGAATGGCCAAAGTCTATGTAGACTCTATGTAGACTATATGTAGACTCTCTATAAACACTGTATAACATCTGTAATGGGCTTTACATTGACTAATAAGCAAACTCCCTGTAAACTCCATGTAGACTATATGTAGACTATATGTAGACGTAGACTCTCTATAACATCTGTAATAGGCTTTACATTGACTATTAAGCAAACTCCCTGTAAACTCCATGTAGACTATATGTAGACTATGTGTAGACTCTCTATAACATCTGTAATAGGCTTTGCATTGACTAATAAGCAAACTCCCTGTAAACTCCATGTAGACTATATGTAGACTATATGTAGACTCTCTATAAACACCCTATAACATCTGTAATCGGCTTTACATTGACTAATAAGCAAACTCCCTGTAAACTCCATGTAAACTCCATGTAGACTCCATCTGTAATTTACACTCCTCCACGTATTCCGGAAATTCCGGAATATGGCTCAAGGGCTTAAAATGAGTCCGGAAAGTCCGGAAAGTCCGGAAAGTCCGGCCGGAATTTCCGGAACTGCAGTTGTGTAGCAGGTTGGTGCTGTTGCTGTTGCTGTTGCTGTTACTGCATTGCACTGTTGTTATTGTTGTTGTTGATGCTGTTGTTGATGCTGTTGTTGTTGCTGTTGCTGTTGCTGTTGTTACTGTATTGCACTGTTGTTATTGTAGTTCTTGGTACTTTTGTTATTGGTGCTGCTGCTGTTATTGTTGTTGCTATTGGTTTGTTGCTATTGGTTTCTGCAGGAAAGCCAACTTACCTTTTTCCAAGCTCAAACAAGACTTCAGTTCCAGAAAGACCCAGACAATACTTTGTACAAAAGACAGACTACAAAAGGCAGACTACAAAAGAAATAGGCTAGTGTATATCTTCACAATCACCATTGTCATCATCACTACCATCACCACTACTTTCTTTCTGCTGTTGCTTTGAGATCACATGTTTTGTATGGTAAAATAGCATACTATGCAAAAAACAGTTAAAATTTCCTGGAGTCATTTTTTTTAGAATAGATTCATATCCTCCAATCCATGCATTTAATTGTTCACAAGCCTATTAAAAGGAAGTGTGTCAGGTGCCATTATCACACAAAATATAAAATCTCACCTGTGTATTAAATGCACGTCTAAAACAATCTTTGCCTTGTTTATCCTTTCCTTCAACAACTAGATTGGGTGCAGATCCATCAGCTGGTGCAGGGTTACACCACTTTTTGCAAAGCTCATCATCCTTCTTGTGGTTGATATAATGATATGCATCAACAATGAATCTTGTTGTTTTTTTCCATATCCAATCCCAGGATCCATTACTGATAGCAGTTTTGAGCACTAAACATGCTTTATCAATGCAAATGTAATCTGGTCTGGAATCTTCTGTTGGAAAAACTGTTTCCAAAAAATTCAAAATTTTTGTGGGTGACTCAGATTTTGGAAATTTTGCCCAGGCAACTACAACTCCACATGGTGCACAAATGGTTTCAACACAATAAAATCTAGGAGCACTGAAATAGTTCTTTGGCTCAGTCTCTGGCATTGGTTCATCATGTGGTTGATTTCTTTGTTCACTAGCTGGGATCCAAGGTAAATTTTCTGCTGGTCTCTGAGTAATTCTGCGAAATCCAGGTGCAGATTGTCTTTTGTGTTTAGCATCATATTTTTTCCATTGTGCCTGATGCTGCTGACAGGCCTGAGTATCTTTAATTTTGAGATTGTTGCAATTGTGAACATGACAGCTTGCTCCATGTTCTTGTTCATGAATTGGACAAAAGACTTCACCATGGTAGTTGAGAAGATCATCTGCACAATCTGGATAGGCACAGTGCTTTGGCCCAAAACATATTCCATCAACAACCATCATTTTTACTGGTGTTTGATCAACATCCATATCATCTGAGGTAGATGGAGAAGGTGAACCTTGCTGGGATGATACATCAGCATCCTCATCAACACCAGCTACAGTGGCAGAACTAGATGTTGTGATATTGGGAGGTGTATTCACATAGGCATGTGTGCATTCTGAACAAGCATGCTGATCTGCAGCTCGGATAATGCCATTTTCACCAAGGATGGAAAATGCCTCTCTGGTGATCTCATCAATTGCCAGATTATCTCTAACAGATAGCTCCACATTAGCAGAGGCAGCAATAGTGCGAATAGATTCTTGAACAAAGGCCTGCCATATTTGACGACGTGATAAAGAACGGGATGTATGCTGTTGTGTTTTCCAGATAGAATTTTTCCAAAATTCCATATATGCTGAAGCTGAAGCATGAAAGCTGTACATGCCATTGACAACAGCATTTGAAAATATTCTATCTACCCATACACTCTGCCCAATTTTGAGATATTTGGCAGAATTTAAATAGAGCTTTGTAAACTGTCCCTCTTCATCAATTTCTGGTGAGTGCTCATGATCAGCACTATATATTGTAGTGCACTTAGGACATTTGCCTGTAAGAACAGGAACATTCTCATAAATGAGATTATTTTTAATGAGTGTTGTCAATGGAATGTCTCTTTGTCTGGATGTTTGAACCAAAGATCGAGATTGACACTCTGCTGTTTCACATTCATATGAGGCAGGGCAAATGATATGAACAGCTTCAATAGCTGTATATGATATTGGTTTGAGAGCAGTTTTCAAATGGCCTTTGTTGTTATATTTAATAAGACCAAGAACTTGTGCAAATGTATCAAGTTTAGCAGCAATATTGCTAACAATATGATTTTCAGAAATGCCTTCATAAAAATCAGATTCAGATAGCCACTTTGAATTGCTGCTATTCACTTTGGTATACACTGCCCTTGACAGACATTTGATCCAACTATTGATAGCAGAGGCATTTTCTCCTTTCACAAGTGAATATTGTTGTCTTGCATGAAGACTGAGAAGATCAGGGTTTTCAGTCATTGTAAACAGCATTACAAGTACTGTTGACAGTGATATATCAGCTGAGAAATTTTGCTCTATGAATTGACTGAATGATCTGAAAGTCAATTCAGGAAATGAACTGAAATCTGATAAAGCAGCAGCTGTAGGCAAATGACTGAACACCAGCAGTATCCACAAAAGTGGAGACAGATTGCAAAGACTTGACAACAGCATTGACACTATTGTCTGAAGGCTTTGTTCACTAGAATAACAAACTTAGATACACAAATTGTCTTCATTTGAGCCACTGTATCTACTTACAAAGTAGCTTTGGCTTTCTTCTTTCCACTACTCCCCTCCTTTCCAAGTCCTTTCTTCTTTCTTTTGTCCTTACTTCTAACTGTCATCTTTTCCTTGCCTTTGCCTTTGCCCTTGTCCTGTTTCTTTTTTCCCTTCCCCTTTCCCCTTTCACTAGACTCTCCACTGTGAGATTCTGCCTCAGATACATCCAGACCCTCTCCTTTATTATCCAGCCATTTCATAAGATCTGAAAATATATAACTTTTCTTGGCTACACCCCATAAGTCCACATCTGATAACTTGTCATCTTGATCCTCCAGCCAGGATACCATAGCAGGGTAGTTGGAGACTTTGGGAAAGACTCTCTTGTAAGTCAAATGCCACTGGGTTTTCCCCTTGAAAATGCTGATAATATCTGACTGAGTAGGCTTTCTATCAAAGACACCTCTCAACTGTCCACCAGTCCACAAACTGTCACAGGCCTTAACTGCAGCTATACAGGCTTTATACTTCTGCCATGCAAAACCCAGATTGATATCCCTGTGGTCAGCCAATTCCACAGGAATGTGAAGAGCCGCAATGATCTTGTCTTGGTAAGAGGAACCCAATCCAGAAAAATGAGAGACAGCAGCAGAGCCAGGAGTAGAGTTCCGAGTCATAGGAGGAGTATCTGCAGAGCCAGGAGTCATAGCTGAAACTGAAAGAAGGGGAAGAGCAGCAGAGGCAGGTCCAGATTCCTAGAATATATTGTGATAAGTAGTTCATTGTACTACCAAATAATTTTTTCTTACATGGCAAAGACGAAGGATATATTCATTACCCTGTTTGTTCCATTCAACATCTTCATCAAACTCAAGTGCAGTGGAATATCGTCCTTTGACATTCCATTCATTCTGCTCAAAAACAAAAAAAATATGAGGATTGGACTCTGACAAAATGAGGTAAAATACAGCACTGATGATTAAATAGAAGCTTACTTTGAATTGGGGACCACTTTGCAGCTATAGATTTCAAAACAGGTTCCATAGAAAAATTAACATTGATTTTGAGAACATGAGGGGGCTTGACATCTGCAGGATTGACCAATGAGGAGTAGAGGTGGACTTTGCCTTTCCTTGGCACAGCCATATCATCACCAGAGTCTACATCAGCCATATTCAAAACATTTCCCAAGGCTCAGCCCCGAATAATTCCACCTGTAGTACGAGAGGCACCCTGGAGATTCTGTAATGGACTAATGCTGAGACTAGTCATCTGGACATCTATATATTTTTTGACAAAGCAAATTAATATCTACGAAAAGAAAACCTACCTTGGTCTTCAAATGCTGGGGTTCCAAACAAATGTATAAGAGTTTAAAATTTTTATTTATGTAATTACCTTGGTCCAATCCACTAAGGGATTTGTCTAGAAAATATTTATAGAACAAAAACATAGAGAAGAGGGAGTACTCAGCACCTCCTGACAATGTGGTGGTATTCAAGGCTACATACAACCATGAGGGGTAGATAGGATGGACAGAATAACAGTAAACTGAATAGACACTCACCAGTGTTGTTCGAACCTATGCCACCCTTCCCACACCCAGCCCTGTTGGGGGTTGTTAGTGGCTCCCCCGCGGTCCTGGCATTGGCGGCAGCGTACCTGGCGTCGTCAGTGGTAATGCCCACCATGCTCGTACCTCCCTTGCCCTTCTTGCTGTTGTCGGCATCGTACCCAGCCCTGTTGGGGTTGTTAGTGGCTCCCCCGTGGTCCTGGTGTTGGCGTCATCATACCTGGCCTTGTCAACGGTGGTAGCACCTACCCCACCCTTCCCGGTGTTTGCAGTGACCTTGTCGGCGGTGGTAGCGTCGTCCGCGGTCTCGTTAGCGTTGTTCCTGCTGCCGGTATCATCCGCGGTGTCGTGGGCGTCATCCCCGCTGCCGTTGGCGCTGCTGGTATCGTTGGCGTCGTCCCCAGTGCCATAGGCGCTCCCGGTGTCATCCGTGGTCTTGTTGGCATCATCCCTGCAGTCGTCCAGCTGGTTTTTGCCACTCCCGAGGGGTTTGGGGCTGGATCTCTCGTCACTAGCGTGTTGGTCCTCATTCTCGTCGTCGTCGCCTTTGTCGTCGCTCTCGTCACTTGGAGGGGGCTGGTGGGATCGGCGCTTACGGCTGGAGGCTGCGAGGGTAGGTGGAGTCAGCAAAAAACTTGCCGTTGCAGAGCGAGCACACTGAGGGGGTGCCACAGTAGGGATCCGCACGGGTTTGGCGTACCCGCACGGGTTACGGGTACGGGTACTCAAGGGTACGGGTACGGGTCACACTTGGCGTACCCTTGGACCCGTGCCCTTACCCGTCACCAAGAGGGGGCGAGGACTCAATATATATATAGCAACTATTATTTTTAACTACTATCTATGTAAATTTATTTTAACTAGATATTAAAAATTAAATAAGAGGGGCGAACCCAGCGTGGATGGTTGAAACGTGAGGGTTTATATAACCCTGCGATGCGCACGGGCCATTTGGCCTTGTGTGGACAAAGTAATCGCGTTTTCGTTGATTGTTCACGCGTTATTTACCTATGTTTTTTTTACTACACAGCCGCTTGCACAACCGCCTGCCCCTCCCTCATTCGTCCTCCCTTTCCCCTCCTCCCTCGTCCACTCCATCATTATGGGGCCACTGGGCCCCAATATTAAGTATTTTCATTTCATTTCTATGCTTTTAAACTAATAAACTATTTTTTTTCACACTCGCGTCACCATCAGTCACCACGCGTCACCACGCGTCGTGACTGCCAGCTCACCATTGACCACCACCACCCACGACGACAACGCCTCCCTCCCTCCCTCCCTCCCTCTCCATCTCCATGGGGCCTGTGGCCCTATGGTAAGTGGTAAGTTTTTTTTACCTTGTCAATTCTTTTTTAGCTAACAAAAAAAGAAATTTCAGCTTTTCTATTTGTAACAACGAACGCCAGGTGTGCCGCCCCTCCTCCCCACTCAAATGGGATGTGAGGGCCCCGAAGGGGAATTGGACGGCCCCAGGGAGGTGCCGGGAGGCCCGAGGAGCGGGGTACCCGCGAGGTGCGCCACGAATCGCGTCCCTCCTGTTGCCACATCACTGACGCCCCCCCCCCCCCCCGCGCTCCCCCCTCCTTCCCCTCTCCCTCTAGCAGCCCCAAACAGCCCCTCATGCAGCCCTGCGAGCCCCTGCTCGCGGGGTGGGTGGGGGGCTTGGTTTTCGACCGGGGGACTCCCATCCGACCTGCCACGCGGCACCCGCCCCAGACGACAGCAGGGTGAAGGGCAATGATGGAACCCGACGGGGACGTGCCAGGCCACGTCACCAGCCAGGGGGACACGATGGGAGCCCCCCAGAGCCCTGGGGACACCCCTTGGATGCGACGGGAGGCCCCAATGGGCACCAGGGCGCACCAGGAGCCCAGGGGGGACGCGAAGGCAGGTCCCGATAGCCGAGGGGACATGGCGGGCGGGCCCAGGAGCCCCACTGACACCACCCGGCCCAGCCTCACGAGCCACTGCTCGTGGCGTGGAGCGCGGGTGGGGTGATGCAGCGACGAGCGGACGTTCTTTTTTTCTATTTTTCTTTTCCTTTTTTTTCTTTTTTTCTTTTCCTCTTTGTTTTGTTGGGCCCACTGGCGACCCCATGCCTACGAGCACCTGCTCGTAGGGTGGTTTGATAATTGTAGTTAAATATATAATTAAATAAATGCATTTTTGTTGCTACAACCCCTGACGAAACCCGTACCCGCCGTGACCCGCGCCTCGTGACCCGCGGGTTGACGGGTATGGGTAGACGCGGGTACGGGTACGGGTATGCTCAAAAGTACCCACGGGTTACCCGTGCAGATCCCTATGCCACAGTAATCCCACTTGCCTCGAGGGCAAGTTCAGCTCTAGAATACAAAAAAATGCTTAATATTTTGATGTGAACTTGAGATCACTGGCCTTAAACGCGCGGGTGAGGCCGCTCCTTTTTTTGCTGCCTTTTTCAAGGTTCTGGGGACGGTTAGCTCGCGACTGTTAGTGCTCGTGGTTAGGTTACACACCTTTTGGCCCTTTTTGTAGTCCCCTTGCTCGCTTCCTCCTCTTCCTCCTCGTCTCGTTTTGCCTTCTTGCTTCGTTTGTCAGTCTCGAGCATCGATGGGGCTCGCTTGCGAGTGCACGATGCTGCTTTAGGTGGCGATTTTGCTGATCTGGCTTGGCGGGCATGAGAGCGAGTTGTTGTCGGCATGGTGATGGCTTGGGGGTGGGGCGATGAGGCAGCGATGGGGGTCGTCGTGGTTCGAGTTCGAGTGGCGTGACAATCAACGTGGATGTCATTGATGCCATGACAACAATGTGTGTCAGGTTTAGGGTAATATCATTAGTTTACAGGTTAATTGTTGCTAGATTTGAATTACCGGATTGTTGTGCGTTCGATTCCCTATTCAAGCAACAGATTTTATTTGCATGATATATTCGAGTCCGGTTACTCCGGTTGTTCTGGTTACCTCTAATGCTTGTGTCCGGTTAGTTCGGTTCTTGTTAGTTCGGGTAAATTCCGGAAATTCCGGCTTAAAACAACAAATATAATTAAACCGGAATTATCCTGGACAGTGAGAAATACACTCAAAAAAAGTACAACCGGAGTCCGGAAATTCCGGAAATTCCGACCGGAATATGTGGGGGAGTGTAATGTACTTGACTCCATGTAGACTCCCTATAGTAGCTTTATTTCTTTGGAATTGCTATGTACAAAATACATGGAGTCTACATAGACTTTAGTGGGAGTCTATGTATAGTCTGTGTATAGTACATGGAGTCCAGTGGGAGTCTACATAGACTTGTGGGGGAGTGTAAAGTACACGAATATCATACCATGAGCAGCTGAAATATATGGGATGTTTTTTCACCTTTACCAATGATAGGAATTTCATACAGTTGGTCTAGGATGATTTTCATCCAAGAGGACAGTTTGGTTTTCAACACATTTAAGGCATGGATTTTACATGCAGTATATTTCTACTTTTTATGTCAAATTGGTGAGGTGGAATAACATACCATGTGTGGCTGAAATAGATGGGATGATTTTCCACTTCGACAATAACAGGAATTTCAACCACTTTTGGGCTAGCTCAACAATGTGAATTTCTGACGAGGCTCGTTATATCAAATATTGACTGAGTTAAGCTCAGTAGCATGTTTTCAATACATTGAGAAACAACTAAGAAACTTTATTTAAGACAGCTATACAAATACAACACGGGGTAACTATGTAACATGTGGTCATGCAGAAGATGTGCTGCGATCAACAATAGCCCACCTCACACATTTCACTTGGTTGAGGTCGACAAATTCCATAGATCCAAAGTTTTGATAATATTTGATCCCATCTGCAGTGGAGTCGATTAGTTTAACAGACTTGATAAGTGCATAGACAAGTGTTTGGGGCTGCACTCGGTCATTTTGTGACTCAGGAATGTTCACAATAAGAAGGCAAAGTAGTTGGCCATAGAAGTCATGCAGTTCAAACTCGGATGCTCGGCATCGTTGATGAGCAAATTTATCAAGCAAAAGTTGATACTAAAATAAATAGAAACTTGTCAATGTGTACCGTATCAGATACATCAATATATACCCGAATGAATGACATGTCTTGGCTATTGGATTTAGGTGGGCTAAGCTCATGAGCATGCATAACATCCCCACCCTCAAGCTGGTATACTCAGCCATACTGAATGAATTGGGAATCCTTTGGAATGAGCTGACAAATTGTTTGGACAGTGACATCGAAGCAAGTTGCAAGCAACGCAGTAAGTTTCATCCATAGAGAGCGGTCAATAGATTCAGCAGATCGTGTTGGAGGAGTAAGAACATATAGTGGATCTAAAACTAATGTAAATTGGTGGATTTGTTGAAAGATGGAGGACATACATAAAGGCAGTGTCAAATCCCGGCCATGAGATGCAGGCGGTTGAAGGTATAGCTTCTCATCCAAATTGTATAGGAGGGTGATGTGGGTTAACTGTGCACATGACGTAACATATCTGTTGATACTTGAGTAGGGGAACCGTCGACTCCAGATGTTGCAAAGGACGTCGCCACAATAGTGTTCCATTGGGAATGCCCAATAGGCCCAGACCGGGCCCATAGCTCTAATGGTTGGAGCAATATGCAGCAAGGCATGAACAGTGACTGGGCAGCAGGAAACATGATCCCGATCATCTTGACAGTAGAACCTGGCAAGCCATTAAACAAAATTCCATCAAAGTGAGAGGTTGAAGCACGCACCGCTCATAGTCTTGAACCCACTTCTGGAAATTTTGGTCCAGGTCGTCAATTTCTTCATGTGTGATTTCAAGGTCAATGCAACATGTAAGCAGTTGAACAAGTTTCACAAAATGGTTGTAATAGCATTCATCCAGGAAGCGGCCTTTAAGAAGCACAGGTGCAAGGTATAACGTCCAGATCGAATAGGTTTCAGCAATCATGTTTGCATTCTAAAACACAACATTAGGGACGCAGGACCCAAATGCAGCAGGAATTGTTTCTCCAGCCTGAAAGGTTGCCTCTCCAATTGCTTCCCAGACAGTTTTTGTAATCACATAGTCCTGCCCATCGTGATCCAGGTCCTTGAATTTCCCAGTCCAGAAAAGAACCAGATTAGGAATCAGGTTTGCCCAGATGAGATGCATAAAGTCATAGGGGAATGAAGTTGGAAATGAGAGGGAGCTTAGTGCACTGAGCAATGGCACACCTTTGATGCCAAACTTCATAGAAAATATATCAAAATCTTTGTTAGTTGAAGCAGATTGAACTATCTACGCTTGTTTGAGGAATGATGAATGATTGCGGAGTGGAAGAGCAGATGGACTGTATGAATCCTGAGAGCCTGGAAAGAAAGAATGATCCAATGGCACATAATATGTTTTTGCACCAGGTTTGCGGATCCCTTGAATTTCACACATTTGACATGGAACAATCGTGTTATATCCCTTCATATGCATAATCAACGAGACTGCTGGAATATCACCAAAAACGACAATTAAATATGCATGGAGAGTGAAAATGACTGCAAGAGTGCATCAAATGCAGAGTCCCCAATTTCAAGCTGGAGAAGTTCCTGGACAAGCAGCCACAAAAATGAATCTAAGTCAAGGGGTTTCTTGGGAATCGATCTGAGAGAAATGATATTTTTCTTGTGAAACCTTTCTTCCAGAGGGAGATTGTAATTGAACATGACACACTTCCGGAGTAGTGAGGTGTAATGTGTGCCGTCGAGGATATCTGTTACCTTGGTTGGATCACGCACATGGTTTGACCAGTACTGCATTTTTTCAGCATAGGTGGAATTTGCTACCATTGCCCAAAGACGTGGGATGATGGGAAGATATTCAAAGTATGAATGCATGGTTGTATCATCAGCTTTGTAATGATCAGCCTTACATTTTGGGCACTGCTGCAAGGTCTCGTATGGGCCGGTATAACAGACACATGAGGAAGGACAACAACTGTAGCATATGGGCTGGAAACCTGAGAGGAACTGCACCTGTTTCTCTGTAGACTTGATTGAATCGAGTGGGGCTTGAGGGAAAGCAAAGCAAAATTTGTTGAAAGTTGTGTTTGTGATACCATCTTCAACTTTAAGAGTGTAGGCATGCAGAAGGGTTAAGTTGTTTTCATCCAGAAGTTTGCCTTCTGAGAAAAAAAATCAGAAAGCCAGTTAGAATCAGTCCAAAAGAGTTGCCAACCTATTTCTGCAACCTCTTTCATAAAACCCTCACCAAGAAGGTCCCAAACTGAGATTCCTTCCTGGCCTGGTTCAGCAAACGGCATGTCTTCTTCGTCCCCAGGCTCATCAGACTCATCATGATCACACCCAATTCCATCCTCTTCATCTTCCATGTTCAAGTTCTCTTCTGTGGTGTTCACTTCATCCCCATCTTCCTCCCTCTCCTCCTGCTCAAGAAAGTGAACATGGTTAGTTCCCCAACATACTTGACCAATCCGCTCAATGTGCTCTGTTATTCAGAGGGATCAGCGTCCTGTCAACAAGCTGTACTGATCGTGGCCATCTGCATCGTCTGGTAAGGGCGTTGGATAAGAACAGGGAGGGAGGTGATCTGGATCAGGTGGTGGAATTGGAGAAGAACATGGAGGTAGGTGTTGTGAGTTGATGGTGTGAGGTGATGCTGCAGATAGAGAATAATGGCGGAACCCAGATGGCCCTGCCTTGCTCATAGGAAAGTTGTTGTATGATGCATTTTCATTTTCATTTTCGGATGAAGGTCTGTCTGGGGGGGAAGCTTTCTTTGACAAAAACGCTTGATGAGCTGGTGCAGGGTGACCAATGAGCTCCTGCTTTCCAGCAGAGCGAGCAGGTGACATGTGTTGTGCTCTGGAGGCTTGCTTACGATGGCATAATAACGAACAATTTTGTGAAAGAACACTGGTTGCCAACAGTGCTGATCTTTGTTCATTCAGATGTCCAAGTTCAACCTTCCAAGTTACCTGAACAGCACAACCACATGCACATAGACGCTTAAGAGATGGAGCCATGAGGCAGTAAAAATGATGAAGGAGAGTTTTTATTCTATAACAAAGACATTCAGGGAAGCATTGGAACTATGATCCGTTTTTGAGACGGGTCAGACTAAAGATCTGGGAAAGAAGATGGTGATTTGAAGCACCAGAAGGCATTGGTAACAGCTTGCAAAGATGAATAATAGAGCAAGTGTAAAGGTCATTTGAAGATTCCGGTGCTGTGTGTGTGAAGTGTTACAGGAGAAATGATGGTAAGATAAGAAAAACAAAGTGTACATTATCTTTCTCTCATGCAATGCTCTACCATCTTCTTGTGAAGCTAGGGACGGGCGACTCTGGTCCATAGATTCCATGCAGATCTGTCATCAACATTCATACCAAATGATGGAAGTCAAGACTTGAGGTTAAGATGTGAACTCAGAGCTTGAATGAGAGTGAGCATCAGTCAATGGGAATCTCGGGGGAATATAGATTACTTACCAATATTAATGAAACATGCTGGCATCACACCGGAAGCATTGGAAAACCACCAGAGGTTTGATGAGCATTGATGAATATGAGCCGATCCAGGAAATGACTGATGCCAGATCAAGTTGCTGGACCCAAGGAAAACTGAGATTGGACAAACAGAACCATGGATGCCTTGAGGGCTTGATGAGGGCTGACACTGCAAGAGAAGAAACAACCGATGCCAAATTGGGTTGTTAGGGCGACATAGAACATCTACCCAAGGAGAGGGATGCATCCAACGGACATAGAGGAGAGACAAGAGACAAGAGACAAGAGACAAGACAGAAGACAGGAGAGACAAGAGATGAGAGATGACAAGAGTTGAGAGTCAGGAGAGGAGAGGGGAGAGGAGAGAGGGGAGAGGGGAGGGGGAGAGGGGAGGGGGAGAGGGGAAAGGAGAGACAAGACAAGACAAGAGACGAGCTTGGGCAGTGTGCGGAGACAGGAGGGTATAGGTCGGACTGCTGCGCAAGGCATATGACCCCCGTCTGGTGGCTTTGTGTGCCTAGTGGCTTGCTGAAAGCACACTCTTCATTTCAAGCCTGCATTGTTGCTTGTTGGTAACGCCAAACCTCAGGTTCGTCGCTGGTAAGGTTGGGGGGCCTCCCTAGGGGGGTACCATCTCATACATGAGGCAGCTAAGCGGGGAGGGGCTGTACTCAGGCGACTGAGGGGCTCTGGACCCCCTGGGCCATTTGGCTGGTGGGTTGGTCAACCTGCAGGAAGGCCTGTAATCCTCATTCCTAGCTGCTGCACCGGTGGGTGTGCATGACTATTAGGGGCTAGCGGGGGACTAGTGGGGGTAGGGGTGGGGGGTGGGTTAGTAAGCGCCGTTGGGGGTGCTGGCAGGCTGGTTTGGGGAGGTGCCTGAGCGCCCTTGGTCTGTAGTCTGGCTTAGGGTTAGGGCCAGCCATGGCTGCCCCTAACCCTAGCCTTCACACACCTCTGTGCAGTATCGGGGCTGTAGTTTCCCCCACAACTTACGTCTTATACCCATTATCTCGTGTAGATAGCTGTGGACTGCGTCCGTGCACCATGTCAAATATTGTTGAACAAAAAAAACAAAAATAGGTCAGACTGCTGATTGATTGCAAAGTTCCACACCTCAGCAAATTTAGGGCAGGCACACAATTGATAACTTTGCGTTTTCTCCTCACAACCTCCGACGTTCATCAATCATCAATCATCAACATTAACGGTGAGTTGTTTATTTCTTTTCTTTTCTTGTCTCTTGTCTCTCCTGTCTTCTGTCTTGTCTCTTGTCTTTTGTCTCTTGTCTCTTGTCTCTCCTCTATGTCTGTTGGATGCATCCTCTCCTTGGGTAGATGTTCTATGTCGCCCTAACAACCCGATTTGGCATCAGTTGTTTCTTCTCTTGCGGTGTCAGCCCTTGTCAAGCCCTTGAGGCATCAGTTCTGCTTGTCCGATCACGGTTTTCCTTGGGTCCAGCAACTTGATCTGGCATCAGTCGTTTCCTGGATCGGCTCATATTCATCAATGCTCATCAAACCTCTGGTGGTTTTCCTTGGACTTCATTCACTTATCATGCTGGATGAGACATCTGCCATCCTCACAGGCATGGAGTGGCCTTCGCATTTCCTCTTTTAGCTTCGGATTATCACCGTTTGAACGATCACTGAGGTATGTATTCATTCAATCTGAAAGTTCCTCAAGCTCATGTCATTTGCTTCATTTTTTCACCAGCTGCAGTATAAACTCTCTTATGGGTTCCCTCCTCGACATCACTCCCGAAAAGCTTATGCAGAATCCTTCTCTACTGTTACACAATAAGAACTTCTCATCTTGTGAGTAACATTGATCACTGGCTAGACTAATGGTATATCTAATTACTTGTTCTTGTAGGCACAGTCTCCTCCGATGGTTTAGTTGGTGCCGTCGTATGTGGTGGACAGTATATAGTTACCAGTCTGAATACAAATATCATTTTCAATCCTCCTCTGGGTGGTGATTGTAGTCTTTTTTTGATGATGAACCTTTGCTTCGGGGATGATGACCCGCTTCAATGGCCACAGCCATGGGTACCTGAATATCCTCACCTTCCATGCATCCCAACCAAACCGTTATTGATCATGCAATGGATGCCAGACCATCATGATTTTGCAGAGGATGATGGCGTCCTCACAGGAATAGGAAAACTCAAGTTTTTCAAGTTTTTCCTGATGCAACAACTGTGTATTGCTCTTCTAAAACATGCTGCACAATCAAAATTTTCAAAGGAACTCCTAGTTTCCCAGCTCACTGTCATGTTGGAGAATCTTTTACATCACCTCAAATTCATTTCAATGGACCTTCATCACATGCAACTCACTGTATGCGAAATGCAGAGAATTTATATAGAATTAACAGCTCTTCTCGACTACTACAACTACTTTCGCTCAATCCTCTTGTTGAATGAACCACCTGCACCCATGCAGACGTATCCTCCCACCACAGCCAAAGTCAGGGGGGTTTTTACTACAGATCTTACAGTGTGTGATCTCTTTTTCTGGGCTGGCATCCCAGTTTGGCTTGTGAGGCCATTCTCAGTGCTCTCCTCAATTCGCGTGAGGGCGCTTGCACCTGTCCAAGGACCGGGAGATGAATCCGTCCCTCTCGGCCCAGCCACTCATCCTTCACATCCCACTATCTATTGTGGAAACGGTGATCACATCAACAAATATCGAGTGATAGCAAGACATGTCCAACATTATCTGCAGTATCCAAATCTGTTTCAGTCCATCCGCACCGAAACTAGCATCCTTCCACCACCACATGAGGAGATCTCTAAACGTGAAGTATGCAAGCAGCTTTATAGCCCATGTAGGTTTCTATTGTAATGAATAAGTATTTCGGCTTACATGTTTACAGATGCCAAAAAGAATTCTAATGTTCCCAAGATGCCACCAAAGTGGGCGGAATAAATTTGAAGATCTCAAAAGCCCGTTCTTACCACCACCAATTCTGAGCTGGCAAAAGGCTCTTTCAGGTTTTACTCCCCAAAATCCTCCACCCACAATGGCAGAAGGTTATGTCTTTCCTGAGCCTGCTTTATTCATTGCAGTTCAAAACAAAGAACGTCAAGATGCCTATTTCCAAAGCTGGCTCAAATTTCATACCGCTATGATCTACCGGGTCAGCACTCACAATTCCACTGTGTTGGCAATCCCTAATAGTCTTTGGCGCAACCTTCTCGCCTTTGAGCTCATTGGTGAAAAGAAAGCAGGCGCTTCAAGTACAAAAAACACCAAACTGTGGGAGACCACACAGCGATTTATGGATGATTCTTTGATGGCATATGGAGTTAGCTTTGCAGAATTGCATGGTGGTCAACTGATGTGGAATGGTAGCATTGTCAATTCGCCAGGCGACCATGAGCATGAAGAAATTCTTTGGGAACTGGCTGAGCTTAGCTTTAGGTTTGAGCTCCTTGCTCTCGATGAGCAGGTCACAACCAACACCAACGATGATCATCAAGAACTCATCAGAGCCTGCTTCCCGGGTGGAGCATCTGCATCATTGCTAGTGGCAGACTTGGGTGCAGCCAATCATGGTCTAGGGGATGTGTACTGGGAGGCTAAATCTGTATATTTACATGCATTGAAGAAGGTGATGACCACATGGAAAGGAAAAGTCCCGCCAATCATTCTTGCAAAGAATATTCTATGGACAGAACAGGAGATTGAAGACCTTGAGGATGAAGTTACTGTTTTTATGTGAAGACCTTCCACAACCATTTTGGACGAGCTCCTATTACTCCCTGACGTTTATCCCATGCTGCCTCTTTACACCGTGTTTCTTATCCTGGAGGCATTACCATTGTCGACTCCTGCCCAAATATTGCTTATGACATGACCAACATCAGGATATAATGGACAGTATGTATCTCTTATCCACCCATGATGAATAACTTGCTGATCTCACTGTAGATTTTTTGTTTTGTTTGTATTTTAAAATAAACCATCGTTTCTTGTTCAGATGTCACTAGTGGCCCAACATGTGAGTAATGTGTCATTTCAAGTGCAATTGTTAACATTTATCACTATGAACTACTTCCTAGTCTTCTTTATCTGGACCTGAATTTCTGTTCTTCCTTCACAGCCCTTGGTGACCTCCCGCTTATGCTGTCTCCCTTGGACTTGCAGTTGTTCAATGTTGATGTTGATGGTTGGTGGATTAGAATGGTGTGAGCCTTCAATGTGGACTTCAATCTTTGTTGTTTCCTGAAATGAGTTTATAGGTCAGATCATGATAGTCATAACAAATTTCTTCTCGCCTTGTTGCCCAATGATAATACAATGCCTGTATTCACCCCCCCAGAATTGTTCCCATCTTTTGCTTCATCCGCACTGACTTGAGCTTTGCAGGCTGCTTCAGCTAACTGATAATTCAGTTTGTACACATCTTTCCTTGAGAAAAAATCAGCATTGTTATTTGACGCATGACCCACGTTGTCGCTAGCTGGTGGTGGAGAGCTTGTGAAGTGATATCCAGCTTGATTTTTTATCATTGGCATGGATTCTTCGTCGTTGTTTGGATAGGAGCGCCCACTTTCAGATTTGGTATCGCTGTCAACGATGGCTATGTGCCTTGCTGGAGGAAGAGGCCTAGGTGTAGAGGGGATTGCTGGCTGAAAACCTGAGGGCATTGTGCGTTGGTGGGTGATGGATTTACTTGTTGACTGAGCTGACAATTTTTATCCTTGCTGTCTGTGCCCTTGCAACATATCTTCAAGATCCAGTTGCATCTTACAAGTTGAATGAATTGATGATTCTAGCATCATAATTTCACCAGGGTCAATCAAGGGTTCTGCAAGATCCAACCCTAAGTGGTTGAATGTCAACCAATTAATGCTGAACATATTTCATATGTAAATCATGTCTTGTTGATCCACAAATCACCACTAGTCAGGCCCTAGAACCTTTTCACCATGGATACGGGCAAGTTCCATATGTTATGCAAGATCCATGCCAAGTGTTTGTGCAATAATTATCCTTCCTCAATTCATTGCATGAGTAAAGGCTGCTCCTAGACCCAAATGGCTCACGCTAGAAATTCTGCTGGTAACTAACTGCATGGACAACCTGTCTGTACCTTATGCAAGATCCATGTGAAGTGGTCACATGATAATTATCCTCCTCAATTCATTCGATATATAAATGCCGCTCCCAGATTCAAATGACTCGTGCTAGAAGTTGGTAACTAACTGCATGGAGCATATCCCTGCTCATACTTATAAACCTCCTTCACCTTGTTGTTCCCCATGACGAGGTTATTGGGATTAGGTCTTTGAGAGCAAGTGGGGGATCACTCAGACAAAGTAGTGAGTGTGTGGAACAGGCAGGGAATGTGTATTCATCTCCTACAAAGTGTGGAATATTTATACAACACTGTTAGGAGGTATAGTGTGATATACTCCTATAATATATAAAGGAGGTATTCTGTCATAGACCCCTGTATCAGTTAATCTTGGAGTAACTATGTCATTTCCCCTATAACAATAGTGTCATAGTACCTCCTATGATATCATGGCTTGGTAAGTCTGAGACTTCCTGCAGTATGGGTCTTAGACACTCTATCCAAGGCTCTGTCTTGGATAGCCTATCATAGACATGCCATATGTGTTTCACTGTGCAGCATGTGTTAACTGTGCATCCCCCTAATAGTCCTTACATATGTTAACTCCTGTTAAACATGTGTTAATGACTTAGCATATTGGGGAATATGTCCTAGCCATGGTTACTGCCTTGGCTTGCCTGTATGCCATATCCCAACAGAGGTCCATGGCCCCAAAGTCTCACCCAGCTAAACCTACATCTAGCTCCAAGGCAAAATCAACATCAAGCACATCTGCTGCGAAACCAAGCAGAAGTTGCTGAAGAGTTGTATACCAGGCTTGTATCTTGTTTTCCTATGTTACAATTACTCATTGCATCCAAAACCACAGCTGTATCTCCTAGGGCGAAGGAAAACAAGAAAATCAAACAGGAAATATTGAATGGTTGTAAAATAGGTCAGTACTTTATTTTCCTGCTCAGCAATTGCTTATTGCCTTCACAAAACCATAGCTGTAACCCCTAGGACAAAGAAAAACCACAAGATAAAGCAGGAATTACTGAAGAACTCTAAATGAGGTCAGTACTTTGTTATCTCTAACAACGATCACTTATTGCATCCAAAACATAGCCATATCCTCCAGCGCACAGGAAAGCTGTGATGCACGATTAAAAAAACTGGGTTGGTACTTTGTTATATCTCACGATGATCACTTACTGCATCCAAAACATAGCAGTATCCTCCGGTGCACAGGAAAGCCATGACACGCAATTAAAAGAACTGGAAGGCAGGTCAATATCCATGGACTGGACTGTTCATAATGCTTATTATTTCCTGTTTTCAGCCGAGAACAATGCCTTGCAAAGGACTCTAGCTATGAAGGAACATCCTACAACAACTACAATGATACCACACCCAGAGAAGGGAGTTGCTGGTAATGGATTCAACCTACAAGAGGCCATGGGGCTTGCAGATGATGGGGAGACATACAACCTTCTTTGAGTGAGTCCTACCAGCATGTGCACTTATCTCTCGCTCTTGATTGTAGTGTGCTGTTTGGGACCTATCAGCTAAAGCAGGGCTCAACTGCGCAGTATTGTGGCACTGTCAACCCAAAGAACTTATTAGCAGGATTATTGGAGCCGTATGTGTCCTTCCTTTTTACTTTTTACATGTCATATCTTTCTAACAATATTATACTCTAGGCACAACAGTATCACGGCTATTTCAAGCAGTTCCCACATGGTTGGCCCATCGAAGAATTCCTCAAATCAAACCTGAAGAATAAATGTGCATATGCATGCAAACAAGGATATCTGGGAGATCAGACAAATTGTGATAAGGAAGGGGACAATGGTGGCGAAGGAAGCAAAGGAAGCAAAGGAGAAGGAAGCGACGATGGGAATGATGGTGTCAAGGGGGCTAGGAGCAATGGCAGTGATGATGGGGGCAGGAACGAGTCAGGCTATGACAATGACCAGGGCAACGATGACGATGACCAGGGTGGCAATGACAGTGACCAGGGCAGCAATGACAATGACCAGGGCAGGAATGACAACAGGGCTGGTGACTATGGTGACCACAACCGGGCGGGCAACTACGATGGGGCTGGTGGTTACGGAGCTGGTAATTACAACAGAGCCAGTGACTATGATGGAGCCAGTGACCACAAGGATGAGCACTCGGGTGTCTCTGCAGATGAGGGTGGCCTGGAATATTATTAGGATGAGTGATTTTGGGGTAGGGAAGAAAGGCCAATTCTACCAACAATGGTAGCTTTTCAATGAGTTGTAGTCTGGATCTTAACTGATGAATTGTTCACATTTCAAATGTTCTATAGTTCCTGAATAGCCTATCAAAAATGGATGATTTTACATATTTTATGGTTACCGAATAGCCTATCAAAAATGGATGATTTTACCTATTTTATTGTTACTGAATAGCCTATCAAAAATGGATGATTTTGCATATTTTATTGTTACTGAATAGCCTATCAAAAATGGATGATTTTAATGTTCTACGGTTACTAAATAAATCCACCTGGAGTGGATGAATTTTCTACGACATGGTAAAATTGACATGGTATGAAACGTGCCATTTTCAACATGAATTTCACCACTTTGGTTTGTCCCTTTAAAAAATGAAAATGATACCATGGCATCATACAATTACTAGCTGATAGGTATACCACTCTGGGATGAAATTTATTCTCTCTGTGGATGAAATTTATTCCCTTGAGATATTATATTCAGTGCTTGATGACACTATTAATGGTATGAATTTATATATTTAAGAGGGGGGAATTAGGGTGTGAATTTCCGGCGTTGGGGGGGTCACAGTGGGTGGTGCTTGCAAAATTTGCCAACCCTACCATCCTTTCAATAGCATTTCCAGACTCCATGTCAGAATTGCATATATTATTTATAATTTGCTTATTTTAAGACCTTATCTACCCTTAACCTTTTCGGCCCAAAACCCAGATGAATGACTTGTCATTAACATGTAGTTTCAGAGGTTGTGATTGAGATAATATAACAGGCAATCCTATCCCTTTCCTTTTTTGGTTAATTTTAATTATTTTCTAATTATTTTTAAGCCAGCAACCATCATATTTTCTGATTCTTCGGTTTCTCGTGTCGGGCCGGAAACTTCCGATAATCCCCATGATTCCCACGCGAATTCCCTGCAAGTCAGTGCTACATATAAATAAAGTGCACTATCAATTCGTAAATCAGATACAATCTCCCCTTTCAACCCCCAACATTAGCCTCATCCTATCCACCACTTGATACTTCTTCGTTCATCATGTCTGATCTTAATGGAAACATGAAGGCGCTCTGGTATAACGCGGTGCGTCTCCTGCAGAGGCAGACTCTACCAGTGCTTATCGCTCAGACAGCCAGAGGACTTTGAGATCAGACAAGTCCCCATCCCTCAAGTCGGAGACGAGGAAGTTCTACTCAAAGGTATCATGTTCCTCATTATCATTAATGCATTATGGCTGTTGCGCTCTGGCTCATAACTCCCGCTTTAATTCAGTGAGATGCTGCGGTATGTAATATTATGGCCCGCCCGCGCTAAAAGCTCAACAACACCAGGCGTATGCGGCACCGACCAACACATCCACCATGTAAGCACTCATGCCCTTCCCCAAGAGTCTGATCCTTCATGAGCGTGCTTTAGGGAGAGTTCATCTCCAAGTTCCCAGTATGTTGTCTTCTGGGATATATCAGATTTCCCTTGAATTCCGTTAAAAGCTTATCCCTGGACACGAAGCCATTGGATCCGTCGTCAAGATTGGTAAAAACGTCAAGGGCTTCGACATCGGTGACCGATGCGTTGCTGATGTTGGCATTACCGTGAGTGTCTGGCACCACCTATTGCATTCGATCACATCGTAACTTTTCAAGTGTGAGAACTGCTTCTACTGCCGCCGAGGCCAATCGCTCCTCTGCGAAAACTTTAATTCTCGTGGTGTGACCCAGGATGGTGGATTCGCAGAGTATATTGTCTAGTACGCCTTTTCGGGTTTTAGGCTCTTGATTTAGCCATTAAAGCGCCGCCGGATTTTCAGTCAACAAAAGAAACTTTACAAAATCCACAACCTCACCGACGAAGAGTCAACTCTCCTTGAGCCTGCCGCCTGTGCTATTCATGGGCTCGACAAGCTCAACCCTGGCGTCGGCATCGAAGTTCTTCTTCTGGGTGCTGGCCCAACTGGTCTCATTCTCGCCCAGCTTCTCAAGCAAAACGGTGCCTCCCGCGTTGTGATTGCAGCAAACAAAGGCATCAAGATGAACATTGCGAAAGATCTGAATGCCGGCGATGAATTTATTGAACTTGATCGCCAGAACCCCGACGCACAGTGGAAGAAACTCAAGGACGACAATCCCTATGGTTTTGACGTTGTTGTAGAGGCTACTGGAGTAGAGAAGCTGGCAAACGAGAGCATCAACTATGTCAGAAGAGGAGGAACTTTGATGATATATGGCGTATATGAGAACAAGGCATTGGTCCATTGGCCGCCTTCGAAGGTGATCCTAATGCCTGTAATATTTCACACCAGCTCATTCTGAATTGCCAGATTTTTGGTGACGAGATCAAGGTTTTTATGTTATTTTCTTACGATGTCTCGATTATGTACTAACCTCCATTGCTTCAGATTATTGGGTCCTTCTCTCAAACTTTCTGTTTCCCTCGTGCGGTAGCTTACCTAGACAGCGGGAAGGTCAATGTCAAGGGAATGGTGACGGATGTTTTCAAGCTTGACGACTACCAAGCGGCACTAGACAAGATGAGCAGCAGGGGTGCCTTGAAGATTGCTATCAAGCCTTGAGTGGTCTACTCAGGTTTTTCTCATGGAAAATTAGCTGTATGAGTAGTTTTCATCCTGTTGTACTATTAGTTCAGGTCGATTCCCTGGAATGCTAGCGACCATTTCTTCTCAAGATGTTGGAGGGTTTAAGCATAAGTCCAACTGTTGGGACAGGCAAGCCGAGGCCGACTTCGACATAAGGGTTTCCAGGAAAAAATGCCATACATAAGTAAGCATATACAACCTTTGTGCAATACAACCCAAACACATCATATGTGCAATTTTGGTACATCGATCTACATCTCTCAGATAAACCTATACACCTCCAAGTCATGTTCTGAGAAGGCAAATATGTTAGCTCAGTTTCCCTCCTCCTCCTCCATGTGCTCACCCTGTTGCTCATATCATAGAATCTTCATTCCTCAGCTTCATTCTTAATAATACATACAAACATCTCAAGACTGTAACCTACTGTAACCTCTCTCAGGTAACAGGTTTGGCATTCTGAGATTATTTAATTTTGAGGGACCTGATGGAATTCAGACCCATCTGGCTGGCTGTGGTCATGATCTACCTTGTTCTCTCAGGAAGTGCCATACCTATTTATTGTGCAACATCCCCCCAGCTTCCAGTAACACATACCAATGTTTCAAGACTGTAGCCTACTGTACTAACCTCTCTCAGATTTGGCATTCTGTTGAATGATACAAGGCATCAGTGAAGACAGTCAACAGAGCCTAAGATTTGTGAGGGTGTTAACCAGTGTATAAGAGTCTTTGTAACTGGAGGTGTAGTCTCCAGTTACATCTACTTATATACATAAAGCCATGCTAAGTATAAACTACTGATGTCATGGACTTGTGGAGTGTATGATGTCATTGACTGTGCAATGACATCATGTGCTCCAGCACTGATGATGCAATACTAGGCACTAAACAATGAAATGGTTACTGACTAAACTGGCCATAGATGAGTCTGATGCTAACTAGATTACCTATTCTAACACATTCTGAGATTATTTAATTTTGAGGGATCTGATGGAATTCAGACTGATCTGGCTGGCTGTGGTCATGATCTACCTTGGGGTTTTGTTCAAGGGGGCACCAGGATTGAAAAAATATACCCAGGGTTGATTTTTTTGGTAATGCCTCTGAATGCGGACTAACTAACTTACATAATAAGGCACATGTCTAAATATAGTAATATGACATCATGCCTCCCTTATCTCTTCACACTCTTGCCTCCCCAACTGCTCCCAGAAGCTTTGCAAGCTGTGCACACCCAGTTTCAAGGTTCTAGCTCAAGGCTGTTTGGCATGTGCATCCCTGCAGGCTTTGGTTCTGTGATGGTGCTGTTTGAGGTTTGCCAGCCTGATGGTGCCACAGTTTACACAGGTGCTGCAGTCAGGACAAACAGCATAACCCTCTGTGTCAAGAACAGGCTGGATGGCCAGCTGAATTGGTTCTTCAATGTGAGTATGCCTGCACATCTGTGACTTTTGAGGCTCACCAGACTGCTGCTACTTGGCGTCATGGCCTTGATTAGATTCCAGACTGATTTGACACTATTGGTCACAAGTCGAGGATGCTGGATTGTGTGATTGGCCATCACCATGCTCAATCACTTGTAAAATGTGCAAATCAGTCATTTCTCCCCAATTTCTGTGTCTTGCAGAGCTATACAGTACCAGGTCAGGAAGTGGGCCACCCTGGCTAGTGGGCCACTTCATGTTTCCTGCCTGTTGTATGGTGTAAATTTGCAGTTTCTTTGGCTGGGAAGCAAGGATGTGATACGATGCCACCTCCCACAACTGGAGAGCCAGTGATCATGATGTGATCATGTGTTTCAGGCACCCCTCTGCAGCCAAACCGGTAAACCGGCTAATTTAATAACATCAGTGATGCTGCCAAATATGGAAATGCCATGACAGTCCAACCAATTCTGCTCCGACCACGCCCGAATGTTGCATACACGTTCCTTACATGCTTCTATGTTCGTTTCATTGTCTCATTGCCTGTAATCCTGCCTGTGTGGCCCACCTTGCTCACTTCTGCAGTTACAAGTCCTCATTTCCAGCCCCTGATATTGGCTGATTCCAAAACACTTGGGTGGATCCAGATGATATGGTATGCCCTGAGACAATGGCTGGCTCTTGTTATACTAATGTCGTCTTGCATTTAAACCCCTTCCCAGATTTTTATTGATTTTATCCACATGCTCAGGGGAAGCATTAGGTCCAGACATGGATTTTAAGCATGGTTGGTTGACGAAATTTCCATGCACTTACAATGCAACAGGAGGGAAATGTAATGACTGGGGTGCATGAACCAGCCACTTTACTCATTGTTTTAATGCTAACAGTGACTCCTGGTGTTTCAGACATGAATGTAGTGTCGTTAACATGCACCTACCATGAGTACGCCTTCACTCTGATGCCTCGCTGTTATTCACATGTCTGCATTGCATCGTGTACCTAGAAACGTTCACTATACACAGCATTTAATGGTTTTCGACATGTGGCATGACCCCAAGTACAGATTTAAGTGCGAGAATGCAGTCGAGCTTTGCCCCAACAAAATCACCCAATACGACTACACCTAGCTCTGTCACATAATTCATCGACAATGTCTTCATCCTCTGCCACCCCAGATATTCTTGACAAACCTCAGGAAGAACGTCTCCAACTTGCTCTCATGAAGATTCGCGATTCCGGCACCAAAGAAAACGGGGATCCCAACTATTCTGCACGTCAAGCAGAGAAAGATTTCAATGTTCCGAGGGCAACTATTGCTCGCTGCTTAAAGGGTGCCTTGTTTTGCATACCTTCGTTTATAGTACTAAATTATTGAGAAAGGAGGCAAAACTCATCGAGAAGCACATGCTGACAAACGGCTTCTGACGGATGCGCAGGAAGAAATTTTAGCCCAGTGGATCAAGGTACAAGGTCGTCGTGGCATACCAATGACATATGTTTCTGTTGCACAGTATGCCAGCGAAATCTCTGGTCAGCCAGTCGGAGGATTGTGGCCAAAGCGCTTTCTCAAGCGCCACCCTGATTTGAAGATGAAGAAGATGCAGGGGTTGGAAAAGGCACAGGCGAAAGCATTGAACCAGTTTGCGGTGGACGAATTCTTTGATATGCTTGAGGGATTGATTGATGAGTACAAGATCTTGCCTGGGAACATCTACAATATGGACGAGAAGGGGATTCAGCTGGGAATTGGTGCGAAAGTGACTGCAATGATTGACAGGGATCAAACGACAGTCTACTCCATTGAGGATGGTAACCGAGAACTCGTTACAGTCATAGAAGCTGTCTGTGCTGACGGTTCCATTCTTCACCCTTCCGTTATATTCCAGGGGCAGAGGCGGAACTCTGAATGGGGTCGTAACAACCCATCTAATGCAAGGTACCAATTTATTTCCTTCGTCTGTGATTAGGCTCATTGTAAGCTGGACAGCATTTCTATCTCACCAAATGGATGGACGGATCAGGAGCTGGGCTCAGCATGGCTAAAAAATGACTTTGATCGCACAACAAGACAAAAGGCTGAGGGGCAGTATCGCCTACTGATCCTCGATGGTCATAATTCGCACTGTACTTTCAAGTTTTGCAGATACGCCGCAGATAATAAGATTCTTGTCATTTGCCTTCCCTCGCACACAACACATGCCTTGCAACCTTGCGATGTCGGTGCTTTTGGACCTCTGGCACAGTCATGGAAGCAAGTGGTGACAACTGCATCCCAATCCCTCATTGCGATCACCAAAGAGAATCTGTTAGGTTACTATCATACTGCACGAACCGAGGCTCTGAAACCAAGTACAGTTCAATCCACCTTCCGGAAAACTGGAATCTGGCCTCTAGACCGCCAGGCAATCCCGCTATCAGCCTTTGAGCCTTCAAAGAACACGACAGTGCAAGCCGCACAGCCCTTGCCCGCACGGCTCCCATCCGTTCTCAGCCCAACTTCTACACCTACTCCATCAGCTGCAGCAGCCAATGCACTTGAGCATGATGTCGACATACCAGTAGATCCCACTGACGAGGATCTGGATGATGAGGAACCAATGCAACGGTACCATATCGAGCTTACACCACCACTTCCTGGCACTGCGTCACGCAAAGCATTGCGAGCAGAAAATTTTATGCTTCGTGACATCATCACAGGCAGGCATTGCCTTGGAAGAGGACTTTGCACAGATGAAGCTGATGGACCTTGAAAACAAGAGGCTGAGGAAACGGGCTTTCGAGAAGGATGCACGAAAAAAACGTAAAAAGCTCACCTCAGGACGAGCACGGCATATGACATCTGATGAGATTCTGGACTCGCTTGCTCGGGATGACTGGGAAAGCATGATGAAGGAAGTTTTCAAGGAGGTAGGATCACGGTTCAGGGTTCTAAAGAAGAGTATCGCCGATTATCAGAAGGCGATCAAAAAGGAGAAGAAAGCAGCTGAGCGTGAGGCAAAGAAGGTGGCTGCAGCCGAGGCAAGGGCAGGGAGGGCTCGCGGTCGTGATAGAGGTACTGGAGGAGGTGGGAGAGGGAGAGGGAGGGGGAGAGGGAGGGGCGGAAGAGGTAGAGTTGCTGGTGCAGCAGGGGGGGGTGATGATGATGATTTGAGCCCCAACTATGATTCCAGTGGCACAGCCAGATCGTCTAGCAGAAGCTCCGACTCTGGCTCTGAGAGTGAGGCAGAGATACCCATCCTCTGTTCCCGTCGACAGCGCCCTGTTCAGTTGATCCGTGCGCAGCCAGATGTGGCAGTTGAGGACAATGCAAATCCACTGTCTGAGCCAGAATTACCTCGTACGGTGGTGGCCGCCCAGCCTCGCCCTCGTCCACGCATGATACGTAACCCTTCCAAGGCCAGGGCTGTTGATAATGGTGACAACGACGACGACACCAATCAACCTCCTGAACCAGAGATACCCATTCAACATGTTGCTACCCATGCTCCCCTGAATCCCCACATGATTGATCACCAAACCGAGAGCGAAGAAGTCAACGCCGAGAGAAACACTGCTTGCAACAATTTGGGAGCAGAGCGTGATAGCCATGTTGATGTCCAAGCTGTGCAACGCCGGAGAGAGGCAGGACCACCGGAAATCAGAGTCAGTACAGGACCAGGGGGAGTAGAGACTGTGTTGGATGTACAAGAAGGAGGGCTGGTGCGGCCCAAGGTGGTAGAAGCAGGCGAGAGTGATATTCAGATGGCTTGACCTCAGCGTCAAAATTCTAAATGTGGAAAACAGACAGACAATTAGAGATTGTGAGATTTCAGTAGAATACATACCTGTTGACATGTCCTCGAAGTTTGACAGCAATCCGTGGCCTCGATCTCTCACAACAGCAAAGCGAAACAACAGCAGTTGTTGATAAGAAACGTTCCCACGGGTGGCCCACATCCTTGATTTTCCCAATTTGGCAGTCTCGCTGGGAAAATATTCATTTTTTTTTTTTTTTTTTTTTTTTTTTTTTGTTCAACAATATTTAACGTGGTGCACGAGCGCAGTCCACGGCTATCTACTACAAGCAGGCAGCGGGTATACGACGTAAGTTGGAGGGGAAACTACAGCCCCGAGACTGCGCATGAGCGCGCGAAGGCTAAGGTGGGCGGCCGCGGCCCCGACCTTGCAAGCCAAACAACAGAAAGAGAGCGCTCAGGCGCCTCCCCGAACCAGCCCTGCCAGAACACCTCCCAAGCCCTACTAAGCCAGACCGCCCCCCAGTCCGTCCCCCCTCAGCGGCCCCTATTACCTGTGCGCGCCCACCGACGCAGCGGTACAGGAATGACGATTACAGGGCTCCCCGCGAGTCGCCCAACCCACTAGCCATAAGGCCCAGTGGGGTCCGAGGTCCCCCAGTTGCCCAGGTACAACCCCACGTCGCTTAGCCCCCCCGCGCACGGGAGGGTACCCACCATACGGTGGGCCCCCTGACCTTGCCAGCGACGAACCTAGGGTTCGGCGTTACCAACTAAGAGGAAGCCCGGTCCGCGGGACAGAGCAACCTTTCAGCCCCGAGAGGGGCCCCGACACACCAGACGGGGGTCATACGCCCTGCGCGTGCCCCTCATCCTGGATCCCACCCCTCAGGGGGGGCAAAGGCGAACGCTCTGGGGTTCGCCTCCAATAGCTCCACCAGGTCCGCGATGAATCGCGGACCCTGGCGGTGTTTCTTGCGCTTCACATGTGGGCACACGCGGAGCAAGTGTTCCCGGTCCTGAAGGGGCCGGGGGGGGCAGGAACAGCGGTCTTCGGGAAAATATTCATAGCGCATCAGCCACGCTCCCGAAAATTACTGGTTGCACATACCTTCTTCCTCAGACCCTGGCCAGTCGATTTGGCCCATAAAACCCATCCCAAGCTCAATCGAAATCACACTGGACCCTTTTTGAGCTTAGGTGGCCCACTTCACGACCTGGCACTGTACTATGTCATAGACTCACTTTCACTTGTCTTGTGTACCCTAGTCAGGTTCTAATAGCCCCAAGTTGATGTTTTTAAGCCATGTCCCAGAGTGGTCCATTCTTTTTTTTGTGGCATGCAGCTGGACTAACTAACTGGGTACCAGTCTGGGATTTTGATCCTGGTGCCCCCTTGGTTTTGTTCTCCCAGGAAGTGCCACACCTAGTTATCATGCAACATCCCCCAGTCTCCTCACCCAAGGAATAATGTGAATGCATGAGACATATATCAATCCCATAGACTGACAGCACAGTTTTGTCATTGGATCATGAAGCTTGTTGCTTAAACACTGAGTTGCAACTGATGTACAACATATGCTATCCTTTTCATACACAAAAGGGTAAAAATTTTGACATCATATGACACCCCATAGGAATTAGACACATAATGAATGAGTTCATTTTCTTCCATACTATGACAGGACCCCATGTGCTGTGTCCTTCTGCAGGGTGCACTACTGGTCAGGGATGCAATTACTGAGAAATCCTCAGGAGCTCCATGACAACTTTACTCATTATTCCTTCAGGACTGCTTGCAAAACACAAACATTCTGGACAAGCTGTACTGTACAGAAGAATATACACTATGTAGGTAGCCTTGAACCCACACAAGCAGCACACTGACTGGCTGATTGAGCAACAGAAGATCCACCAGCACCTGATTGCCCTTGTACATGGTCATCCACCAAATACTTTGCTGCAATGTTCAGATTTCAACCACCCATAAATTACAATAGTGATGAAGTGGCTGAAACACTAACCTTGTCCACCAGACAAGAAGTTCTGTTGCATGTACTTGGTTTTTGGGACCAAAATCAAGTTCAAAGTAATCTATGATATTGTTGTAGAATGTGTCATAGTTAAAACAGCCATTGCTCTCATTCCAGGCACCAGCATTTGAGAGTGCAAAGTGCAACTGATGATCAATGGTTTTACATGGCCAGATTGATAGAGGCAAAAGAACTTACTTGAACTGCAACATATGCGAGAGACCATGCAGTTACAGCTTTTATCCCCAACAAATTAGTGATATGTCTGCAGGTTGATGCCTTTTGGTTTTGCCTAGTGCATTTTCATGACAATGGAACATGTTCATCAATGTCTTCCTGACATTTGATGTCTAGGGCAGAGGAAGGCAAGGTGAAAATGAACTTCAAAGCCTGGCATGTCACCCAAAACTTGCTAAGGTCTCAGTCTCACAAGGTTTACCTATATGTACCTTGAGGAGAATTGCACTATGAAACAAACCTAGCTCTATGTTGTTGATGCCACCATTTGCCTTTGGATAGAGGAATGCCAGCCAAGAATCTGCAGTGACACTAAAGTCTGGGTGGCCATCATGGATGTGGGTCTGTACACTCGAAGAAGAGAGGATTAAAGAATGTTAATGGAGGTAGTGACAATGCTGACTCACTTAGGATCATCCCAGTTATATTCAATAGGACACAAAAGGCATCCAGTGTCATTGTTCTTGGAGCTGTGCTCCAGCTTGGAAGTAGTTGGAATGGCCTAGTGAGTTGGGCACCCAGCATTGCTGATATCCAGCTAATGATAGCTAGCTTTAGATTGGCAGCATCATCTCCCCTAGCACCACTAGCTCCCTTCCTGAGTTATGGAATTATTAGTGATGCTGCATGTGGTGAAAGAGTATAACTTATGTCACAAAAATAGGTATTCAGCTCCAAAACATCCTGTTCCAGTAGTGCTGTCTTTAGATGTGGGATATGATGAATTAGGAGTTTGTATCCTTGGTAAATCTGGTTCTGCCTGTTGATGGTTAATGAACATCTGAGTAACAAGAGGAAAGGCTGACTCCTGGGTGTATTCTCCTCTATCCTCTGACTCTAAGTCCTCATCAAGATGTTGACAATCATTTTCTTGGATCATTTCATCAACAGAATCAAACATCAACACAAGTCTTGGAATTATTTGGCCTTGAGTAATGTTGGACTGGAGATCACTTCAAGTAGAAATGAAGAGAAAACCCACAAGGATATGCATGATGTATGATCTGCAGTTTGTTCCTGCCTCTTGAATGTTCTGAAGTTGTTGCTCTAGCACTGCAACATGTCATTTGGTGCTGGCACATGCCATGGCCAAAGGGTGCTCATCTAGACTGGCTCAGATGTTACTCTGATAGTTGAATCACAAGACAAGAGAATAAGCACTTTCCATTGATACTTGGCATTGGAACTTCAGAGAGGAAGAAACAAGGAAGAGAGTGCCCCATTTTCTGAAAGTCCCCAAGTTGAGACTGCATCCTGCCTACATAAAAGTGCTTCAGAAAATGGGGCACTCTCTTCCTTGTTTCTTCCTCTCTGAAGTTCCAATGCCAAGTATCAATGGAAAGTGCTTATTCTCTTGCCTTGTGATTCAACTATCAGAGTAACATCTGAGCCAGTCTAGATGAACACCCTTTGGCCATGGCATATGCCAGCACCATGGAGTCAGGGTAGATTGATCTGATGAGCAGTTTGGGGAAATAGATCAGGGTCATATCAGCCTGAGGATATCACCTGATATCACTCAGGGTTGTTTGGAATTGGGTTGAGAGTATGTTGAACATGATGACCAAGAATCCATGGGGATCAGCTAATTTCAGGCTGAGAGATGACTTGTAGCATTAGCCAATAAAATGGGAAAGCAATGTGCAAGGGATATTCTTGATGCAAGGCATTCATCACATGCATAATTTCATAAGGAGTGTAGCTGCCAGTGGTACAAATGCCACATTGACTTGGGGTGGGGCTACAATGCATTTGGGCATGATCCACTTGGTGTGATTGCTCACCTATCTCACAATTTGTTCAGTCCTGAATGGCAGCCAACCATGTTTGGTCATATTAAAGGGCTTCCCATTACTGCTGGTTGTTAGGATGTCATCAATACTCTAGGGCAAAGGATGACAGCTCCCAAACAAACAAACAAACACAAACAAAAGAAGAAGGTAGTCTCAAAGTCAGAGGCTGTCACACCAGGTAGTGGTAGATAATCCAAGAGAACACAACTAGTGTCTCTGGGTGATATATTGATGTTTATATACTATTCTACATGAGGTAACCATGTCTATGCCATGGGTCATTAACAGGTGCAGCACCATGCCTACAGCATGAGGTGCACAGCTACATGTGTTTATCATGAGTCTGATCACTACCTACCCTTGACCTAGTCTCGTCCCCATCCATTTATAGGGCTCAGGACCTGCGGTCTGAATCTTTGTGGAGATATTTGTCAGAGTTTCAAAGTTGAGTGCAGAGCTCACCCTATAACATCTGGTGCATTTGGTAGCATAAACTATTGCTACATCATAATGTGACACCAGACAACGCTGACTCAGCTTCGGAGCGCATCAACAACCTGGCTTTGCTTTCCTCTTCTGGCCTCCCTCTTATGGATTCTGATTGACACGAGGCTGCAAAGACCTGTTCATTGTGGTGGCTTCAGGCAGCTTGTGAAGTGGCAGCAAAAAAACAGGACTACAACCATTTAGACATGTGAAGACATTTTTTTATGAACAGACCCATTCAGAACCATACAAGTGGCAGTTGGATGTTGCTGAAGCCCTCTTGCTAGGACTAGATAGTGTTGTTATTGCAGGTACTGGTTCAGGAAAAACAATCCCTTTCATGTTACCCCTTCTCCTTCATCCAAAAAAGATGGTCCTCATCCTCTCACCATTAAAGATCCTCCAGAGAGACCAAGTAAAAGTTCCTTGGTCTCAGTCATTTTACATTGAATTGAGTCTTATGTCATGTATGACAGGCTCATCAGCCCAAAAAAATGGGGATTACGGCACATGTAGTTAACGGAGATACATGGTCATCATTGATGTTGCAGGTGATTCTACATTTTATGCTTTTCATGTTTGTGGCTGACGAGTACAATGATATTAGGCCCTTGAGAAGAATCAACATGGAGCTATTCTCACCTCTCCTGAAATGTGTCTCAAACATCCAGAGTTTTGAAAATGGCTAACGGCACCAGAGACTGCAGAGAATATCATGGCCTCCATAGTTGATGAAGCCCACTAACGGCACCAGAGACTGCAGAGAATATCATGGCCTCCATAGTTGATGAAGCCCATTGTATCTCTCAGTGGGGTGGGGATTTCCACCCAGTGTACTCTCAACTAGAAAAACTACATGCGTTTATGCCACCTGACATCCCAATTCTCCTTGCGTCAGCAACATTGCCTCCTGCTGCATTAACGGACTGCTGTTCTTGTTTGAATCTTGACTTGAGCCACTCATTTTTCTTGAATCTTGGCAACCATTGCTCGAATATCAACATATAAGTCTTACATATGGACAGCTCAACCGACTACAAGACTATCTATGAGGTCCTCCCCGATTTCAACCATGTCACCCTTGCAGATGACTTACCAAAGACAATTGTGTTCACCAACTCTGTGGATGCGACACAGATTATCTGTCATGATGCACGGCAGCGCTACGGTGCCCCTTTTTGTGGTCACATCACATTCCTTCATGCACATCGGACAGCGAAGGCTAAATGGCGTGTTATGAAGCTATTTTGGAATGGAATCATCAGGCTTCTCATAGCTACTGAGGCAGCTGGAATGGTAGCATCTCACACACCAAATATATCACCTTTGCTGATGCTTGACACACCAGGGCGCTGATATACTGGACATTGAGCTTGTTGTCCAGTTTGGGGTGCCTGGCTCGCTTTCGATCTTCAGTCAGAGGGCTGGGCGAGCCGGACGTTCACCCCACATTAGAGCTCGGGCAGTTCTGCTCACAGAAAAATCAATGTTCAAACAACAGAAGAAGAAGATGTGGGGGGAACCTACTAAGAAAATGGACAGCAGCTCATCAGAATCAGACGAGGAATCAGACGCATCACAATCTGGCAGTGAAACTAACCTTCCCAAGATGCCATCAGATGATGGGAAAGACTGGGCCAAAAAAGTTGATGACACATTATGAGAATACATCACAACAGCAGGATGTCGCACCAAGGTGGCTGACAAGTACTTTGACAACCCACCCCGCCTATGAAACCTGATCCTGGAAGGATTGACTCAACATTGGCCAATGGTGGATGTGGCACATGTGATAACTGTGCAGCAGCACAGCTCTGCTCTACCACCGACATCACTTCTTGACCTCACACCCCCAATTCTGCCCCTGCTCCCAGCCCCTCATCCAGCGTACATTCAACCCCCTCGAAATCCGCCAATTTGAATGGAAAGCGGCAAATGAACAAATCCGGTGGTCCTTGAACTCGCAGAGGTGAATACCTCCAAACAGTCTGTGCTGCACTGGTACAGTGACAGCTGAACACTCACCAACAACGTTATATGCCCAGCTCATACACAGTGTGGTAGGGTAAGCGGAGTGTACGTAGGTTCTAATTCTGGTCGCCGAAGACTTCAAGGAGCAGATAAGGGAGGTCCGTAAAAGGACGCGAAAGCGGGATCACAAGAGGAAAGATGGGAGAAGTGGCCGTGGGTGTTGATGGATGGATCTTGTCACCGTAAATGGTTACGAGAGGTCGTCGGAAGGTTAGATACTGTAGAATGAGAGTGGAGGAGCGAGGATCCAGAGGATCGGGCCTCAATGTAAGAATCTGTAGTCAAGGCTTGCCAGATCCCAATTCTCGAGGGATCTGGAGAGCGAAGAGTCAGTTTCTAAAAACTAATACACTAGTACTACACCTTATTGTGTAGTGAACTCGAACCTCTCTTGTAGAGTCTATAACTTAGAGGAATGGGGCGAAAAGAGGGGGAAAGAATCTCATGCTGCATTTGCAAGGTGGCAGGTCACCTAAATACAAAACGAGAGGAAAAACAAACTGACGTGTGTACTCTTTCATCGGTCCGACTGCAGATTGACAATCTAAACTAATGAAGTGTCCAAAAAGAGAAGCCAGAAGAGTCCAGGAAGATCACATAAAAAGGAATGCATATGAATGCACACCAAAAACGAGAGGCTGAACAATGGCTCAGGGAGACAAACATCACCTGTAGGTCCTATTGACTTGCGTCGCCTGCCCCAGTTCGAGTGCAGGACCCTCCAGATGATGCCACTCGACCCTATGTTCCAGACTCCAGAATCCAGTAAGGCACACATATGGTAGAGAAAAGAGTGTAGAACAACAGCCGTTGAACAGTAAGTGATAAATTGATGACAGGATAAGGAAATAGAAGGAGCCCGAGATCCCCAACAGAGCCCATCAGATCCAGATTCTTTGGCTAATCGCTCCCAGCTTGGGACGCTACAATTGGCCAGGGTGTTAGACTGCATGTTCAATGCCTTTTGAGTGTCAAAACGGGTGTGTTTGGACAAGACTTGATGGGCTGGCAACGTGTTTGATGTGTTGTCAATGGAATGTTGATGACACTATGAAATTGACGCATTGTTGATGGACTTGGAATCTGTTGTCGATGTGAAAAGGACTAGAGCTTGAGACCACCCAGAAATAAATGACGAATCGAAAAGTCAGGGGTGCCGCCCGGTGTTTATATACAGTCGCTAGTTTGCACCTGTGCCATGTCATCTTCTGTCACTAGCAATAGTTTAAATCCTAAATAAAGAACAATAATTAGTAGGAAAAACGAAAGGAAAATGGAAAGAAACGCACCAGGAGCGCAATTGACAATGGTTGCCTAGGTTGATGCCCTGGGTAGAGATAAGGATCATCAGTTTAGGCGATCACGAGAATCAGAAAACAGAAACAGACTTACTTTGGTACTACATTGGCCCCACATCCAGGATAGTAGCAGGGGATGAAAGAACAAGGCGGTGGATAGAAAGAGGGGGAAGTTGAGGCAATGCAGGACAGCAGGGCAATAGCGACGAGCAAGATCAACCTGCTTGCTATATTTGGACGGCTAAGCGGCTCAGAGCCGCCCAAACTGAAAGCTGAGCTGGGTATAGCCTTGAGCCGATTTACCGGATTGGCTGGCCCAAAATAGCAGCTCGGCTCAACGGCTCGCGGCTCCGAGCCGAGCCGTTGGCAACACTACCTGTGCTCCTGCTGTATTTACCTTGCTGAGTCTTCTCTTAGTACCGACCGTGATGCATTACCGATCGTCTCGATTGCCTGATGCATCATGCCAGGAACCATCCTGACCGTCCCATTTGCCTGATGCATCATGCCAGGAACCACCTAGTAGAACCACTCCATTCTGTAATGTATCACTTTCTCCTGCCATATTTACCTTGCTGAGTTTTCTCCTAGTAATGCATCACTCCCATACAATGTGATCCGCTTCTCGTGGCAGAACCTGATGCATTTAATTTGCTGCCTGTATCGCCACTCAGTCATTCCGTTATGCATCACTGACTGTGTGGCCTGCCCAGTATGTTCGTTCCACTTTATGTATGTGATGCATCATGTGGACTACCCACTAGTAGAACACCTGATGCATCACAGAAACTCTACGGTAGCAGCCAAAAGTTGCCTGATGCATTAGGTTATCGAGGACAGAAAGGTATGTGATGTGTCATGTGGACTTACCCGTGGCTCATAGGATTTACACGCGGCTAGTAGGACTTACCCGCAGCTCTAGTTACCCACGGGCTAGTGGAATACCTGATGCATCACGGACTCTACAGTAGCAGCCAAAAGATGCCTGATGCATTAAGCCATTGAGGAGAGAAAGGTATGTGATGTATCATGTGGACTTACCTGCAGCTAGCAGAATACCTGATGCATCACGGAAACTCTACGGTAGCAAAAGATGCCTGATGCATTAGGCCATCAAGGAGAGAAAGTGAAACACCGACGCACATCAGACATACTACGTACATGTTGTAATACCATGCATCTAATTCAAAGCATTGCTTCTGATGCATCACTTCTGTCAATTTATCATGTTTAATAGTAACCAAGATTCACTTTGTATTCTGGTCAATGGCACTACTATACAGGGGCACGAAATGTAAAGGCAAGTGAGGTGTCAAGGTATAACAGGCCAAACAACAAAAAAGTAATGACAGAGAGGCAAGACAAAAACTTCAAGAAGATCAACAACAACCCATACAAAGAGCCAAGAGACAGACAACGTAGTGTACGTCAAACAAGAAAAATGGCAAAGCGGCCTGATACAGAACAAAATGCTGAGACAGGAGAGCCAAGAACTACAAGAACAAAAGCCAATGTTTTCGTGTGGGCATGAATGCTGAGACCAACATCTCAAGAAAATAAGTATGTCAAGAACAAGGCCGACAGTCGAAAGGCACCGTAACATCAGACCTTGAGTCTGTAGGATTATCAGCATTAGGTAACATGCATGACAGAGAGAGAGACCTACTGTTTAGCGCGGCCGTGTCGGGTGTCACTGCCCTCAGTAGACACACATTTTTTACCACCCACACTCCCTTCTGCCATCTTTCGCAAAGAGTTAGTTACGTCCCTCACGGTGACTTTCCACTGAGGCGCCGACGATTCATGCCAAGGACCTAGGTCCACATTTAAACCCCACCACATCAGGAGGGTCAGAACCGACACAAGCCCGTTTGGTCCTCCCTTCCGCAATGTGGACCAAGCGTCACCGATCGCGCTCACGTCAGGATCCACGTTATTGACCAATGCTCCAGTCAAATCCTTGCGAAACGCCGGTTGCATGTCACACCACCATGCATGGACTGCCCCTCCAAATTCCGGTGAATTGGTGAGATCGGGGGTAGCTGAGTAGCAGCATTGGCTGTTTTGGGTTTTGCTTATCCACTTTGACCATTCAGTGGGACGCAGTTTTGTGGATGGTAACACCCCCTAATAAGGCACGTCAGGGTTTGGGTATAGATGGTATGGTAGGTATGACATACCCTTCTGTGAACACCATACTCCAACTTCTCCTCAAGCATCACCCAGGCATCTATACAACTACGCCACTTGTCTCCCATATTGCCCGACAAGAAGTAGGCATGCACAGCAGCCATCCACTCCGGCAGTGTGTTCTGTGTGTTCAACGTGGTTGGACCGTCATTCTCCTTATTTCTTGAATCCTTCTCTCTTGAGCCAATTTCATTCATTTTTTCAGCAGTGTAGACGGTATGACAGTGCGACTGGATCGCCAGGCTGCTTCAGGTTCTTTTTCCCCTCTTGAATTGCCTTGAATGGATCTGAGGAAGTCCCGCTGACAAGTTTCCCAGAGGGTGGAGAGTCAGAATTGACGGTAGTGTTGGCGAGCAAAATGGGGGCAGCGAGGACAACTGGTTCCGCTAATGTCAAAGGAACAGGAGGCGGCGTGATGCAAGAGAGTGATGATGTCGGAGTGGTCACTGATGCAGGGACAGCAGGTTCTGCTGAAGTCAAAGAAGATGGATACATCATAGTATCAGTGATACTAGCAGAGAGGGAGGATGATGATGTCATAGAAGTCGCTGATGGAAGAACATCACCTGCTGCAGTGGTAGCGAATGCAAAGGGTGAGCCAATCGCAGAGTTAAAGCTGGTACCAAAGTCAGGAGCTACGTAGCTAACCCAAGATGGATCCATCCCGCTTGACGCCAGGCCGTCGGTTGTTCCGTCCATGGAAGGGTTGAAAGAACCATTGAGGTCGTCGCCACCAGGGACGACTGGTTCGAGATCTGGTTGAAGGCCTGAGGACCAAGCCATTGACCCACCATGCGAAAGGAACCCATAGTTGGTGTGGGATGGATCAGGAGAGGGCAAGACCTAATTTGCAAGGCTAAGTTTGTGAGGCAATGCATTTGCTGACTGAATGGACATTGGCACTGGATTAGGCCGATCGTTACCCAAGACCGAGGTGTCATTCAAGGGTGCCGCTACATGAAGGGGGACCTTGTTGGAAAGCTCGGGTAACCTGGAAGATGGTGAAGATGTGGGGAATGATTGAATTAAATTAAATGCCAGGTTGAGAGGACCGCTGCTAAGGTTGGAGGATCCAGAGTCACTTGACACTGACAAACTTGAACTCAAAGCTTCTTGGGATATGAACGATGCAGACGTCGACATGTTCAGTTTTTTGTCCTCGAGGCAACGTGACCGGCAAACATCATCCGCTAGTGGTGATTACTAAGTGAGCTGTTCAACTTGAAATCGAAAAGAACTTACGGCAAACGTTCCTGAGGAACTGGGTATACAGTGTCATGTACATGGCATCAAAATCTTGTTGAGTTTGCCCAAAAGTTTGTGATAAAGCCGTCTCTCCAACATGATAACTTGAATTATAAATTAACATTCAAGTCATCAAATCATAGTGAATGGCCACGATCTCACCTACAGACTGTAATCTCACCATTGGGGTTTGAAGGGTCAGGACCACCCATCAAAACTGTGAATGCCCAACCAGTTTGTTCAGCTAGTCGCATGAAGAATGGACCCATGCGACGAGGACATGCTTCAATTCCCCTATCCACCAAAATATCAAATTAGCTGTTGCGAATGCAGAGGATGAGGATTGAGGTCACTAACTGGCGATAATCTTCAGGGACTTCATCTCGGGTGTACCCTGACTCCACAAATCTCTTGAGATCCGCGAGCGCTCCCCGATACGGTTTTTCTGGATCCAGCTCTCATCTTTACCAAAACAGATGGCATCCAACCGTTCCTTGACCTGTGACTGGAGTCCAAACATTTCAACGAACACATCCACTTTCTTCGGCAAACACTCTTCAGAAAACAAGCTTTTAACTGTTCGGCTACCATCTGATACACAAGCCTGTGCTGCTGTATGCCATCGATACCAGTTCTGCAGTTGCTATATGCATGGATTAGCAAGGACTTTGCATTAATGAAATAGATAGTGGGTACTTCACGACGCTTCTGAATCGTGTTACGCAGGGACTCTTGTTTGAACTCTGTCAGACTCCTAAGTTCTCTCTTCGGAAAGTGATTTTCAAGTTCAGGATACTTTCTAATTGATCAGACAGGAATGTATATTGTTCGCTGGTAGTCCAGTTCGGTGGAGCCATCTAGACAGCGCCACAATCAATGAACCTTTTTATCTTGGGGTCAATGCATACGTACTTTGCTCAGTTAATGTGTACGTACTTTGCTCAGTCAAACCGCAGAGTTAGTTTTGCGGGAGGGGTAGGGGGAAAATCAAAGCGTTAAAAAAATTACCCACGCACCCCCACCAAGAAAAGACTGTATAGATTTAATCGTTTGCCCTTCTCGAGCAAACACTTAGGGTAAGTTGTGCCTGACGGTTTGAAGCCCAACTTAACAACCTTGACAGCTTATGAGCCATGACACTTGACATCCTCGACAACCGAAGTTAAACCCGCAGATATAGTTACTTATAAGTAAGGCAGGTCTTCTGTGGTCATCGATCAGTCAATTTCACCCCTCATTTTCCCTCCAACCAAACCCTATTCTTAAAGTATATCAATGGTTTTGCAGTCATCCCCTGATCCTGCAATGTCCAAAAGTTCAACCTCGCTGGCCGACCTGCTAGATGCCCTTTCTCTCGAACTACAAGGCAACAGTACATTTACCAGCTATGATTTTGAATGCCATCCTCATTTTCTGGTCTAGGTGCTACGATAACAATCCAAATCAACCCCTGCCCTCGTACCACTAATGGCTCCTCTGCAGACACGGTGGCAGCGTCACCTGCCACTCCAAAAAGTAAGTCCTTCTCTGCAAAATCTATGTTATTTTCCCAACTCTTTTGCAGAAGTCAAAACTACTGATGTTGCCCAAGCCAATGTGAAAGAAGGGGCCGGTGATGCCGCTGAAGACCCATCAATGCACTGGTTTGTCGTGATGGCAGGCAAACAGATCGGTGTTTTTGCTGGGTGGTAAGCACACATGTATACCTCCTTGCTCTGATGCTAGATTCTGACCTACTATAACCCAGGGATCAAGTGTCTCCTCTTGTTGTCTCAGTTTCAGGGTCGAGTTATACCAGAGAGGCCAGTCGTTCGGCTGCTGAGGCTGTGTTCGCAAATGCACTTGCAGAGCACAGAGTTCGTCTGATCAATTAGCTCGCTTTACACCTTCTTGTCATCAATTGTGGCATCACCATGCCTGCTAACGTTGCCTTATGCTTGGTCTGTAGTTCTACGTAATTTAGATGCTTGTCATTTTTCTACGTATGCAACTATGCATGTTTTTTTCTTGATTTTGCTATGGCTTGTGTGGAGTGTGATAACTGGACATGTTCATTGTGTGCTTAAATCCATATCCTGACATGTTCATTGTGCACTTAAGAAGTCTGTACGCCACATAAGAGCACCCTGAGCCAACCTGAGAAACCCCATACTTCCAGGTATGACCCAACCAGGATTCTCCATAATAAAACTGATGGAATTGTATCGTGCCAATAGGTGGGACAAGGGTTTGAAACTAGATGGTTAAGCTATGTGAGGTGAGCGTCAGTATTACTCGTACAACTTGGTGAATTGATTCCAGTACTTACACTGGATTGTTAAACGGTGGGATAGCAGTGTATGTATCGTGTATGCAATGAGATATATATGTATGAATGAGAACAACTGGATCGAAGGCGTGCATGTAATTATGGGATGTGAGCTTTCAAGTTCAGGCCTAGGAATGAGCACGAAGCACACTGATCAGTTGCAGCCAAATTCATGAACTTTCGCTATTATATTCATGCACAATGGGACGGTGACAAAAATAATAGCTGCTAGACAATGCTTAGGATGAATATGCCTTACTGTAGTGTTAGTTTAACTGAAATAGTACGCAACAAGCCCGCAATACCATGTTTCTTGTCAAAATGCAAGTTTCAGTAGATCTTCATTCGCAATATGATTGGCTGGGTGATGCTAGATCGAGCTTCCCTGATGGGCCATGGTATCGATACACCAGACAGTGGTGCATGGTAACGATGTACGAATACAAAGAGATAGCCCTACTGGCCCTTACACTTACAAGACATTCACCCCTTGTTCAGCAGTCTAGGTATGGCGACGCTTAGTATCGACACCTGTTAAATTCATAAATTTAATTCTAGGATGTTCAGGTATACTGCCGCACAAGCTAAATTCCTCTGCTCTCTTGGCCCCACATATTGCAAGGCCTTGGAAGAAAATAACAAGGAACCTTTTTTTGAGCAAGTATACCTACTTTGGTTTGATCGTTTCCCTGAGACTCGGCCCATGAACATGGACAGAGACGAATACGCATGTATTCTGCAGCTTTGTAAAAAGGTCAGCCCCTAAATTCTCTCAATTTTATTTTCATTTCTCCTCATGCTCGAGTTTAGCATATCAGGCGGGGGCTGCAATGGGTGGCTTGGACTCGGATAGCTCAGAGATCAGCAAAAGCGAGGTAGCAAATTGATGCATTTGAATGTGAGACACATATTACGACCAGCGGTTGGCATACTCACAAAGAATCCTGTCTGATCCTATGTGAAGTGCCTCGAGATCAATGAATAGACTGTGGGATCGACGCACAATCCATTGCTGCATGTCCTGTGCAAGCATCATGTCAAATCCCGCACCCAAATCCATTCCTTCAAGAGCAACGCCACACGATGCCCAATTCTGTAGATAGGTCAACAACTCGGTATGCACTTCCCATATAAACACATCAGCCGGCTGTGTATTATACTGCTGCAATCGATTGTCTTTGTAGTTATGTTGCTGGCGTAATCAATATCCGTGTAATGCATCAAGAAGGCGGGTGCAATCGTAGGAAGGTAACAGACATGATGGATAGGGGGGGATACAATCAAACTTCTGAAGTTGTCCATCATCGTAGTCCGTGTCTGAAAAAGAATCGGGACTTGAGGTGGCTTGTCGAAAGGTGTAGGTTGCAGGAAGTGGGAGTAGAGCAAGCTCGATGAGTTTTGCAGGTAGCTTTGGAACTACAAGTGATTTTGTTTTGGTAGCTCAATGAATTTGATAAGCGCATTGATTTTGGAGCTGGTGGATGGCTTTATTACTGTAAAATGTGAATTAAGTTTGAGAATGACATGAAAGAGAGCTAAAGTACCGTTCGCTTTGCGCATATTGTATTCTTTGTGTGTCTTTAGCTGCTTCACGTTGTGTGACTGTAGTATACTTTGCACACCTCCCCATGTGTATGAGTTGAAGGGAAAACGGGATGGAAGAAGCCAGCTGGAGAGGTAGAAGCAGCCGGCCAATGAGAAGCTACCGGGGAGTCAGGGGCAACCGGAGGAATAGATGTAAGAATGACCGAGGAGAGAAAAAAAGCGTCTACACACCTCTGCCCCAAGCCATGGCAAAAAACAAGAAGGCACGCCTAACTTATCACTCCGTTCCTCCGCCAACCAACAAAAGGCAAGACAAACATCAGCATGTCGCCTACGCGTTGCCAACCAGTGGAAAATTGAAGGTTTCCTTGACTTATGTGACCACAACCGCTCCTGATTTAGCCGATGAACCATCGCCACCGGATGCCACCAAACCCATCAAAGACATCTGTGACGAAGATATATTCGACCCTGCCTACCTCGAACACTTGGAGGAGATGAGTACAGAGTCCACAGAGCCTACAAAACGACAACGCACTGCTGCAGTGAGTTTGTGATTGATCTGGGTGGCTCGTGCAGAATCTGTGATTGACAAGAGAATTTTCAGGATGAGCCTTTGAAGATGTGGGTACCTGAGTGCGAGAGATACCTTGAGGAGATTATAGGACATGAGGGGCGTGGGGAGGGAGCAACAAGCTTGTGTGCATCGTGTGGTGAGGGACCAGCCATGTACGAATGCCAAGATTGTCAAGGCCATGATTTATTATGCAGTGTTTGCATTCTGCGGTCACATTGACGCAACCCATTGCACCGTCCAAAGGTATGTTGACACATCCAAGGATAATCTACCTCTGCATAATTGATGAACTTTGCAGAAATGGAATGGTGTGCATTTAGAACAAGCCTCATTCCAGGAGCTTGGTTTGCGCATTCAGCTTGGCCATTCACCTGGAATTATTTGTCCGAACCCCGAACCCTGTGCTGGAAACAAATTCATCATCCTTGATCTCAACCATGTCCATACGGTTGCACTAGATTTCTGTGCATGCGGATCTTCTGACCAGACCAAGACCATCCAGCTGTTGCGATCCCGCTTATTCCCAGCAACTGTTGTGAACCCATGATGTGCTGCCACTTTCCGAACATTAGAACACTTCAAATTGTTATCCTACGCGTCCAAGGTCTCAGCATTTGAATACTATCAAGCTTTATGCCAACTGACTGATAATACCGGGCTTAACGACTCTAAGGTGAGCAGAATACCGATGCCCATTTGTTTCTAAACTAAACTTTGGATGTTGCTTAGGACCGTTATCCCGCTCTCCTGCGGATGATCCGTGAATGGCGGCACCTCAAGTTACTCAAGGGCAGTGGTAGAGGCCATGATCCTACAGGTGTCAGTGCGACTAAACCGGGAGAGTGTGCAGTGTTATGCCCCGCCTGTCCGCAGCCAGGGAAGAATCTCCCGGATGGATGGGAGGATGCTCCTGAAGATAAACGGTGAGCCTCTATGTCATCTAACTGATAATGTGAAGCCTAATGCATCCTGCAGTTGGCTATATACCCTCTTTCTTGGGATCGACGCAAATTTCTGCTTGAAGCGTAAGAAAGTCTCGAACAATGCCGCGGATCCCGACCTCAATCATGGGTGTGCTTATTTTGTGGAGGAAAGAGAGTACAAGGAGTACCTTAAGAATTATGTTAAAGAAACCGAGCCAGTGAGTCACATACACATCTGTTGATTCTTGTAGACTGAAATCTGCTCACAGAAATCAACTTGTTCACGTCATGATGCTGTCAATCTATCAGAAAAATCCCAATCACGAACATGCCGCCACAGGCACCGGAACCCTTGAGTGTGCTCGCCACGACATGAAACGCCCAAATGCTGTGGGCGATCTTCAGAAGGGTTAAAGGTACATTTACTTATTGTTTGACCTCTTGGGTTGCTAATTTATGACATTTTATTCAGGCACTGCAACATGGACTATCTATTTTGGGAAAGCCTTCAAGATTTGGAAATTCTCATGCTTGTTGTCTCATACGATATCGCTTGTCAGTGGTCAAAGTACCTGAGGGAGCGCATAGACAAGCTTGATCACTACTTCCGGATCTTTGACGGACGTGTTCACATCATCTACCTCGTTCCTAAATTTCATCTACCCGCCCACATAACTGCATGTCATAACGCGTTTTCCTTCAACTTTACTAAAGGGGTTGGTCGGACTGATGGCGAGGCACCTGAGCGTGGTTGGGCTGAAGTGAACCCATTGGCACCAAGTACGAAGGAGATGGGTCCAGGATCATGATGGGATACTTTAGATGCTCATTTCGGTGATTATAATTGGAGAAAGGTAGTTGGAATGGGTGCGTTCCGAATCTCAAATGGTTGCTTTTCTGAGTAACTGATGCATCACTAACAGGGGCGTTGTTTTGGAAGATTAAGGCAGCAGCGTCCGAGATGCATGACCATGTCATCGTGCATTGTGAATATGAAGCATCACTACCCTCAGCCTCAATCACTCACTGGACAGAAGAAGTAGAAGCTTGGGAAGATCCTTCACAGCCAAACCCTTTTGAGGTCAAGGTTGTCAGTAGGTACCATCTCCCAATGATCCGGAAGCTGTTTCTCACATTGATAACAGTGCTAACTCAAGCGGCGGTATGCCGCCAACTGTCTGAAGCTGAAGCGCGAGATCTGGCAGCCGGACAAGACTTTTCGCTGGACAAAAACATGTCTCCTAGTGCATTGATCAGTTCTGGAATTGACCTCGAAGCTGCGCAGTGCGTATCTTGTCCTCCCATTTTGTTTGTTGTTCAACTCTATCACAGGCGCGCTCTGGGTGTCAAAGCAGGAAAAGTCTGGGCTCATGTGCAAGACCGCCAGCATGCGAAGTTTCAGCTGCAAAGCAACACACTTCACTGCAAAATCAATGCGTGGTCAACCAAGCAACAATTATATATTCCTGGCATTGCTGTTCTGCGGGCTGCCGATGCAAAAACTACTGCACCTCGACCACCATATTTGATTCCTCTATGGCTCCCATCACAAATCGGCACCAAAATTCCCCTGAACCGTCGATTTGCCAAAATTGAATGGCAGCTCCACATCGGACAGGCTTATGAATCACTCGAACTTCTGCGAGGCACGCTTCAAATCCGTTCTTACTTGTTTTGGTTCAAAGACTGTTTCGTTCGTGGCCAGACTGCAAATACTCGAGCTCGGGGGGCAATCAGCACGGTCCAAGCTCATATTGATGTCCATGTAAAAGACTACCGAGCTGCACATGCTGCGTTGTTGTCCCTAGGGCAACTTTTGGCAAAGATTGGATGGCAGGATGGACTACGACCATTGGCAGATGTGGATGTGCGAGAAATCACAGAAGGTGAAGAGGGTGAGTCAGAGGGGAGAAGAAGGCTGTCGTGGATCTGGAAGACAATTGCAGTTGCTGGTCTTGAAGAGAACAAAGAGTTGTGAGATGGGCTATGTATCGAGTGGTGTAAATTGCGGGCACGGGCGATGCGCTTCACGGAAGAGGTTGAGCTTCTACAGGAGGAAATGGAACGTGTCCTACGCTTCCTGCAGTGGCAGGAAAATTGGTGGAGGATGAAGGGACAATGCGAAGGGTGGGGATCCTTGTCCGAAATCCGGATCGAGGCGCTACGAGGCTATGCGGAACGTCAAGTTGCCCTTTGTTGAGCACTCCACACCAAGTTCTCTGACATGTGGAGAAACATTCCAGAGTTTGTGAAATTGAACCAGGAAAGTATTTCTAATTCTGCCTCAGTTTCAACAGTAGCAATGAATATACTATAATGTAGCTTCTTTGTTGAGACATCGTGTATCATTGGCGAGATGTTTTGTTTTGTCATGCATCAGAATTATGTTTGGCAGGTGATTGTCATGCTGAACTTTTTGGTCAGCGCACGAACTGCCATGAAGACTAGTCATATAATTTATGCATCACGCCCGCATTGCCAAGCTAAGGTCGCAAGTTCTCTGATGCTTCACGACTTCACTGATCTATATTTATGGCATAATTATAGAAGTGATGCATCATGAGAAAGGTGGCACGTAGCAAGTATCACATCACTCTGAAGCATTACAGTCAGGCTTGTCAGATGCCTGACAAAATGCAAGCTATAACACAACATGTAATACATCCGACACAGGTGGAAATGTCAAATGTGATGCAGTACATGAGGGAGTAAGTGTAAGGTATTTCATGCCGGCGCAACACAAAATGTGATGCATCATCACAGACGGCAGATGCAATGCATCATGGCAGATATACGGCATGTAATGCTTCACAGATGGGAAAGTGATCCTTTACACCAGGAGCGGAGAAAGCGAGTCGCATTGAACGTGATGCATTACAGAAGACTCGGAGTAAGTAATGTATCACTGGTACAGGGTGAATCAAGGGCATGAAGTGATGCATTACACTTGGGGAGGCTACTCACAAGGTATTGCATCACAAGCACATGCATAATGCATCATTATTCTGATATATAAAAGAACTGTAATGACAGGTTATAGCGTGATATATGCAGGACTGTAATTACAGGTCAATGTTATATATCACGAATCCACGTGATGTTCAGATTATGGTGGGTTGGCTCCACGCGGTCCCTGCACGTTGGGCGCATTCCCCGCCAGTTGTTTGGTTGCACCCCCCACCCCAATAAATCCCTTTATATCCAGGATTCTTTCCTGTCAATCAATCCATTGCTGTTCCTGAAAATTGAATCTCTGAATGGTGTGGATGGTCGGGCAGCTTGGCAGCGCAGGGTATTAATAGTTTGTGATCAATGACGGGTGTTGAAAGCGTTAGGATACAGAAATGATAGTTCATGAAAACATAGAAGCAAGATTTTCCATCCCTTGCTTCCACTCCTTTCGTGTCAGTTGGGTTGCTGGAAAACAACCAACAACTTGGCATAGGTACAAGAAACATGACATGTTATTCACGCAGTTGCCAGTAGCATACAAAGCAATAATTAATAAGACTTATGAAACTAGATTGCTGAGCCCAGTATGTGTGGCAGCAGTAATGCAACCAAGAATGACCAAGATGATTGTACATAACGACCCAAAGTTTTCAGAGCTTCCTCTTCTTTGCCACCCTAGGAAATAATGTTGGTGTAAAGAACGAAGCCAGGAAATTATGGCATTTACCTTGAATCACTTGACTTTCCTGCAATTGGAACTCCCACATCCACGAAACAAGAAGTCAGATCGCTGACAGCATGCATCCACAGGTCACCATCGCCACCAGCCAAACGCCAGCACTTCAAGCCGATCAAGACTGTGACTAATCCATTGGAGCCGCCCTTGTGTAATGACCGGAGGCTGTGGCTTGATGGGCACTCAGGATCAAGTGTGACAGGCAGGGTGCCGTGGGTGCATGCTTTCCTCCATGCTGGTTGCAAGGCATTCCACCAGACCAACCACTCTAGGCCAAATGAAGTAGGGTCAAGTATCTCTGGGGGATGGGAGTAATTTCTGGTGAGCAGCCACACCGAAAGGGCTGCAGGTCGATTTTTGGATGCAGGAAGTCTGGACTAGAATGGTTAGGTTAGCCTATATGATACAATAAATTCCAGAGCAATAGTACACACCGCCATGACCTCATCCACACAAAAGGTTCCTTCAAACGCGAACCAGGCGGTGATGCAACGATCCCAGCTCGGTCCAGCAGTTTTATCTGCAACAAACTCATGCACAAGTTGCAGCCACTCCGGGGCCTTCCGCAATGAGTCCGTAAGAGGGACAATCTCTTTGGTTGCAGGTGCCTTGCACAGGTGCTGACCCCTTCCACCTTCACCTGTAGATTCCCCTGTAGGAAGTGCGGTTTGCTTTGCAGCACGTTTCTTTGGAACAGTCATTTTACTCAATGTTGTCGATTGTGCTGTCCCTGGTTTGCCATTGTTGGAGGGAGTGGCCAGACTCGGAGGAGTGACGGATGAAGGTGACTGAGCCTGGTTAGATGGTGACATGGGAGCAGGGGGTTGTTGATTTTCCAGTGGAGGGATGCCCGAAGGGCACGCAAAAGGCGAGGGTGAATTCTCCAAGTGAGTGGAAAATTGGCCATCCGCAGGGTTAGCAGCTGGCAGACCACTGGAAGCGGCAACTACTGGGCTGTTGGACAGTGAAGGGGGTGCAGGGGTTTGTTGATTTTCGAGTGGAGGGATGCTCGAAGGATGCATGAAAGCTAAGGGTGCATTCTCCAAGTGAGCGGCAAATTGATGGTCCACAGGCGCCTGTGGTAAGGAGGGGTGAGTTCCCGTGCGTCTGTGTATCAACGATGCACCATCCGCAGGATTGAATTCGCTTCGCAAGAGTGGATTGATTACGTCATCAGCAGGTGGATCTGGTGAGGTGGATGCAACATGTGTCGATGGTGCGCTGTTCCCATGATTGAGTGCAGTTCACGAGAGTGGGTCGATTACCTGTTCACAGGGTGGATCCAGTGAGGAGGTGGATGCAGCAGTAGAATGCTGAGGAACAGGAGGAATGGGAGGAATGGGACGCTCTGGAAGGAACATGGAATACAAGGGGTCAAGACCAGGTCTCTTGTCTGCCGATGTTTGGGAAGGTGATGCAGAGATAGAAGGTGCTAGTGAGATAGAACATTGGTGAGTGCCAGAAATCGTTTCCATGTCAATGGTGCCAGTGAGCGTGGCCATGTCTGCTGCAGTTGTTGGCAGGTCATCAACGTCATCAGATTTTATGATAATAGCCCAACTCGCACACACATTTGAAGCTAGTATTGCATATTCAGGCCTGAAGTCCAACAGAAAAAATGGTAGTACTCACGAAACACCTGTTTGACAAATCCAGTAAATGGTTTCAAAAATGTAGCCTGGAAGGATGGGTGGGCCGTTCCAAAAGAAAGCCCAACATCATTTTTCCCACAATCACACCTGAGAAAGATAACTCATGAACAAGGTGTCAATGATTCTGATGAATACATACCCGAGCATTCTGATCTTGCCACCATTGATTGGTTCAGGGCCTCCTGCCAGGACAGTGAATATCCACCCAGTTCTGAGAGCCAGCTCTTGGAAAAAATTGTCTAATACATTTGGTAAAGCTGTAATGGCACTGTAAGTATTCACACGTCAGTTTACATGTTGTGATACATAAGTTAAGATGTATGTACGCGGCGTAGCTTTCTGGGGTGTTCACTTCTTCGGTTCGGGAGTCATCGGATCTCGCAAGCTTTCCAGCCACTGCTTCGGCCTATATGGCCTCCTTCAACTCAGTTGATTCAGCTTCAAATGCTTCCGCGGTGAGCTGTTTGATTGTGCTAAGGACTTGCTTCTGGGTAAGCCCCTTGTCCTTGATTTCGGCCTTGACCTTGTCACATACGCGGTCGATGTAATATTGATGGGAGTAGATTTCCAAATGCTGAGGTTGACGTTGTGGTTTCATTTGAATTTGGAACTGTTTGCCTCCATTGCGTGACTGCTTGCTGGCCTTGTTGTTATTGAACCAGGACTTCAGGCGCTGATAAACTTCAATTCAAAATGTGCTTAGTGCAACGGATGCCAACATACATCTTTTTGTTTGCTGATGAGTGCCCGTTCCTCTTCCTGATAGAAATCTAACTCCTCCTTGTCAACAGGAAGTGACTATCAGGGTTGGTGGGTTCTACTGACCAACAAGAGAACCATTCACGATGCAAAGCAGGCCAAAAGAGAGCCAATTTTTTCTCCTGCTGCTTTTCTAGAAATTCATTCAGCTCACTTCTCAGGAACAAGAGTTGGTCTTCGTTTGCCCAGCGATGTGGTGCCATAATTACTGAACATTCATAGGACATTAGAAACCCGGCTACGTATGAGTAATTATTCCGACGTACCTTGAATCTGATAGTAATATCACCGATCACCAACACTGCCAGATCATGTGGAAAATTTGTGGCATCAGATTGCAGCGTGGGTAGCAACTGTACAGTTCTTGGTATATATAGACTAGTTCACCAGGGACACTCCGGTAACTCAACCACATTGATTGGTCTTTTTTTGCTAAAAGAATTCTCCACATCCCCACCTATCCCCACTATCCCCACTATGGTCTATACTGCCGCCCCTGCCGCCAAACCTGCTATGGATGCGGCCAACTCCACTGAGGCCCGGAAATTGCTCACACGGCTCCATGAGATGGGGATTGCCCTTCCCAGAAGTAAGTCTACTTCCTCCTTTTTTGCTTGTCATGTATACTCAGCCTCTCACTTCAATCAGCCTTGAACCCTCCATCGTCCAGCACTGGTGCTGGTAATGTGACCACTGCACAAGTTACTGCATCACCAAGTGAAGACGTCACCATGTCGTTTGCTTGCGGTGCCTGTTCTGAGTACAATGTCGTCAACGTTGCCCAAGAGACGTTTTATGTTGTCACTGTGGGGACCAGTGTGGGTGTATTCTGCAACGCTGTAAGTCTATATATACTTATAATTGTAATGAGATTACTCATGAACCGTTCACTTCTCCAGTCACTTGCCGACTCCTTTGTTGTTGGGGTGAAATGCTCTGGCCACAAAAAGTACTCGACCCTTGAGGCTGTGCTCGGAGCTTTCCAGGCTGCACTTGCCCTCGATACTGTCAAGTTGCTGTCCAAGGATTGATAGGGTCACGTTGGTAGGGTCACGTTGATGTAGGCCATGTATGTACAGTATCTCCTCGTCGTTTTGCTAGCCAGCTGCATCATGTACTGCTCTCGATATCTTGCTTTGCCCAAATGCTCCAAAAGCGCATTATGAATCAGTCTCATGCTACTTGATGCATCAGTTGTTTTTTTGCGTGCAGCACAATTAACCCCTCAGGATCAACCATGGCCAAGCAAGATATTTCCTCGACCCAATGTACAACCTCACACACCCGTTTAAACAACTTGTTAGCCTCATGCCATTCCAAATCTACCCCTCCCAACTGCAGTATCTCATCCTCATAGTGTTGAATGGACTTTTGGTACCCCGAGAAAGTCAGAACTGCATCGCCCAGAATGTCCTTGCTGTCCGATGATGCATAGTAAGTTGATAAAAGAGTATCAACGTATTTCGTGGGGTGTGTATCAACAAGCATATTGAACTTCATGGACAGTTGGGCAACTTTCTCATACCAGTAGCCAAGATCCCTAGGCTTGCCATTTACTGCACTACAATAAATGAGGTTGATGTAGATCTAGTTTGAACTTCAGTAAGAAACGTACCTGTTTTTTTTGAAGTTTTGTTTTGTTCCTATCCCAAGTTACAGCTCAAGTTTACAGCTGGTTAGCAATACAAAACTTACCTCTGATAGTGCCATTGACTTTTGGCCCTATTTGCAATGTGTTGTTGCTCAGGGGTGTGGTACAGACGAGGACGCCCCATTGAAGTTTGGATGAGTTTACAGCCTAAGACTGCCTTCAATACTTTCGTCTGACTTTTACTCAGGACTTGCATATTATAATTTGCAACCTTGGTAGAATATCCCGTTCCTTGCACTAGAACCTTACACCATGATCTCTAACAACATCTCTCTTGTCCTTTTCTTCTTCATCATCCTCTTGATTATGTGCATCCTGATGGCCTACCAATGGAGACGCACTATTGTGTGGGGACAATTCTCATCAGAGCTCAACACAGAAAATTTGCCTGTTGGAGGAGATGATCCCATTATCTTCTGTGACCCATTACGATGGAGCCTTGACTGGAGTGAGTGAGATATCTTCTTCCTTTGCCAACAATGAGTTGAACAATATCAAGTGCGACCAGAGGATGCGGTGGTGACCCAAGCCAGGAAAGAAGAGAGTGAGGTGGATGATGGAGTGGGCCACGAGGTGGAGGTCGATATAACTGATGTGGGGGCTAAATATGAAGAGTTTTGAGGCTGCATAGTAGCACGAGTATTGGTAGTAATGCGTGTGAGATCCTATGACAATTGTAGAATGTGGCATGAGGAGGTGTTGTTTAAAAATGTGAAAATGGGATGGTTCAGAGCTTTGGACGCTCCTGATACCTATCACCGTCTTCACTTGGTGATGCAGTAACTTGTGCAGTGGTCGCATTACCAGCACCAGTGCTGGACGATGGAGGGTTCAAGGCTGATTGAAGTGAGAGGCTAAGTATACATGACAAGCAAAAAAGGAGGAAGTAGACTTACTTCTGGGAAGGGCAATCCCCATCTCATGGAGCCGTGTGAGCAATTTCCAGGCCTCAGTGGAGTTGGCCGCATCCATAGCAGGTTTGGCGGCAGGGGCAGCAGTATAGACCATAGTGGGGATGATGACATAATCAATCCACTCTTGCGAAGCATATTCAATCCTGCGGATGGTGCATCGTTGATACACAGACGCACGGGAACTCACCCCTCCTTACCACAGGCGCCTGTGGACCATCAATTTGCCGCTCACTTGGAGAATGCACCCTTAGCTTTCATGCATCCTTCGAGCATCCCTCCACTCGAAAATCAACAAACCCCTGCACCCCCTTCACTGTCCAACAGCCCAGTAGTTGCCGCTTCCAGTGGTCTGCCAGCTGCTAACCCTGCGGATGGCCAATTTTCCACTCACTTGGAGAATTCACCCTCGCCTTTTGCGTGCCCTTCGGGCATCCCTCCACTGGAAAATCAACAACCCCCTGCTCCCATGTCACCATCTAACCAGGCTCAGTCACCTTCATCCGTCACTCCTCCGAGTCTGGCCACTCCCTCCAACAATGGCAAACCAGGGACAGCACAATCGACAACATTGAGTAAAATGACTGTTCCAAAGAAACGTGCTGCAAAGCAAACCGCACTTCCTACAGGGGAATCTACAGGTGAAGGTGGAAGGGGTCAGCACCTGTGCAAGGCACCTGCAACCAAAGAGATTGTCCCTCTTACGGACTCATTGCGGAAGGCCCCGGAGTGGCTGCAACTTGTGCATGAGTTTGTTGCAGATAAAACTGCTGGACCGAGCTGGGATCGTTGCATCACCGCCTGGTTCGCGTTTGAAGGAACCTTTTGTGTGGATGAGGTCATGGCGGTGTGTACTATTGCTCTGGAATTTATTGTATCATATAGGCTAACCTAACCATTCTAGTCCAGACTTCCTGCATCCAAAAATCGACCTGCAGCCCTTTCGGTGTGGCTGCTCACCAGAAATTACTCCCATCCCCCAGAGATACTTGACCCTACTTCATTTGGCCTAGAGTGGTTGGTCTGGTGGAATGCCTTGCAACCAGCATGGAGGAAAGCATGCACCCACGGCACCCTGCCTGTCACACTTGATCCTGAGTGCCCATCAAGCCACAGCCTCCGGTCATTACACAAGGGCGGCTCCAATGGATTAGTCACAGTCTTGATCGGCTTGAAGTGCTGGCGTTTGGCTGGTGGCGATGGTGACCTGTGGATGCATGCTGTCAGCGATCTGACTTCTTGTTTCGTGGATGTGGGAGTTCCAATTGCAGGAAAGTCAAGTGATTCAAGGTAAATGCCATAATTTCCTGGCTTCGTTCTTTACACCAACATTATTTCCTAGGGTGGCAAAGAAGAGGAAGCTCTGAAAACTTTGGGTCGTTATGTACAATCATCTGTTGATCGATTAAAAAATTGGACTGTGTGATGAATTTTTGGTAGTATCTGTCAATATCTTGTAATCGGGTAAACATGCCTTCAGTTCCATGTTTCTTCACCCACACCCTGAACTTGTCACTGGTAATGAGTGGGTCTTGATCTGCTGAAGTGTACAATTTGACTAGGAATGCATGCACCACACTCCAATCAGTTCCCAACCAAACTCCATGCCAGCGTATCATTTGACGGATCTTGTCACTGCAGTAGTGTGGAATGTAAGCAGGAAGAGAGGTTTGAGGGAGATGGGCATTATCTGCATGATTCTCAAGCGCATCAAGAAAATCTTCGACGCATGTTCCCCTGAAGAGTGGCATGTTGTCAGTACCAGGTGTTGGCATGGGGACAGCAAGCAAATGCAACAATGTGAATAACGAGCCAGACGAAGTTGCAGTCAATGAAGAGGAGGCAGATGGATTCATATGAGGAGGAGTAGCAGTAGATACTGGAGGCGTTGGGCCTTGGGTCATATTGGGGTTGAAGGAATATTGCGGGTTGTTGCCAGATGTTGTAGCATTCAGAGAATTGACAGGACCAGGGGGATTTGGAGTGTTTGAAGGAGTTGACATGAGGCTACAATGATACAGGACATGAGCAAGCCTAAGTCAACAGGAGAGGTACTCGTCTATGATGTGAAGGGCCCTGAAAAGAGTTGATCAGTGGCTGTGCATGAGATTTGACTAAACAGGATTGTTGACGTGTTTGTCAATGTTGGAGCTTGAGCGGAAAACTGATGTGAAAACATCCCCCTGTCTCAGTATTACAGTAGAGTGATCAGAGCATTGGGGGGTTCTAGTTCTGGTTGTCAAGGCCTGAAAGGTGCAGATACATGAAGTCTGAGAAAGGACATAAGAGGGAGTTTGATGGTGAAAGATGGGAGAAGTGTGGCCATAAGTGGTGATCAACCAATCTCATCGCTGTAGACAGCTACAAGGGGTCATCAAAGGATGTAAAGAAGTGGTGTAGGAGAGGAAGGTCAGGTAAATGACTGGATGACCTCTGGTTTAAGAAACAGTAGACTTAGGTTGTCAAGCCCCAATTCTCGAGGGGTATGACAAGTAAAGTGTCAATGTTTAAGGACTTAGGGATATCTTTACTACACCTTTTTGTGTAGTGAACTCAGGATTCTTTAGTAGTGACCAAACTCTTGAGGGAATGCTCGAAAATGAGGGATCAAAGTTTAGTGCTGCATTCGAAAGGTGGCAGGTCACCTAAATACAAATCATACAAGAAGAACGGACTGTGCGCATACTCTTGCGCCGGTCCAACTGCAGATCAACAATCTAGACTAATGAAATCTTGAGGATTGTTGTTACACATATGATACCCAGAAGCTCTAAGAGAACAGATGACAAAGGCCATGTACTGATGGACTCCAGAAATGGGGAGACTAGGCAATGGCTCAGGGAGTTGTTGCTGGCCCAGGAGTCTTATTGACGTGTGTCGCCTGCCCCCTTCAAGCCCGAGACTCGCTGAGCTGCAACTCTCAACCCTACGTCCCAGAACCCCAATCCCAGAGTTACACCTGTACAGTAGAGAAAAAGTCCATAACACCTGAAGAAGTCCATCAAATGTCAACAAGGTAAATGAAATATTTGAAGGCAAAGTCCGAATTGCCAAAATCCATCGATCAAGATGCCTTCTCTTGGGTAAATGCTCCATAGTGGGCACTGAAGGTCTTGCCTTGTAACTTGGTTATTGCAGCTGTTTTTGTAGTGAATAGAGAAGTTTGAATCAACTAAATAGAATATCGATTGTCAGTAGTCGATACACAGAAGAGAATTTCAGATCAGTTGATGGAAGTAGTGACTTATTGACGTGTCAGTGTTTGAACATGTATCTGACCTAAGCAAACATCAGCAAATACTCCAGTCAAGAATCCATTCCCAACTGTTAGGTCTACGGGGAGCGCTCGTAGCCCTACAACACTGGGGGGACTTCATTCGACAGCTTCAAATGAGGTTCCCTTGGCTTCAAAAACGGTCTAGGTTGGGGTCATGAGGCTTACTAGCCTTATTCCCTGGGGGCTTTTTCATGAAGGCCATGCTAACTCTTTTGGTGGTGGTCTTTCTGGTGTCTCCATTCAGGGGGTTGGCCTTTGAGGTTGACGTGGTAGCGGTTCGGGAAGTACTTGTTCAATTGTAGTGATCAAGAGTCTTCTTGGCTGTCTCATGTTTAATGGCTGGAGCCACAAAATCATCAATAGTGTTGATTTCAGGTGAAAGTCCATCCTTGAACATGAGTTCACACATAAAGGAAGGCAGGCCCTTAAGGAATGTCTTGGTGATCTGGTAATCATTGGGATATATAGCCATATTGTGGGCATGGTCCACCAGGGTATCATAGAATCCTTGGACGCCCTTCTCTTCACCATATTGTGCTGTGAAGAACGCCACATGGGCATCCTGCATTGTTGTGGGATGTGCAAATCGATCGTACATCCCCAGGATGATTTCTTCAAAGCTCTAGGTGAGCTGTTGATGATTGGTGCTCAACACATGGCGGCAGTACCATTTCTTGGCTTCTCCAGTTAGGAAGCTGAGAACATGTAGGGTGCGCTCCCTGTCACGACCTGGTCCGCCGTATAGCTCAGTCTCGAACATGACCACGAGATCTGTGAGCCAGTTCTCTAGGTCACTGAACCTTAGCTGATGGAGTCGCTATCTGTCTTCCTGGTTTTATTACCAGGAAGAATAACAATCTGTACTGCAAGGTGCTGATGGATAAGTGTGAGAAGGCGTTCGTGCATGGAGCTGCGATGATTATTGGCAGCTTCCATCACACCAGGAATGGGGGATCAGTGGGCAGTTTGGGATGGCATGGAGAAGCCACGAGTAGTGCTTCGCCGGTTAGGAGGACGGGGGCGATGGCCTTTGTCACCTGACAAAGATCTGTCATCTCCTCCTCCACCATTTCCTCTGCCACCATCGTCACCACCATCACCTCCACCATCTTTGTTGTGTCTACTGCCACAGGACATGTGTGGGGGAGTTTCCCTGGCACAATTGGGACAGGGTGGGTTGCAATCAGGTGGGCATGGAGTTTGAGGACATGAAGGTCCTTGGCATCTGTTGTCGCCCTCATCATCACCACCCAGGTCACCAGGGTCTGGCTGGCCACCGGCAGCTTGAGGGGCTTCCCCTTGAGGCCGATCCGGCGGTCGTTGGTCTATGAACCAAATGCCCTCATCATTGATGTTGGAGAATCATCATATGGATAACTCCTCATCACGGGCTATTTGGTAGCTCAAATGGAGTCTCCAGTCATCACTCCTAGGCATTCCACGCCTAGCATTACTGGGGGGTATAACGTGAATGTGGGAGGTGCTGTTTGTTCCGTTTCTCCCAGAGGGCCTGTGAGGGTTGGATGAGGACTCTACAGTCTGTATTCCTTGAGGGGCAGGAGCAGGAGTGTCAAGGATGCATTGGGCCACGGCTTGTCTTCAGGCAAAGTCCACATGAGGCTCTGCTTGTTCCTGTAGTGTGCTCAGGGAATGGAATGCATAATCAAGTGGGTCCACGGAAGGACCAATGTCCTTCTCATGCTGCCCTTGATGAGGTGGGGCCCTGTGACTCGCCTCTTCCAGTATGGGAGTAGGGGGTCGTGATTTCTCTTCTCTCGTTTGGGCAGGCATGGCTCGTTTAGGTTCAGGAGTGGAAGGACAGGAAGATGCCTTCCACTTGTGATAAGTCACTGTCAGGGATGCAAGGAGGCTCATATAAACATCGTTGAATTCCTCAGACATGGGGTGGTCATTACCTAGACTGCGGAAAACGTGTCTAGCTCCCGCTGTTGCTTTGTCCTGTAACTTTCACCTCCTAGCCTCACAAGGGACAGGGAAACGAGCCCAGAGGGCTTGTTCTTCCATGGCCATCATGGTGGTTGATTGTAGAGGGATAGTTCCCTCTCCTGCATCTGTCAGGTCCGTATCTCCCGTCTTAACATCAGGCCATGACAATCCTCCGTCAGGAGTATTTGCTCAATACGTCAGGCAAATAGTTCCTGGCTCCATGGTGGATTTGTCACCCAATTTGGACACGTCCTCAATGGTCACTTTTAGGCTGAGGCCTGTTACCAGTGGTTCCTCATGCATAACGTTGGGCATTGGCTTGGGGAGGCGGTGTGTGTCCTCCGGCCTGTTGCCCTTACCATTAAAGCTAAGCGCTTCAGCAGGGGTTTTTATGGGGGGATAGGGTGAGGATCCAGGCTCTTGAGCTCCCTGATTCCTCATCCTCCATGCGTATGGGATCAGGGTATGCAGTGGGGTATCAGAGTACCTTCCCTGGTTGGTGCCGGAGTGTGACGTGGCACATTCCTTGCGTTGTCCAGGTATTTTGTACGGCGACGGCACCTTTACCTCATCAGGTTGATGCATGGTCATCGTTTGGGGTTGTAAAATGGTGTGGACCATTTCGGGGGTGTCAGATGACTGTTGGAATGGGGACAGAAGCAGGGCAGGGTTTTTTCTCAGGGTATAGCTGTCAAGCCAAGTATAGCAGGAGAGTTCAAAAAAGTGTAAAGGTTGTTGATCCTTTACTAGAACACCTTACCCCACACAAGAACCCAGAACTAGACCAGTATATATTTGGTGTAGCTATGAGTGCGAGTAAGTAGGTAAAAAGTTAACCTACACCTTACATAATAGTACTACTATGTATAGGGCCAGGGTCATTAGTAAACATATGTAAATATCCGTTACATTTTTTCAACACAAGAGGGGACAAGCCCAGGGAATCAAAAGCCTGAAATCTAGAGGCCTTATATACCCCTAGTGAGTTTGAACCTATTTGCTTGCTAGGGCCATCTTTTCTAGGGCCATTTTTGGCAGTTTGATAGATGCCATCTTTTTTTTTTTTTTGACAGTTGCCATCTTTTTTTGATGGTTTATTTTCACCTACCAAACACACAATGATGTCATCAGCTTCAAACCCCCCATATCCCTCACACCACCACCACCACTGTTAACAATGCCACTGTCCCCTTGACACTATGGCCCACTCTGGCAATACCACCTTGACCTCACAGCCTCCCCCCTCCCACTCTGGCAACCCCCCCTCCATCTTGCTGCCTCCTCCCTTGATGTCAGACCCCCCTTCAAACTCACAGCCTCCCCCCTTGAGGGCCCATGTTGCACAATGACACCCAGATGACACCAACCTGATGCAGCCACCTCCCTGACTCCATGCCAACCCCCCCTTCCTCCAATGTGACCACCTCCCCCTCATGCCAAGCCCTCCCCCCCCACGACAATGCTGGCCTGACACTGCAGCCTCCCCCTCATGCCAGGGCCCACCCAATGATGCCCCGATGCTATCTTGTATATATATATCTTTTTGTTATATTTTGTTTTGTTATGTCAATGGCACCAGTGCTGCCCCCCATCTCATATGTGAGCACACAGGGGGGCATTATAATTATATATCTACTTAAAGTTTGTAGACCTGTAAATGGCTGGTCCCAACTGCAAGATGACCAGTTATAACTGGTCATGAACTGGTCCATAAACTGATGTATAACTGACTGTAACCAGTCCTGCAGGGTCCAGTTACAGTGCCATCATAAAATAGAAATTTTATAACTGGTTGTTGCCATAAAAAGGCAAAAAACTGGACCAGACTGGACCTTGAAACACTACATGGAAGTGTGCATAAATTTTGGGTTTTTTCCCCCTTCAATGAGTACATTACACTCCCACATATTCTGGCCAGAATTTCCAGAATTTATCTGGAATTTTCGGATTCCAGTTGTACTTTTTTTTAGTGTATTTCTCACTGTACAGGATAATAGGGTAGTTCACAGTAGCTGTTTCGAGGCTGATTTTGACTTGATTTTGACCTGATTTCAATTCTGATTTCACTTGAGTGTTTTCAAATCTGTTCAAAACCAGCTTTCCAATTTCACAGTCTGATTTCTCTCAGCAACAACTTGTAAGCTCAGCATCCTTGTGGACTTTGAATTCATGGACCTTGGACACAACATGTGATGGTGTAATTGCTGTGTCCTTCACTGCCAGATGGCTAACAATAAACCCTCAGACCTGGAACTTTACAAGGCCCAGCTTGTAGTAGCTTGTGCAAAATGGGAGGGGAAAGCTTTGAAGGCCATTCCCAGGAAGAAATCCAAGGAAAATGTGAATCCTCAGGCTGACATGCATGATGGTGACACAAAGTCAAAGCGCAAGCTGCCTGCCATTGCATAAGTCCCTATCTTCTTAGTCTTAATCTATATATGCGAAGCTTTTCATGCTTGTCAGTTGGTCAAAAGAGGAGAACTGGGACCTCTCCTTCTGCTTGATTGCTATCATTGAGGACAGTGCAGCATATAAGGTGGCTTTGGGCTTTGATAAGGGCAATGTCAGCAATCCATCAAGTGGTGGCAAAAAGCTTGCCAAACAGCATCATTCCATCACTCAGAAGCTGTTTCTTGACCAGCCAGACTCACATTGGTCTTGGGAATGCTCAAGATCTTGACCAGCTGAAGGATGTTGTGCACAACCATATTGGCATGCAAGTCTATTCTTTCTATGATAATTATTGTGATGGCTCACAGTTGGTTTCAGCTTGAAGAGGGACTATTCGACGTATCAAAAGGAAATATCAGAGACAGGCCAGGGGCTTCTTGATAATGGGCAGGAGGATCAGATTATACCTGGAAGTGAGATTGATAACATTTGGAGTATGTGTCTCTCTTTCTATGTATTGCAAATCTTTTTTACACTTCTGGAAATCTAGAGAAAATCCAGAGCAAGTTCCCATGGTATAAGCAGATGCATGCTCTATGGGTGTGAGTCCTGTAATTGACCACTCTACAATTGCTCATAGTGTGACTCCCCTTGATACTTCCATGCTTGCTTGGAATGGTGCAGTATGTTACTGTCTACTCACCTCACTCACACTTCCCTAACATTAACACTAGAAACCTCAAAGTGAATCTCCGAGGTGGGATATTGAGGATGACAACAATGATTTAGGTGGCAAAACCCCTTCCTCCCCTGCTGCCCATCGCTTGAGTGCATCAGCAACACCTCCCTCTAGCCCTGCTTGTGGTACTACCCCTCCTATAACTCCTGCAAAACCTATGACCTCTGTTCTATCTCTTCCCATTCCAATCTCAACAGGAAAGAAGTGGAAAGCCATGAATGAGGTTGTTGCTGAGGTGTCCTCAGCTCACCGTGAAAATGCTCACAAGATTGCAAAACTTTGGTCAGAGGCAAAGACAGCTCATCAAGTGGAGAAGGAGAAGATTAAGCGGAAGGCAGCTAATGAACAAGAGCAGGCTTGTCTTGAGTATAAGCATCAGGAAGATGAAGCCCAGCATGCACATGAGCTCTGCATGCTTCAGCATCAGTTCGAGCTGGAGAAATTTCATGCAAGTCTACAGCATGCTTCAGCAGGTGTTGCCCCCATGCCAACTGTGAGTGTGTCTGGTCATGTCTTTACCCCTGTCCAGCCACCTTTGGGCTGGGGCTGCATTGATCCTGCTCTCCAGTAGTAGTTGACTGCTATGGTGATACCCCCCTTTGTGCTATTCTGTGTTACCTTCATTCATTACCCTCTACATGTTCTTTGTGCAACCCCCCTTCACTCTTTATCTTCTAGTCATAATTATTTTTATTATATTTCAGGTCAATTGTGTTTCCAATCATCCAGAATAAGTGAAGAAGTGCTTTGTCCTTATTAATTACTTCCTGAGAATTGAGATACCTCTTGAGGTATAGTTCTGCCAGTGCCCCAAGATAAACATCACTTGGAGATATTGAGGCATCTTCAGCAAGAGAACTGCCAGAAGAGGAGGAAGAACTTGAGGAGGAAGAAGAGGCAGATTTAGAAGAAGAGGCAGCAGATTTAGAAGAAGAGGTAGATGAAGTAGACATGGAAGAGTGTTCTGAGGAGGAAGACAAGGATGAGGTACTAGATGATGAGGATGAGTCATTTTGGCCATTAAACTGGAAAGGTTGGGCCTCTGTCTCTGCAATCAGATTAACAAGGAAAGCTCTATGAAGTGCATCTGCAGCCTGCTGTCACTCAGTTGTTGTGGGCATAATTATTCCACCATTTGAGACCATTGCTCTGTTCACTTATATATTTGAGTAGACAATGTGATGATATGATGTAACACTTTATTTGAAACTCCGAAATCATGATTTCAATTCTAGGACAGAGTTGAAACCTGGTTTCAGGTTGGTTTTGGAGCTTTTGATATCCAGATCAGAATTGAAATCAGGTCAAAATCAAGTCAAAATCAGCCTTGAAACAGCTACTGTGAACTACCCTAATTCCAGTTTAAATAATTAGACTGGAATTTCCGGAATATACCTGAACCAGGAAAAACTGAACTAACCGAGCTAACTGGATGCATGTCACATGGCCACAATCGCCACTGTGATGCATTGTGACTGCCAGCTCATGTGTTGCCACCCACTATCACGGTGACTGCCTCCCACTCCCCTCCCCTCCCCCCCTCCCCCTCCCTCCCACTAGCACAACATGTGGGCCTATGGCCCCCATGGTAAGTATTTTAAGATCTATTTCATCTTTATTTAAAACTAATCAAATATATATTTTTCTCTTTCAGTTTTTGTATGCAACAATGCACTGCCCCTCCTCCTCACTTAGCTGGGAGGTGGGGGGCTTCATGGGGTGAGGGAAGGTGCCAAGGACCTCCCAGATGCTGCCCAACAACAACCACCAGTGCTGCCTCCCCTCTGCTGCCCCGGCCCTAGCCGAGTGCTGCCAGTGCTGCCTCCCTTCCGACCGAGCACCTACCGCTGCTGCCACATCACACCCACCAACCCAGCACACTCCACCATGTCATCACCCACCGACCCAGCACCCTCCCCCAGCCAGGGACAACTCCCACCAACACACAGGACACACTGGGGGACAAGGGGACATGCTGGGAGGGAGGGGACATGCCAGGGGATGGGGGATGGGCCAGACGCAACACCCAGCATGACTAGGAGGGAGGGGATGTGCTAGGAGGGAGGGGGGATGACACCCAGCACAATGTGGCAGGGGAAAAAGTCCAGTGGAGGTTCAGGGACTCTGGTTGTCAAGTTGCGATAGGCATGGTAAGTGTAGACAGAAAGGGTAAATAAGAAATGAAAGAATGAGCTGTAGGCTCGAATAAGAAGGAAACATGAGAGTTGCGATGCCTGGAGATGCATTCAAAGAGAACATGAGGCTTGAGAAATGATCAACAAAACTTGCTAACACAATCAATTGGATCACATGTCGAGACCGTCGAACTGAGAACATCGATGAGGGAGAGGAGAAACTGTAACAAAAGGATTCAAAATGAAAACTGGGAGTTCTCTTTACTGAGTTAAAGACTTTAAAGTGATGAAATGGGGAGAAACAACACAGAAATCACTGAGAGACTTAAGGACTTGAATACTCAGCTTGAGAATCTACACCTTTGTGTGCAGAGGTCTTGATAACTTGGAGAAAACCTTAGAGGGACTCGAGAAATGTGGGGAGAAACAAAAGTGGTCCCATTTGAAAGGTGGGGAGACACCTAAATACAATCTGGGAGTAGTTACAAATGAAAAACTGATCACGCACATTCTCTCACACCATCAGGGCTGAGCAACCTGAATGATAAACTACAAGAGAAGCTAGAACGTTGATGCTGAGGAATACAGATAGAGTCCAAGATAAGATCATTGATCTCAAAGCAAATGGTAGAAGGGTGGTGTAGTCGAGTCCTCATCTCGGGGTTTCATGGACTGGGAATGACTCAGGGAGAGGTTCATCGTTGGGGTTCTCTATTGACTGTACATCACCCATCCCCCAGCAAGCGCGGAGAACACCCAAACGACACCTTTCAACCCTACCACCTAGTCGTTCAGCCCATTGAGTTGTATTTTGACATGCTGAAGAAGCCATGATGAGCATTTTTGATGTGTTGTTAAAGAGTGGTAAGAGAACATGATAAGAAGGTCATTAATTAATGGGAAATAAAGGATTCCAGAACCAAATGCTTGCGTCAGAAGTGTGACTGTCAGTACATCGTACCAAGGAAGCATGGAAATCGATGGATCTTGTGTTTGATGGGTCAAGGCAAGATGGAGTTGTCGATGAATGGGTGAAGGATGGGAAGTGAACTGTAGAAGAGAACAACAAAAACTTCAGCATGAAACATAAAAAGAATCAAAGTCATTAAGGATCTGTATGACTGCCCAGAGGCATCACTGCAAGAGGAGAGAGATCGTGAGAATTCCCCAAGAACGGGAGAGCTGATGAATGGGGCACTCAACCCTTCCACAACAACTAGGAGGGGGGACATGCCAGGGGGCAGGGGGATGTGCTCAAAGGGAGGGGGACGTGCCAGGACCAGGGGAACATGTGGGGGGATGGGGGGATGGGGGGATGCACCAGATGCAACACCCAGTGTGACAGAGCACCCCCACCACCAGGCATGGGGAAGGGGGGGACAGGGAAGAGGGGCAATGATGGTGATGTGCTGCACCATGCCCCCCTCCCCCCCTCCCTTTGATTTTATTTCCTATATATATATATTATTTATACTCTACTTCAATTAATATAGATACCACTCTGTCAGAGCAAGGGGACACACCAGATGCACGACCACATGACACCCAGGACAACAGAGCACCCCCCACCACTGCTGCGGGCGACTGCTCGCACTGTGGAGGGGGGTGCAAGGGGTGAGGGTGGCTCCTCAAAAGTGAGTCTAGAATTTCTGGACTCAAGTGGAATTTCCAGAATACATGGAGAAGTGTAAATTACAGCATGGGTGCATTGATGTAACTTGCCCTACAGGGACAATTTAATGGCATCTAATAGAGTAAATGTCTTTGGTTTTCCTTTAATCATTCTTCTTCTGTGGGTTGAAGGTTAGGGTTTAAATATTAGAGGGCTTAAATAAGCACTTATTGGAAGCACCTATCAACTTTTATTGGGGAGACAGCAATATGTAACTTTACTGCCTAGGGCAGCATGTCTACAAGGGGCTCTGGGACCTCTAAGGAGCCTTTTCTGATTGCTGCCTGCCTCCCTTGCCATCCTTGCCAGCATGCAGGTCTGCCCCTACCCAACTCTAACTCAATTCTGATTAAGGCACTCTCAAAATATTGTCCATAGACCTTGACCATTCCTGGAACACATCCAAGTGCCAAGTGGCCCCCAAAGGTGAGACTCTCTTTACCTTCACTGAATCACTGCCCACCCTGCAATAGTGTGGCAGCTGATAACAGATTGAGAAACGATGCCCTTCCTAGGTCAAAATTTACCCAAATTCCAGCCAGAAAGGTGTTGGCATTTCCCATATCAGACACAGCAGGCTGAAATATTGCATTGCAGATTCTCCCACACAAATCACCAGGCAATGGTTCCTCTAGCTAACCAGAGGTTTGGCTATTCATGATGACTAGAGGCCAGGTGGCATCATTAACCTGAGGTCCCATAGGGTCCTGACACTCCCAGCTCAGGGTGAGATCACCACACTGTAACCAATGAGTACCATGAGCTTGATATCAAATGCACCTGCCTGAAACATCAATCATATTGTGAGGAAGACCCTTGACCCATCTACCCTTTGGTGGCTTTTAGCAGTGATGCAACCCCATACCATTCACAAGCAAAGACTTTCATTCACTCAGCTATCACCCCATGACTTCTTCTCAGCTCACAGCCACCACAGCTCATCAGGTCACACTTCATGGCAGTTGTTTTCAGGCAGTTGCTATTTGCCAGGCTCCAGAGGCATTTCAACTCACCCATGTTTAGCTCATGCTCACTAGCAAGTCCTTTCACTTACTATTCACTGACCTCCATGGCCCCTTCATCATGCCCACCCATGCCATTCAGGTGTAGAAGTGACATGTATTTATCCTGAATGCTCAAGACTCTGTCTATGACTATATATATCCACAGCCCATCACAACCCCAAAATTCAAAGGGTGTCCTGATGAAGTTCATGCTGAAGTTTGGTCACTGTGGCTGACAGTTGTGATGATTTTTGCAGCTAACTTCAGCCTACCAAGATGGGCATGTGTGAAGAATCAGAGGTGACAATTTGCAGCCAACTTCAATCCATCAAGGTAGGCAAGTGAAAATATCAAAAATGAACAAGTCTCAAGCATTGAAAGGTTATCTATGTGACATGTTTGTTTTACTCTGGGTCAGGGACTGCTCAGAATAAACCATCTCCTGTCTGTGGATTGCAGGAGTGGAAGGTAAATGCTAGAACAATGCTATATCACTAGGATACAATCACAGCTCCCAAACAAACAAACAACAACCAACGAGAAAAGGGAGATAGTCAAGAGTTGAGTTAGTGTTACTGCAGCTGGGTGTTTTTGCTAACTTGGGAAGGAAATAGCATAAATTCTGAAAATATTAGAGGAGCTAGATCATGTGAGAAGTCGATGAGTCCTCTGCCAACTCTAAGCGATTCGATCATGGGTTCCTGAGTTATTTAACCGACTCGAACAATGACTCATCAAGTCATCTCCCCAAGTCAGTTATATAACTCAGGAACAGATGATCGGATCGCTTAGAGTTGGCAGAGGACTCATCGACGTCTCACATGATCTAGCTCCTGTAATATTTTCAGAATTTATGCTATTTTTTTCCCAAGTTAGCAAAAACACCCAGCTGAGCTGCAGCAACACTAAGTCGAGTAGTCAAGCAGTGTCACACTGATATAGCAGATGCCCAAGAGAACATGACTAGTGTCTCTGGGCGATGTATTAACATTTATATACTACTGTACATGAGGTAGCCATGCCTGTACCATGAATTGTCAACAGGTGCTGTGGTAGGGTCATTTGGCCTACTTGCCAACTTACCCATTCCACAGAGTTTATTCCAGTTCCAATAATATTGCAGATAAATGAAGGTGACAGTATACTTTTCATTTTAGCTTATTTCTATCAATATTTGGTGTTACTAGTGTTTTGAGGTCAGGTTACCTTAACCAAAAATAACCGAGACCAAACTGAACCATAACCAAAGCTGACCAAACCTTTGGTCACAGTCAGGGACTCAGACCAGTAGCACAGTCAGGTCAGAGGTACATTATTAGCCCAGAGAGAACTGGTCACAACCACCTTTCATACACATAGTTTGTTTGTATCTACACTTTATACAACATTTATTATACTAATATATAAATGAATAAATACTCAAAAGTAATATAAATGGGGTGAACCCAGGTAAAAAAGGGCAAAAGGCAAGTGGTATAAATACCCTGGGGCTGCGCACCCCAAACAAAGAAGTGGTGCCACTTACAAACATCACTCTGTTTGAGGTCACAAGTGAAGGATTGAGTGAAGGTGAGTGAATTGACTAGGGGGAAGTGAGCCAGAGTGGCAGGCCTTTTATATCTTTCTGGAGTGTGCACAGACCATCTCCAGAAAGTATAAATAGAGGGCCTGTTTGGCACTGGCACTCATTCTTCCCTTCCCCCACTACTCTACTATACATCTCTACTCTAACTCTACTGCTCTATACTGTGTGTAGTCTACTATGGGGAGACTATGGTAGTGTTAGAGTAGTGTAGTGTAGTGTGTGGGGAGGTTATGATAGTATGTATATATGCTGGAGTAGACTAGCTTCTAACACACTCCCATGACCAACTTGAACACCAACAACATCAACACAGCACCTCCACCATGCCAGCAAGCCACTGCTCATAGGGTGAGTGCATGTTGTTAATAATGGTGATAGTGGGCACAACGGTGGCAATGATACACCTGTGGGGCAACAACGACACCTCAGGGACAACAATGACACCTGGGGGACAATGATGACAATGACAATGATGGCAACAGTGCCAACAATGAACAACAAACAATGCCACCTGCACCCAGCATCACAAGCATCTACTCATGGGGTGGTTCACAGGTGGGGAGGAACGACAATGACAATGGCAATGACAATGGTAGTGACAATGGTTAGACAATGACAACAATGACAAACAACACCACCTGCACCCAGCCTCATGAGCAACTGCTTGTGGGGTGATTCACAGGTGGTGAGGAACAGCAATGACAATGGCAAGGCAACACCTAGCAGGGGACAACCAAGACAATGGGGAGGACAACAACAATGAAGATGACAACAACAAAGACAACAATGATGACAAAAACAACAAAGACAACAACAATGATGACAACAACAAAGATGACAACAACAACAACAATGAGTAATTCATTAATTACTATACTTAGTTACTTTACATAGTACTAGTAACTGGTCCTGACCAGAGCCAAACCGGTTCTAACTGACTCTGACCAAGTTCAGTTGGAACTGACCCTAACCAGTTTTGTAGCTGATGTGACTGCTGCTGACTGGTTAGCAGTGGCTCAGTTAGGTTAATGAGTGATTTGAATCAAGTGCAAACTGGTTACAGTTCAGTTATGGCAAATTATTGCTGAAAACTGAACTTGACTGAACTTTAAAACACTAGGTGTTACTGATTCTGCTAAGTTGAAGTATAATTTAGCAAGTTATTCCCTCCCCTTGTGACACATTAATCATGCATCCCTTCATGATTCTGGGCTTCCTCAGGCTTCCACCTGACAGCTCCACACTCAATGTGAGGAAGCAATCTTGATTCCCATTTCACTATTTAATGTACCCTTTTACTTCTGGCTAGTCAACATACAACTCAATGGGCCAACCAGCTGGACAGTAGGGTCAAGAGGCTTTGCTCAAGTGCTCTCCACACTTGGAGGGAGGTCTTTACACTGCCCCACCTTTCTTATCAGACTCCACTTGGACTCCACTTGGACTACTTGGACTCCACTCAGACTCCGATCGGACTGGCTCGGACTGGTCCATCAGCCAACTCCCTGCCAATGTTCAGTCCCAGTCCCAGTCCAATCCGAGTGGAGTCCGAGTGGAGTCCGAGCCAGTCCTCGGAATTCCTAGGAGAGTCCGAGTGGAGTGCACTCGGAGTGCTCAGACTGGCACATGACCACTATTACTAATATAAAAAGATTGTTGCAAGCAAGAATGGAACCAAAGTATTGGATGTGTATCTTACATAATCATCAGACAATATAACCACTAGGCAATAGTGGCTTTTGATTTTTGTATCTACTGGCACCATGTACCGTTGCCACGCTGCATGTGACAAAGCACACAGCTGCGTGACTGCCAGCTCATCACCACTTCCATCCACCACCACCACCACCATCACCGCCTCCCTTCCACCTCTCTCCCTTCCTCCTCCTTCCCTTCCTCCTCCTTCCCTTCCTCCTCCCTGCACTGCCCCCCCCTCATCAAGACACACCTCACCATTCCCACGCGTGCCACCTCGCTAAGCCACCATCCGGGGAAACCGCATTGGGCCCAAATGACGTTCATCATCGTCTGGGCCCTACATAACTTTTTTTTCATATTTGTTATCTTCTTTTTTAGTAGATTACTAATGCTTTTTTTTCATCTATTTTAGGTTATAACTATGTTACAACCACAGGAAGGCCAGGGAGGGGACCAGGTACATGGACAGGGACAACGACAGCCAGGGGGCAAGGAAGGGACATGCCACGTCACCGCTGCGAGCTGCTGCTCGCAGGGTGATGAGCAACTGAATGATGCCCATGCCGCTCTGCAGGGCAATGACCGACCAAACAAACAAACAACCAAAGGACAGAAACAGAGGGGCAGGAAAAGGCAGACACCACCGCTGCCCCCGACGACAAGGATGGAGCCCTGATGAGCAGCATGGCACCTGCCCCCAGCCTTGCAAGCCACTGCTCATGGGGTGGATAGCAGGTGCTAGTGGCAGATGGCAGACGATGGGGGAACAGACAGCGAGGCGGACAGGGAGAATGGGCAGCAGGGGACACGCTGACGGCCACCACCACCACAGCACCCCATACTGCCATTGCGAGCCACTGCTTGAGCAGTGGAAATGGGGGGCGATTGGGTGGGGCTGACAGGGAGACAGGGAGCGGGAGGGGGAGGGGCAACAATGGCTAGACCAAGGACAGCACCCAACACTGAGCCAGGACCCAGGGGACTGAGAGGGATGCATCAGGACTGAGGGGGATGCATCAGGACTGAGGGGGATGCATCAGGACTGAGGGGGATGCATCAGGACTGAGGGGGATGCATCAGGACCAAGGGAGATGCACCAGGACCAAGGGAGATGCACCAGGAGGGGGGGGGGATGCGCTGGGGGACAGGGAGATGCACCACACACGACCCAGCACAACAGAGCACCCCCCACCACAGCTGCGAGCAACTGCTCGCAGGGCAGAGGTGAAGTGCAGTAGGCGAGGGCAATGGATGGGCACAGGGAAGGGGGGGGCAATGACAGTGGCGCGACGTGTCCCCCTTCCCCCCTCCCCCTGTCATTTTCTTTCATATATATATCTGCGTTATTTAGACTCTTTTAATTAATATAAATACCACTGTCAGAGTTGCAGGACCCCCAGCACGACAGAGCACCCCCCACCAGGGAGGCATTTAAAAAGAATATGTATATATATAATTTTGTATTACATCAATTGACTCTAATTAAATAGAATTATGTGACTTCAATGAAAAATATGAATAAAAACTCACTATTCTATAAAATTTGAGTAGAGTCCGAGTGGAGTCTGAGTCAGTCCGAGTGGAGTCCAAGCCAGTCTGAGCCTACTAATCCACTTGGACTACTTGGACTCCACTTGGACTGACTCAGACTGACTCGGACTCCGAGCAGACTGCTTGAAGTCCAATAGGACAGGTGGGGGAGTGTAAAGTCTTGTTTCCCCATGATCTCTCTTAACTTGAAGTCGTATCTGCCATGGTTCACCTGAAAGCACTGGCAGTCCCTCTGTGTCACTGTCATTACTATCACTGCTGTCACCAGGATTGTTTATGTCTACTAGGTGAACTTCCCCCACAGAACCTGAGCTTGAACGTAAACATGATGATGGCACTCAGCTTGAAGCCGCTGTGGAGGAATTCCACAATCTGTGCTTACTTGTTACCGACAATCTGACATTTAGAAAATTGTCACTACCAGATCATACTGCAACTGTTTGCAGCTACCTAAATTATTACTGAACTGTGGGCATGAAATTACCAATCAGGGACCAAATTTCCTGCTCCACTCGATTTTATGCATATCTTACATCAGCAACTTGGAGGAAGAACCACCAGTGTGTGAACTGTTTGGCTACAATTGGTTTGATTTGGCAGTTAGCTTCATGTCAGACTTTCAAAAAACTGCTATGGGATGTTGGTTCCATGTCTGCTTTCAATGAATTCAAGCTGGGCTCAGATCACAAGCTGGCTAGTTGTTTACAAAAGTTGGTCAAGGCAGGCTCATTCCACGCATTAATGAGTGCGTATAATCAGGATCCACCTGCCAGTGGGCCACGTTTCCAGACCTTGCTGGCGAGGTGTGGCGATGTGCCACCAGGCTTATATCACAAGGACACCATTGATGAGTTCCACAATCTCCTGGTTAGCACCCTCATGATGTATGTTGGGATGCTCCAGGCCCTCTTTTCACTCATGGAGAAGCATGAGGAAGTGCAGCAGCTGAAGGAAGTAGCAGAGAAGCAGTGTGTGGTGGAGAAAAATCTTGTGGAGAAGCAAAGGCTTGTCATGGATCAAAGGCTTGGTGCAAAGCAAAGGCTTTCTGTGAAGCAAAACCCTGCAAATGTGCAACAGGATGAAGGGCAACAGCATGTGGAAGAAGTAGTACATCTGGATCGACAGGCACATGAGAAGGCATGGGAAGAGGAGAATTCTCGACTCAAGGAGCTGTGTGATGTTGCAAGCATTGTGTCTCTTTTGGCTCGACTACTTTCCTGCATTCTAAATTCTCAGGCCTTTCAATGTCATCTTCAGTTTCTGGATTCTGCAAGGTCACCGTACCAATTGTTGTTATTACCGGACCTTGAGTGACAGGAGTTTTATCTCAACTTTGCAGCAAAATATCAGATTCAATCTGTGAAGCTGAGCTGTTGGGGGAAAGGCAAAGGTTGTAAAAGCGGTATGAATGATGCTGAGGGCATTCATGGTAATAACCACACTGCTTTGGCAAAGGAAGAGGAGGAAACAGATGCCAGGGCTGATGACAAGGAGTTAGAGCAATACTGTTATGATGTGGACATTGATGGCCAGGCTTCTGTGGTCTGTGGATGGCTGAAATCCCTTGTCTGCCACTACACTTTGAAAGGGATTTTGGAGCAAAAGTGTACCAAGGGTTCACAATCTGGCTCTGATATTCAGATATGTCTCGTCACTGTGCAGGGCCAACAACAGCTGGTCTCAAACTGGCCAACAATGAAGCAGACAATCTTGTCCGCTTACCCACCTGCCAATGCCACCTTCACTGAAAAAACTATTTGGTGCTTGAGGAGCATATACGGAAACTGACTGAACATACCACTGAACCTACCAAGCACCAGAGAATCCCTCCCATATTCTTGATGTTCAGAAAGCTTATTGATTCCCAGGAGGTGTAGTGGCATTTTGTGATGCATTGTGAAGCTGCATTAGCTGCATTCTCCAAGCATGGATCACTGGCTACTTGCAGTTTACCTGGTGCGGAAAAGGCAGCCCTGGAGCAGCTTGCAATGGTATTTTAATTTTGTCCCACCTGTCTTCATTGATTTCTCATTACTACAATGCAGAGTCTGAGTTCAAAGAGACTGGCAGTTTCTAAGCCTTTGTGTCCTGCATGCTGGGACTTGATGGAGGTGATGAGAGGTGATGAGGTCAATCAATTTTCTGAAGGCTGAACTTGAACGAAGTTCAACTTGAAGTTTGCCATCTTGAACTGTCACCATTGCCAGTCCATATCACTCTCTACTTTGTGGGATAGCCAGGTCTGACTGTTTGTCACCCATGTCATGGTACTAGAAATTATTGGGTTTCACTTCAAGTTGTCATCTCAATGTTGAGGACTTGTAAACGACTCCAAGTCAGGCTTCATCAACATCCATTGGACTTCTGCATCAGGTACTATTCAATCAGCCAAAACCTTGCACAAGGATTCCTGAAGCCAAATGTGGAGGACCTTAAAATTTGGTCATTGTGCCCTTGTCTTGTTCGTACCTGCAATTCTAATGGATATCACCAGACTCATCAACTTGAAGATGTCTAACATTTACAACTCCTGAGCTGCTAAGATACACTAACAAGAGCAGTAAGTTGTTTTTTATGCTTCTACCTGAATTCCTCACTGAAGATGTGTTTTCAGAGCACATTACAGTGACAGGCAGCAAAGTTACAATGCTTCTTTTTGACGGAACTTATTTTATCACCAGTCCTAACCAAAATTGTATCCCAAAACCTCCTCTGGGCAGTAATCGTAAAATATTTTTGCGTGAAGACAGCCTTTATGGAGATGACGATCCTACTTGTTGGCCACAGCCATACAACACTGTTTATTGTCATCATGGTGCTATTCCCCGTCCTGGTTCCCTTTCTGCACATGCAGTGATGTGGTGTAAGCCAACAATGGATCATTTCATACCCTACTCACATCCTATGCTATCTATAAAATTGACTGAGCTCCAGTCTTCAGTTTCACTTCTGTTTTCCCACATCACCAAATATATATCATGCACCCCAGGATCCCAGGTCGCTTCTATGTTAGGTCCATTAATGAAAATGTTACAACATGTACTTCCTTGTCTAGAGTCTCTATGGATGAATTTCAGACAGATGTCATTCAGCATGACTGACGTTCAGAGGTGTTGGCTCAAGATTACTGCAATCCTCGATTACATGACAGTCTTCAAACCTTGGATGGACTCCACAGCAGTGCACAATCCACCACATCCAGTTGCAGACACTGTAGGGGTTTTCACAATGGATGTTTGTGTTGCACAAGACTTCTTCCATGCTGGGCTTCCATGCTGGCTTATAAGACCTGCATCGGTTTGGTCTGATATAAATATTTGGGAGGTCATTTCACTTTGGTCCCCCGCTGATTACCTGGTCCTCCAGCCACACTGCATCTATTGCCCCCCAGTGTATGTAGGTCCTGCAATGGGACCTGAAAGGTATCAGGCCATCTTGAGATTCGCTCATGGCTTTCTCAGGTACCTGGACCTGTTTAGTATCCCTATTGATAGGGAAGATGCTCCTATCTCATCAGTTTTGGATGTGGGTTCACATTCGTCAGCCTGCTCATCAACCTATTGTGCAGGTTCCAAGTCCATGCCTGATCTGGGTAATTGATCATCTGTCATTAAGATTTGAGAGAATTGGAGTAGAGGGAAGACACCATATGAGGGTATGGGAACTTGAATGAATGTATGTCACAGTGTATGAAAAGTCTGACTTCTTGAACATGTTGTCTCTGACCTGACCTACAGATCACAAGAGGAAGGAATGGGTGCCAATGGGCCAGAATAAACTTTTACACTACGACAGTCCTATGATGCCACTACCAATTCCCATCTGGTGCAACACATTGCAAGCTGTTGATCATGATCAGCAGCCTCTATCTTATAACACATGTTATCTCTTCCCTGAAGCTGCACTTTTTGCATCAATAAATGAGTCTTGTCATGCCAAATTCTTTGTGACGTGGACTGCCATTTGACCTGCCTGCATCTACTGAATAATTTCTGTTCAGAGTCAGGCCAAACCCTTATTCAACCAACAGTGGCATGATTTCCTTTTAGACAGGCTTCTTTCCCTCAGCAAGGAGTCGAAGCTGGTTTGCCGATGTGAAGAAGTCACATCCATCTTTGCAGGTGCTTTGGATGACCTCCATCTAAATTTGCATGCCCCAACATCCAATCACTTCCCTGATGTGCCATTAACCGAAGCCCAAGGTATACTATGGGAATTGACAGAGCTCAATTTCCATTTTGAGCTTCTAGCTCTTGACAAATGTGCATCATCATGTAATCAAGATGAGGATGAGTTACAGGAAATGGTCTTAAAGTGTTTTCCTGAGTCTGACCTTCTTCATGCTGATCCCAAGCTTGCAAATGCTGGCCTGCAATCTGTGCATTGGCAAGTTAGGCTGCCATACATACTTGCCTTGAAGGAATTACTTTGTGACTGGGAAGGCCTGAAACCAACACCTGTGATACTACCCAATCTAGCTTTGCATGGCCTCTACACAAAATTGGACATCCAACAATTGGAGCACAGTATTGCACGATTTTACATGCAATCTTTCCTTTGGTTCTTTGGCCATGCTGCGATGGTCCCTACACAACTGCCATCATACTAGTTACATATTATTCTATTTGCAACCCTCCTGTTGTGTGCAGTCATTAGATTGAGTTGTAACCTGTTCCTGGTAATATGATTGGAATGATCCTGTGTTTTGAGCTCTGAGATCTGCAGTGACTATGTTTTTTGCATGATTTGCACTTGGTTTCAATTAGTTACCAACCCAGTTTTAGTAATTTACATGTGTTGGCTGCTTAGTAATTCAAGTTGAACTTCCAGACTGAGTCACAATTCGAAACCACTCTACTTTTCAACTTGGAACCAGTTGTTCAAGAAGTTGAATGTTCGAGCTGGTGTGGCATTTTCTCTTCCATTATCAATCTGTTTTTCTTCTGTGACACCTGGTTTGACTTTCAGTCACCTGCATCAAGTTTGACTCTTCGTCACTCAAGTGGTTCTTTGAAGCTGAAAGCCCAGCAGACCTCCTTTAAGTTTTGAAGCTGCACTCACTGGCTGCAAAGAAATGACAGAATCGGCAGAATTCTGTACCACAAGTGCCTTTTTCAGTGATATACCTTGGAGAACAGATGTCCTCACAACTCCTGGTGGTCTCCATAAACTTGATTTGGTTTCTGACATCCCTGTGAGTTGAATCAGGTTCTGATCACCCCCTGCTTTTGCTTAACTAGAGATTTTGTACCACTGGAGGCATACTTGGCTGTAGTTCATAAGCAGGAGGACAACATGTGCCCTTCCAAGTCAACCTCAAACTACTTTCCAGGATTTGGGAAGGTGAAGTTGTTGCAGATGTTCTGTTCCATGGGCATTGTGCCTCCAAATCAGTTCAACACACTTTTGAAGGAATTTTTGAAGTATCGCCTGCTGGATGTATTTGCTTTCGTCCATGGTACAGCATCAGAGACCAACACCAAAGCTAGGGGGAAAGTGCCTTTTACTGATAAATTAGTGCATCTCTTCATATCTACAGAAACTTTTCAGTTGAAAAATATGCCTGCTAGGGCCATGCAACCATGGAGGACTGGCCGAAGGTTGTCGACAATGCAATCAGATGTATGGAATCTGATAGAGCATCATCTGTGCTTAATACCACACCGGAGACTGGTCATGATCAGCTCTCTGCTTGCTTTGAAGCAGTTTGCCATGTGACTGGGGACATGCATAGGGCAAAGATAATGCAGAACGTTGCTGCCACTGCATTCCACCTCTGTTACCTACTCCAAGTATGTATCTTTCCCCTCATGATGTTATTTTCCCATCATCTATGCTATTAGGGTAATGTGTATTTGCCACAAGACAAGAACCAGCTGAAGGAGGAGCTTAGAAAGTAAGTGTGATCATATGATTTTGTAAGGGACTTTCATTCATGTTCACAATGTCTTAGATATGGCATCTCAGTAGATTGCTCAAAATTTGACATTGCACCAGAAATGTTACAAAACCCTTTGGTTGTTGCCCTTGCTGTTTTGCTGCTATTTCTCCTTGTTAATTGACCACTAACAAACACGTCTGTGGGAATTTTTTTTTTTTTTGAGATGCAAGGGCAGTCACCGGTCCATCAACTATTTGTTAATGGTATTGTAGCTCTGGAAAGGGTTTGGTAACCAACAACCCACTGAGATTAACACCATCGAAAAATGGCTATGGAGGACCTTGTTTGATATTGTCTTGACGAATGCAACTGTAACAATTCTGGGCTTGTTAATGACAGTGTTAACTGATATCTCTGCGATGGGCTTATATGATGTGGATGCCAATCATGGAAATTGGTTCCTAGCTGGTAAGATATTACTTTTCTCATCAAGAACCACTGAGCTAATTTTTCAGACATTTGAGTTCCAGTTACTGCACCTGAGACTCAAAAGTCACCTGCAATTGCCCAGCAAGAGGAGAGGAAGAGGAGGAAAGTGGGGATGATGAGACACACCACCCTGAAGGACGCCCTATTGGACCCAGCAATTCTGTTGATGATCCAACCAGTAAACATACAAACAAGGATGCCGGGAGAACTGACACTGGCAAAGGCAGAGAGCACGTCACAGGGACTGATGACTGCAGGAACGAAGATGGTGTGAGTGGTAGCAGCAGACAGGTGTTGAGCAGTGGCAGCATCAATGCAGATTCATCCAATGAAGAAGAGGGAGAGTGTCCCACCACAAACATGATTGGAGGTTGTTTTGGTGGTTCTTCAGATCGCGCAATTAAAGATGTCAACATGAATGGAGATCATGCCAGGAACGAAGAAGATGAAACCGGGCGAGAGGCCATGGGGGAAGAAAGGATCCCTAGCACCATGAACATGGAGGCAGGACATCCTGGTCCCATGGATGTAGACATGCAAGAGGATTCTCCTTCGACCCACAATGAGAATGGGGGTGATCCAGAGGCCAATGCAACAATGCCCAATATTGACACAGATGTAGGGCATTCTGGTCGTACCATGGGAAACAATTCTCCTTTGGAGCACAATGGGACCTGAGGTGATAAAGCGGGCAATGCAAGGACGCCCACACCCTCTGAGGACAAGAGCAGCAGCGGCCAGAAATGAAAAAACCCAACATGTGAGGCAGAAATAAGGAATAAAGACCAACCAGCCCCTCCACTGGCAAAATCAAAACTGAAACCAATGCCAAAGTCAAAGTTAGAGCCAGGATTAAATCTGAAATCCCAAGCTCACCTAATCAAGCATAATTACTTTGAAGAAATAGAATTTGGGGGCACTACCAGACTCATTGATATGATCGACTTGACCCAAGATATGGTTAATTTGTTGCTTCACAGCAACACCATTTATTAAATTTCTTGACAGGCGAAACCTGAAAGAATGGACCTGTCAACAACTACAAAGGCACAAGAAATTATATGTGCAACAACCATGGAATAGATTATTGGTAGTAGGATACTTGTAGTCTGAAGACAGTGTTTTACAGTCCCCCACCTATTCCAGTTGGACTCCCCAGACTCTGGAAAGTCCAGGTGAATTCTGGAAATTCCAGGTGGATTCTGGTTTGTTCAAGACTGTAATTTGTGGGGTCAAATAAACAAGAACTTTGCAACATGAAGTTAAAAATAAGATGTCTCCAGCCAGGATTGAACCCTCAACCTCTAGATTACAATTTACAGATTTTTCAACAACTTAACAGGTAAGCCATAACACCTTTATTGGTATAGGATATTATTGTTACATTATTACCTATTTACACAATAAAATGCATTATGTAAGAGTGGTGGGATGGGGTTTGGTAAAGCTGATCACACAAGAGTACACAAGACCACAATATATAGTGACTGGTACAATGTAGTGTTGGGATTATGTATGCAAGAGTATACAGGCAAGCCAAGGCAGTTAACATGCCTGGGGAATATTGCCAGAATATGCTAAGTCATATTAACACATGTGTTAAGCTAGGACAACACTAGGGTTAGGGCTAATCCAGATTAACCATAACCCTAGGGAATGGACAGTTAACACATGCTGCAGAATTACTCATGCTGCAGCATGTCTATGATAGGATAGGCCAGATGTAGCCATGTCTATCATAGGCTATCAGAGACAGAGCCTGGGATAGAGTGTCTTAGACACACCCTGCAGGAAGTGTAAGACTTCCAAGCCATAACAGCATATCTATAGGGGAAATTACAAAGTTAATGAACATTAGCTATTACTGGAGTCTATGTATGAGGGAGTCTGCCACAGGGAGGAATGTTATTATCATCTCCTACAAGATGTGCAATATTTATACTACACAGTTAGGAGGTATAGTGTAATGCACTCCTATAATATATAAAGGAGGTATTCTGTAATAGACCCCTGTACCAGTTAATAATGGAGTAACTATGTCATATCCCCTATAACAGTGTCAATAATAGTGACATATGATATCATGGCTTGGTAAGTCCTAGACTTCCTGCAGGGTGTGTCTTAGACACTCTATCCAAGGCTCTGTCTCTGATAGCCTATGATAGACATGGCTATATCTGGCCTATCCTATCATAGACATGCTGCAGGATGATTAATCCTGTAGCATGTGTTAACTGTGGATTCCCCTATATGTCTCTGCATGTGTTAACCTCTGTTAAGCATGTGTTAATATGACTTAGCATATTCTGGCAATATTCCCTAGGCATGTTAACTGCCTTGGCTTGCCTGTATACTCTTGTATACATAATCCCAACACTGGGTGTCCTGGTCACATCCCCTGTGGTATGGGCATCCCTTGCTCATCTGGGTGCCCCTCCTCTACTTTGGGCACCCCCCCCTTGTCTGGGCACCCCCCCCTTGTCTGGGCATCCCCCCCCCACTTGTCTGCTTGTGTTGTATGGCAGGCTGTCATGTCCCCTGTTGTCTGGCGCATCCCCTGGGTTGTCTGGTGTCACCCCCATTGTCTGGTATCCCCCCTCCATTGTCTGGCACATCCCAGGTCCTCTGGCATCCCCCCTCTGTTGCCTGGCATGTCCCCAGTAGTATGGTGCCCCCCAGCCCCATCCTCCTCCTGGTTGTCAGGGCAATGTGCAGGCAGTGATGATGTGGCATTGGAGGGGGTGCAACTCATGATGGGGCAGCCATGGTCTGGGGGCCATAGTATCCCCATCGAGCCCCTCACTTCCCAGCTGAGTGGGGAAGAGGGGTGGTGCATTGGGGGCTCATTGAATACACACAAAAAAACTGAAAAAAAAATAGTATATTATCAAAATATAAATAGTGATAATAAAAAATACTTAGTGGGGGGCCTGGGGCCCCCATACCATTGGACTGGAGGTGGCAGCATCATCATTGATGAGAGAGGGAAGGGGGGGGGGGGCAGTGGCAGCTCCAATAGGTGATGGAAGTGGGGCAGTGGCAGTGGTGGTGGTAGTGGCAGGAGAGGGGGCAGTGGTGGTGGTGGCAGGGTCAATGGTCTACTGGAGATTTGTTGACAAGGTTGTCATGTCATGAGGGTTGGGGTAAGCAAGAGCCAACTAAAGTGAATGAAAATTGGGCCATCGAGTATAATGACGCTGAGAGAAACTTAAGAAAGGAATGTAAAGAGTGAGTAAAGTCTGTATTGTCCCATTCAAAAGGTGGGGAGACACCTTAAGTACAAATGAGCAGTGTAAGATAGGGAAAATCGGGCCATGCATGTTCTCTTGCACCAGCCAGACCAAGCAACAAGAAATATGAACTACATAATAAGCCAGATCAAAGGAGTTTTTAAGAAAAGATGATGAACTAATAAAGAAGCCTATCCTCAAATCCTTGTCTTGGGGTTTCCTCTGCTGGCAATGGCATGGGGAGAAGTTCGTCATCAGGGCCTTCTATTGACATTACGTCGGCTGTCCCCCGTCAAGCGCAGAGAGCACCTGAATAGAACTTCTCAACCCTATGTCCAGCAGATTGGCCCATTGATTTGGATGTGGCGGATTGTTGTAGTAAGGGGATATAAAAAGAACAATAAAAATGAATCAAAGTTGTCCCAATCCAATCCTTCTTGGGGCCTGACACTATCGACGAGGAGGCTGAGGGAGTGGGAATGATGGTGACATGTGTGATCAATGTGTAGTCATCAAGGGAAGGGGAATCAACCTGTAAACTAGAAAATAACTAGCAACTCAAAATATTAATAAAAGTATAATAAATGAGAATGTATATAATAACTCTTGAATATCAGGGCTGACCATAGAACTGGAATGAATTCCCTTGTATGGGTAAGTTGACCAGTAGGACAACTGACCCTACCACAATGGTTGTGTCTCTAGTAGGTAGCAAAGAATGAGCAGATGAGTAGAGTTTAGTCTTTGAGCAAATGTCAGGTGTGACAGGTGGTCACTCTCCCAAGTCCTTGTGCCATGACATTGGCATTCATTCACAATCCTTGTCCTCCATTTCTCTGCTCACTCTTTTCACCCAGATCCTCCTCCTGAGTCTCCAAAAACCCTCAACCCCACACAGACACAACCACTCTACCTAAATGGACAGAATCACTCATGACCCCAACCTAAACAAGTGCCCTGACTATAGCTCCACTCCCTTTGCCATTGTCCAAATGGCCTTGGGAGACCACAATGGCATCACAGAAGAGCAAGCCTGTCAACAGCTTGGAAATGCCTGGAATGTCCACAACAACTCCCTGAAGGAGGCTTGGAACCTACAAGTCCAACAGGACCTCCTCCTCCAAGAGGAAAATGACCATGTCACACACAAGGAAGAAGAATGCCAGCAGGGACTAAGAGAGCAAGCAGATGAGGCAGAGAGATGTGAACACGAAAAAAGAAACCCAAAATGAAAGAATTTGACCATGACACCATGGTAGAAGACTTCATTTCCCCTTGACCCTCCATGTATGCTCTGAACAAACTCAGGGAATTTGATTACATAGAACTCTGGTACTTCACCCCAGAAGTATGCCTTGATGCTTTGAACACCCAGTGCTCACAGGCTGACAACACATTCAGCCTCTCAAAAGTCTGCAACTCCCTTGCACTGAAACAGCTTGTGGCAGTCAAGGCTTCATGTAATGTGATACAAGATGCAGACCTGACTTGGAGTCAGATGATGATGGCCAAGGTAATCTTCCTCCAACACATCCAAGAAGCTGGCTGGCCCAAAGGCCACATCTCATCCCTCACCCACTTCTTCATCAACCTCAAGATTCACCCACACCGGCTGTGTCCTTACATCCAGAGCATCTCCACTGAAGTCTTGGACAGGGTGAGAATAGAAGGCTTCCAGGAAGTCAGTCCCCCTCCCCCCCCTTCTTTCCAGTCCTATACACATGACACTGACTGAACTTCCCCCCCCCCCCTCATACACCACTTCCCTCAACTCTCTTGTTTTCTGCTTCCCTCTTCACCTACTTTGTACATGCTTCTGCTTCTCATTTTCCCCTCCTTTCTTCGTGCCTCAACTATGCTTTGCTTCTTCTAATGAACTGACCCCTTCACTGCTTTGTGCATTATCTCATCTCTCTCACACTTACACTCCTGTAATGACCCACAAATGCAAAGATTGGGTCTCTTTGTCAGAGTATTGCTATGCACAACCTTGACTGGCATAGCTCTAAAAGTAAAAACTTTACTCTGCAAGACAGATGAGAGCGCTGCTCCTGTTCTCACTCTCCCCCTGAGCACTCCCTCTGGAAAAAATGGTGTGGGAGTGCTGGTTGACCCATGATCAACCTACATCCCTCAATGCATGTTGGTGAATCCTGGTCAGGTAGTGGCCTATTCAATTTCGGTTTCTATGATTTTATATTTCCAACATCTATTTTTTATTATTATTTTTCACTTGTCAATTCTTTGCTTATTTTCTGACATCTAGCCTTCAGCCCATTTTTTAGTTCTTATAGCTGACATCTTTTTCATTTTATTCCTTGGTGAGCCAAAGTCCGAGTCACAGGGACAAGCCATTGGATGGTAGGATTGAGTGACTTCAATGAGGATGCTCCACACTTGAAAGGGGGCACATCATGTTATGAAAATAGATACATCATGACGATTGATCATTCTCCAAGTCATCCCTGATGGTGGATCCCTTGGGCAATGATCAGGCAGATCAGGTTTATCTGGGCAACTTCTTGAACCTTTGATTTTAATTAACACATTAACATCTCTTCTTCACCACCTTTGTTGTTTGAACTGCTTGATGCAAGAGAACGCCTGCAAGGAGTTTTCAGCCCATAGTTTACTATGATTTTGTATTTAATGTGACCTCCCACCTTTGAATGGAGCTGTCTTTTTGCCTTGTATCCTTTGTCATACACTCGAAATTTCCACCAAGTCATTTTATCTCAAGCAAAATCACAAGTTTATTAATGAAGTTAAATACTTGTGTCTTTAGTATCAGTCTCTGTCCCTTCTAGTACTCCGAACATTGACCAATCAGCTGATTGGGGCCAAGACCTTCACACACTCATTATCAATCATGTATTGATCATTTGTTGATCACAGCACACAGCACACGTACAACGTGTCCCACGCATTCCTTTGATCCCATTGAACTTAAGGCTCTTGTGGATTTCCTCCCTCCCCCTTCACTTCACTTACCCCATCACTTGCAGCATGACAATCTTTGTCAATGGACCTACAGAACCTTTTTACCCTGCCACAACAGGCAGAGTCCCCTCCACCTTATCTCCCTTCCCCAAGAAGACCCTCTGCCCAGCAGCTGGGTTTTCAGGATGGCACAAATCCTCAAGTCCCCACTATTTGTGCCATATGCCTGGGTGTCTTCCCCCACAGTGTTGCAAGATGGTCATCCAGCACCCCATGGAGGATGTTGCAGAAATGAGAAAGGCTAGATTATCAACCCTGCCAGACTTATCCTCTGCATTAACTGGCAGCAACCAAGCGGCTGTGCATCCCAAGGGTGCCACCATAAGTGCTCCAGCTGTGGAAAGTTGGACCACAGTGCTCAGAAGTGTTCTCAGGCACAGAAGAACTAATGCCCTCATGCCCTACAAGCTGGACTTGTGGGGAAAATTGAGCTCTTTACACTCCCCCACCTAATCCACTCGGACTTCACTAGGATTTTTTTTGGCAGAAAATAATGCCAAATTTCCATTCTGAGTCTGAGTGATGTCTGAGTGATGTCTGAGTTTTGTCTGTGCGGACTAACTTGGACTAGAAATTCCTAGCACAGATTCCGCATGGACTGTCTTAGCAAGTTGCTATTTAAAAGGTAATGTAATGGAAGGATTCAAACCCAGGACCTTGTGGCCACATGAGTGTGACAGGTAAGTAATATAATGACTGTGCTACCAGGCTGTATGAGCCCAGGCAACATATGCCCATTTACTGGGCGCCGTCATCACCACGTCACTATGTGTCACCCCATGACTACCAGCTCACTTACTCCTCACCACCACCACTCATGATGCCGCGTCCCCTTTCCTCCCCCTGCTCCCTGCTCCCTGCTCCCTGCTCCCTCCTTCACTTCATCAATATGGGGCCCCCATATTAAGTTTTTTTTTTCTCTAATCATTTTTTTTCAGCTAATTATTATTTTCTTTCAGTGCTTTCCAACGATGGCTGCCCCTGCTCCCCCCTGCTCCCTGCTTCCTCCCTCCATCACCACTGACCCCCCACACCCCCCCATACAGGCAGAATGCCAGCCATGACAGCGATAAATAGTGGTAATAATATCAATATTATGTGCCCATTTGGCACAGTAGTTAATTGTGCCCAGTTTGTGTAATCTTGATCAAAGTGCCTTGGGTTCAAACCCTGCCAGGTACAACAATATTTTGCTCTTACTCTCACAAAAAAATTCACTAAGTCTTTATTTACTCAGACATTACTCAGACCAGCTAGGACAACTTGGACATCATTAGGACTTCTTACAGTTCCAAGATGCTAGGACTCGGCCCAATTCTTCAGTCTGCATGATGTCTGAGCTGTCCATGTGGACTACTCGGACTTTACTAGGAATCCGCGCGGACAGCTAGGAGTCCGTGCGGACTAGGTGGGGGAGTGTAAAGTACAGGAAAAATTGCCGCACAAACACCACCTTCTCAAAAAATACCCAACAGTCCCCAGCCAGTTATGATGCAGATTTGACATCAGCATCTGACTGATACCCCTCTCATATACCCAACAACAGCCTGACCCTCCTTTCCCTCTGGAACAAGTACCAGCAAATCATCAACAAGGAGTTTGCCTTGTGGAGATGCCTCAGCCCCTGGTACCAGCCTGGAAAGTACCAGGCTGTCCATAACTTTTCCCACCCCCCTTTCCCTCAGCTTACACTGTCATCCATTAATCATTCCATCAACTCTAACTTATTCCCCTGCACTTGGGGTACCTTCTCTACTGTCTGCCTTACTATATGGAATCTCCCCCTGGGATCCCAAGCCTTGATCCGCAATGTTGCCAAAGCCTACTGCACACTACCCATCACTCCAGAGCAATGGCCAGGCCTCATCATCAAGTTCCTCAACAATGACCAATTCACAATCAACACAAACAACAACTTTGGGCTTGCATCAGCTGGTGGAGTCTATGGTCTCCTTGGAGATTCCGCAGCAGACATCTGCCATGCTTTGGACATTGGCCCCCTATCAAAGTGGGTTGATGATTATATTTTCTTCCACATCCTCTCCAAGCATCTTTTGTCATACAACAGTCAGAGGCTGCAGTGGCACCTCCAAATCACAGCAAACAGTGGCCAGCTACAAGACCAAAGCAGACTATGGTACAGGGGTTCAGACATGCCAGATGGCCACATGGCCGAGTTTGATGAAGACACCAGCTTCCCCTTTCATGACCTTTCCACTGCCTCCCATTGATCCCCTGAAGATGCCATCTTCACCTACTGTGATGCCAACATTGACTGCATCTCCAATGACCTTGGCATCCCCTGGGAGTCTTCCAAAACAATCCCTTTCTCCACCATTGTCCCTTACCTCAGCTTCATCTGGGACCTCCAGGCACAGACAGTCTCCCTACCAGACTCAAAGAAAGCAAAGTACGCAACTGCCATCTCAGATTGGGCATTGCACCCAAGGCACACGCTGGTGGAGGTCCAGAAGCTCCATGGCAAGCTTCTCCATGCATCCCTTGTGGTACCCCAAGGTCATGCCTACCTCACAAACCTCAAAACCATGCATTGCAACCTCCATAACCATCCTTTTACTTTACATACCCCACCTAGAGGAACAGATAGTGATTTACACTGGTGGTTGAGCACCCTCATGTCACCCACCTTCATCCTCAAAATCCCCTGCCCGTGCCACCTCACCAATCATAGCGCCTACTTGGACACAAGCTCTGGCACAGGCATTGCTATCACAATTGGCAAGTGGTGGCATGCCTGGCGCCTCCTCCCTGGGTGGAACTCTGAAGGTCAGGAAATTAGCTGGGCAGAGGCTGTCAGGTTCGAACTCCTCATCCACACCCTCCTTGCTGCCTGCTCTCCCAGAGAGAACCTCCAGGTCTTTGGTGATAACTGGGGCATTGTTGAAGGATGGTGGAAAGGCAGGAGCAGGAACAGACAGGCCAATGAGATCTTCCACAGGGTTCACATTGAGTCAAGCCTATGTCAATGCCTTATCTTCATGAAATATGTCCTAAGCAACAGCAACCCCACAGATGGCCCCTCCTGAGGGATATACCCACCACTCCAGCTCCTCCTCCCTGTTACCCCCATACCCCCTGAGCTACAACCCTACATCACTGACTTTGACATGCCCCCTTGTCAGTATGAAATGGATGCTCCTCACAGCTGGAAATGGCCAACCCCATGCCCCAAGCTGCCAAGGGAACCAGCCAGCACACACCACCCCCCCATTGACAATGACCTGAAGCTCTGGACAGAAATACTAAACAACATGAATGAGTAACCCCAAGCAGTGGAACTCCCCCCTACTGCACCCAAACCCACCAGCACTCCTTGCCCCAGCCCCCTACTGCCCTCACCTCACCACCCTATCCTCCCCACTCTGCCATCATTGCCTCACTCACAAACAGCTTCACCTCTGGAAACCGGCCACCCCACACCTTCCACTTGACAGCCAAGGCCAATACTTGAACCTGACAGATGACAATATGAGGCGGGTAATGGACATCATGGCCATGGCATGGGCTGAGAGCACTTGAGAGACCTATGGCACTGGCCTCCTTGTTTTCCACGTCTTCTGTGACAACAAAACCATCCCTGAGCCTCAGTGTGCCCCAGCTAGCCTGATCCTTCTCCAGTCTTTCATTGCCAGCATGGCTGGGTCCTACGGTGGCAATGCCATTTCTAACTACATATGGGATATCTGAGCCTGGCACATCCTCCATGGAATCCCTTGGGCCCTCAATGACCCTGAGATGGACACTCTCCTACAGGCTGTGGCAAAAGCCACCCCCAAATCCTCCAAGTGAAAGAAGTGATGCCCCTACACTGTCGACTTCATTGCCAAACTCCAGGGTCACCTCAACCCTGAGAGCCCACTGGATGCAGCAATTTTTGCATGTCCATGCACCTGCTTCTATGCAACAGCCCACATTGGGGAATTCACAATGAGATGCCCAACTGACTTCAACCCATCTCTCCACATCTCCCATGCCCACCTTGAGAACACCCAGGATAGAAATGGCCTTCCTGTGACCAACTTCCTCATCCCCAGGGCAAAGACTTCCCCCACTGGTGAGACAGTCTCATGGAGCTGGCAGAAAGGACCAACAGACCCACAAGGTGTGTTTGGATAGGCAATCCAAGGCCAGTAAGGTCCAGTGCTGCCACCCAGATATTATATTATACTTATATTATGCTAAGCCATCTATGTATGATATCATAGTGTGGGCATATGAGACATCAGAGAGTGCTTGCTCAGACCACTCATCTGTGCCCCCACATACACTCTGAGATTCTTCTCTCAATCCTCATAGTCCTAATCCCAATAGGTTATGGGCCCTGCAGCCATCTAAATACATTGTTATACATCAATATCTGACATCATCACTGCAATCGATACCGGAAATCAGCACCATCAATTTGTGCACCATCACCAAAATTATGCATAGTCCCAAAAACTCCTATTATAGGCAATGGCAGACCATAACAGTATATTCTCCAAACCTGAGCAAGAAGATAAAGCCCCTATTATACAAGTTAGGGCAAGGGACAGCTCATCTATTATGCAATTACGAGAGCCCCTAAATGACACCAACTGGGTGGTATGGTGGAAACTCATGAAGCGCACACTCCATCTATGCAATGTTGAATTATATGCTCAGGGAAAGGTTGAATATCCTAAAGACCTGGAGGACAAACTTGCATGGGACTACAACGACAACTATGCCCAGACATTAGTTTTAGGTAACCTCACATCAACTGAGATGATCCATGCAGGCCAGTGCACAAGTGCCAAAGCCATATGGGACAGTCTAGAGGCCATACATGAGTCCAAGGGACATCAAACCATTGTCTCAATCATACAAAATTTATTTCACACTGCAACCAACAATGAAACCAATATTAGTCTCCATCTCAATCAACTCAAGTCATATTGGGAACGCATTAATTTAACAGGGGACAAAGACTTCAAAATTTCCAACACCTTTTTCAAGGTTATAATCTCGTCATCATTACCCCTGTCATGGGATGTTTTCACAGAACCCTATATCAGCAGGAGAAAGGAGGCGAAGGAAATTGACCCAAAGAAAACCATGGGATCTCAAGAATTTATTGGAATTCTTAAAGAATATCTTAGGTGACAAGATCATATCGAGAATGGAGAAATTATCAATCAAGTCATGCTATCTATACACAAGCCATTCAAAAAAAATCTGGTTAGTCATATATTGTCCAAAAAATCATCCAGCACACATTGTGGGCATTGCAAGAAGCTGGGACATGCTATGGGAAATTGCTGCTGGTTGGGACATTCCAGGTGTAATATATGTAACAAATTTGGTCACAACAATGTCCATTGTTGGAGTAAACACAAGGTGACATTTCATGAGGGTGATAATAATGACGAAAGAAATCAGAAGAGGGCAAGGGTGGACACTTCAAACCTTGTCAGAATTGAGGACGAAATGATTGCGTTTTAATTGGTTATTATTCTTGTGAATAGATTTGGGTACCACTCCAAAGGCTTAAGGCACACAAAGATATTTATCCAGACAGTCGAAGAAATGCCAACTATTTTTTGCAATAATTAAATTTCAAGGCCTCATGGTGAATGAAGATAACCATCTGATATGTAGCTACTATGTTTTTATACCATTCAATGGACAGGCACACCTGCAGAGAGAATTGGCTTGCTACCAATTACCATGCAAGGTGGATGTCTAATGGGGGCATACAGCTTAATAGATGGGAACAAGTAGATGATGTCAGCACCCCAAATTTATTAGGGGGGTGCACCGCCAAGGGGGCAATCCACAGACAACAGAAGAGGCTACTCATCAATTATTTTTACAGATGGGATAAGCACATCTTACAAACTCTGAGTCCATGATTTTTAACCATCGCTTAGAGGGAACCCCTATGCACCCATATGGCATGCAAAGGGGAGTCAGATGGAAGCATGCTGCCACTGGGTGTGGAAGGTAATCCAAGTGACAGCTTAATCAATAAGATGAGGGGAAGTCCAGGATATATGCATGGAGCAAATTATATCTGCATGGAGCAATTTAACCCAGCAGCTTTCCTTGCATGAGTCAGATTTTATCCCATCAGGCTTTCCCACCACAGAGGTTTTAACACACCTGGATGACAAAAATAACTATTCTGCCCTAGACTTCAGGGGGAGTAATGATTTATTATATTCAACCTTTCCACTCAGCTGTCCTAGGCTTGAGGGGGAGTGTTGGGATAGGCAATCCAAGGCCAGTAAGGTCCAGTGCTGCCACCCAGATATTATATTATACTTATATTATGCTAAGCTGTCTATGTATGATATCATAGTGTGGGCATATGAGACATCAGAGAGTGCTTGCTCAGACCACTCATCTGTGCCCCCATATACACTCTGGGATTCTTCTCTCAATCCTCATAGTCCTAATCCCAATAAGGTGCACTCACAAATCAATTCAGTGTCAATGCCCCCCCCCTCAATGCCCACCTCTTTGCCTACAGGCACAAGACCTCTCTTTGTCCCCTCACAAAGTTGAAATTTATCTCTCACCTGGCCCAGGCAGCTAAAGCAGCAGGCGAGGACCCACTTCAGGGGCATGGCATCCAAATCAGATCTACCCTAGAGTGCCTCCTCCATGGTGTCCTGTTTGAAGTCATGAGAGTCCAAGGGCACTGGGCCAGCAATGCATTCTCCCTCTACCTTTGCAAGCACAGCCAAATCCTAGCCCCATACCTCCAAGTGATGCCAGCCCTCCACCACAAGTTCTTACAGGTTACAATGCCCAGTGTCCGATGACACCCCACCTCAGACTCTCAGCTTCCCCACAGCCAGTAAGTCAGGCAGCCTGTCTCCTATGACTTATGGGTGATGAACTCACTTGACACATCACCAGGCTCCTAATGATCGAAGGGAGCAGCTCATCTTGTCACCCTTGTCCTGGTTCCAGGCTTTGCCTCAGGTCCAAAAGTGCCCTGTGCTTCCCCCCAGTAGCTTATTAATGGTGGTCATGGTGGGTGGCCATAAACCTGTGAGTGTGAGCTGGCAGTCACAGATGGGTCACAGGTGGGTCATGGGTGGTAGGCAGGCATGTGGCCAGGTGAGGAATCTGGGTATTCCCTTTATTCCAGCTATGTTTGAGTTGTGGTAGATTCTGGGGATTCTAGTAATAAATTTAATAATAAATTTACCAGAATTAACTGCCACAGTGGAAGTGCCATACAAAAAAAGTTCACTGGACTCTGGGGAATCTGACTGAAATCCAGTATTCTGGCTGGAATAGGTGGGGGAGTCTAAAGGACTCTCTGAAGATGAAAAATGAAAAATGGGCAACTAGTATTGGTGTGACAGTAAGGACAGGGTGGTTGGAGGACTGTTCTGTGTTTGAAAAAAAAAATATAAGCTCACCTCAGCTGGAGTTGAGCTTTACTGAGTCAGATGAGACAGAACAAGAATGGGATATATAGCAGAAGCAAGGAGGTATTGAAGTATGGGGGAACAGCAGTGGACATAGTCATGGAGAAAGGGAAGAAAGAAATAAGGCTATGAGCTTGTGAGTATATATGGGGAAGAATGACAGACATATAAATATGAGCAATGTGATGAGTAAGCACCAGACTTATAGCCCCCTGACACACTCTATGACATGTCCTACACACCACATGATGTGGCAGAGCCCCATGATGCACCCCTATCTTATGGGGAGTGTGAGGCCCTTGGAAATGAACTACAAGATGCATTGGCACACACAGACAGCCGAATCAACCTCTGGAACAACCCTGCTGACTGTGACAATGAGAGCAGTGGAAGCATATACTTATAGTATGAGGCATGGGGTGAAGATGATGTGGTGACATGGGATGATGAGGAGGAAGCATTGTGGGATGATGGGACATGACATGAGATGTATGCAATGTGGGAAGAGATCAGGATGCCGAGGTGGGAGATGGAGGAGGAGGAAAATGCAAGGAAGGGGAGAGGGAGAACACAACAATGAGGAGGCCAGGCCCAACCCCCCCCTTGGTATGCTTGGCATCACCCACACCAACCACAACAACTATGTGACCTGAGTGGTTTGCACCACCTTCCTGGTGCAAACAGTGGAAGCTTTGGAAAGGGAAATCCCTAGGAAGTACCCTGTTCCTTGCTCCATGCAACTGATGCATGATGTCAACAGCCACACTGCAATCCACACTCCCACATTCATTCACCACCACATGCCTTACCACCTCCCATCACCAGTCCATTGTTGAATGAGGTGGAAAGGGATGCAGGCATGGGATAATCTACAGCATGAACTGCAAAAGAGGGGATGGCCCATGCAATTCTTGCACTGCCATTCTGCTGCCAAGCCACATGTGCTACACCAACATAAAGCTGAGCCAGCCTCTGAAGCAAGGATCCATGAGAGGTAGAACTTTCTTTTCACCAGGTATTCCCCAAGGCAATCATTTTGTGACTAGAGCTACCAAAGTAATTAAATTTCCCAAGAGACCATGACTGAGATTAACATACCTTGGACTGGGGAAGCTTCAGTGGTTCCATCATAGTAGCATTAGGGTTTGAAAGTCTAGTCCAGTCCAGTCTTTCAACCCTTTCAGGCTTGGACCAGGACCAGGACTTGTCTATTTTTCACTCAACTACAGAAGGACTGAGACTGGAACCCACAAGACTGGTCCTAAACAGTCCAGTCTTGGTCTTGGACCAGTCTCGACCAGACTTTTGTACATTAATCTACTATAATTAAAGTATTCAACAAATTAAATAAGTCACCCCCCCTCGCATTTGCAAGCAAGGGGGGAAGCATGAGTCAGGGGCCTTAGAGTACTCTACAAATAAAATAAAATACTTTCTGCCTGAGGGGGTGGTGGCACAAGTCAGGGGTGGCAGCACAAGTTTGGGGGGGGGGGGTGTTGCTAGTCAGTGGCAGCCACGCCATTGGGTGGTCCATAGAGGGTGGTGATGTGGCAGTGCAGGGGTTGCTAATGATGTGGTGGCACAGGGTGTCACTAGTGATGTGGCAGTGCTGGGGTCACTAGTGACATGGCAGCATGTGTTAAGGTGAGAGCCTCAACTACTAGGTACAAGTTATCAAGTTTGTTAACAACGAGGCTTTCATCATCAAGTTATATCATGCTAAGTCAGAGGCTTTCTGCTTAGGTCGAGTCGTGCAGTCAGGAGCAGTTAAGGCTGTTAATTTCCTAAGTTCAAGCTGAGGAGCCCTGACTGCTGTCTACTACAGTTTATATAGCTATGCCTATGATTACATGTTCTATATGTGTCGACACGTATTGTAAGAGTCAGTGAGCTATCTAATGCTATGCAAAGCTGTAGAGCACAAGGTAAGTGAACAGCTATCTACTTGGTGTCTAATAGGAAAGGAGACATGGGCACTGCCCCAAAGAGAGTCATAGTATTGAGTCAGAGATAAGAAAAGGATCAGGTAAGCACTGCCGTGACAAAGGAAGAAACAGATGTAAAAGGAAATTGTAACACTAACCCCCCCTTATCCTCGAAGTTTCCAACTTTGTTTACTCTAACCCTTTCTCCACCCGATCTGTGGACCTGTTGAGCAGTCAATAGAGGTATAACTGCTCGTCAATTGGAAGAATGGGTGGCAATGGTGGCAGTACGCGTGGCACTGGCGGAATGTAGACAGGTGTGGGCATATCAATGTGAGTGATGGGGACTGGGTCAACCAGGGAAGATGATGGAGAGATATGCGAGAGGATGTTGTTGAGTTTGTAAACATTATGTTGCCGTTCGGTCTCCTGGATGGATATATGAGAGGGAGAGGGGGGTCGTCCAATAAGTGAATAAAAGAGTCTGAGAGCGAGAGCGATAATCTGCATGTATGTCATGATCGATGTGGGATGGCTCATAGTTCTGGGGAATGTCAACATATTTCTTCCCTTTAATAAGGATGAAGTGACCCTGGTCTGGGTTCACTGGTTGAATTTGCCCAAGTGCTGTCATTGAAGTTCAAGAAATATTTGGCCACTGTATATGCTTCTTCTTCTTTGCTTCCAGTCCACCCTTGATCAGGGGTGATCGATCGCTTCTTGTTCTGAGGGCAGTCCCTGGGGTAGTGCCCTGGCCCTCATTTCTTGCAGACGTTGCAGGTGAAGAGGTGACAATAGGACGCGAAGTGCCCTAGTCCTTTGCATCTGAAGCAAGCTTCTTTTTTCATATGGGGCGGTATGGTGGAAGATGGTTGGTTAGTAGTCAGGGTCATACTTCAGACATAGAATGGGGTCGGGGGTCAGTTGTTTTGCTTCAGGGGAGAAGGCTGCCAGGCATTGGCAGATATGGTTCATGCTGATTTTTGAAGATTCGTAGGAGAAAGAGGTTGCAGATCCAGATGGGGGCATTTGTGAGGCATGCGTTTCTGTTCGAGTTTGTGTCATTGTGGTAGAGGTGTTGGGCTCTGCGTACTTTAATTCATAATTACTAACTACAGAAGCCATTTCTTTTGAGACATCATGCTGTGGGTGAGTCGTTCTAGGTTTGCGATGGTATCAAGGGTAAGGTTGAATTGTCAGAGAGTTTCTTCAAGTGGTTGATTGTGAACTTCACGGAGGATTTTGGCATGATGTCCAGGGTCTTTCAAATAATTGGAGGTATATTTGGTGAGAGGGGGAAGGATGTTCAAGGTTTTGAGAGTGTGAGAGGAGGGGAGGTCAGACATGTTTGTTTGTTCAGTGGTGATAGTTGCAGATGGATCTGCTGGGTTGATTTAGAGGTGTTTCTTCTCCTTATATGCAGCGAGGAGGTCTGCAGCATTTCTTAAGTTATCCATCGGTTCCCATGTGTTTTCTGACATGGGATGGTCTAGCCACTTCACCAGGAATACATGTCCTCTGCCTCATTTCTTGTGGGTGATGATCGACTCTACTTCATGTTCTTCTTGTCTGTCGATCAGGTCAGCGGGTGGCCTCAGGTAATTAGGACTGTGGGCAGCAGTTTCATAATAGGGTGTGAGGGCGGCATGGAATACAGGGTGGATCTTCCATTGATGAGGGAGTTTCAACTCATAGGAGAGTGGCAACAGAACTTGCTTAATGGGGAAGGGTCCCTCTCATTTTGGAGAGAGTTTCCTTGTTACATCTGTCAGTTTTAGGTTTTTTGAGTTAAGCCACACCTTCTGTCCTTTTTCAAATGGGGTGAATTTTTGCGTGATCCATTCTGCCATGATTTGTTGAGCTAGCTTGTGCACTGCAAGTGCTTCAGTTCGTGCTTTTAATAACTGGATTAGGTGTTGTTCTGCTGCGGGCATGTCGCTTTTCTGATAGGCCATGGGTATCGCTTGTGGTTCATATCCCATCATGAGGTAGAACGGGAGTGTTTCACTGTGGAGTGTGTGCATTGGTTATGGGCGAATTCTGCAGTAGGAAGGAGTTTTCTCCACTTTTCAGGGTTGTTTGTGCAGAACATTTTGATTCTAAGGAGTTTTCTGAGTTCTTGGTAGAGTTTTGATGCAAACCTGGGGTCTCTGTCTGAGATGATCTTGTCTGGTAATCCAAATCGGGTGTAGATGTTATTTAAGTACATGTCCACAGCTCCTAATGCATCAATCATTTTGTTGCAAGGGATTAAAATTACCCCCTTAGTAAGACCATGGTCTACCATGACCATTAACAAATCAAATCCGTCGGACAAGGGTAGGTCTGTGATGAAGTTGGTTGTTACAAGTGCAAATGGGCACATTGCAGTGCTTTTTATTGGCATGAGTGGTGGCGTCATTGGGTGCATAATAACCTTCATCTGTTGGCATTTGGCACAACCTTCTACCCAGCTTTTCATTAGCATGGTCATTCCTGGCCACCAGTAGTCTCTGCTGATGAGATCAATCATTTGGAATTGTCCTGGGTGTCCAGATGGTAATGAGTTGTGATATAATTTGATTATCTTCTTACTGAGTTTGGTGTCAGGTGGTATATAACACCTGTTCTTAAAAAAGATTGAGCTGTTTTTCACATCCCAATCTGTCAAGTCAGATTTGATTGGTGGGGTTCCGTTTGTTTTGAGTGCTTTAATTGCATCAGCAACTAAGATATCGGTCATCAGGAACTGGCACCTTTATGTAAGCAACAACAACAACGGCAACTCCTCCCCACCACATCTCCATGAAACTATTCTGAGCTCTGGGAAGGGTGCCTAGGGTGTTTGTAGAGAGGTCTCAGAAGTCAGAATTATCATATCTTCCATGGATCGTGTACAGAAAGCTCAAACTTTTTTTTTCCCCCTTTTACCTCTAAATGCAATTTTTGATCTGTTCGAACGTTTTTCCAATTGGCGCATCACACATTTGGCCGCTTAGTAATACAATCACGTGACATGTTTGTGGGCGAGGAGTGGTGAAAAAATGGCAAGAAAAATGCCAAAAAATGCCCAGAAAAAGGCGGGCTGACCGTGCTCGAGCCGAAAACCTATGCAAATTCACGAGGAAGGTGTCCATCGAGGAAGTTCCTGATGAGGAAGTCATCCCTGCAGCACTCCCACACCCTGAATCACAAACACGGTCCTGCCACATTGACATTGATCCCGAGCTTCTCGATATCATTGTTGCCTTGAGAGGATCTGCCATGGTTGATGACGAAGATGAGAGTTCGGAAGATGAGGAGGAGGAGGAGGAGGAGCTCGAAATCCAGGAAATCTCTGCATTGGAAAACTTTACTTCCATGCTGCATATTGGGATCAGGAAGTTGAGCACAAGATGAGGATGAGGTTTCTGAGGTATTGAGTTTAAGTCAAAGATAAGTGTATGAGGGAGTCTGCCACAGGGAGGAATGTTATTATCATCTCCTACAAGATGTGCAATATTTATACTACACAGTTAGGAGGTATAGTGTAATGCACTCCTATAATATATAAAGGAGGTATTCTGTAATAGACCCCTGTACCAGTTAATAATGGAGTAACTATGTCATATCCCCTATAACAGTGTCAATAATAGTGACATATGATATCATGGCTTGGTAAGTCCTAGACTTCCTGCAGGGTGTGTCTTAGACACTCTATCCAAGGCTCTGTCTCTGATAGCCTATGATAGACATGGCTATATCTGGCCTATCCTATCATAGACATGCTGCAGGATGATTAATCCTGTAGCATGTGTTAACTGTGGATTCCCCTATATGTCTCTGCATGTGTTAACCTCTGTTAAACATGTGTTAATATGACTTAGCATATTCTGGCAATATTCCCTAGGCATGTTAACTGCCTTGGCTTGCCTGTATACTCTTGTATACATAATCCCAACACTTGTTAAGGTCGTGCAAAGTGGGGGTGGGCAGAATCGGAAAACGCGCGGTGATTCTGAAGGGGAACAAACGGGACTTGGCTTCAACTTGTAAGAAGTTGCACCCTCCTGTTGATCCGGTTGTCCCTGATTTCAGGAGTGAGTTTTCGGGTACGCGGAAATGCGTCGGGGGTTCCGAGGGAGGAAGAACTAGAGAGTTGAACTGGAATCCAACTAGAGTTAACAAATCAATATTCAAACTGGATAGCTCGACCTAATGTGCGAGCTTATATACTAAGTACAAATGTTTCTACTATAATCTAGCATAGTCTTGAATAGCGGGATTGGTAAGAAGATTACTAAGTAGTTACTAATAAGTCGGGCATCGCGCGGTGTCTCTGAGGTCTGGAATATTCTACACCTTTCTTTATCCTGGTTTCTGAGTCATTCCTGTACTGCCATTGAATACCACTTTTGGAGTGATCATGTGAGTACCACTTCGGGTATCCGTCGGTAAACCCGTCGGGTTTTGCGTAGCCGGCGGAACGGTGCATGACAACACTGCAGAAGGCACACAATCTCGCACTCGCAGCAGAGAGAGAACGAGAGATGGGCAGAAAGAGGCCAAAACGATACCCTTGCAATTCAACAAGAACAAAGCGCCGTTTTCGGCAGACAGGTCGCGACCTTGGAAATAAAGGTTTCCACTCCGTAAAGGCCTGGCTTCAAAAAGGCTCTGCAGAACCTGCTGCTCACCACCCAGATGTTGATCCAGATACAATAGCCATGCTTCGAGAAGAGTCTGAGGAGTCTGAGTCCGAGAATGAAATCCAGCAGCAGGAAGCACCCGTCAGCATGTTGCCACGACGATCCCCCATGGCCAACCTAATCTCTGATCCTGGAGACCCAGACATGTCAGAAGGCGAGGCTGAATCTGAAATGGCTGTTGATTCATGGGCAGCTGAGCAGGGGGATGATAACAAAACTCCCAACCTGATGGACATGGATCCTGTGCAGAAGGAAAATTTACGTCGCCAAGAGGTCATTGCAAAAATGTTGCGAGATCTAAGGAATGGTAAATGGCCTCACGACAACAGTGAAGATACTCAGGTGGATTGCGCTCTGAACCAGCTGAACTACAAGAATTTTCCTGCACTTTGACGCACACTGGCAAAGTTGGCCGTAAAGAGCAAAGACAAAAAAATCGATGTCATTTTGCGAGCGCGCATCACAGCCATGGCTGGTACATTAAACTTGTACCTTGATCCCGAGGTATCATACACATGGAGGCAGGCTTCAATGGTTGTCGCCAAGTCACAGGGGCAAGGGATCCATTATGCACGAACCATTCGAGAGTGGATTCACCGGTTTATCAGCTCAGGAAAGCTTCCAATCCATCGTTACAAAGGGTCGCACTCCAGCATCCTTGAAGATAAAGACATTTCGCTTGAAATCCAACTCAGACTTGCTGAATGTGCGAAGAATTCTTTCATTAAGGCAGTGGATGTCGTTGAGGTGGTTGCTTGCAAGGAAATTCAGGATCGGCTAATGGTGGCTGGAATTGAGAAGCGCCATATCTCAGAAAAAACTGGGCGGCAGTGGTTGAAACGATTCCAATGGCGCTACTCACAGAAGAAGAAAGGAATGTACATCGATGGACATGAGAGGGAGGATGTTGTCGTCTATCGCCAAAAGTTTGTGACTCGCTTTTTGATGCAGTACACACCTTGGATGTATACCATCGCAGTAACCCATGATGAGTCCAGTTTTTTCGCGAATGACGAGAGGAAGGCAAGATGGATCCATGAAAGTCAAAAAGCACTGCCGGAAAGAAAAGACGATGGGGCATCAATCATGATCTCTGATTTTTTGACTTCAGAGTGGGGTCGCTTGACAAGCAAGGATGGGACTGAGTGCGTTATCTAACCATCTTATCTTGATCGGATCTCATTACAGATTGGAAGGGATGCTCGCATAGTTTTCAAGGCTGGAAAAAATCAGGATGGGTATTTTGATGCAGATGATCTCCTGGCACAAGTTGACAAGGCAATTGACATTTTTGAAGACCGTACATCTGGATTCGCAACTGGTTTGTTTTTTTTGATAACGCGCCGAGTCATCAAAAGCGCCCGCCTTATGTGATTTCGGCACGCCGGATGCCCGAAAATCCAAATAATGGATGGACGCACCACAAAGATGGCCCTCGCATGCGACCGACTGTCCTTCCAAATGGACAAGTTCAAGAATTTTACTTCCCCGATGATCATCCACAATATCCTGGCTACTTCAAGGGCATGGAACAGATCATCCGGGAGCGTGGATTGTGGCCTGCATCAGGAAATCTTCTGGCTCAGTGTGAAGGCTTCAAATGTGAACCTGGGCAAACTGATTGTTGCTGCCGCCGGCTTCTGTTTACCCAGCCCGATTTTGTCGTTCAGAAGTCACAGCTTGAGGAGCTCATCACCTCGAGGGGACACATTTGCGATTTCTATCCAAAATACCATTGTGAGCTGAATTTTATTGAGCAATACTGGGGTGCTGTCAAATTCCGCTATCGTGGTTTCCGCTCTCGGCCCGCAACACTCGAGGAAATGGAGAAACGGGTGTTGGAGTGTTTGGATAGCATTCCCTTGCTCCAGATTTGACGGTAAGCTCCCATTTATCACATTAAAAATATCTAAATTACTTGCAGGTATGCCAACCGAGCTGCACGATTCATCGATGGTTATTCAAAGGGCTTAACTGGTGCTGAGGCAGTGTGGGCTAACCGGAAGTATCGGGGACATCATACTCTTCCTCCAGAGATCATGAATGAAGTGAAAAAGTCTATCTCAATACCCTAACTACCCATCTGTTGTAATGCACAGCGTGTGGAGCCTGCCAGAGCGCTTGTCGGCCCCCCCATAACTCGCAAAATTTTTTGGTCCCTTACTTTGGCCACTAACCCTAACCCTGATCTGCTTACATAAAGGTGCCAGTTCCTGACGACCGATATCTTAGTTCATCTTTCATTGTCACTTGAACCAGGGCTGTCTGCATGTCTGTGTCAATGATGTTCATGAAGATTTCTGGAGGGAGGAGGGTGATGTTTTCATTGTCGTTTTCTGTTCCTTGGTTCCAGTCTTCTCTCTGTGATAGTGCATCAGATTGTATCATTTGTGACCCTGGCACGTGCAAAAGATTTAGTTCAAATTCAGATAGAAATAAGCTCCATTGGGCTTGCCTCCTGTTTAACTTCTGAGCAGTGCGGAAGTATGTCAGGTTCTTGTGATTGGATAAAATCATTATTGGATGCGCGCTTCCTTGGAGATAGTGGCGCCATGTTTCTAGAGCACATATGATGCCCAGAAGTTCTTGATTGTAGATTTTGTAGTTCTGTTGAGTTGCATCAAGCAAGTGTGAAATATATCTGCATGGGTGCCACTGTCCATTGGTGCCTTGTTGTCGGAGTACTGCACTGGTGGCAAATTTCGAAGCGTCTGATTTGATTGTGAAGGGTCTTGTTGGATTGGGCATTGACAGGATTGGTGCCTGTGCAAATTTGGCTTTCAGTGCATCAAACAACATTTGGCATGCTTCTGTCCATTCAAATTTAGTGTCTTTTTGGGTTAGATTGTTTAGCAGTCTTGCTAGTTCAGCAAACCTCCCCATGAATCTTTGGTAGAAGTTTCCAAATCCTAAAAATGATCATACCCCTTTGACATTAGTCAGTTCCAGCCAGTTTTTGATTCCTGCTAATTTTGTGGGATCCATCAAGATTGGATCTGGTTTGTTAAGACAGAAAAGATGACCAGACTGGGGATTGAACCCAGGACCCCCTGGACATATACCAGTAGCTCTACCACTGAACTATCAGGTCTTATTGGATTCAACTTGGTTGGTTATTGTTGATGTAACCTAAGACCATATTGACACCTCCTTAGCTGCATATGTGTCTTACACCTCATTTGGATGCACATCTATACAGTGAGGTTATTACAACACTTATGGCCCACATCATGTGACAGATTACATCATCCAACATGGTTTGACGATCAGTCCGAGGAATTCGACTTCTTGGATGTCGAACTTGCATTTCTCTGGTTTGAGGTATAGGTCGTTTTTGAGTAGTCGTTGTAGGATTTGTTGTGTTCTCTGTTGATGTTCCTGTTTGTTTTTAGAGAAAATGAGGATGTTGGCCATGTAGATGACGACCCATCCTTCGTCAATCATGTCTTGGAAGATCTCATTCATCATTGCTTGGAATGTAGCGGGAGAGTTGCATAATCCAAAAAACATTACTGTTGGTTCAAACAGCCTTTTATTTGTTTTAAAGGCTGCCTTCCATTGGCTGCCTTCTTTGATTCAAACATTATGATAACCCCATCATATATCGAGTTTTTTAAACCATTGCACTCCTTTCAGTTTGTCGAGAAGGCCACTGACCAGTGGGAGTGGATAGGTGTTCTTGATTGTCCCATGGTTAAGATATCAATAGTCTTGGCAAGGCCAGAGTGCTTTGGAATCTTTTTTTGCAATGAAAAAGAAAGGTGACGCCATGGGTGATTTTGACAGTCGGATGTATCCTTTCTTTAAATTTTCTTTGAGAAAGTCGTCCATCTTTTGTTGTTCTGTTGGGGTCAGTGGGTCCACTTTACAATCTTTTGGTTAGAAGTCGTCTTTTAAGTCAATGGCATGGTCCCAGGGTTTTGATTTGGAGAATCATTCAGATGCTGCTTTCTCGAATACTTTTTGGTAGTCTTGGTATTGTTGTGGGAGCATGTCGTCGAGGGTTTTTGCCTTTTCCAGGTTATCAGATTGGTTGTCGTGGGCGAGTTTCTGTAAGATAGAGGTTTTAGCTCTGATCCAGATCCCTTGTCCAAAGCAAAATCATGGTGAAGTTCTTGATGATAAGACCCTTGATATTCTTCCTGTTTTCTCTGAATATTTGTATTTTGGTGCATCATATTCCAGGGTGAGGGGTGGTTCAGTGGTAGTGGGGTCAAATATTCCAATGATGGGTTCTCCTTTAATTTAGGCGATGATGAGGCCATCATCTGGTTCAGTTTTGATTTTGTCAGGTGTTGGTGGGGTGTTGTCTTCTGGGGTTCCAATGTTGTTATCTTTGATCGGGTGGTCTTCTTTGATAGAGGTGATCTTCCTGATCTGTTGATTCAGGCGGATCATTCTTTTTTGTCAGGGAACATGATGGTATCTTTTCTCCAGTTGATATTAGGGTTCTACTTTCTGAACCAGGGTAGTCCTAGGATTACCAACTCTTTTCCCAAGCTGGTTACCAGATATCGTTCATCTGTTTGTCTTTCTCCAATAGTGAGTCAGGCTATAGTAGAGTGGGTTGTTCCTTCTTTGTTCAGGGTGCCGTTGGCATTCCATGTTTTGATTGGTTTGTCCAGGGGGGTCATTCGGAATCCATGGTTGTGCACAAAATCTCGATCGATAAAAGTTCCAGCAGCTCCTGAGTCAAGGAGCACTTTGGTTTCGACGATTTTGGTTCCTGTTTCTAGCATAATGGGCACTCTCATGGAGTGTTGTCTCATATACAGAGGAAACTGTTAACTCAGCGGGGTCTGACATTGTTCCAGTCCACTTCTTTAAAAACCCGTCTCTTCAAGGATTGCAAGGGCTTTCTCTCATTCTTCTTCATCTAATTCTCCCATCATGGTGCAGTGGTTGTTGTATAACCCTTGCCCTGTCTTCTTTTGCCAAGGTTTGGGAGAGGGGGATGTTGTAATTGTCCCATCTTTCTTGTGATCTCCGGAGCGATGTCCGGGCTTGTGACAAATGAAGCATAGCCCCCTTTTGCATATGCCCCATCTGTTCGGCGGTAGATAGTTGGTTGATATCAGTAGCTTCTTTCCTGATCAAAGAAGTAGATCAGGGTTTGTAGATGGTGCGTGTCTTCCCTGCGATGGCATGTGGTAGATCTTTTCTGTCAGTTTGGGGTGTAATCCATCAATGAAGTATTTGATAAGGGAAATGTCTTCTTTAATCTTGGCCCTTCCTTTCAAGATTCTGAATTGGGCAATGTAATCTTTGACGTCTCTGGTCTGTTTGAGTGCTTTCATTTTCTGTCTTGCGTCTCCTGCATTGTCAATTGGAGAGAACACAGTTTTGAATGATGCTTTGAAGTCTGTCCACATCCCTAAAGTCACTTCTCCTGCCTTCAACTCTGCCCATCCTGCTTGGAGGTAGAGGGAGACTTGAGAGAGGAATGTGCTTGCTTTGGTTCTTTCTCCATGGAAGTCGGTGGGCACATGGTGCAGAAGAATAGAGGGAGCGTTGGTTGGGTTCTGTTTGGGTTGTCAAACTCTGAGTGTTTGAGCTGGGGAGAACCAAGGAAGGGAGAAGGGAGTGCCTCTTCTGAGGGGTAGGGTGAAGAACTGAATGTGGAGGGCCGTGGGACAGTCAAGCTCAAGACTCTAGACTGTACACGTTCACGTGAGATGTGGTGAAGATAGTAGAAGTTGATTTGAAGAAGAAGTGCAGGAACTAAGGATTTTTGAGGCTTATGGGACAAAACAAGAGCCGACTTTCTCTGAACTAGGAACCTTGAGAGATCTAATAGACCAGAAAGTCAGACTAGGGGAACAACGACTCATGTACTACACCTTTTTGTGTAGAAAACTTAGTCTCCTCTTTGCAGGAGACAAACTTATAAAAAAGTGGGGAGATTTTTGTCAGATGGTTCGATGCTCCATTCGAGAGGTGGGAGGACACCTTAAGTACAAATCAGAGATCAAAACTCAGCCACATGCGTACTCTTGCATCGGTCGGACCATGCAACAGCAATGCAAACTAATCAGGACAAAGAATCATGAAGGAGACATGTGAAAGTATAAGGTCTAAGTGAATGATGTAGAAAAGAAGGTGTACAGGCGTGTGCCGGAGACAGACAGTTGGACAATGACTCAGGGAGTTGTGTGTGAACTCGTGAGCACTATTGACATGCGTCACCTGGCCCCCTTCAAGTGCAGCGCCCTCCAAATCACGGCTCTCAACCCTACATTCCAGCTGTCTGAATACTGTAGAGGCACCCGAATGCAAACAAAAGAGACAGTATGTGAAAGAGTTAGAGCTATAAGTGTCAAAGTGGAGTGATGATAAGGATTTGCCTGAAGCCCAAACTAAAAAGCCGGTCCGTCCTTCAAAGCCTTCTTCAGCTGATCGTCCTGTCTTTGCAGAAAGAGGATATCAAGAGGATAAAGGTGAAGAGCAACAGTTCGATCAAGGACTAAGTGGCACAAAGAGAGATGCAAATTTAGTAGAATAAAGGGAAGATCAATGGATGACAAGAAATCAGAGCCATCAACAAGTACATGCTTGATGTGTGTTTCAGCATTAGGGCTGGCCATAGGCCCAGTCATGTGTCAATCAACAGTCCAGGCACGTGATCACGTTATGCTGTTGAGTTACGAGCATAGCTCTAGGCTCTACAACAGCGGATCTTGATTTCTTTGGATGTCATGTCATAAGCATTGGTGTCAGTGGTGTCAAGGAATTGGTTGGTGGGTTCTGATTTGATTTCTTCATCTGGGTTGAGCGGTTCGAATTCTTCGTTGGGGATGTATCGGGGTGGTTCAGTGCTCATTCTCTGGCTGTACCAGTGTTCTGAGGGTTCTGAGTAACATACTAGTTGTCCTTTGTATCTGTACCAAAGGGTGTCGGTTTGGGGGTGGCACCTCGCAGCGGTCAGTCAGGGGATTGTCAGGTGGGTCGTCTGGAGAGGGAAGAGTCTGCTCTTGAAAAAGAGGATGTTGTGGATCAGCTTGACCTTTTTTTAAGGCGAGAGCCTCAACTACTAGGTACAAGTTATTGAGTTTGTTAACAACGAGGCTTTCATCATCAAGTTATATCACGCTAAGTCAGAGGCTTTCTGCTTAGGTCGAGTCGTGCAGTCAGGAGCAGTTAAGGCAGTTAATTTCCTAAGGTCAAGCTGAGGAGCCTTGACCGCTGTCTACTACAGTTTATATAGCTACACCTATGACTATGTGTTCTATACATGTCGACATGTATTGTAAGAGTCAGTGAGCTATCTAATGCTATGCAAAGCTGTAGAGCACAAGGTAAGTGAACAGCTATCTACTCGGTGTCTAATAGGAAAGGAGACATGGGCACTGTCCCAAAGAGAGTCATAGTATTGAGTCAGAGATAAGAAAAGGATCAGGTAAGCACTGCCATGACAAAGGAAGAAACAGATGTAAAAGGAAATTGTAATAGCATGGGGGGGTTACTAGTGCTGTGGTGTCACTCAGACTCCACCCCACAAGCAGGGGCTCATGGGGCTGGGGCCAGGTAGTGCCATGGTATTTCACAGTAAGTTCTATCCTATAAAATAAATAACAAGTCAGTTATAAAAAAAACATAAAAAAGCTTACAGAGCCCAAACAGCACTGGACATCATTTGGGCCAGGGGGAGGTGGTGGTCATAGTATGAGGGGATTAGCATCATTTCTTGATGGTTGTTGGCAGTGTTGGTAATTATTCATGTGGGATCAGAAAGAAAAAAAAGGGATGGCATCTATCAAAAAATCACTGTAGCAACACTAGCCCTATCAAATAAACATGTGCAAACTCACTAAGGGTATATAAACCCTCAAGCTTTTGCTCTTTTGATCCCCTGGGCTGGGCCCATGTAATGTTGTGTAGATATAATTAAATTAGATTTGTTAGATTTGTTATAATATAATAAATATTACTCGATAATAATTGACTTGTGGTCCAGTCCTTAACAGTCTTAACTGGTTAAGACTGGTCTTTTGGCAAGTTGAAATATCAGTGGACTGAGATTAGGACATAGTGTAACTGAGACCATAGGTCCTGGTGAGACCAGTTATGGTCTGGTCCAGTCCACAGTCTTTTCCAGTCTTTTTTATTTATTTTTAATTCAGCAATATTTAACGTGGTGCACGGACGCAGTCCACGGCTATCTACTACATGAGACAGCGGGTATACGACGTAAGTTGGAGGGGAGACTACAGCCCTGATACTGCACGTGAGTGCGTGAAGGCCAGCGCGCTGCCTGCCAAGGTAGCGCGCACGGCCGGACTACAGGCCGAGGGCGCTCGGGCGCCTCCCCGAACCAGCTCGCCAGCACTCCCAACGGCGCATACTGACACTCCCAGTGTCCTACCCCCACTAAGCCCCTGCATGGCCCCTATTAGTCGTGCGCGCCCACTGACGCGCCGGCCAGGAATGAGGATTATAGGCCTTCCCGCAGGTCGACCAACCCACCAGCCATAAGGCCCGACGGGGTCCGGAGCCCCTCGGTTGCCCGAGTACAGCCCCTCCTCGCTTAGCCGCCCCACGCATGGGACGGTACCCACCAACTGGTGGGCCCCCCAGCCTTGCCAGCGGCGAACCCGAGGTTCGGCGTTACCGACAGAGATGTTGCAGGCTCAGAGACCGAGCGCGTGTTCGGCGGCCATCAGGCGCACCAAGCCACCAGACAGGGGTCATACGCCCTGCGCATAACCCTCATCCCGAGTCCCACCCTTCCGGGGGGGCAAAGGCGAACGCACGCGGGTTTGCCTCGAGGAGCTCGACAAGGTCCGCGATAAATCACGGGCCCTGCCGGTGTTTCTTGCGCTTCACGTGGGGGCACATGCAGAGCAGGTGATCTCGGTCCTGGAAGGGCCAGGGGGGGCATGCACAGTGAGTATCCTCACTGGGGAAGAAGCGGTCATGGTAGCTCCCAATGGGGGCGTGCGCCGTGATGCACCGACACAGTCGGGCCGTCAACCTGCAGTCGTGTGCAGTCTCTTTGAGCCAAGGCCTGCAGCCAGAGGCGGTGGGCGTAGCAGGGGTCTTCCGTTGGGCCCTCAGGTCCAGGAAGCTCCTCCCTCTATATTTGGGGTCCGCAAAGCGGGCAGCCCAGTCTTTCTCTGCTGTCTCCTTGAAGGAGGCGATCAGCCAATTGCGAGTGGCTTTGGGGGAGATCCCCAGAGGCAGTCGGAGTGATGTCGCAATGTCATGAGCTTGTTTGTGGACCGCCCACTCCGCCTTGGAGGGGACGAACCACAGGTGGATTCGGCGGTCCTGGCTCAATTTGAACCAGGGCCGTAAGAGGCGGCACAGCCGAAGGGCGTGCTGTTGACCCCCCATCGGGGAGCAGTCCACCCACGCATCAGCAAGTGCAAGGGCGTCTAAGAATACCACCACCTTCTTGCATCCAGCAGCCACAGCTGCGGACACTCCAAGGTGGAGGGCACGATGTTCGGCGTCCGTCGCTGAGGCGCGACCGAGGAACGCGGTAGCACAGCGGATTTCCTGGTTCCCACGGAACACAAGGGCGGCCGCCGCGGCCTGGTGGGCTGTCTTGGGTACGGACCCGTCGCAGCCTACAATGAGACAATCTGGATTGTTCCTGGCCTCAGCCAGAATGTGATCCAGATGGTCGGGGTATTCTTTGCGCTTGTCCGTTCCTTTGGGTGGCGGGCGGTGGAGGGAGATCCTGTCCGAAAACAGGTCAACCAAACGGCCTCCGGGTTGGCTCTCAGGGCCATAGGCCTCGAAAGGTTCATCGGAGAGTGTGCAGACGGTCATCGCGTCCACTGCAGGGGACACGAGTTTCCGGCGGGTGCCGGGTGGGAGGGCCTGAAGTCCCAGCGCATGCTGGGGGGCGTCTCCCACCAGGTCCCCCTCCAAGATGGCTCGGACGGGGTGTGTGCATGTCAAAGTGGCCGTCCGGAGACAGCTCTTATCAGCCAGACGGCGCAGCACCTGTGGCATAGGCAACAAGGCGGCAAGACACTCCATAGCCCCCACAGGGGTCGTACGGAAGCAACCTGTGATCCAGCGGGCAGCGGTGTGCTGCATCTGGGACAGGGCTTTGACCATGCCTTTGGTACGGGTACCTCGGCAGAACCAGAGACGAAGTCCGTACGTCGCCACTGGGATGACGCAGGACCTGTAGAGTAGTCGCTTATTCGCCGGGGAGAGTCCCCTGGACGAATTGCCAAGCATGCGCATGGCGCTCACAGTTGTGAACGCCTTCGTCGTGTAGAACCGGACGTGTTCCTTGAAGGACAGCTTCCGGTCAAAAAAGAAACCCAAGTACCGCCATATCGGCTTGGGCCTGAGGGGGGTGGCCCCAGTGAAGGGGGCGACACCGAGATTGATGGGGGGGTTAGGCGCCACCCGAGCTCTGGAGAAATGAAATACCTTGGACTTGGCATGTTCCAACACCAGTCCAAGGGCCGTGAATAGAAGGAACACCTCGTTGTAGGCGTCCACAAGTTTAGGGAGGTTGTCTTCCACCTGTCTGGATTGCGCGATGAGGGTGCCATCATCGACGTACGAGATCAGATCCGCCAGCGGCCGGGGGACGCGGGCAAAAAAGAGGCGCATCACCGGCGCAATGTAAAGCGCCGAGCAGACAGGGGACAAGGCTGAGCCCTGTCCCACCCCGATGTCGGCAGAAAATCTGCCCGAGCTATCGGTGTTCCACTTGTAGGTTGTGAAACGGCCTACCAGATATGAGCGGAAGAAGTTCACCACACATGGTGGGAACCCCGACTTCTCGATGATTGTCAGCAGAACCTGGTGGTTCAGTGATGGGAAGAATTGAGCGATGTCGAATTTTCCAGTCTTTGAGACTGGACCTTCAAACCCTAAGCAGCATCATAATCAAACCAATTGTGATGTACTTGCTCATGGCATGGGGTGAGGACATGCATGTTCTTCTGAGCCTTGGAGGGAGAGGCATTTGGGGTGGAGTTGGTGGAAGGTGCTCATGTGCTGACTCTAGTTCTCTGGACCAATCCCCTTTATGTGTAATAGCTGGCGGAGCTTTGAATGAGGACATTGCCAGTGCCATAATTGTGAACATTGGCCTTAAAATTTCTAATTGGCATTATTTTACTTTAGAGGAGTGAGGCAGTGTATATGTATTGACAGAATTAGAACGTGGGAGGCCAAATATGGATAGGATGACCAATCATGCCACATGTAACTGTGGGAATGCATTCACTGGTCAACCTTTGGGGTAGTTTGTACTTGAAGAAATGGCTATAATTACCTATTATAGTGGTTCCATTAGAGATCTCACTGGTGCTTGCATGGGATGTGACTATCATGATTAGGAGACAGGGAATGTGTTTGATGAGATAGTGAGAGTCACAACTGAGATGGAATGTCCTGCTCCCATATACTATAAAGCCAATGTCACAGTCTATATAAGTGATGTGCCATCCATAGAAGCTAAACCTAGAATACAATTTCTGTATATAGTACTGTCCAATATGTTGGAATACAAGGTGGTGAACTCTGCATCATTCGACCCCTTATGGACTTTGTGCCCCCAAGTGAGCACCACCGCCACCAACACTGTCTTTTCAAGTTCCTGTTTATATATTAGTCTGGTGCCTCAATGGGCACATGTATGGTACAAATATTATATTCCCCTTGTTAACTCTCCCCCATTATTACCGCTCTCATGGAGAGCTCATCCCCCTGTTCTCGACCCTATAGTTTAGGCACATTATGTTTTGCTTATTTATCTATGATACTTTTGCGTTGTTTTTCCTCAGTGCTTTGTGATCTTGTGTGCAAACACTGAGGTGAGTTTCTTACTCATTGTATTTTTATATTTTACTTACTCACTGTTGTATTCTAGTTATTGTAACTAGGTGATTTAATACCAGAGTGCTTTGCAATCTCACATGCAAACACTGAGTTATTGTAACTAGTTTTCTTATAGGTTATGGGCCCTGAGCTCACTATCTAGTGCTCGAAAAACCCACCCATTTGAATTTTAGTACCAATGGCTACCACAATGACAGCACTCACCACAACAGATATTCTTCCTTCATCTGTGATGAAGCTCTTGCCAACAGGCCTAAATTGGACCGCTTTTTCGATCTGTTTCCAGGAAGCCATCAAAGCGAAGGGCTTCTGGGGACATTTCAATGGCACTGTTCCATGTCCTACAGTGTCCAATCCTCCTATCGCTGGTGAAGAGGCTGCTGTAGATCTATGGGACAAAGATGAATGATCGGCAAAAGCTTTGCTCACTCATTGGATCCCTGACATGACACTCATTTGCATTCACAGTAAGGTACTCCTTAAAGAATGTTGGGATCTTATCATTGCCAAATTCATGGAGAAGGGTGCATTCACCCAGGCTGATCTTTCTCCATGCATCATGCAGTCTTGTTCCCCTGAAAAGGGCAATGTTCACGAGTTTCTTGACATGCTTCATGTTAAGAAAGAAGAGTTGTCTATGGTTCTGATCACTTACATGCCACTACTTTTGTGCAAACATTCTTGGTTCTTCAAAAAATGGCCCTTCCTTTATCCCTCTTGTAAAAACCCTCCCTTTAGTGAGTAGAACATATTGTATTGAGGATTTTTTATTAGCCCCAAAATTGAGCAAGAAAAACTCTTGAACTGACCCAAGATTGGCGGGTGGTTACATTTTTGTCTCCACAGCTGGAAAAAAAAAGGCTGGCTCTTATCCCTCTTGTAGAAACACTCTTATCTATGTTCTGAGCAGATTGTATTGACAGAATTCCAATATTGCTAAAATTGGAGGAGAAAGTGGATCTTTGGGATGAACTACTATGATCAGCTATGGCACAATACTGATTTGAAAGTACTGTCCAATATGGTCCAGTCAGTCACATAGGCAAAATAAAAATGTAGCTCATGTCACACTAGCTATGCTGACAGTGGCTGGGGCTTGACACCATGACAGTGGTCTTGTACAATGAATGAGAGCACCTCAGAGGCAATTTCCTTGGTATCTGTGTTCTGCTGAACAGTTTGATGGGCTGGGTGCTAAATTGGGGAAAACCCAGAAGTCAGTCACCCACCCAATACTACAGGCATCTGATGCCTAATGTCCTATGTTTTATGTCCTAGAACATGACTTATATACTGGAGTGGTTTCTGTGTCATTTTGGCCCAAGGGTGTTTCCACATGTTTACCCAGATCAGCTTTAGATAGCTGGAAAGCAGCAAAAATCAGCATTTTTGCCCTATTTCCCCCCACAAATGGCCTGTACCTCAGGATCACATGATCCTCTGGGTATTTTGCTTGGCACAGACCTCAAATGGTATGTGTTCTGTTCAGTGTTTGTGCACATAACAATGTTAGAAAACAACAAGATATCGGACCATGACTGACTACAGGGGGTGACTGACTACCTGAAGGTCCCCAGTACAGTCAAGAATTCTGTAAGTAAGCATTCAGACATTACTTCAATATACCATGCATGTACTTTGACAGAGTTATTGTATATAATAGTAAGCTGATAGGATACTGGCAAAATAATGGTACAATACACAGTGCAAGATAATGAAACAGGATGCAAAAAGTATTCTACTGTGGAAATATTTTAGTTCAACATACTGCCAAAGTATGGATAGAGTTTTTTTACAATACTAACCTACTGGTAATAAGGAAGTATTCAACAGGTATGCTGAAAAATGTGCTTGTTAGTATTGTAGAAGTATGTAAGCAGAATTATGAGGAATAAATGGAAAAAAGCAGGTGTATAAGCAAAGTAACAACAACAACAACAACAACAACCACCATCGTCAATATCGTTACAGTTCCCTAGCTCTCTGTAAGGTGCAGGAGCCCTTTCTAAACCTGCTGTATCACACACCCTCGTGCTCTGCCTTTCGTCCCATACCAAATTTTCCCATTTTCGTCAATTTTCGAAATAGACTTAATCAAAACCGGGTTTTTTTCATTTGAAACTTTCCACTCTATACCCATCCTGAACCGACATTACCGTATCGATGCCTTCACACCCTGTCACCCCCAAGAAACTCCGCCCATTCATGCATCTTGTTTCTCCCTCCAATCGTCATAGAAGTATCTCGCCCCCACCTGACATCAACATCGGTGTGAACAGCACTCCCCTCCCTGGCTCAAGTGGAATGTTTCTGCTCATTCGCAACGTGCTCCCGGACAACAAAACTGGCTTCGCGAAACCTGTTGAACTCGTCAAGAAAGCAATTGGTGAGATCGTTAGTGGTGATGAAGGGAAAGAACTGTCCGACATAGCGGTCGAGGTCATTCCCGGTGGTCGGACCCAAGATCCTCACTCGTCGTCTGCCTACCTCGAATTAGCACAGGAGATCAAATCACTCGACTCCGTCCCACGTCCTGATCTGCTGATGGACTGGATGAATGCCCTGCGTAAGTCTTGTCCCTCGTGGGAAGTTGTGTGGGCACCTCAGAAGAAAGGGAAAGACCGTCGTATGACTGTACGTTTCCGTGTGGCCGATACGAAGGAAAAAGTTCCCACTGGCGCTACTGACAAGGTTCGCGCTCACCTCGAAGCTAAAGGCCACAGAACGATAGGTGGATACATATTCTACAACGGGCTAGTTGATATCATGCTCGCTGACACTCGCTCAGTCAAATCCATCCTCGCCTCAAGTTACTACGTTATCCCATCACTGTCTAAAGAAGGAATCCATGTCTCCCCTCCCAAATTCATCCCTATTAACAACCCCTTCGAACTTTGCATTGGAGGCCTCAACGATTACGAAGGCCTACACGAGATCATCGAAAAATGGCTCTACTACAAATATGTTCACAATGACGCTTCCAAAACGACCCGTGTCTTTGACACTTGCATCTCTCATGATCGCGAATACTTTATCACAATGGACTCCTGGGAATCAACTCTTATCGTTCTCAAGGATACTGAAGCCTTTCGCGCCTATTTCGTCAACTCCCCATACCTTACCGACCCAAAGCTTCTTTTTGAATCGAACTCATCTGGCTTTGCCCGCAAAAGCACTGCCTCAACCATTAATGCCGGAGCCGGTCTTGTCAACAATGCCATCACTGAACTTAAACGTGACCTTGCCGATTTCCGGAAAGAGCAAAGTGAGAACAATAGCATGGTTCAAAGACAAGTGGCCTCTATCCACGCCAATATGGAAAACCAAACCAATGCTGTCGCCCTCATTGGCAACCAACTCCAACAATTTGGTCTGTCACTCCTTGCCGGCCGTGATGAGAAAGTGATTGAAGGCAGAATCTCAACAATCGATAACAACCTCGCTTTTGAGACTCAATGCCTCCGAACCACGGAGGACCCCGTAGAAAAGGCCTCAATCAAGGCTAACATCACCACCCTTCAGAACAAACGACGCGAACAAACTCAACGACTGGCTAAGGCCTGTGACGTCACCTTGAGCCTCATCGGCCCTGCTCCCGGAACCATTGTCCCAACTCCCCCTGCTCAGACCCCTCCTCAAACGCCCCATATCACTGTACACAACTCCCTTCCTGCTCTCCCCACTGACCCTCCGTCGCCCAACTTTGCTTTCACTCCTGCGACCAACCCTACTCCCACCATGAAGCTCACTAAGGTCACCAAGCATAGTCAACAAGGTCACCCACAAGAAACCCCGGCTAAACGCCCTAAGCCAAGAGAGCGCGGCACCATGACTCGGAGCACTTCCAGAAATGCACTTGTCACTCAGACTGGAGGCGATCTCGATATTGATATGGATATGATCAATGATGCCTCTGAAACTACGGTACGCCCACTCTGTGTAACTGATGCTCCAATTTTAACCATGGCCTGCACTGATCAAGGTCAACGCTACATCGTTGGCTCAAGGCCCTTAATCGCTGTTAGTTGGGTTACTGTGAATGCGTGTGACAAGCTGGGACGGATTGATCAGACGGGCCGTGTTATCATTACTGAGACGTTATCCAGACAAATGTTATGCTGTAGCCTTGCCCCAAAGAAATTACCAACCATCGTCATCTACATTTTTATCGTACTGATCTTACTATGCTCCATAAATAGTGCTGCTGCAACTGCAACATCTGCTGGATTGTTGTCCTTATTTGCCCTCAACACAAATGGTTTTGTCCACCCTATGAAGATTGATGCGACCAACAGAGCTATATCCCATAGAAACCCTGATATTGTCGTGATTACTGAAACTAAAACTAATTCCTCAGGTTCCTCCAAGATGTCCTACAATGACTATCAATTCTTTGAAGAACGAGGCACTCCCGTTAAAGGCCATCACCTATACAAATGGGGGACTATTCTCGGTGTCAAAAAAGGTATCACGGTTTCTCAACGTGTGCCCATTAACCACCCAGCTCTCATTGGAAGACTGGTTGCAGTCGATATCGTCATACCGCTCAACTCAGGACATGGCTTTATTCATCGTGTCATTGCCGTCTACGCTCCCTGGGATGTTGATGATACTACAGAGACAGCTGCCTTCTGGATTGAGGCCTCCAAACTCTGCACGAGTGCCCCAAACGCCTGGACGCTACTTGGTGATCTAAACGCCACTGTCACTCAAGCAGAGCGGAAATCTGGAGGCACTGACGCACGCACTCACTTCAACAATTTCTTACAACAATCCAAGGGCTTTGATCTATGGTCTGCGTGTCCTGAACGCTCCCGATTTACTGGCTGGACATGTAAACCCCGCTCATCCACCGACGGGGGCAGCATCATTGATCGTATTGTCACCTCCTCTGGCTGCTTCCTGGACTCTGAGATACAAGTCACTGACGGGCATCACAACTATGTGCCTATGACTGATCACAGAGCCGTTATTGGGCGCCTCATCCTCAAACCTCCCAACAGGAACTCAGCTCGATGCCTACATGACATACCCACTCCCGTTCTCAACAATCCTCGTATCAAATTCCCCAACACCAAGGACAAACATCTCTTTCAAGTGTACCGTGATGAGACGGACATCAAGATCAAATGTGCCGGCCTACATGATCGGCTCGCCACTGACCAGGCCTCCTTTAATCTTCTATACGAAGAACTTACAAAAATAATTAATGACACCGCGGTGGAGGTTTTTGGCAGAATAGAGAGGAAAAAACGCGATGTCCACAAGATTGTGACAAACCCCCTAATCCAACAATTACAAGCCCGTTCCCGTGCTATCGGCGGTGCCCTAAGGCTCGATACCAACCCCACTCATCCTGCGTCATATGCTGCCAGACAAACTCACACCCTCCTATCCACAGAACACTCCCTGAACACTAACATTCACATCACCCTACGCTCCTTCCTCATTGCCAAATGCAAAGCTATTAACAAGGATCTTTACAAGTATATACACGAGCCAAAAGATACTACGCGTACCGCATATCCCAAGCGCTCTCCAGTGGATCGACCAAACGATTAGTTCAAGCCGCTGAGTTTGTTCCCTTACCGATGTCTATCAACACTATTGACGGAACTGGCAAGCTACTGATGAGCCCTGACCAAGTTAACGAAGAAACACGGCAATACTGGGAAAAACTCTACGGACGCCAACCAGTACCGGACATGGATAAACCATGGCTCCTGACAAAATCCGTTAGCGAGGTACACAATCATGTCACGGCCAACCCGTTTCAATGGCCCAGGAAAGCGAGCGTGACGGACTATCATGCACTAATAAGAAAAGGTAACGCGAGACCCTCTCCTGGCCCTGATGGCATGGAAAAGTGGTGCGTCAAATCCCTTTCCGATTATTCACTTACACCTGTTCTAGAGCTACACAACTACATGACAATGAACTTGTGCTTTCCAGGAAATATAAAGGATATGTATCTCACCATGTTTCATAAACGAGGACTAAGGACCAACCTCAATAACTGGAGGGGTCTCATGATCTCAAATTTCCTTGCCAACTCACCCATGACATGGCTAAATCACTTACTAACACCGTACATTGCCACTAATCGCATTCTCCCTGACACACAGGTCGCGACTCAACAAGGCGTCCAAACACGTGACCTCACCAGCTTCCTTGCTGGCGTGCTCACGTGGGCCAACCGTCACAAGACCACTGTCTACGCACTCAAACGAGATCAAATGAAGGGATTTGACTACCTGGCACCTGAAGGCTTCTACGATTCAATCTCTGCCTATGGGTTACCTGATGCTATCATTGATATAGATAAGGCTGCTCAGACAAACACAAAAGTATTCATATGAACTGCACATGGACTTACCGAACCAATCATCGTCAGCGGTGTAGCTAAACAGGGAGGCCCCATCTCTCCACTAAAATCAACGCTAACCACTAGTATGGGGCATCGGTACCTCAATGACGTCGCAAACGGTACACCTGGGGCGCTCACGATCACTACGTCGACACATGATCGTCTCGACCCCCACTTACCTGACGATAGCATCTCTCTACCTATCCGAATGACAGAAACAACTGACGACTCAATCATCTTTGCTAGCTCCATACCAGCTCTCCAAACATTCTGTCTGGTAGAAGAACGCTTTCAGTTTGCCTACGGGTGGTTCACTAACTGGATGAAAACTACTGCGTATGTCCTTTCGCCGGCAGGGAACCAACCCAACACGATCTCGATGCCGTCTATCACGGTTGAACCTGGAGTATCACCTATGAGTATAACTAATCACAACGTCCCTCTGATCCCAAACAAATTAGAATTCCTTCACGTCAAAATCGACAACCCATCACATCGTTTTCGTGAATTGCACGACTTTGTTAAAGCCTTCACGTTCCCTAAATTCATCGGACCAACCCCCATCACACTCATTAGGAAAATTGTCATGCAATCCATTGCATCACGAGCGCGTGCCCTTCTCACTCTTCAACCGATTACTGATGCTGATGCACTTAAACTGGACAGAGTCATTGCGGCCAAAGTGCATGCTCTATCCGGCTTTCCGTGGATCTTCAATACTGAGATTGCCACCCTACCCGTCTCACTACACGGCTTCGACTTCCCCTCTATCCGCCGTATCAACGCTTCCATCGCTGTCGATGGACTGGCCCGTGACCTAAATCACCACATACCCGCATATCGTAATATGGCCCGCATAACACTTGCTGACTGGACCTGTAGCATTAATCATTGTGTTAACCCTCTCGCAGGAACTGGGATCAAACAAGATTTCACTCGCCGTCTACAATATCACACAATACCAGCCGCTTGGATTGTCGCCCAGAAAGAAATGGGTTCCATGAAACCGCCTCTATGTCTATGTGCAACAGATCAAAGTCATATACTCAACGGTGATGTACCAATTTCTCACTGCCTCAAAATCATTAAAACACACGACAGTGCATGCCCAGATGGATCAGCCGCCTACTCATTACAAGCCGCTGGCGTCAAATTAGCCAAGCAACTCGGCGAATGGACTTCTGTCAATCAAACTGTCAAATTCTATCCGTACAAGATTGACGATCAACCACCGCCCATCAAAAAACCAACTAATGCTGCCAGAACCAACTGGGATAAAATTACCCATGCGATGAGCCGATCTAATATATGCTGGCTCTTCCATGGCAGTACTGACTTACTAATTCCTCGATCACAGCGTCAGGACAACGCCGAAAAATATATCATCGCCCTAGCTCAAACGTGTAACTTTACACCTTCCTCCTGTTGTCATGACAATTCTACATGGGCCACGGATGGATCGATGATTCCTGCCGCTGGTGGAATCAGTGATAGAAAGTCCATCACTGCTGCTGTCACCGGACCAGCTACACTCATTCTTCGGATCAAGGATCGCAACGCATCAATTCTCCAAGGTGAACAAATGGGATTACTCGCGGCACTAGTACTCGCTGAATCCCCACCACAGATCTACACCGATCACATGAACTCCACCATGCTCATTGACGATAGTCGCACTGCTGTCAATCAGGAGCGTCGACTACGCATGATGAATGGGTGATCGTATTATCAATGGATCCTTGATCTGGCCTCGAGGAAGTCGGCGACTATCACATATACAAAAGCACACACCAACGACTCCTCCCTATCCGCATCCCTTAACCGAGAAGCAGATCACTACGCCTCCACCGCTCAAAGAGCCATTTCATCCATACCCATCGCCCCCGTCCCTACCTTCTTTATGGACCCGTTTACGTTCCACCGGGAAACTGATGGCTGGATCGAATCAAACGTTCGCCACTTCGTTGATCACTTCGCCGCCATGGCCACGGCTGATAGGCTAGCGCTCATGCCTAAACACCGAATGTCAACCTGGCTTTACAATCTGAACCCACCACCCCCATGGATATACACCAAAGCTTCCAGTGCATATACCGCACTCGTTCAACTCTATGCGCGCTCTGGCCAACTAGCTACGGCAGAAGGAATGTGCCAAAAGAAGGCTCTGACATGCCGAACGTGCCGCTTTGGCTGTTCCGATACCGAAAATCCTCACCACATCGTCGCTTGTGGTCGATATTCGGAGATGCGAAGCAAAGAGCTAGAGTCACTTGTTACGAGCATCAAAAAGAAATTGAATGACGCAGAAGTAGACCCGCACGATCAAACACGCATTATGGACACTGCTAAGTTCCTTTTCTCTGACTCGAAGAACGTATGGCCGTTGCAATCCTCTATGTACTTTTTAGGTCAGATCCCAAAGCTCGAACCCCTACTGCCACCTCTATCTATGATTAGCCCCGTTGATCGCTCAAGACTAATACACAACTTGGCCACGGACATGCATCTTGCGTCTGCACGTCTCGCATCAAGAATTTATGGGGATCTGCAGAAGGAGATGGCGAAGAGACGTGATGAGACTTATGGCACTAGGAAATGAAGATACTGTGGACTACTCTAACTATCCACCACTAATACAGATCCGTCGAGGCTAGTCTACTGTAGACGATCCTGAGTTCCTTATGGGACGTAGGCAGATATATTCATGTAAACAATGTAAACAACAAAGTACCTGGAAATAGGTAATGTGGAAGTCAAGAATGTTGACAATATGTAACATTTGTCACACAATACTGGTTCCATACTAAACCTGGGGTACTCATGCAGTATTGAATTGCAGATAGAAATGTTGACAGGACCAGGAAGAATATATGCCTCATATGTCTGTGTGTTAGTAAGATAATGTGACAGGTCCTGGAGTACATTTTGGAGTTCAGATATATTTTTATATTGAAGACAGGTAGTAAGTAGAGATGTGCAGAAATAAAATGGGTATATGAAAGTCAGGACAGGTAGTGGAACATCAACTTCAGGCAGCATGCATGGTTTGCAGAGCAGACATTGACAGAGAGCTTCAAGGATCTGACTTAAATGATGAGATATGCACAGACCAGAAAGCTCCTAACTTGCAAGCAAAAACTAGTAAAAACTTGCAACCTTGCAAGTTGAAACTCGCAAGTTGAAACATGGACATTGAAACTTGCAAGCAGAAACTCACAAGTTGTAACTTGCAAATTGGACCTTGCAAGTCAAAACTTGCAAGTTGGACCTCGTTAGGAGTGAGGCTGGTGTGGAAGTCAAGGTGAAGATAATGGAATTTTATCTCCAAAGCAAGTGAGGGAATAGAGTCTGCAACAGGGAGGAATATTCTATTCATCTCCTACAAAGTGTGCAATATTTATACTACACTGCTAGGAGGTATAGTGTAATGCACTCCTATAATATAACAAGGAGGTATGAAATCATAGACTCCTGTACTTATTAATGTCACCATAATTATACCTTGTCTCCTACAATTATGGTGTCATACTACCTCCTATAATATCATGGATTGGTAAGTTACTGTGCATTCCCTTAATTGCTCTTGCATGTGTTAACTCCAGTTAAACATGTGTTAATATGACTTAACATATTCTGGCATTATTCCCTGGCCATGCTGACTGCCTTGGCTTGTCTGTATACTGTTGTATACTCTGTCCCAACACTCCCCCTCAAGCCTAGGCAGTCCAGGCCAATGAGTGGAATGGTTCTGTAATTTTTATGTCTGTCATCACTCCCCCTGGAGTGGTTAATTGTTTTCTTTCAGGTGCATCAAAACCTCTGTGGATGGAAAACCCTCTGGGAACAATCTCACCAAGGACAGCTACTGAGTTATTCTTGATTGAATTCCCATCTCTTCCCTATGTTGTGTGAATTTTGGCCTTGGCAAGGCTTTTGTCAATACATCCATTGTTTGTTCTGGATCACGACAGTATTGAATGTCAATTAATTTGTTTGTGACAAGTTCCTGGACCCAATGATGGTGTATTGCAATGTGTTTTGATCACTGATGAAATTGAGGGTTATGTGTTAAAATTACTGACCCTTCATTATCACCTTGTTCAATATCACTTGCATGTGTCTTCTGTGGTTCAATGATATCTATGTTCCCCCGTTTTTCATTCTGTTTATGCTTCCAAGGCTGCCTTGCTGGTTCTGTTTTCTGATCATCAGAGTTACCCATCAGCAGTGCATTCAGTGCTTCCCCACCAGACTCCCTCCCCATTGAGGGTGTAACTTGTATGTCTTCAGAGGGCTCAGGTTCATCTGTAGCATTTATTAGTCGGAAGTTCCATGGGGTAAGAACATTTCTAGTTTTGGCATTGTAATACTTTACCACTCCACTGCCATCATCATAGCCAAAATATGATTGGTGCTTTGATTTTGGTAACATTTTGTGATCCTCTTTCTGGCCTTGTAGTAATATCCATACTGGGGCACCAAATTCCTGTAAATGTGATACATCTGGTTTTTTATTGTGCCAGCCTTCATAAGGAGTTGAGTTCTGAAGATGCTTGGTATATGATCGGTTTCAGATATAAGTGGCATGAATAACCACAAACTCCCATAAGAATTCTGGAAGCTGGTTGGCAGCCAGCATTGCTTGGGATGATTTGACAAGAGTTCTGTTCATCCTTTCTGTGACTCCATTTTGTGATGGTGAATATGGTGCTGTTTGTCAATTTTCTATACCCTTTTCTTTGCAATGTTTTTCCAATTTTTCATTAACAAATTCTATTCCACAATCAATTTGTATACCCTTCAGTTTCTTACCTTGTGTTTCCAAATGGGCAAGATAGTTGATAACTCCCTGTGCTGCCTCACTTTTCTTTAAGGCATTCAATTGTGACAAACCTTTTAGCATCATCAACAAATAGCAAATAATATTGTTTGCCATTTATGGATTTGATGGCATATTTTCCCCCACAAACCAATATGTGTTAATTCCCCAGGTTGAGTGTTTCTTGTTGATTTTAAAAAAGGCTCCTGATGTTGCTTTGCACTTATGCAAGCTTTGCAATCTGGTTTAGGAGTATTTTTGTGTACTTTACACTCCCCCACAAGTCTACGTAGACTCCCACTGGACTCCATGTACTATATGTAGACTATACATAGACTCCCACTGGACTCCATGTACTATACATAGACTATACATGGACTCCCACTAAAGTCTATGTAGACTCCATGTATAGTGTACATAGCAATTCCAAAGAAATAAAGCTACTATAGGGAGTCTACATGGACTCTACATGGACTCTACATGGAGTTTATATAGAGTTTACAGGGAGTTTGCTTATTAGTCAATGTAAAGCCCATTACAGATGTTGTACAGTGTTTATAGAGAGTCCACATATAGTCCACATATAGTCTACGTATATTCTACATGGAGTTTACAGGGAGTTTGCTTATTATTCAATGCAAAGCCTATTACAGATGTTATACAGTGTTTATAGAGAGTCTACATAGAGTCTACATAGAGTCTACATAGAGTCTACATAGAGTCTACATATAGTCTACATAGAGTCTACATAGACTTTGGCCATTCCTAGCTATCATTCCTAGAGGTAAGTCATTACTTCAAATATTAAATGTATTTATTACTATTTATGGAAACATCAATACTAGCAGAGATGTAAAAACACCCCAACGTGCTAGAGGCAGGGGGGGCATGTATTTACTAATATAATAGAAGACTAAATAATATGAAATAAAATAACCCCCCCCCACATTGCTTGGAGTGAGATGGGGGAGGGGGGAGGCACGGCAACTTGCCCCTCTCATAGCACCCAATTCCACCCCACAAGCAATGGCTCATGGAAGTGGTTGGGGGTGCTGGCATGGGGGGCTGTGGCCCGCTCGGCAGCATTGTTGCTCCACCCATGCTCCACCCCACGAGCAGTGGCTCGTGAGGCTGGGCCGGGTGGTGTCCATTGGAGTGCTGGACTCGCTCGTCGCATCACCCTCAGCGGTCAGGGCTGGTGATGCATCCTGGAGGTGTCTCCTGCGTTCTAGGGGTCTCCGTCGCGTCCCAGAGGTGTCCCCCATGTTCTAGGGGCCTTCTGTCGCTTCCCCTGTGGCTCCTGTTGCATCCCTTGGGTGCTGGGCCCTCTTGTTGCATCCCCACTGCTGGCGGCATGTTGCGTTGTGTCTCCCTCAGCTCCTAAGGTGGTTAGTGATGTGGCGGGCGGGGTGAGCCATTCTGTGCGCACCTCACAGGTACCCCACTGCTCAGGCCTCCTGGCACCTCCCTATCCCCCTCCATACCCCTCACACTCCTAGCTGAGTGGGGAGGAGGGGCGGCACATTGGATATCTGATGTTACATATACAAAATTGAAAAAATAAATTTGAGCTTAAACAAAAATAGATAAAGACAAAAAAATACCCAACATGAGGGCCACAGGCCCCCATGGATGGTAGTGTAGGAGGGAGGGAGGGGGGGCAGGCAGGAGGTGTGGGGATTGGGGGGGATGGCGTGGGTGTCAGTGATGTGGCACGCGCATGGGTGGGAGGGGGGGCTTACCAGGTCACGGGGGGTGCTGAGGTTGCCGCCCCAGGTCACAGGGATGATACCTAGTGGGAGGGGGTGGTCAGTGACGTGGCACATCAGGGAACAGGGGGGGAGGGGGCCACATACCGTCTGGGGGCGCTGTGGGACATTGCTGTGCATTGGCCAGCTTGAGGGAGCGAGGTTGGGGGCTGTGGACAGAGATGGTGACGAGGGGTGGTGGTAGTCGAGGGGTGAGGGAGGCAGCAACAGCAGGCGGCAGCGGGGTCAGTGGTGGTGGTAGGAGCATGTCATGTGCAACTGATAAACAAACAGTCACACAAGGCCACACATTTCCAACCAACACATGATGAACATATCACTTAGAGATCAAAGTTTCCATACTAAGCAAAGTTGCATAGCTGAATGGTTATGTATGGCTACTTATGTAATATGTAATCCAAAGGTTGTGGGTTCAATTCTCCAGGATGGCACTTTTTTTATATTTAATAGTATGAGGCTTGTATACATAGAGTCTATGTAGAGTCTACATGGAGTCCAGTCTACATAGAGTCTACATGGAGTCTACATGGAGTTTGCATGGAGTCTATGTATAGTATTTAGTGGGAGTCCTATTACTCCTTGTAAATACATGGAGTTTACTGGGAGTCTACATAAAGGCTACATAGACTTGCCATCAACATGAATCCCATGTTTGGTGAACCCACACTCCACCTAAAGTCTATGTAGTCTACGTAGACTCCATGTATACATGTGGTCGAGTGTAAAGCCCTTGTATTTTTGTCAACATTGAAACCTGTCACCAATTTTCTGCTCAATAATTTTTGAAGTCCAGAATATCCCACATGTCCAAATCATCAGTGCCAAGTTTCCCAACTCAGCTCACTGTATGCTACCACAACATAAGACCATACCAAGGCATTTTTATTCATCCCCTTCTTTGGCCACTGCAATGGGTCTGGAAGGAGTGGGTGATCCTCTCCATCCATTGGCAGGTCCTGGTATGGCTTCTGACTCATTCCACCAGTGGTCACCATCATGGCATTGTTTGTGTCTGCAGCATATCACCTGTATATTTCAGTAGTAGAAACAATCCACAATACTCACTGTGCATTTCCCTCACATGCTGACTCAAAAGTGCCATGATCAGCTTGGACTCCCAATCTGGATGGGCTTTGAAGAATGATGTTCCACTGAGCTGTTCCATATATTCCTGCCTAAAAGATGCATCAGTGCTAAGGATTGGGATGAGAAAATAAGACACCATATCCATTGACTACCACTGTCCCATTTTCATTTCTATAGAAACTGAGGATCATGCAGTCTATGCCACATGATCATTTCATCTCCTTGCAGAATGACTGGACTTACTTGAATGCCTTTGTGGCACTCCTAGATCCCAATTCACACAATGACAATTAAGAGCTAGTGAACAATTTACTTTTCTTGCTGGGCTGCTGGTGGACCCATTTGGTTCCTCAAGTCAGCCACTGATTCCAGCCACTGTTTCTCCTTGTCCAACATCCAATTCCATACTTTTGTCAGTTCAGCCTGGTACATGCTGAATGCACACTGGTTGTCTTCCTTGGCACTATCTGAGCCATTCCACCCACCTGACTTTGTCCAGATGGTGTCCTTGAGGTTGGCATCAGCCTCAACCCCCAATACCTTCCTTGCTGTCCATTCTTTGACATCCCAGAATTTCTCGATGGACTCCCTTTTCCATCTATATGTGTGGAACCATGTGTATGTACCCTATAACAATGTGTTAGAACATTGATTGTAGAGCTTACCTCTTTTTGAGCTTTTTCTCAGTCTCTGACCAATGTGGTGAATTTTTCTTAAGGTCCTTGTACACCTTTCTAGCTATTTTCCTTTGGTTGGTACAATTTGCAGCTTGCCATTGCTCTTTGCTGGCATGCAAGGATGTGATATCCTTTCCACTCAATTTGAATTAGACAAGCTTGAGTGGGACTTGAGGGAGTTCAGATGTTCAGGCAAAGTTTGTGTTCAAAAGCAGTGATGGAGGGTTGTTATGAGATGGGTCATGAGATGGCAGACCTGAGGATCATTTATAGTCCAGTGTCAATCATGGTGAGTATCATGATTGGTGAGTGATGTATGTAGAATTATTGATAGAATCCTGGGTCTGGTCAGGTCTCATGGTTTTAAGCATATGATACATGTAAGTATCAGTGGATCAAATGACCAAGCTCAAGCTCAAGCTCAAGCCCTTCTAATTTCTTTTCCCAATAATTCATTTGTTGCTGTGGTACTGCAGTGTTTCTGACTCAAATTCACATCTTTGATGAAAAAATGCCCACATCTAATTTATGTCACTCATTAATCACAACAGACCTCCTTTCATTGCATAACTTCAGTTTGAGAATGAAACCAGTAGGTGCACACTGATGGGTAACATGTTTGAAGTGTTTAGTCAAGAATCACAAGTAATAAGTAGTCCTCCCATACCAAGGCTTCACTCATACATATTTCCATTTTCTGAATATCTCAGAGACATTCTTTCCATCTATTAAATTTAAACTCACACCCACCAGATGGAGTTCCTGTGATAATGAGATTACCTCAAACTACAGCTTGCTATCAATGCACAGGCCTTACCCTCAATAAAATAACCCTTAATAAAACTATATGATGAGTGCATTGTCCAATTATGATCTTTTCACACATGGTCTGAGTCAATTGTAGACATTTGTATGACAGTTCCAGTATTTACCAATTTGTCACATTAATGACAATTATACTGCCAAGATATATGGCACCACATGGTCATCAGTATTCAAAGAACACATAATATCATCAAGCTATGTATCCCATCCTAATGCCTCAGAGCCCCTTGTAACTGCTAATTTTAGAAATTAGGAATGATCATAACAGTTCCTTGTACATCATGGTTGGCATTATATTCATAATGTGCATGGAACAATTTTGGGAATATGTTACCAACTGGGAAGTGGCAATGAGGAATGTAAATCATGATCCAAGCAGTTGGGATAGGCAAGCCAGTGCTGAGGCCAAGTACTGGGGACCTTCAGGTAGTCAGTCACCCCCTGTAGTCAGTCATGGTCCGATATCTTGTTGTTTTCTAATATTTAATGTTATGTGCATGAACACTGAACAGAACACATACCATTTGAGGTCTGCATCAGGAAACTGAGGACAGAATGTTAATGCTTTACATTGACATGTATAAAACTATATGGATAAAAATGTCTATCTTATACACAAACATTGTACATAAGTTTCTCAGGGTATTTAATGCACAGTAGGGTAGGCAAAGCCCCCCTGATCTGAGAGAATTGGGTCCCACTATAACATGGAGCAGAACAGGATTGCTGGCAGAAATCCGCATATGTCTCATAAATGTAGCAGATATGAAATTGAAAAAGATTGGAAGAAAGGGGACAAGGGCAAGAATCATATTTATTTGGCCAGGCTAAGGTCTGCAGAAGAAAGCTTAAGAAGCAGCATGTCATATAAAGGAGGACAGGCTTTCTCCAGGCCACCAGGTTCAGCTTAAGGGTGTAGGCAGCCATTGGAGGTCAGCCTTTCAAGAATGTGTCAAATCTGGAAGGCAGAGAGCTCCTGTCATCAGAGTAGCTGAGTTTTGCCATCTTACAGGTGCTGCAAGAATTTGCTGGTTGCACCTGAAGAAGCATGAAATATAAAGCAGGACAGGCTTTCTCCAGGCCACCAGATTCAGCTAAAAAGCATAGGAGGCCATTGGAGCTTTTCAGGAATGCAGGGCAGGCTCAATTATAACATCCAACATAACAGAAGATAAACAGATGCCATTTAGAAATACGATTGACAGTAATATGACCCCATGCCACTACTCCATTCTGTGCCTTAAGAGCTGCTTGTTTCTCTCAGATCTTAGCCAAAGCACTCTCTTTTGTGATCGGCCTTTGGGCAGAGGAGTAGCATGGGAACACCTGCCTGAATTATTGCATTAGCCTTTGCCAAAAATCTGGCAGTCAAGTCCAAATTCAACCTACCTGTTCCACCAAACTAAGAGCTTATTGACCTCTTCTTGCTCATCTGGATCCTCCAAAAGCTGAAGGACACTATTATAAAACCGCTCAGAGTCCGTTGTTAGATCAGAGCCCATGAATGTTGCAGAAGATGATAAAGCAAATTGTGCCTGGTTGATGAAGTCAGTAGCAATTGAGGCATGGGCGAAACGAAGTAGAGCACCCACCTGAGTTGCAGCATAGGCAATGGAAGCAGGTGTTACTTGCATCATGCCATGGATCTGAGCGTTTCCAGACTGAGTGGCCTTGGACTCCTTCTCCACAGAGCTGGGCGAGGTGAAGATGTGCTTGAAGGTCTACAAAGGAGAAGATCAGCGAAACATAGAGGGCTTGGAAGGCAGCTAGAGAAGCTCACCAAAACTAGGATCATGCTGCAAAGCAGCCCTTTCCATGGATCCTCTGGATCATATGAATAATCCTTGTACAAAAGAATCAGCCACTGATCTCCAGGTACAATGAAATCGCCACAATGAAGTTTTGCTTTCACCCTGAAATTAGTAAATGGCACCAGTTAGTGACAATGAAGTGGAGAAAGAAGGGCACCCACTTGTTGTTTGACCAATCAAGCCCAACTGGACACATCATAGACCCAGTTTTTTTTTCTCTTTTTTGTTCAACAATTTATAACACTGTGCACAGACGCAGTCTGTGGGCATGAAGTAAGGACACAATGTAGCACACTATGATTCGACCATGCCCCTCCTCCCTCCAAGTTGATGCCCCTCTGCATTTTGGTAGCCACCAAGGTGAGCAGGTGTGACCACGGATACTACCCTTGAGGGCGTGAAGGCCCACTGCACTTGCATGGCACATGAGCCAGAAAACTCTCCCCCTGGTGCTTCCACAGTCCCCCCATGCACAGCCTCCCAGCCAAAGCCAGAGCCAGTGAGTAGTGTCGATTCACTGCAAGCCCCCAGGTCCTAAGACCCAGAGGTTAACCGCTTCCACTATCCAGGAAAAGAATGGTGGCCGCCCCCTCATCAGAGATGGACCGTTGACCCAGTGTCGCTGCTGTCCAACGAAGAAACCTGGCTGTGACCGAATTGGCCCAAACAATGCCGGTAGAGGTAGAAGAGCACACTGTGGGTCAAAGCCCACAATTTGCCCATCCATGACGAGCCCAGGGGCGAGTCCCCAGGAGCATCCCGCCCATAGCGACAGGGTGCGTGATGTAGTGAGACCTGGTGAAACACCAGGGACTCTTGATGTGGATTTGGCATGGTACCACAGTACCATCCCTGGTCTGGAAAGATAGCAGGTGCGACAGCAGCAATGCACTGTGTACCCCAAACATAACACAGTCCTCATAGAAACAGAGGACGGGGTCAAGGTGGAAAGGGCCACTTGTGGGGCCATCCAACAGGGATGGCGGCCTAGGCAACAGCTGGTGCGTGGTGTGCATCCATTGCCGTAGAGTGCGGTCCTCAATGCGATGTGTTGTGGGTCCAGAAATAGTGGCACTGGGGGAGCGCTTCCCCCTGCCCTCCACTGTTTGATCTCAATGATCATAGGTACTCCAGTGTCCCCTGATAGCAGGTGGGCACTGGGAGTGGCTCGGTCTCTTGTGAGCAGCAGGGATTGCCAGCCCTGCATGTTCTAGGTGAGCGTGTGAGTCCCCTGGGCACTAGCATGGAGTGCAAGCACTCAGAGGGGGCATAGTGAGAGGAGGCCCTGGCACGCATGTCCCTAGCATGGAGCGAGGACCCACCCACAGAGAGTAAGCAGTGTCCTGTAGCCATACAGTAGCTTAGATGTCCTAAGGAGGTGGAAGCAGATGTACCCAGTATCTTTGCACAAGTAGTATGTGGGATATTTTTCTCCAGTATTGTAATGGTATATGATATACTCAGTCATTTCTAGTTCAATGCCAATCCAGGATTATTGTACTTACATAATTTGATACTGCTAAAATACTAAGCTGACATTATGGAAGAACTTTTAGGTGCACCCTAAAAATATCTATACAATACCTTTCTTGGGGTATTGTACCCTGCACCCAGTGAAAAATGATCAAAAAATGCACCAAAAATGAGCCAAAAATGTTTACTCAGTAATTGCTCAGTAAACATTTTCGGGCCTTTACTGTGAACAACCCTAATATGTGGCTGCTGTTTACCAACCTTATATGACATCTCTCGCAGTAGTGATTCGGATGTCCGGACCGAAAAGCTCAATAGCTTAATCATACTAAAGTTGTAGCATCTCATTTTTGCTGCTCAAATCCCTCAAAATGGGTGCAAAATTTAGCCACCCTAAAATGTCTTGGGAAAAACTTCGGAGGTGATTTTTTCAATGTATTTTGACAAGATGAAGTCAATTTGTCTCAGAAAAAATCCCAATTGCGATATATCAAAATTGTCGTGTTTGGTTGTCGGCAACTGTATCATAGTTAACTTAGGCTGTTTAGATGGACGTTCTAAAGGTTTCAAAGTTGGTTTCGCAATCCTAGATTCCTATCACATGCTCTGAGCAACGCACATGATATTTATGTAGTGGCAAGCTTACCATGTGAGGCCAATCGCTAGGACGCCATGGCAGCAATGCGTGTGATTTGGCCAAGCGAGTCCCACCCTATTCTGTCAGTCGTGTTACCGACTGGTTGACCCCCTTCCTTCCTAATCTGGTATGCCTCATTCATCTGTTATGTTTTTCTGTGTGGGGAAAACTTGGGGAAAACAAGCGGTACATACTATCTAGAGGTACACATAACAAGACATAATAGTTTGCTAATGCATTTCACGAACCCGTTTACTCATTGACGCATCGCTTGCACTGTTCAACAGAACTGTCTTCAGTTCGCTTCATCCATCTCCAACCGTCTCCAACTTGGTGATATTGGAATTAGTGCTGTTACGGCCCGGCTTGGCCTCAAAGCCGCGGCTTTGGCTTCCTCAATCCTTGGGCCGAGCCAAAGCCGTCAGCTATGGCTTGGCCTTGGCCTGGCCCGGCTCAGGCCATGGCTTTTATATGCAGAATGTATTTTTTTTTGCCCAATTTTTGACTACAGTGCATCACGTACCCGCAGCATGTATGATATTAATCAGAGATACACAGCCTCCTCGTCCTCATCTTCAATAAGTAGCTCATCCCAAGAACACTCCTCCATGTCCGACTCCTGTCCTGACTCTGCTTTGACTCCCAAATCCTCCCGCTCGTTGTCACCAGTTTCCTCCGCTTCTAATGTCATCCTTTGTCCCCTTCGGGACTGAATCCAACAGAGAGTTCGAGAGAGTACTGATCTCCTTGACTAGTTGTTTGATGGTTGCGAGAGTAGACATTTTAGGTATGAAAAGTCAACGGGACGATGTACAGTGCGAGTTGGGGTGAAAAAAAGATGAACATTGAGCAAGCGGACACGATAAATACTGGAGGACCATCCATAGAGGGGTATATTAGTACGTGCATTTGAGCAAAAAAGAAGACCAGAAGGGAATCATGATAGGAAGAGCCCGCGAAAAGTGAGGGAGCAGAGCCATGACGAGGAATGCAGGCGACGAAAAGCAACACCGAAGGCGGGTGAGGGTAACGCTGTACAGTTTCACGTTTTAAAGTTTGATGTTCAACGTGAATCTTGTGACGCGATTGGTGATTTCCCATACCCAAAAGCCGCGGCCTGACGGCTTGGCTGTGGCTTTTCAGACTCACAAGCCGAGCCAAAGCCACGATGAAGCCGCCACTTTGGCTTGGCTGGGCCCGGCCTATTTGGGCCCGGCTTGGCTCGGCTCGCGGCCTGAAGCCGGGCCGGAACAGCACTAATTGGAATGTGGGGGGGGGGGCAGTAGTTTGCAACGGCATGGATTTGCTGAGGTTTTGGATTTTTCAATGAGCAGCCTGAGGGACATTCGTCACCATGCAAGGTTTAGGTGGTGGTAGACTAGTTGCTCAGGCTGCTCATGGTCATCTTTTTGGGTGTTTGGGAGGACTCACAGCTTCTGACAGCAACTAAGTAACTAAGTAACTTGTCTGGACTTGTCTCGGTCGCCTATTCAAACGTGCACAGCCCTCCCCCACTCAGAACACAGGCGTTTGTAAACATTTCCTTTTTCGGATGTCATAGTGGGGGAGGGCAGTGGACGTTGCCTATCCAACGTCGTTGCCATCTTGACCATCAGTGAGATCGGTAAACGGGTCACGCGCCGCAGCATACCTCCGGCTGACACGCGGTGCCCGGGAATACTGTAAATACAACATCTAAATTCTCCACATCCCCCCAAGTTCCAACATCCATAGCATTCTTGAGCTGGTCTCAATTCTGACACTGTGATTAAACTCTATACTATCATACCTCTGTCACCCAAGATGATGCCGTTGAACCTGGCTGTTCTTTCCCTTCTCTCAACTCATGTGTATGCTTTGCCGCTTGGCAACTTGAATGAGGTAAGAATTTCAAATAACTTATCAGTCACATTGATAATACCCAACAACCTCAGAGACCAGCATTGAAAGTTTTGATACCACCTAATGAACGACCCACACCACAGGAAGTAATACCACAGGTAGCAACACCACAGAAACTACAGGAAGCAACACCACAGAAAGGAAAACCACCGAAAGGACAAACTACTTCCAGTAGGCACTATCCAGAGGCATATACTGGGGCCTACGTTTTGGGTGGTGGCACCAACGGTGGCTGAGCATTGTAGGAAGCCGTCGTAGACAGCTAATACCTAATAATAATTTTTATATCAAATTTGCACACTGATATGATTGTTCGGAAATGCCAAAGAAAAACAGGTAAACATCTGGACAGGTTCAAGAGTTGATCTAACATGCAGTGTAAGGTTCCTGGGTGTGAGACTATCTGGGTAAGTTGTGTTGTTGTGAAATTAATCATCCCAGGGTGCTGATGATTCAATGAATTTGATCAGTATCATTGTGAATGCATGAATTATGATACTGCATCTAAAAACTGGTCATGCTGTAGTTGCAAGGCAAGTACTGCAACTACAAAACACTGTCATACTTGATTTGTGCTGTAATTTAAACTCCTCCACATATTCCAGAAATTCCGGTCCATTCCCCCAGAATTTCTGGAATATGGCTAACAGACTTAAAAATGAGTCCGGAAATTCCAGATGGAAATTCATATAAAATAAATATAACAAAAAAAAAGAAAAGGGGAGGATGAGGGAGTGGGGCATATCACTGGCCCCCCTCCCCATGCTTGTCCCCTTCACCTATTGCACCCCACCCCTGCCCTGCAACCAGTTGCTTGCAGCAGTGGTGGGGGGTGCTCAGTCACACTGGGTGCCCTGTGGTCACACATCTGGCATATCCCTCACTCTGACAGAGTGATGTTTATATTATTTAAAATAGAGTACTAATAAATGTATATGAGAGGGGAGAGGGGGGAGTGGGGTGTGTTGTGTCAGTGTTGTTCCTCCCCCCCCCCCCCCCATTCCCTGTCCCCCTCCACTTCTCTGCACCCTTCTGAAACCCTCATCTATTGCACCCCCTCCACCCTGCAAGCAGTTGCTTGAAGCAGTGGTGGGGGGTGCTCTGTTGCACTGGGTGTCATGTGGTTGCATGTCTGGCATGTCCCCTTGCTCTGACAGAGTGGCATTTATATTAATTAAAATAGAATACTAATAAAATAAATATATATGAAAGAAATTAATGGGGAAAGGGGGGGGGAGTGGGGCATGGTGTGTCACTGTCATTGCCCCCCTTCCCTGTCCCCCCCTTCCCTGTCCCTCCACTTCCCTGTCCCCCCCCTTCCCTGTGCCCATCTGTCACCCTTGCCTACTGCACCCTGCCTCTGCCCTGCAAGCAGTTGCTCACAGCAGTGGTGGGGGGTGCTCTGTTGCACTGGGTCTCACATCTGGTGTGTCCCCCCATCCCCCCTCCCTCTTATGGCATCCCCCTGTCCCCCCATGCATCCCCCTCCATCCTGGTGTGTCCTCTTGTTGCCCAGCATGTGTCATCCCTGGTGCATCCCCTCGCTCTGAGGGATGTCCCCCTGTCCCTTGTGGGCCTGGGGGCCAGTCATGTGTCGGTGGGGGTTGTCCCTGGCTGGAGGGGGGTGCTGGATTGCTGGGTGGTGACATGGCTGCAGTGGGTGCTGGATTTGTGGGTGTTGGTGATGGGGCAGCTGTCATTGTCATCCTGCTCATCAGTGGGGAGTGACATGGTGGTGGGTGCTGGGTCAGTGGGCATTGGTGATGTGGCCACTGCAGTCATTCCCCTCTCCCTTCCCTGGCATTTCCGCATAGTGCAGTTACAGTGTACCATACGATATGCTCCAGAGAACGGCTACAATGTAGCATATGATATGGGTTCGCTGTATGCCAGTGAACAACTTCTTAATATGGAAGGACTACAGTGTAGCATATCATACAGTGGCAGGAAATTTGCCAGGACAGGCATCTATTAACTGGGCCAACCCATGCTGTGTGCTGTGCAGGCATTGGCCATGCCAAGCACTCATTGGCCTGACTGTGTGCCAATCATTGATACTAGTGCCATAAATGTGCTGGTGCATCTAAAGGTGCTGATGCCCATCAAAGTGCCGAAAGGGCCAGTGCCCATTGCAGTGCTGAGAGTCCCATGGAAGTACCAGTGCCATGCCCAAGTGCAATGTCAAAGTCTTCAGACAGTGCTGACAATGCTAGTGTGCCAATGCCTATCAAAGTGCTGAAAGTGCCAGCGCCTGGGAAGGTGCCAAAGGTCCTATGGAAGTATCAGTGCCATGTCCAAGTGCTATGTCAGGATACTGTACATCAACATTCAGCACTCAGACTTCATGCACACTGGCACCTGTGTTTCTTGGTGTTGAACCATAATGCACTGTGGGGGAATGCTGAGCATACATCAGCCATGGTGTGTGAAGCAGACATCGGCCATGCAGGGTGTTGGGATTATGTATACAAGAGTATACAGGCAAGCCAAGGCAGTTAACATGCCTGGGGAATATTGCCAGAATATGCTAAGTCATATTAACACATGTGTTAAGCTAGGACAACACTAGGGTTAGGGCTAATCCAGATTAACCATAACCCTAGGGAATGGACAGTTAACACATGCTGCAGAATTACTCATGCTGCAGCATGTCTATGATAGGATAGGCCAGATATAGCCATGTCTATCATAGGCTATCAGAGACAGAGCCTGGGATAGAGTGTCTTAGACACACCCTGCAGGAAGTGTAAGACTTCCAAGCCATAACAGCATATCTATAGGGGAAATTACAAAGTTAATGAAACATTAGCTATTACTGGAGTCTATGACTCTGTACCTCCTTTATATATTATAGGAGTACATTACACTTAGGGAAGAGCACGGGTTTGGCCAACCCGTGCGGGTTACGGGTACGGGTAGGCACAGGTACGGGTACGGGTCATGATTTAGGTACCCGTGACCCGCACCCAACCCGTCACCAAATGTCTATGTACTAACATACAGTTTTGTATTTACAGGTTTCGGCACTCAGATGAGTGTCGACAACCTTTTAATTACTTATGTACTATGTGTATGTACTAACTAACTTAATATATATATTATTTACGGGGGAAGCGACGCCCCAGAGGAAGGGGAAGCTTGTGGAAGCAAGGTCTTATATACCAGATAATGTTTATTACTATTTGGTTCCAGTAAACGAACGCGAACGTGACACGTTGTTTGCTGAAACAAGTTGATATTTACTAGTACATATTGTTTGGTTTAACTTTTCTGAATGTGATGTGTCATTTATTGAAACAAGTTGATAATTAATACTAGTATATAGTTGAAGTAAATGAATGCAGCACATAAACGAGTCGCGTTCGCATTTACTGAAACCAAACAATGGCAAACGTCAACTTAAACGACGTGTCGCGTTCGCGTTCGTTTACTGGAACCAAATAGTAATAAACATTATCTGGTATATAAGACCTTGCTTCCACAAGCTTCTCCTTCCTCTGGGGCGTCGCTTCCCCCGTAAATAATATATATATTAAGTTAGTTAGTACATACACATAGTACATAAATAATTAAAAGGTTGTCGACACTCATCTGAGTGACGAAACCATTAGTTAAATGTATGTAACAAATCCAAGGCCCCAACAATGACGATGACAACATGGTGTTGTCACCGTCATTGTTGGGGCCTATGCAGGAGGTGTTACACAATGGGAGACGGGGGTCTACCCGTACCCGCTGTGACCTGTGACTCGTGACCCGTGGGTTGCGGGTACGGGTACGGGTAGAGCTCTGGGTACCCGCGCGAGTACCCGTGCTATTGCCTAATTACACTATACCTCCTAACTGTGTAGTATAAATATTGCACATCTTGTAGGAGATGATAAAAACATTCCTCCCTGTGGCAGACTCCCTCATACACTTACCTTTGACTTAAACTCAATACCTCAAAAACCTCGTCCTCATCTTGTGCTCAACTTCCTGATCCCAATACAGGGTGCTGAGCAGACCATACCTCAACAGTCAGCAACTTATTAGGTTGAGAATACATTGGCCACCATTACACATTGGCCATTCTAAGACATCAGCCCTTGTCCATCCAACTTTGGCAAATGTTTCAGCGCTATCTTATGAGACCACCAACTAATTTCTAGAGTTGGTCTAGTGTACAAACAGATCAGCTCTCATAAAGTCCAGTTCTTAGCTGGCAGTGCATCAGCTACAAGCTACATGCTTCGTCCAATGTCATGCGGACACCAGAGGTGGCAACCCGATCCCATATGAGATGTAACCCAAATTGATCACCCTTCTGTTTGGAGTCACATCTGCCAATCATCAACAATCAGTCCAGGCAGGCCCAGATCTGGCAATCCCAGAGTCTGGTACCTGGCATGTGGCACAGCCTCACATGTGATAGAATCTCCCTCAGCAACCTACACAGGGTAGAGACATCCGATCTATATCAGAGCAGTTAGGGCAGCGGTTAAGCCCTCTGATGAGCCCCTTTGCAAGAGCAAAACTGCCTACATCCCAGCTCTAAGGGTTCAATCCCCATAGACCACTAATCTTGGTCATGCTGATATTGGCATCATGGATGTGATGTTGGCCCTGCTCATACATCAGGCTTGCACACTCACTGCCCACAGACATATCAGGCATGCCAATACATTGGTCCTGGCAGTTGGGGACTGAGTTATATATGAAAAAGATATCCCCAATGACCCATAACAATCTAAATAATGGGCACCAGCCTTGGTCATTCCATTGTGTTCCACCTGAACAAGAGCTTTTCTAATGCGGGACTTCAAAGAAACCCAAGCAGCATGTGTACTCCCCTCCCTCTTAACTTTTGCAACCTCAGCCATGTGCAAATGATGGCAGGCATCCTTATAAGAGATGCTTGAGGGCCTGCTGGAGAGCTTTGACATCTGCATGAAGCCCAAGACATTCCCTGTCAGTTAAATGCTAATAATCATAAGTAAGTGCTGGTGGCTGACCCAATTGGAGCTTACAGGGTCAGGAGGAAATTCAATGTTCTCAGCACTAATCGGCACATAAGGCAGGTCTAAAGTGTTGCAAGACTGCATGTGTTATCACATGAGTCAGATATTCACACCGCAATGGCACTTTAAGATGAAAAAACCAGCATGACACTGAAGATATCATCATATCAATGAATAGAATGGCACTTTGATCACTGGCACAGCATTTGGATCACATGCTGATGACCAGCTTCAAACATTGGCCCACACTGTTGTGGAAATCACTCACCCCTCCTGATGCACCATTTACATTCAAATCAACCCTATGTTGATAAGATCAGAATGTGTCATGTGTTGAGGGAACCAAAAACTAAGGGACAATGTACTGCTGGCCATCAGGTCCAGCCATAGTGATATATCCATCAGGTATGTGGGTCAAAAAGCTGCTGTGTTGATTCAAATCCATTGAAAAATGAGGATGTATGTTCAATGTGTGTGTATGTTGATTGCAGATCAGATGATGCAAGCATCACATGATGTTGAAGTTTTCACATACTGCCCTCAACAAACATTTTCTCTTTCTCCTTCTGCTGAGTACTACTGAACTTGCTGCATCACACCTTACAATGCAATCATCATCATCCATTGTGTATTTTGGTGCCACCATTGCTCTTCTTGACAAATCCATCTGTGCCACTATTCAAGGTGAAAAGCTGCATGAGGAGATGGCCATCCTCAAACCTCAGGTGGTGTGCATGTTCAAAGCCACATTCATTGCACTATAGCTAACACCAGGTGCAGAAAGCATTGTTTTGCACCAGAAAAAAGGTTCCTGTTGGTCTGGCTGCTGAGGTGGCTGAGCTTTTCACTGTCCAGATCTTTCTATCTTTCTCTGGAGGTTCCCCATCCACTGGAAGAAAGCTGGGTCTATTATGGCCAATGGTGCATTCCTCCAACAGCAGTGAATCAAGGTGGGAAAAGGCTCACTCTTGAACCTCGGCACCTTCAGCACCTGCACAACTGGCAGATACATCCCACCCAGTGACATTGGCAGCAACAGCACAAGTACTAGAAGCACCACAGGCACCCACAGGCAATGGCATGTCTGTGATGACTACAGCCCCTTGTGGATCTCAGACTAAAGGTAGAGTGTTTGCCAAAGTGCTGACCATTGGGGCAAGATTGGCAGGCAGTTCCCAGGCCACTGCACCAGAGCTAACACTGGCAGTTAAGGCACCAGGCTGAGTAGTGGCACATGAGGGACCAGCCACAAAGATTTATCTTGTCAGCTGACAGAACCACAGCAGCACCAGCCATGGGAACAAAACCCACTATGGCACCTCTGCCACCTGCATATTTGTCAGGAGCTGCACCAGCATCATCAGTCACTGTGGCATGTCTCCCTGTGGCACTGGCCACACAAGTCATTGCCTTGACTTCCAAGGATATTCACCAAAAAGCAAAGAAACAGCATCAAGAACGAGACAATGATGACTGGGAGACAGACCAGCTGGGGCAGGGTGTTGGTCAGAAACAAATTTCCACCAGGTGCCATGTGACCACTGCCCACATCTGTAATTTCAGTGCTGGGTTCAGGTGTGCCGGCATGCTGGGAATGTGGGAAGAACAAGTCAAAATGTGTGAGGAATGGGGAGGGGATTAAGGGGACCCAGAAGGTGGCCACCAAAGGCAAGAACAGGAGTGGCACTAGCAAAAACCCAAGTGGCACTGGCACCTGAGCAGCATGGGCAATTGACACAGGAAGAGAAGGGAAGTGATGAGGTAAGTAATTCCTTACCTTGTTGCTTTGCGTCTTCCACCTCACCATGTTAATAGAGGACACTGCTGATGATCTCCCAAGCTGGGAACATTGCCTCACCACAATGGAAGAGAGATTAGTGACCATTGCAGCTATGACAGACAGCATTCTGGAGGAGAACCAGGACCTTGCCAAGGAGGTCACCCAGACGAGGTGGGTGATGCTTGGAATCACCAATGATCTTGAGGCAGCTATATCATGCATTGCTGAGCTTGAAGGAGATCATGAGTTGCTCATGACATTGCCAAGCTTGATGGAGATTGTGAGATGATTGTGAAGTACTTTTCCCAGCTGGAAGTAGACCATCACAATGTTGTCAAGTGCATTGCTGAGCTCAAAGACGACCATCAGGACCTTGGGAAGCACTATGATGACATGTGCAAATACCTTGGAGTTGAGCCCTGGGACATTGAGGAACTCATCATGCCAAAATATGAGCCCTGTGACCAGCTTTGGCATGTTCTATACAACATAGAACTGCCAATACTATTATCATACCTCCAACTACCTATCACTGGCCCTGCTGCACCTGCCCTCTCACTCGCACTGGAAAACAACATTGGCCACAGGGCCAGGTCCCAATCCCTGGTGGTCACAGCAACTGTTGGATCACTGGCACTGGCACCTTCAGTGTCCCCACCAGTTCCCTTCACCTCGCTCAGCCATGAAATGCTCACTTTCCCTCCCCCTCCACATCTACCAACATTCTGCATTGGCATTAAGCATTAATGAGGAGGAGCAATTTGGCTGCTGAGATGGTGGGGCAATTGGCTATGGCCTGTGTTGGGATACAAGCCTATAAATGCTATATCCAGAGCGGTAATTATGACATTATTAATTACTGTTACTTCAGCATTACTTCAGCATTATATACTATATATACTATATGTATAGTATATACTGAGACAATTAATTCCTGACCTCTGAGACATACAGAGGAGTGCCCCCCTTCGTCCAAAAGCCTCTAGTCAGCTTCCAGCTTTACCTCCCAACAGGTTATGGGCCCTGGCTTATTATAAACAACCCAAAAATCTATTTACAAAACCTTCTACAACATGTCAAAAGCCCCAAGCAATATTGAAGAATTTGTCCTGGACAGTGACGAAAAAAACCCTCAAGAATACGTCCAGGAGTATGATCAGGACTTAGCTGACCATATGGAATTATTTAGGCCGTCACCAGCCGCTTCCCAATACGCTACAGCAGGAGCGCCGCCAGCCGTGCCCAAGGCGGGAATCCCGCCGAAACAAAAGAAGCCCATGATCCTTCTAATTCGTACCAAAGAATATTCTAACGTAAACAAGATCTCTGATCGGGATCACCTTACTGATGAGAATTGGCACGAATGGAGAGAAAGGATGAAACGGGTATTTATTAATTGTGACATCACTGGATATATTAACGGGGCCATAAAACGCCCAAAAGAATCCAGGGATGCCGAGGGGGCACGCAACTGGGACAAGAACGACACCTGGGCACAGCAAGTTATAATACATAACATTACCTCTTCACAAATGAATCACGTTGGATCAAAAACTATGGCAGAAGCGATGTACTCCGCGCTATCCGTTACTCACAAAAACAAGGCGCATCAAACCGTAAATCATATTCAGTGCCTACTGTACGAGACAAAGGCCGACACTACCGACAATCTCCTAAAGCATATGGACACCCTGAAATCTTACCGCGACCGCATCAATAAATTCCCTAATAAGGAATTTCATATCTCCGACACCCAATTCAAATCTATCATATTGGCATCTCTACCATCGTCTTGGCAAACTTATGTGGAGCCATACAATGGCAACGCAAATGATCCCAATGACTTGGACCCCAAGCGCCGCTTATCATTGGACGCATTTATAGGATTATTACGAGAGGAATATAAACTTCGGCTAAATTGGAACAGAAATAATAACGGAACCGGTGGGAGTGTAAATCTGGTGCGAACCCAGAAAGCTACCGGTCCCAGTAAATCCCTGGAAAACCGTATTACCGAGAAGAAAGCCTCCATCAAATCTTATTGCGATCATTGCAAGTGTGCGGGGCATTGGACAAGCAAATGCCGAAATTTTGATGGGAACAAATGCCGTAACTGCGGGAAATTTGGACATTACACAAAGAATTGTTGGGGAAAGAAGAAAGAGAAAATGAAAGAGAAGAAGCCCGGGGATACTTCAATGATAGTAGAAGAACATATTACTTTCTCAGCAGACGAGGAAGGGCATAATTTTGATGCATGTAATAACGATGCCATAATTGATGAGCATCTGATCTATTATGATTGGCTGGCCAACTTGGCAACCACTTCACATGGAACGCATCAAAAAGAAGCATTTACCTCCTATGAGCCTATGAAAAATATTTCCGTAACAGGTGTAGGAGGGAAAGAGGCAAAAATAGAAGGACAAGGAAATGTCGATCTAATTGCGACATGTAATGGAGAAAAATATATTCTTCATCTCAAAGACGTTCTGCACGTTCCAGGAACGCGGAACAATTTAATTTTGCTAGGAAGATGGGACGCCGCAGGAGGAAAATACAAAGGGGGACAAGGGGAAATAACCCTCATCAATAAAAATGGTAAAGCTGTTGCACATGGGAATAAAATCAATAATCATCTTTACAAAATGGAAATGATTATTAGAAACCCGAGCGACACTGCCAACAACACTGAAAATAATATAACTTTCAGTGGAAATGAAAAATCACTCAGTTGGGAAACATGGCATCGACGATTTGGACATATCGGATATACTGGGCTACAATTACTACTCGACGGAAATATGGTAAAAGGATTTAATGTTGATCTGGCTACCCCAAAACCAGAATGTGAGACATGTATAGCTGCAAAACAACACATTAAACCATTCCCAAAATCAGTCAAACGGAATACTGAAACCGGAGAATAGACGCATATAGATTTATGGGGAAAATATGCCGTCAAGTCCATCAATGGAAAACACTATTATTTATTATTCGTTGACGACGCCAAGAGGTATGTCACCGTCGAATGTCTAAAAGAAAAGAGTGATGCAGCACAGCAAGTAATAAATTATTTGGCCTATATAAAAACACAAGGCCGAACACCCAAGGGGATTCAAATCGATTGCGGAAAAGAATTCGTCAATGAAAAATTGGAAAACTATTCTAAGGAACGCGGGATACAAACACGATTAACCGCGCCGTACTCTGCATCACAAAATGGCATTGCGGAAAGAATGAATAGGACACTTGTCGAATTATCGCGCGCAATGCTATCCACGAGCGAGCTCCCAGAATACCTCTGGGAATATGCCGTCATGCACGCCACCTATCTCCACAACCAATTGTATATGAAGCATCTTCGGAAATTAACTCCTTACGAGGGATGGCACAATGAACAACCGGATGTTTCACACTTACGCGAATTTGGCACACCAGTATGGATCTTATTACAAGGTCAGAAAAAGGAAAGAAAAATGCTTCCTAAATCAAAGCGCTGCGCATATCTTGGATACGACGACGGTGCCGGAGCAGTCAAATATTACAATGCTGAAACGTGTAATGTATTAACTTCGCGGAATTTTGAGCTATTGACTGGTACTCCAAAATCTAAATCTTCTGAAGACAATACAATGGAACCCTCGACACGTGAGGGGGAGTCTGATGGAGGCACGCCGCCGAGAATTCCAATTATAGAACCCTACCGTAGGCAGATTGAGGCACAGCCACCCCCACAACTGCCGATCACAAATGATGAACCTCTGATCAGAGCCGCATCACCGATCGGAGAAGAACCGGATATACCGGAAATAGAACCTCATAACCCGGAGAAGCAATCCCGGAAGTGGAAACGAGTTGATAATAATGATTGCATTGATATTGATGAACCGCGCAAGATGCGTGCAATGCAGAGAAATGAACCGCGACAAACACGTGGGGTTTGTACCGACCATAAACCCTTGTTACACCTTACAGAAGAGGAAGAAGCAAATACCTTCCTAGATAACGATGAAGCCTATGCAATAATCGCTGGAGACGAAATAAACACGCTCAAAGATGCGCGGATCTCCCTTGATTGGTCAGAATGGCAAATAGCCATACAAAATGAATTGAACCTATTAAAGGAGAAGGGGACATGGGAATTGGTCCAGAAACCTCCTGATGCGATACCGATCACGAACAAATGGGTCTTTGTCCGGAAACGAAATAAACAAGGGGAAATTATAAGATACCGAGCGCGATTAGTTGCAAAAGGATGTGCACAACGACCAGGCTATGATTATATGGATACCTTCTCACCCGTAGTCCGGATGGACACGCTCCGAGCAGTATTAGCGCTCGCATCAAAGAAGGGCCTAAAAATACAACAGATGGACATAAAGGGCGCATACCTAAATGGCACATTAAAGGAAGAAATATATATGAAGCAACCTGAAGGACAAGAAGATGGAACAGGCTGGGTATGTAGGTTAGTGAAACCGCTTTATGGACTAAAGCAGGCAGGGCGAGAGTGGAATAATGAATTTGATGGTAAACTCAAAATTGATGAATACAAACACTTATTTGCAGATCCATGCATGTATATTCGAAGGGTCGACAATCACTTGGGAATAATAACAGTCTGGGTCGACAACACATTACTCTTTGCGTCTTCCGATTCTATGATGAAGCATATGAAAAATACGCTCAGTACGGAATGGGAAGTAACTGACCTCGGGGAGCCAAGCAAAATTGTCAGCATAGAAATTACATGCCAAGACGACGCAATCAAGATATCTCAGGAGAAATACATTGAAAATATTCTCCGCAAGGAGGGAATGCTTGACGCGAATCCAGTCGGAATGCCAATGGATCCCAATATTAAATTATTGGCGAATCCGGATTATAATGAACCCAACAGGAGTAATTCATACGCAAAATTATTAGGATGTCTACAATTCCTATCAAATTCCACACGACCCGATATCAGCTTTGCCGTTAACAAGTTGGCTGCCTACACCGCTAACCTGGGTTTACAACACCACGGTGCAATAAAGCGAATACTCAGATACTTGGCTGGTACGAAAACCGGGATAATTTATAAATCCCAAGATGAGACTGAAAACAATAACCTCTTCCATGGATATGCTGATGCTTCATTTTCTAATATTGAAGATCTCAAATCCACAACCGGCTATATTTTCAAAGCGTCTGGGGGAGCAATAACATGGAAATCTAAGAAACAAACTATTATTGCACTATCCTCTACCGAAGCCGAATATATTGCATTATCAGATGCTGGACGCGAAGCCGTATGGCTAAGTAATTTTAACTCAGAATCCTCAATTTCATCAGAGATCAAAACACATCGCTATCCGCTATCACTGGGTCTGGGATCTCGTGGCCAATAAATCAATAGAAATTCAAAACTGTCGTGATCCAGAGCAAACTGCAGACGTATTAACAAAGGCTCTGCCGAAGCCTAAATTTACACGACATGGGGACAAAATGGGAGTTCAGTCAGGTTAACCCAGCAGTTTTCCTCGCATGAGTTGGATTTTTTCCCAATGGGTTTTTTCCACCACAGAGGTTTTAATGCAACTGGAGAAACTTATTCCACCCTTGACTTCAGGGGGAGTAATGACAAAATATTTAACCATTTCACCCAGCTGTTCTAGGCTTGAGGGGGAGTGTCTGTACTTTACACTCCCCCACCTAGTCCGAACGGAACGCTCGGAATGCTAGGATTCCGACCAGAATCCTAGTCAAGTCCTAGCACACTGCTAGGATTCCGTTCGGACTGCTAGGATTCCGTTCGGACTGTTGAAATGGGTGAATTCCTAGCAGTTTGAAGTGCAAATTCCGAGTGAATTCCGAGCTCAGTCCGAGTGAGTCCGAGCAAAAATAAAAAGTTTGCCAAGTCCCATTCCTCATGAGTCCGAGTGTTGTCCGAGCGGAATCCTAGCAAAGTCCGAGCTCAGATTGAGAAAAATAAAAAAGTTTGCAAGTCCAATTCCTAATTAAGATACATAGAGTGTAGACAAACTAAACTAGTCAATATTATCACCTTTATCATCATCATCTTCTTTGTCTTCAATATTACTTGCTTTGCTTGCTTGTTTCTCAAGTACTAGTCTTGTGTGATAGAATAGCATAACATGTAAGAACCAGTTAAAATTGCTTGGAGTCATTCTTTTGAGGATTGATTCAAAGCCACCCAGCCAGGAATTCAGCTGTTCACATGCCTATATTCATTTCAATCAGCAACTTATAAAATTATTACTATATCATAAATGCCATACCTGTGTATTAAAGGCTCGTTTATAGTATTGCTGACCTTGAGTATCAGTATCCACAATGACAAGATTGGGGGCAGAGCCATTCAATGGGGCTGGATTACACCATTTTCGGCACAAATAATCGGTTGTGCGATGGTTGATGTAATGGTAGGAGTCAACTATAAATCGTGTTGTGTTTTTCCATATTGCATTCCAGCTACCATTGGTTATGGCTGTGCGAAGTACCAGACAAGCCTTGTCAATGCAGATATAGTCCGGCCATGACTCTTCATTTGGATAAACTGATTCCAGGAATGCCAGAATATTTGTTGGTGATTCTGATTTGGCAAACTTTGCCCATGCAATAACAACACCACATGGTGCACATATTGTTTCTACACAATAGAAATGGTTTGGAGTAAAATAGTTGTCTCTTTGTACCTCAGGAGTAGGCTCATCATGAGGTTGTTGATTGGTCTGTGCTACTGGTTGCCAAGGCAAGCGTTCCCCCGGTCTTTGCAACATTCTTCTAGCTCCAGCCATAGTATGCCGATTATGTCCTCGAACATGCCTATTCCATTGAATTTGATGTCTTTCACATGCTTGTGTGCCAACAATCTTTTGGGTATTGCAACCATGCACCCGGCATTTAGATCCATGCAAGTTCTCATGTAGAGCACAAAATGATCCACCCTGAGAATTTGCAAGTTCTGAAGTACAGTCATCATAGGCACAATGCTGAAATCCCAATTAGCTGATATCAATAAATTTAATAGCATACATACTGGTGGAGATATAAGAATCCCATCTACAACAACCATAGTTGTATAAGAAGTGTGAGCTGATGGACTATCAACATCCATCTCCTGATCAGTGGTAGAAGCTGACTGCAGTGCATGTTGTCTTGCTTCTTGAGCTGCCTCAGCTGCTAAATCAGCATCTTCTCCAACTAGTGCAGGTACAATTCTATTTTCATCCATCCCTACAAGTGCTGCAGGATCATCCCCAGTAATTATATCTGCAGTACTTTTATATGGTTGAGTACATTCTTTACAAGAATGTTGGTCTGCAGCACGAATGACTCCATTTTCACCTAAGACAGAAAATGCTTGTCTGGTTACATCATTGATGGCAAGACCATCTTGAAGTTCCAGGTTGATGTTACTTGCAGAAGCAAGAGTACGGACAGACTCTTGAACAAATGCTTGCCAAATGTGACGCCGAGAGAGTTTTGTGGAATTCCCAGAATCAAATTTCCAGAAACTGTTATTCCAAAATTCTGTATAAGCAGCAGCAGATGAATGGAAGCTATACATTCCATTTAGAACTGCATTTGAAAAAGCCCGATCAACCCATATGCTCTGTCCGACCTTGAGATATTTTGCAGAATTCAAGTATATTCGGATGTTTTTATTGTCATGTCCAATTACACGTTCTCTATCTGCCAGATAATTTGTTTTGCACTTGGGACACCTTCCAGTAAGGACTTGAACATTTTCAAATATGTCAGAGCCTTTAATCAGGGTAACTCTTGGTATATCCCGTATTTTGGTTATTTGGAGCAAAGAGCGGGGGTTGCAGCTGTTGGTTTCACATACCACAGCATTTGGACAGATAACTTGAGCTGCTTGAATTGATTTATGGGAAATAGGCTTGAGGTTCCCTTGAAATTGTCCATTTTTATCATATGGATATAGATTCAAGACTTTGGCTAGCATATCAAGCTTTTCTCCAATAGCCATAATTTTCATATCAGCATTTCTATCATTTCTATCCTTGAATAGCCTTTCATGGTCCTTTCCTAATTTTTCCTGCAATGCACGTGCAAGACCTCTTATCCAACCAGAATCTGTAGAGCGAAGTTCATCTGAAAATTCTGGATTCTGTTGTCTTGCATGCAAGCCCAACAAATCGGAGTTGTCTGTTATAGTAAACAGGACAAGAAGAACTTGTGAAAGTGTAATCTTGGAACAGAAGTTCTCTTTCACAAAGTGACTGAACACCTTGAATGGAATATCAGGAAACGGGCTCTCCTCTGGATGTGCAGCAACTCCTGGTACCAGAGCAAGTATAATAAAGTACCAGATTAGATGCTGAGATTGCACAATGTTTGAAATGGCAAAAAAACACAGATGACAAAGGAACCATAAACTAAAAAAGAAATTTAGAACATGCACCAAAGTTTATTTATCTACTTGACTTGCTTTTTAGCACTACCATTCCCACTTTTCCCCTCCCCCTTCTTCTTCTTCTTCTTATTACTAACATTCCCTCCAACTTCTTTCACAACTTTGCCCTTCTTTTTGCCCTTCCCATCTGCCTGTTCCAAATATGCAGTCAAGTCTTTGAAGTTGTAGACCACTTTCTCTACCCCCCACACATCAAGATCAGAAGGTCGGTTTCCTGGATCACCTTCTAGCCACTCCACCATAAGAGGATGATTAGAAACCTTGGAGAAACATTTCTTGAAGTGTGAGTGGAAATAAGACTTTGAAACAAAAAGTTCGATCAGGTCCACAGCAGTTAACTTGCTGCCAATCCAGGTTCCATCAGCAACCATTTGGTCATACACATGAGATGCTTCAAGATGTGCCTTGTACTTCTGGTATGCCACATGAAGACCACGATCGGCACGATCACAAAGGTAAGTAGGAACACCAAGTAAGCCCAGTGTTACTTCTTTAGGATTCACAGAAGGGAGTCCTGAAGTAGCAGGAGTAGACGTGCGTGACAGAGAACCTGAGTGAGGAAAAGGAGTGGTAGCAGTACTTGAAGATCCAGGATTATCATCAGTCTATAATTCATATTTGTGTAAGGTTAGTAAAAAAAGTGAAATTAAATAATAATGGACTTACAATGAGAAGTTGCAATATATCCTGGCCATTATCATGTGCCCACAGTACATCATCATCATTCTCAAGAGCAGTTTCAAATCGACCTTTCACAGCCCAAAGATCCTCTTCATAAACAAAAACACGACGATTGAATTCTACCAAAAGGTGTCAAAAAGCAGTAGAGTAAGACTGAGCATGCTTACTGCGAACTGGGGAATAATTTCTTGCAAGTGTTTGCAGAATTGGCTTGAGGGTGGATTTTACCTCAGATGTAAGTGACATGTCAGGCTTGTGAGCCTCTGGGTCGTGATGCGAGGTATAGACATGCACCCTACCCTTACGCAGGCCAGGCTCAAGCATAGCATCCATATCATCTGCGTGATTAAAAACATTCCCCCGTGCTCTACCACAAAATACTCCACCTGTCGTACGTGAAGCACCTTGCAATGTGTGACGAGGTGGACTGGTTGGAGGACTCGCCATCCGAATATCAACATCTAGATTAATAATATTTAAACTATAACCTAAATACATTAAAACCATATTCAACCTACCTTTGTTGACTATAAATTATAATGTAACACATAAGCACAACATAATAATAATAATAATAAAAACCCGTACGTTGATTAGAAACCTCGCCAGTCCCAGCAGCAGATTGCATAGAGTTGGGGATAGTGGCAGTAGTGGCAGCAGTTCGCAGTGCAGTGGCAGCAGCAGGGGTGTTCATAGCATCCTCGGCACCTTCGTTGGGCTTGCTAGTGGCATTGACGGCATTGGCCTGGGCGTTATCAGCATTGGTGGCAGCAGTACTGGTGTTGGCGGCTTCGTCGTAGTCGCCTGTGCCCTCGTTGTAGTCACGGGTGCCTTCCTTTTGGTCATCATTGCCCTCACCCTCGCCACCCTCGCCCTCGTTGCCCTCACCCTCGTCACCCTCGTCCTCGTCCTCGTCTTCGTCGTTGTCCTTGGCATTGGCTTTGTTGTCAGTGGCTTTGTTGTCGGTGGCTTTGTTGTCGGTGGCTTCGTCGTCGTCATTGTTGGCTTCGTTGTCGTCGTTGTCGTGGGCTTCATCATTGTCGTTTTCGTTGCCGTCGTTTTCGTGGTCATCGTTTTCATTATCGTCGTTGTCTTCGTCTTCGTCTTCGTCCTCGTCGTTGTCTTTGCCGCTGTTGTCCTGGTTCTTGCTCGTTTGTTCGTTGGGCTCTGGCTTGCCTGTAGCGGGCTTGGTGTCTGATCGGCGTGTTCGGGAGCTGGAGTTGGTCAGTGGTGGAGGCATGAAGCGTTTTTACGGAGCGTGTGCGTTCGGGCGGAGCAATAGGGACCCCGCTATCAGTGAGCACTTGCTCAGTCCTGTAAAATATAAAATAGTAGTTGTTCAAAAAGAAAGAAAAAAAAAGGAAAAAACTCACGGCATGAGGTGAGTTTTTGTGCTGGCAGCTGCATCTTCGCGAGCTCGAGTAGCCGCGGTTTTCCTACAGAATAGGTCAGCGAGGGACGGGGCCAGCAAGCAACGGGGCAGCGAGGGATGGGGTCAGCAGGGGACGGGGAAGCAAGGGTCAAGGTCAGCAAGAGACGGGCCAGCGAGCAACGGGGAAGCGAGGGATGGGGAGCAACAGGGGAGCAGGGGACGGGGTCAGCAAGGGACGGGGCCAGCCAGCAACGGGGAGCAAGGGACGTGGTAAGCAAGGGACGACGGGGTCAGCGAGGGACGTGGAAGCGAGGGACGCTGTCAGCGAGGGAAGGGGTGATGGAGGAGGGCACTTGCCTGGGCGCCTTCACTTTCTTCGTTGGTTTCTTCCCTCCCTTCTTTTCACCTGCTGCTCCATCGATTTCTTCGTTTGTAGCCGTCGTTCGAGTTTTTTTCGTTGCTGTGGCATCAGCATCGGCTGCTGACGTGGCTCGCTTGCGCATTGTCGATGCAGTTGATGGCGGGGGCGAGCCGTTGCGGCGCAGACCACTTCTGGTCCTCGGAGTGTTGGTATTCGCTCGGGTTTGCATGTCAAGGTGGTGGTGAGACGTTGGAAATGGGGGGGTGGATGTGGGTGATGGTGATAAGAGACGTTGATGATGTGGCGATAAGGGACGCGCGGCCAGGCTATGTTTACCCACCCTAAACCAGGTTGGGCCTGACAGTATGTCAAGCCTAAAGGCCCCCATACCAACCAAGACCTTACAGCCTAGTGGTTAAATGTTATGGTGTTGCTTACAATACTTACCTGTGAGTGTAAGTGTTCGATCCTTTGCGTGAACATTTCTTTTTCCTACATATTATGTAATGATATATAATAAGGACCAACTATGTTCGGTCTGTTCCTAATGTTCCTAACATTCCGTGTGGTTTCTGTGCGGAGTCCTAACAGACTCCACGCTAGGAAATCCTAGTCCGAGCACTGTTGCTCGGACTCTGCTAGGACTCCGTTCGGACTGAACTCGGACTAGGAACGGAAATTTAGCAGGCTTTTCTGCCAGTAAATTTCCTAGCTCAGTCCGAACGGACTCCTAGGAATCCGAGCGTTCCGTTCGGATTCCGATCGGGTTAGGTGGGGGAGTGTAAAGTACTCGGGAGTGTTGGGATACAAGCCTATAATTGCTATATCCAGAGCGGTAATTATGACATTATTAATTACTGTTACTTCAGCATTACTTCAGCATTATATACTATATATACTATATGTATAGTATATACTGAGACAATTAATTCCTGACCTCTGAGACATACAGAGGAGTGCCCCCCTTCGTCCAAAAGCCTCTAGTCAGCTTCCAGCTTTACCTCCCAACAGCCTGTTCAGTGGCTCCCCCCTCACCTCACCCAAACCTATGCTGGTTCCTTTGCCATCTCAACAGTTGACCCTTTTCAGATAGCTGGGATCTCCCCTCAGCTGGCCCACTTGGACTGCCTTTGCCCACCTTCTTCACCTGCCCACACCCCCAAACTCTCAGCAGATGGCAGGGGACCAGCAGCTGGCCCACTAGGCAAGGTTAAACAGGCAGGTAAGAGCCACCTCAGCAATGGGATATGGAGCCACACGAAGTAGAAGCATGAAAGGGCCAATGAATGGAAGGAGCAAAAGGGTGGAGGTCAGCCCTATGATGCTTGTGCTTCCACCCACCTGAAGCACCTCCACCAGTCCAACCACCAGTCCAACCACATTGACATGGTGGTTGACATTGCTGATGTTATACATGCCTTTTCTAGTAAGTGCCAAGTTGAGCCACCATGCACTCTCCAGCCCTCTCTGGCCCTGGCAGCTGATGTATGGCTTGACAGTCAACCCAGGCCTGGCAACCTTGCCCACAACCATCCCAATTGCAAAGTTTTGTGAAACCTTCTTTCACATCCTTCACTCATCTGCATTTCCAATTTTGCAAACAGGGCGACTGCAATGTTGTACCCCAAGATGTATGAGCATTGCATGCACAAGTGGCACAATGAACCCATGCATGCACAAGTGGCACAATGAACCCATGCACCTTTTTCCCAATGGAACATAGATAGTGACATTGGCCCAGCAACCTGGTGACATCAGCATACAGATTTTGGGAGCCTTGTGTACAGGAATGTTGCCTTGTTGTTGGGTTTCCTCCACACTGTCAATTGTCCCTTGGCCATCACCAGCCAGCCCAACATCCCTATCCTACCTTAAAGAGACTAGTGCTCCCCCATGCTGCATGCAGCTGGTAATCTCTTCAGATGGGTTGGCCATGGGTTTCAATCAGAAGAGAATTACCCCCAGGGGTTGTTGGTGACTGCACATGCTGAAGATCAGGCTTTCATGGAAGTGTGCACAAATTTTGAGTTTTTTTTTCCACCTTCAATGATGGGTGCATTGATGTAACTTGTACAGGGACAATTTAATGGCACCTAATAGAGTATATGTCTTTGGTTTTCCTTCAATCATTCTTCTTCTGTGGGTCAAAGGTTAGGGTTTAAATATTAGAGGGCTTACATAAGCACTTATCAGAAGCACCTATCAACTTTTATTGGGGAGACAACAATATGTAACTTTACTGCCTAGGGCAGTGTGTCTACAAGGGGCTCTGGGACCTCTAAGGAGCCTTTCCTGATTGCTGCCTGCCTCCCTTTGGTGGCTTTTAGCAGCGATGCAACCCCATGCCATGCACAAGCAAAGGCTTTCATCCACTCAGCTATCACTCCATGGATTCTTTTTAGCTCACAGCCACCACAGCTTATCAGGTCACACTTCATAGCAGTTGTTTTCAGGCAGTTGGTATTTGCCAGGCTCCAGAAGCATCTCAACTCACCCATGTTTAGCTCATGCTCACTAGCAGGTCCTTTCACTTACTATTCACTGACCTCCATGGCCCCTTCATCATGCCCACCCATGCCATTCAGGTGTAAAAGTGACATGTTTTTTCCTGAATGCTCAAGACTCTGTCTATGACTATATATATCCACAGCCAGAAATGAGAGAGCTATAAAGTAAAAGGACCTCAGTGATATGTAAAGTACTGAGGTGTGAGGTGAAAATAGCAAATCAAAGTAAACATGATTATGTAATGTTGGGATTATGTATACAAGAGTATACAGGCAAGCCAAGGCAGTTAACATGCCTAGGGAATATTGCCAGAATATGCTAAGTCATATTAACACATGTGTTAAGCTAGGACAACACTAGGGTTACGGCTAATCCAGATTAACCATAACCCTAGGGAATGGACAGTTAACACATGCAGAGACATAAAGGGGAACCCACAGTTAACACATGCTACAGGATTACTCATACTGCAGCATGTCTATGATAGCCTATCCAAGACAGAGCCTTGGATAGAGTGTCTATGACATACCCTGCAGGAAGTCTAGGACTTACCAAGCCATGATATCATATGTCACTATTATTGACACTATTATAGGTGATATGACAAAGTTACTCCACTATTAACTGGTACAGGGGTCTATTACAGAATACCTCCTTTATATATTAAAGGAGTGCATTACACTATACCTCCTAACTGTGTAGTATAAATATTGCACATCTTGTAGGAGATGATAATAACATTCCTCCCTGTGGCAGACTCCCTCATACACTCATCTTTGACTTAAACTCAATACCTCAAAAACCTTGTCCTCATCTTGTGCTCAGCTTCCTGATCCCAATATGTAATATGATTGTTAACATAAATAATATGTAGTAACAAGTTCAAGACTCCCCCTTGAGATGTATATGGGATCAGGCGAGCCCAAGGATCTCTTGAAACTTTTCAAACTTGTTGGTCATGAGGGATTTGGTGAACATGTCAGCAATCATGTCTGAAGTAGGGCAGTACTTTAGAGCAATGTGACCCAAAGTGACAGTTTGTCAAATGAAATGGAAATGAACCTCAATATGTTTAGTGTGATGATGGAAAGTGGAATCATGGGAGAGATGGATGGCATCTTGATTATCACAAAAGAGTGTAGTGGGCATTGAAAAAGAGAAAACATGAGATAATTTGGTAAGAAGCTTATTAATCCAGAGAATATCTTGTGAAACATGCATGAGAGCAACATATTCGGCTTCAGTACTGGACAACATCATGATCAGTTGCTTTTTGCAGCTCCAGAATGCAATGCCAGCACTGATGAAGTAAATGAAACCAGAGATCAAATGTCAATGGATGTGTGATACCCAGTTGGCATCCAAATAACCAGTTATTTTGATCTGAGTACCACCTAGGATGAGTTTGAGATGTTCTGTACCTAAGAGGTGGCAAAAAATGTGGGTGACAGCCTTCATACAAGTGGTGTGTGGAGCCTCAAGATACTGTGAGAACATCAATACTGTGAATGCAAGGTCAGGCCATCTCATCACAGTGACATACATGAGCAATCCAATCATTTCTCAATAGGTCCTCTTCTCTTTTTTTTATTTTTTATTTTTTATTTTTTATTTTTATTTTTTGTTCAACAATTTATAGCGCGGTGCACGTAAGCAGTCCGCGGGCACGAAGTACAGACATACCAGAGTACGCTACACTCTACTATACCAGACCCCCGCCGGTGTGAGACCTTCCTCCCTCTTTTAACCTCTGAGGCGGGCAGATATACCACATATAGAGCTCGCTGGAGCCGGGAAGGCAGAGCCGCGCCCTTGCACCGCCACATGCCAGAAGACCCCCCACCTGCAGCTAGTCCGGTCCCCCCACGCGCGGCCAGCCGAGGCCAGCCAGTGAGCAGTGTCAATTCACCGTAAGCCCCCAGCCCCTGAAGGGCCTGGAGGTTAACCGTAGTCCCTGACAGGCAGAGGGGTGAACCACCCCCCTCATCGAGAGATGGACCATCGGTATGGCATCCCTGCCGTCCGATGAGATGTCTGGCTGAGACCCAGTGGGCCTAAATGGTGCCTGTAGATATGGGTACACCTGTGGGCGGCCAAGGCCCCCACCTGTATGCCCATGACGAGCCCAGGGACAAGCCCCAGGAGCACCCCATCCGTAGCGATGGGGAGCGTGGTAGCGCCGCCCGTATCCAGACAGGCAGCTGGCCGACAATGGACATGGCATGGTACCGCAGTACCATCCCCGGTCCAGAAAGATAGCAGGTGCGACAGCAGCAATGTGCTGTGTACCCCAAACATGATGTGGTCCTCATAGAAACAGAGGACGGGGTCGAGGTGGGAGGGGCCACTTGTGGGGCCATCCACCAGGGATGGCATCCTAGGCAACAGCTGGTGCGCGGTGTGCGTCCATTGCTGTAGAGTGCGGTCCTCAACGCGATGCGTTGTGGGCCCAGAAATAGCGGCACTGGGGGAGCGCTTCCCCCTGCCCTCCGCTGTCCGATCTCCACGATCATAGATAATCCGCTGCCCCCTGCAGACAGGTGGACAATGGGAGTGGCTCGATCTCTTGTTGGCAGCAGGTATTGCCAGCCCCGCCGCAATCCTGGTGAGCAGATAGGTCCCCAGAGCACAAGCACAGAGTGCAAGTGCCCAGAGGAGGCATGGTGGGAGGAGGCGCCGGCACGCATACCCCTAATGCGGAGCGAGGACCCACCCATGGGGAGTGAGTAGTGTCCTGTAGCTGTAGAGTAGCCTAAACATCATTAAAGAAGTAAATGCAGACGCACCAAACCCCTAGATCCTCTCCAGGGATCTGAAAATCCATAGAATCGCCCCCCTCCCTAAGCGAGTTCTCCCCCCGACCCCAGAGTGGGACCCCCAGCCTAAGCCAGCAGTGTTGCTTCACCATCAAACCCCCCCACCGATTGGTGGAAGGTGCCCCATCCCAGAGCCCAGGATCATCGAGCCCAGGTGGGTAAAGATGGCGGACAAGAGGACACCCCCTAAGCGGGCATCTGAGCACAATCCGTGGGGATCGGTCAAACCAATCACTAGGGGGGTTGGGATAGCTCCCAAACGACCCCTGGGGAGTGGGATAGGCTGGTCTGATCAGAGATCAGACCAGCGGATGGACTGCTGGGCACCAAGCCAGACAGTGTGGAGGATGTTCCCACGGCACATGGTGGTGGTAACAAGTCAAAATCATGATAGGTCCTCTTCTCAGCAGGTGTCAGGAGGGTTGGCAATACTGTGGGAGAATCTGGAGTGAGGTTGACTCCACCTTCCAGTGGTGTGACTGCAGTTCATGACTCTTCAAGTCCAAAATGGACTAGGATTGGCCCAATGTAAGACTGCTGGCAGAGAGAAATTGTCCAGGCATTGGGGTCATGGGGTATTTTCACACCAAGAAGCCAGTTTATTGGGCCAAGATCAGTGATTTCCCAGTGATCATGGACCTGCTGCTTGAGACACTGTGTGTATGCATCAGATTCTGACATGATGGTGAAATCATCTGTTGCTATGGCAACAATTATGAATTTGTCAGTCTCAAATTTGTAAAGGTGTGGTAGGGTCAGCTGCCCTACACGCCATCTAACCCTTCCCATAGATTTTATTCCAGTCCCACTGCCAACACCAAAAATCAAGAGTTATTGTATACATTCCCTTTTGCCAGACTTTTATCAATATTTTGTGTTGCTAACTCTAATTGTCTATTTTCTAGTTCATTGATAATCCTCACTATAACCACACGACGCATCAATACTGCTGATGATTGGTGAATCGGTGCTGGATCTTTCTTTAATTAACTTTTTATTTTTGTCTTGGTAAAAGCTAGTCAGCATTCAGATCAACAGGTCGAACTACTGGATGGTAGGGTTGAAAAGCTTCATTTGGTGGCTCTCCGCACTTGCTGGGGGACAAGTCGCATTCTGTAAATAGAGACTCCCATTGACGAGCCTTTCCCTGAGTCATTCCCAGCTGTGAAACCCCAAGACAAGGATCTGGCATACTTCTTTTGTGTTTCATCAGTATCTCTTACAGTCATTTATCAGGCTTCTTTTATGGCTTATCTTTTCTTGTTGTTTGGTCCCTTCGATGCAAGAGAACATGTGCAAGGGAGTTGTTTGTAGTATTCTTGACCTGTTTTTGTATTAAAGGTGACCTGCCACCTCTCGAATGCAGCATTGTTTCTCATCCTTTTTGATCCCACATTTCCCCCCTCTCTGAGTCTCATTCGATGAGCTTAAGGCTCGTCCATCCCTTCTTTCCCCTTTCTTTACCCTCTTTCTTTCTTCTCACTTACCCTGTCCCTTGTGACATGACGACCTCATCAACAAGACCTCTAGTAGACTGTAGACCCTGCCACAAAGGACAGCCTCGTCAGCTAGTGAGACCATGTATCTGAGTAGAGTGAATACTTGAACAACTTCAAGGTACCATGTACAGGCACCTTGTTTGGTCCCATAGAGTGGTCAACACAGTTTGCATATGACATTTCGTGTGTTTTGAAGATGTGCAGGGAGGTCTCAAAATTTGCAAAATTGTAATACAAGGGTGGTAAATTGATATAGATTTCTTTTCCATCTTTAACATAGGAATTGAGATAGGTGTTCTTCATGTTGATTTGATGGATTGAGGCATTCCATTGGGCTGCAAGAGATAAAAGAATTTGAAGCATAGCTGGGTGAACAGTTGGCATGAAAGTATCAGTATGATCGACCCTGAATAGTTGCATATATCTTTTTCGCTGTACACTATGCCTTGTACAACTCATCCTCAAGTACAAACACTCCATGGTAGCCATTGGCAGCGAGTGTGTTGTCCTGTAGTGTGGCATCCCTTGTGCATTTTCCACAGCCATCTGAATCGGATTGAACTATGGTAATCCTTGGAGGGAGTTCTGTCAGCATCTGAGATGTGGAGGAGGTGTGAAGATTGGTTGCAGATCATTATTGGGAGTTTCAGGCTGATTTTCAGGTGCACTGACAGCAGCATTGGTTTTGCTATTGCTAGCTGATGTATTTAGGGTGTTGTTGACAATTTTGGGTTGCTCAGGAGTGTCATCAGGCTTGTTGGCAGCTTGGGTTGTCCAAATTGACTAGTATGTCCCACTCTCCCTCGATTTGGGTATCATTGGGCTGTAACATCTCATCTTTGTTGAAATAGATGTCCCATTTGATGGAAACTTGCTTTTTGCTGGGCCAGTAAACCCTGTAGCCCTTCAATTCCTCATCAAAACCTACAAAATGGCCCTTTTCAGCCTTCAAGTCCAGTTTTTTTGTACCAAGCTTTTTACCCAGACTGTCAAACTCCATTCATGTAGTTGTGAAAGGTCAGGTTTCTTTCCAGTAGCTTGTTTGTGAGGTGTTTTATTTTCAGCTAGGGAACATGTAGGGGCACAGTTTCATATCCAAACACTGTGTAGTGCAGCTAGTGTTTGAAGGTCCAGTCCTATGAACTGAAAAAGAACCAGACTGAACTGGACCTAAACTGGAAAAGGTTGGACTTCCAGTTTCAGTTCAAGCTTCTCATGATAACAAAACCGCAGCAAACCAGACCAAACCAGACCAGTTTTAACCAGTTCAAACCATCACAACATACACCCTATAAATGTGCATCTTTTGACCCAATTTTTAAGACAAAAGGTGATAGGCTTCCACCAGGTATGGGTGACAAAATCACATTTTGCACTATTTTAAGGTAGCAGGGTAATCTTCTCCTTCACTCCATTACTCTCCATTCCTTCCGAAAGATGTGCAAACACCCACTGCTAACCACACACACCAACATCTCACCTTTTACAGACTTTTCACACTTCACAGGTGCTTCACAGAGTTCGCAAAGTGACCCACTGCATATTTACCTGGGTCACCTGTAAGTAGTTAGTGTAGGCAGTCCATTAGCGATGGACATGAACAGTTTCCACATTTCGCATAGTATCGACCTTACTCTATTTTGTATAAAAAGTCTATGTAAAATATTAGAAACAGAGATCTCTTCTCCCCCTTCTTCAGCGCTAAGGTTTCAACTCTCAACTCCTCTCATGTGTAACTGTGAAGTCAACTTGCAACTTATTCGAATATTGTCACTGCATTATTGCTACCAGGAACTGGAACAATTCTAGTTCATTGGTAATGTACTCTTCATCAAACTGTGTTATTAGACTGTGAACTATTGACTACCTTTTATTGCGACTTTTTGCTAACCTTTTCTACTAACTTTGCATTCTTCACACTTTGTTTATGCTGCACATTGTTGACAACAGATATTGTTGGGATTATTTATTGTTGGTCTAGCATAGTTGCATCTGCCTCTCTGAATGTCACTTGTCAGGAATTGCTCAGGGAGGGGACCAATTGTTGGGATTATGTATACAAGAGTATACAAGCAAGCCAAGGCAGTTAACATGCCTAGGGAATATTGCCAGAATATGCTAAGTCATATTAACACATGTTTAACAGAGGTTAACACATGTAGAGACATATAGGGGAATCCACAGTTAACACATGCTACTGGATTAAACATCCTGCAGCATGTCTATGATAGGATAGGCAAGATATAGCCATGTCTATCATAGGCTATCAGAGACAGAAGCCTAGGTGGAGTGTCTTAGACACACCCTGCAGAAAGTGTAAGACTTCCAAGCCATGACAGCATATCTATAGGGGAAATGACATAGTTAATGAAACATTAACTATTACAGGAGTCTATGACTCCATCCCTCCTTTATATATTATAAGAGTACATTACAATATACCTCCTAACTGTGTAGTATAAATATTGCACATCTTGTAGGATATGATAATAACATTCCTCCCCATGGCAGACTCCCTCATACACTTGCCTTTGACTTAAACTCAATACCTTAAAAACCTCGTCCTCATCTTTTGCTCAACTCCTTGATCCCAATAGATATCACAGACCTCCACCCTTGTAGAAGAAGGCCAGTTCTGGGACCCTTTAAACAAACTCCTCTCTTTTTTTTTTTAGTTTTCCGGTGCTTCTTCGCAGCTAGGAACACTAGGAACACATTAACAGTCCAGAACTGCATGTGCTATGGCCAAAACAATATCCTACTGCCAAACTGAACTTATACAACATCTAATTGTTGTATTTTTTCGCATGTAAAAATTTGTTATCACCAGAAACACCTTGCAGGCACCTTATGTACACTGTATTACATAGTTTGCAACTGGTCTTAGTACCTAAACACTGCACAATGACCAGTTTTCATCAGCTTGAACCAGTCTGAACTGGTTATGACTGGACTTCAGTTCGAACCAGTTCGAACTGTTTTGGACCGATTTTTTGCTGTTCAGTCTGGTTTTCCACGGTCCTACCATAAGGGCCAACTGGTTTCAGTTCCAGTTTGTCCAAATTAGGCAGGGGAACTGGACTGGACTGGACCTTTAAACACTAAGCACAGCCTCTGCCCAGAGGCTTGGGGAGAGTTGAGATGCTGCGAGCATTGCAAGCATGCACTCCATATCCATTTGATGACAGGGAATCATGTACTGTTAGGTGATGGACCATTCCTGCATACTCAAGGTGTTCATTGAATGCTTTACTCTTAAATTCTCCCCCTTGATCACAACCAAATTTTTTTATCACAGTGTTACATTGGGCTTGGACCCAGGCTTTGTACTTCTTGTAGTTCATAAAGCTCTCAGACTTTTTGTGATTGAAGTAGACATTCCCCCCATGGCTGAAAAGGTCTTGATATAGCTGGAAATACCTTTTATAGAGTCCTTTACACTCCCCCACCTATTCTGGTCAGAATCCAGTTATTCTGGTCAGTCCAATCAGAATTTCCGGAATTCTGGTGATTTTTTTGTATGTATTTTACACTGTACAGGACAATTCCGGTCGGACTAATGGCTAAATTTATAACCAGATTCGAGGGCTTTACACTCCCCCACATGTATACGTGGAGTCTATGTAGACTACATAGACTTTAGGTGGAGTGTGGGTTCACCAAACATGGGATTCATGTTGATGGCAAGTCTATGTAGCCTCCATGTAGACTCCCAGTAAACTCCATGTATTTACAAGGAGTAGTGGGACTCCCACTAAATACTATACATAGACTCCATGTAAACTCCATGTAGACTCCATGTAGACTCCATGTAGACTCAACTCCATGTAGACTCCACATAGACTCCATGTAGACTCTGCGTAGACTCCATGTAGACTCCACATAGACTCTAAGCCTCATACTATTAGATATATAAAAATTTCCATGTCAGCAATTTGAACCCATGACCACTGGATTACATATTACATAAGTAGCCACACATAACTGTTCAGCTATGCAAATTTGCTAATTATCCAAACTTTGATCTCTAAGTGATATGTCTGTCACATGTTCATTGAAATGTGTGGCCTTGTGTGACTGTTTGTTTATCAGTTACACATGACATGCTACCACCACCACCACCACCACTGACTTCACCACCACTGCTGCTGCCACCACCTCATGCCTTGACCACCACCACCCTCCTTTGCTATCTCTCTCCACAGCCCCCAACCTCACTCCCTCAGGCCGGCCAATGCACAGTGATGACCCCTAGTGCCCCCAGACGGTATGCGGCCCCCTCCCCCCCTGTTCCCTGATGTGCCATGTCACTAACCACCCCCTCCCACTAGGTATCACCCCTGTGACCTGGGGCAGCGATCTCAGCACCCCCCGCGACCTGGTAAGCCCCCCTTCCCACCCATGTGTGTGCCACATCACTGACACCCACGCTGTCCCCAATCCCCCCCGCACCTCCTCCCTGCCCCCCCTCCCTCCCTCCTACACTACCCATCTATGGGGGCCTGTCGCCCTCATGTTGGGTATTTTTTTCTTTATCTATTTTTTTCTAAGCTCAAAGTTTTTTTTTCGGTTTTCTATATGTAACATCGGATAGCCAACGTGCCGCCCCTCCTCCCCACTCAGCTAGGAGTATGAGGGGCATGGAGGGGGATAGGGAGGTGCTGGGAGGCCTGAGCAGCGGGGTACCTGCGAGGTGTACACAGAACAGCCCACTCCGCCCGCCACATCACTAACCGCCTTAGGAGCTGAGGGGCATGCGATGCAACATGCCACCAGCCATGGGGATGCGACGAGAGGGCCCAGCACCTGAGGGATGTGACAGAAGGCCCCTAGAATGTGGGGGACACCTCTGGGACATGAAGGGAGACCCCTAGAATGAAAGAGACACCTCCGGGACATGACAGGAGACCCCTAGAATGCAGGAGACACCTCCAGGATGCATCACCAGCCCTGACCACTGAGGGTGATGCAATGAGTGAGCCTGGCACCCCAATGGACACCACCCAGCCCAGCCTCATGAGCCACTGCTCGTGGGGTGGAGTGCGGGTGGAGCAATGATGCCGCCGAATGGGCCACAGCCCCCCATGCCAGCACCCCCAACCACTACCACGAGCCATTGCTAGTGGGGTGGAATGGGGTGCTATGAGAGGGGTAAGTTGCCACACCCCCCCCCCCCCCACCCCTGTCTCGCTCCAAGCGACATGTGGGGGTTATTTTATTTCATATTATTTAGTCTTCTATTATATTAGTAAATACATGCCCCTCCTGCCTCTAGCACATTGGGGTGTTTTTACATCTCCGCTAGTATTGATATTCCATAAATAGCAATAAATACATTTAATATTTGAAGTAATGACTCACCTCTAGGAATGATGGCTAGGAATGGCCAAAGTCTATGTAGACTCTATGTAGACCCTCTATAAACACTGTATAACATCTGTAATGGACTTTACAAGCAAACTCCCTGTAAACTCCATGTAGACTATATGTAGACTATATGTAGACTCTCTATAACATCTGTAATGGGCTTTACATTGACTAATAAGCAAACTCCCTGTAAACTCCATGTAAACTCCATGTAGACTCCATGTAGACTCCCTATAGTAGCTTTATTATTTTGGAATTGCTATGTACACTATACATGGAGTCTACATAGACTTTAGTGAGAGTCTATGTATAGTCTACGTATAGTACATGGAGTCCAGTGGCAGTCTATGTAGACTTGTGGGGGAGTGTAAAGTACACCCAGAATCACTGGAATCCGGTGACCTTGTGACTTGCCTGATCCCATGCCCACCACCACCACCACCGTGACCCCCCCCTCTACCACCTCCCCTCCGACACCACTGATGTCACCACCACCCCCTTCCCTCACCCATTGCTACCCCCTTTCACCACATTGCACACTGTTGGGATTATGTATACAAGAGTATACAGGCAAGCCAAGGCAGTTAACATGCCTAGGGAATATTGCCAGAATATGCTAAGTCATATTAACACATGTTTAACAGAGGTTAACACATGTAGAGACATATAGGGGAATCCACAGTTAACACATGCTACAGGATTAATCATCCTGCAGCATGTCTATCATAGGATAGGCAAGATATAGCCATGTCTATCATAGGCTATCAGAGACAGAGCTAAGGATAGAGTGTCTATGACACACCCTGCAGGAAGTCTAGGACTTACCAAGCCATGATATCATATGTCACTATTATTGACACTGTTATAGGGGATATGACATAGTTATTCCATTAATGACTGGTACAGGGGTCTATTACAGAATACCTCCTTTATATATTAAAGGAGTGCATTACACTATACCTCCTAACTGTGTAGTATAAATATTGCACATCATGTAGGAGATGATAATAACATTCCTCCCTGTGGCAGACTCCCTCACTCACTAGCCTTTGAGATTAACTTCATCCTCTAACCTTGTCCTTAACTCTTCCTGTCACTGTTCACCACTCCATTCCCAACACACACCATGGGGCCTTTGGGCCCCCTTGTAAGTGTTTTTTGTTTTTGTTTTTGTTTTGTGTTTTTTTTTTGTCCAGGATGCCAGGTACCCTCCCTCCCCATATTCCATGTATGGGGCCCTGGGCCTCCCAATAAGTAATTTTTATTATCACTAAATTATATTTTGCTAATAAACTATTTTTTTTTCAGTTTTTTTGTGTGCATTTAACAAGCCCCCAACGCACCGCCCCTCCTCCCCACTCAGCTGGGAGGTGGGGGGCTGATGGGGGATGGTATGGCCCTAACCACCAGGACTGAGGTACCTACCAGGGGCACACAGAACTCCCCTCAACCACCATATCATGAGCTGCACAGTGAGGGGGACTGACACAAGCCACAGCAGCACCACCCACTGCTCACAGGGAGGAGATGGGGTGCAACAGGTGAGGCTGACCGGATGGCAACAGCACCTACCTGATGCGATGGGACAGAGGGTGGGCATGGGGAAGGGGGCAACAATGGGACATGACACAATGGGCCCCCTCCCCTTATATGTACATATTATATATATAGCATATTTAGTTAATGCAGGCACTTCATCACTCAAATATATTTGTTATGCATTAAGTCTATAAATCTAATAGGTAATAATAATAACCTACATATAAAAGACTGTATGGCTAAGCTGTTAAGTTGCTTAAAAATATATAATTGAGGATCTGGAGGTTGAGGGTTCAATCCCTACTTTGTTAAGACAAGGGCTTTACACTTGTCAACTAGAGGTTGGTCATTGTCTACTACTTGAGGCATTCAAGCAGTGGTTCAATCTACTACTCTCAGAGGCTTTCTGAGCTAGTTCTAGTTTGAGTTGAGCAGGGTAAAGCAGTAGATTGCTTAGGTCAAGCTAAGGAGCTTAGACCTTTGTACTGTTACTTATACACATGATAGATGAGGCTGCACTAGCAGCATACAACCTCAAGGGGGTCTGATGTAAAGGAAAGAAACATTTCAAGTGGAATGAAAGGAAGAGAAGTAGGGAAGTGTTTCAGATACATCAGAGGAAGAGGTAGAAGTGGGGATAGATAGGTAGAAAGAAAAAAATGGTCTGGCACTTTCTGAATGACAACTGTAACATGCTTTGAAAATCAATATCAATCTTATCGGACTAGTAGATTAGATAGCACCAGGCATTAGGCCCGATGGACAGACAGACACATGAGGTAGACGATTGGACACATGGCTGACATGAGGTGTGGAGCGCCTCACACGCTAGGGCCCAAGGGGGCATGGCAACTGTGTGCATTAGGCTACAGCAGGGTATGACCTCATCGCAGCACCTGAAGGTTACAGCATGGATGCCTTATGTAGAACACATGTATTTAACTATATATAGTAGGGAATAAATGCCCAGAGACTCTAGTTGAGTTCTCTTGGGCAATCCACCCCATCGCTGGGATGTGACTGCTCTTGAGTAAGTGAGCCCCTTTGGTCAACCCAGGCCATTGCACTCTCTCCCCTGTGCCTGCCTAGCGAGCAGCCAGGTCTTCATTCTTTCTTTGGTTGTTAGTATTCTAGAGGGACCCATGATGCCTGTTGTATAGGGTTGGGGTGTTGTCCTAACACTGTGTTACAAGTTTGTGTGCTCAACTTAATGAAGTTATGTTGCACTAGCCAGAATCCAGTGGAATCCGATGTGGCAGGGTCAACGGTCTGCTGGTAGTCTCGTTGACGAGGTCGTCACGTCGCGAGGGATGGGGTAAGCAAGAAGAAAGAAAATGGGTAAAAAAAAAGGGAAAGAAGGGATGGACGAGCCTTAAGCTCGTCGAATGAGACTCAAAGAGGGGGGAAACGTGGGATCAAAAAGGATGAGATACCATTCTGCATTCGAGAGGTGGCAGGTCACCTTTATACAAATAGGTGTAAGAAGCTATGAACAATCCCATCGCACACGTTCTCTTGCGTCGATGGGGCCAAACAGCAAGAAAGGATAAGCCATAAAAGAAGCCTGATAAATGACTGTAAGGGATACTGATGAAATGTGAAAGAAGCATGCCAGATCCTCGTCTTGGGGTTTCACAGCTGGGAATGACTCGGGGAAAGGCTCGTTGATGGGAGTCTCTATTTGCGGAACGCGACTTGTCCCCCCAGCAAGTGCGGAGAGCCACCAAATGAAGTCTCTCGACCCTACCGTCCAGCTGGTTGGCCCGTCGATCTGGATGTTGACTAGCTTTTACCAAAAATAAAATAAAAAAGGTTAATTAAGGGGTCACAACTCAAGATCCAGTACCGATCCATCAAGCATCAGTGAGATTGATGCGTCGTGTGGTTACCATGGTGTTCTCAAGGATTATCAATGAACTAGAAAATAATTAAATGATGTTAGCAACACAAAATATAGATAAAAGCATGGCAGAGGGAAATGTATACGATAACTCTTGATAATTGGTGCTGGCAGTGGGACTGGAATAAAATCTATGGGAAGGGTTAGTTGACGTGTAGGGCAGCTGACCCTACCACACTGACTGGAATAACCAGATTCTGGTTGTGGCAGGGTCAATGGTCTGTTGGTGAATCATTGACGAGGTTGTCACATTGCAAGGGATGGGGTAAGCAAGAAGAAAGAAAGAGGGTAAGAAACAGTGCAGTCAAGTGCAACAAAGCTGAGAGAAACTTAAGGAGGGAACGTAAAGAGTGGGTAATGCCTGGATTGTCCCATTCAAAAGGTGGGGATACACCTTAAATACAAACTGCAAGTAGTTACAGAGGAAAAACTGTATGTGTGCATTCTCTTGCACCAACAGGACCAAGCAACCAGAATGATAAACTACAAAGGAAGCCAGAACATCGATGCCCAGGAATACAGGTGGAGTCCAAGATAAGATCGTTGATCTCAATGCTAGTGGTGGTAGGATGGCATGGTTTTGCAGACTGGGAATAACTCGGGGAGGGGTGGATTGTCGAGGCTCTCTGTTTACAGAATGCAACTTGTCCCCCAGCAAGTGCAGAGAGCGCTCTGATGCGACCTCTTGACCCTACCATCCAGCTGTTAGACCTGTCGATTCAGATATTGACTAGAAGAAGAATGATAAAGAATTAATTTAGACCCGGTGCTGACCCTTCACTTCCTTAGTCAAGCTGTCAAGTAAAACCCAAGGGGCAGAAATGATGACAATGTGTGTGATTGATGTGTTCTGTGGGTGTCTTTGAGGGAAGGGGAATGAACCTATAAACTCGAAAATAACTAAGTGGAATTAGCAACCCAAAATATTGATAAAAGTATAAAAAAAAAAGAGACGGCATACAATAACTCTTGCATATCAGGGCTGACAGTGGGACTGGAATAAAATCTATGGGAAGGGTTAGTTGATGTGTAGGGCAACTGACCCTACCACAGAGTCCAATTGGAATAACTGGATTACAGTGGACTCTAACTGGAATAACCAGATTCCAGTGGAGTCCAACTGGAATAACCAGATTCTGGGGAGTCCGACCAGAATAGGTGGGGGAGTGTAAATTACAGCTTTTATGGCCCAATGACTCAACTTGTGCTGGACCCCAGGTGTTGGCTACTACTTTGTTGCCATAAATCTTGTATGTTGTCTTGCTTTTCTTTGGGAAAGGTTTCCCTGTCACTTTTGCTTTTATGCAGGACTCAGAAAACTCTGGCTTTGAGTTGAGATCTAGCTTAATTCCCATGACCATCCCATCCCATCTTGCATAAGTTGTCATGGTTGACATGACCCATTTTACAATGGAGTTTGCTGATTAATGTTTCAAGGTCCAGTTGCACCAACCAAAAAAAGACTGCAAATTCACCGAACCCAACCAGAAAAGACCAGAAAGTCAGTTGCAGTTGGAGCTTGATCCCTCAGAAATAAAACCTTGTGCAACTGGTCACAACCGGTTGCAACTACTACAACTGTACCTAATGTAAATATATCTTTATGGTCTAATTTACTTAAAATTGTGGGGCATGCCCACTTAGAATGGGTCAAAGGGCAAGGCTTTATATACCTTTGACTCATTTGCATGTATTTGCACATGTGTTGTGCAAGTAAATGATGATGCATTGCAACACATTTGTGTTTGCATGTGCTTACACATCAACATCAACCATCAAATCAATGCTCAACACTCAACACTCAACACCCAACCCCGTCCCACAACCACAACCACCCCCCTGTCGTCCACGTCCCCCCCCTCTAGTCAACATTCCCCCCCTGTTGTCTGTGTCACTCCTGTCATCTGTGTTTCCCCCCTCTAGTCCACATTTCCACCCCTGTTGTCTGTGTCCTCCCTGCCATCTGTGTTCCCCCCCCCCCTCTAGTTGACATTCCCCCCCCTGCCATCTGTGTTCCCCCCCCCTCTAGTTGACATTCCCCCCCCCTCTAGTTGACATTCCCCCCCCCTGCCATCTGCATTCCCCCCCCTGGTCCACATTCCTGCTTTAGTCGATGTTTCTCCCCTCCCTGTTGTCTGTGTCCCCCCTGTCATCTGTGCCCCCCCTGTCATCTGTACCCCCCCTGTTACCCATGTTCCCCCCCTGCCAAATTGTTACATTAATATTTAGATACTACTTAGATAAAATTAGAATGTATAGCTAGTAGGACCAGTTGCAACTGCTCAAAGCTGGTTGCAATTAAATAAGCAACTGGTCCTGACTGGTCAGCTGCAGTTGTGGTTGCAGTTGGGGGAATTTCACAAGTGGGACAACCAGTTGGGGTTCCAGTTGCACCCAAAAGGGGCTGTGACCACAACCCAATGGACCTTCAAACTCTATTGCTGATTGAAATTTTATTCACATTGGCACTTGTGACAGCTGAAGTCATGGGTTTTGGGGGTTCCATAACTCAGCAGGGTCCATGGACAAGTGGCATCCATCTGATGATGTTAGACTTGGGGCTTTGAATCATGCATTTGCCTCCATTGATGGATGTGAAGATCATAGCCATTTTGGTCCATAGTGCCCACGGATATTAAGGTAAATGCCAAATGTGCTGAGTAGTACATGTTTTTTAGTGTCATGGGCATCAATTTCTGATTGCCATTTGGCAGTTCAAGTTTAAGGTCACTCTTCCCTGTCACACTAAAGGTGCATCCATCAGCAGCTCATATGGGTTCAGGGGTGATCTTAATGTAATTCAGGAGTTTTGACCAATCTGGTGCAAAATGTCTACTAGCACCACAATCAAGGATTGTGCCATTAGTTTTTGAAGCAACATGGACTTCATGCTTGAAGTCAGAGGTGCAAGTGAGGGTCAAAGAGTCTTTGGGGAGTGTGTAACCAAGCATCGCATAGTCATCCAATTCATCATCACTTTGGGCACCCTTTTTGGTTGCATTTGCTGATTCATTTTCCCCAGACCTCTTCCCCTTTGCATTCTTCTGCTTTTCAACCCACCATTCTGGTGCTTTACCCTCCTGCCACCTCCTTTCAACCAACACTGGTCATCCATGTTATTTGATCTCTGACATTTTGAGTATTTGGCCTTGCTGGGCTTTGCCTTGCCATTTCCTTTCCCACCTCATGCTCTGCCTGTAGCAGCCAACATTGCTTCATTTGACTTGTTAATGGTGTCCATGAGAGCTATTGAGTTTGCCTCTTCATTGAGGTGCCAAGTAAGGTTCTTGCTCATGAGTTTCTTTCCTGTTTCATGGGCAGCAGTCAAGGTGGTCATAAGAGATTTGAAATTTGGTGTGAGTGAGATCAAAGTCCAGATATATGACATGAATGATTGAGGAAGTAGAGGATGAAGAGGCCTTCATTATGGCCAGAGGAATAATGGAAGACAGAGACAGCATCCTGGAGGAAATTTCCCAGGAATGGAATGGGAATCTGGAAGACAAGGAGGAACATGAGATCCAGATGATGGAGCAGGAACTAGAGGCAGAGATCCCTTGAAGGTTCCAGAGGTGGAGAAGGTGTTTGAGGAGAAAGTGTCTGAAATGAAACCAGGATACAAACTGAAGAAAGCCAAAAACATCAGGCTCTCTCCACAGGAGCAAGGTGAGGTTGATGACTTCTGAACAGCCAGATAGAAAAGGGTTTTATCAGAGAAAGTAAATCACTGCAGACATTGGCAGTATTCTTTGTTCCCAAGAAAGACAAAAAAAAGAGGATGATACAGGACTACAGATATCTGAGTGTGTGGACAATTCAAAATAATTATCTGCTGCCACTTATTGGTGACTTAATAGATAGAGTAGGTCATACAAAAGTGTTTACAAAGTTGGACCTGAGATGGGGATATAATAAAGTTCAGATAAAAAAAGGAGATGAATGGAAGGCAGCATTCATGATCCACAGAGGCACATTCAAGGCAGTAGTTTTGTATTTTGGGTTATGCAGCAGCTCAGCCACATTCCAGACTATGATGAATGCTGTGCTGAAGGACCTCATTGTCAGTATTAGTTTACATAGATAGTATCTTAATATTTACAAGAGACTGAAATGGACATGATGAGATAGTGGAGGAAGTGTTGAAGAGGTTAGAGGAGAATGATCTGTTCCTGACACCAGAAAAGTTTGAGTTTGCTGCACAGGAAGTAGAATTCCGGGGGCTGCACATCAGACAGGACAGGATCAAGATGGATCAGGAGAAGACAAAGGTGATAGAAGAGTGGCCAGTGCTGAGCTCAGTGAAGGATATTCAAAGCTTCCTGGGGCTTGTGAACTTCTACTGATGCTTTGCCAAAGGCTTTGCAAAGGTAGCAGCACTGATGAATAAACTATTAAGGAAGGATGAGAAGTGGCAGTGGACAGAGAAGGAACAGGGAGTGTTTGATGGACTCCAGGCACTGTTCACCCAAAATGAGATCCTAGCAACCATAGATCCAACCTGACTGCTGAGAGTGGAAGCCAATGCTTTGGGAGTGGCAACAGGGGCAGTGTTATCTATGCAGATGGAGGATGGAAAGGGAAGGCCATGCACCTTCATCTCTAAGTCACTTGATGATGTCAAAAGAAATTATGATGTCCATGACCACAAGATGCTTGGGATCATCTGGGCCTTGGAAGCATGGTGGCACCATCTTGAGGGTGCAACACATAAGATCGAGATTTGGACAGATCCACCCCAATCTCCAATACTTCATGATGTCAAAGAAGTTGAACTGGAGACAGGTGATGTGGGCATTGTATCTTTTGAGATTTGATTCTGAGTTGGTAAACAAGCCAGGGACAGCAATGGGGAAGGCAGGTGCACTGTTGAGGAGGCTGGACTAGAAGGAAGGAGTGGAGCATGACAATGAGGATGTCATGTTGCTGAAGCCAGAATTCTTTGTGATCAAGGCCATGCAACACAGACACCTGTTGATTGAGGGAGCAGAGGATAAAATATTGAGCAGAGTGTGGAAGGTGAAGGAGTGGGATGAGTTGGTGGTAAAAGCAGTGGAAGAGCTGATGAGATTGTTAATGAAGCAGCTGAGGACAGAGGAGTGGAGCCATGAACAGGAGCTGGTGCTCTTTAGAGGAAAAGTGTATGTGCCAAAGGATGAACAGCTGAGATATGAGATCACCCAGCTCCATCATGACTAGGAAGGAAAATGTTAGAGTGAGTAGCACATAAATATTGGTGGCCAAACATGACAAAATTCATCTTTGCCTATGTCAATGGGTGCAACAAATGCCAGCAGTGCAAGAATGTACCAAAACCTCTGGCAGGCAAGCTCATGCTGATCCAGACACCAATGGAACTGTGGAAAGCAATCTCCATGGACTTCATCATGGGGTTACCAGAAGCACAAGGATATGACATGCTCCTGATAGTGGTCAATTGGGCCAAGAAGCAAATACACACAATCCCCACCACGGAGGAGATTAGTGTGCTCAGGCTGGCTAAATTATACTGAGACAACATGTGGTGGTACCACAGGCTGCCAGAGTCAACCATCTCAGATTGGGGCCCACAGTTTTCTGCTGCACTTATGAGGGAGCTGAACAAATTATTGAAAATCCATACAAAATGTCTACAGCTTACCATCTGCAGACTGACAGGCAGATGGAGAGAGTCAACCAGGATGTTGAGAAATACCTGAGGTCCTCGCCCTTTTATGCTAATTATGGATACAACCCCTGGATGTGTTTTGAGCCACAACAAGAGGAGAAAGTGGAAGCAGTGGAGGACTTTGCAGAGCAAATGAAGAGAGTGCACAAGGAAACAAAAGCTGTGTTGATCAAGGTGCAAGGGTTAGAGGAGATGCACTGCAATACTAAGTCAGCCAAAAGGTCTGGTTAGAAGCCAAAGACTTGCAGTTGAATTGACCTTCATGCAAGCTGGCAGTGAAACACCTTGGTCCCTTTCCCATCACAGACTTGATGTCACAGAACACTGTCCAACTCAAATTACCCTGACAGATTAAGATTCATCTGGTTATCAACATCTCTTGGACCTGCTCTTATCAGGCTTTGATGCTCCAGGGACAGCGAGCCAAAGTGCTGTCACCTGTGGAGATAGATGGAGAGTTGGAGTACCACATGAAGGAGGTACTGGATTCATGGATGCATTGTAACCAGTTGCAGTACTTGGTCAAGTGGCAAGGGTACACTGAGGAAAATAACACCTGGGAACCTGCTGACAACCTTGAACATGCAGTGGGTGCAATGGCATCCTTCCACCATTCACACCCTGCTGCTCCATGTTGACTTGGGTTGTTGGCACACTTGCAGTTCTTTGTAGAACTTTTTACCACATATTATTTAGGTTAGAAATCATATTACATAATCATGTTTACTTTCATTTGCTATTTTCACCTCTTACCTCAGTGCTTTACATATCACTGAGGTCCCTTTACTTTATAGCTCTCTCATTTCTGGCCCCTCTGCCATTTCTACAGGTAATGGGCCCTGCTGATATCCCTGACATGTGTCCTTGACATCTTCATTGAATCAGACTCTCACAATTCCAAAACTACAAGCAGATGGTTCAAATTGGTTGACATACTCTGAGAGGGTGATGAACTACCTCACATCAAAAGGGCTGAAGAGGCATGTACTGGGGACAGCATGTAGGCCAGTTGAACTCATCAAGAGAAGTGGAGGCTATTACAAGGCAACTGCTTTGTCCCTGTTGAATGATGATGAACTTCAGAAACATGAGAAAGAGCAGGACAAATACAAGCAAAAGCAAGCATCAGTTTGTGAAGTCATTTATAGGATTGTTGATAAGTCAACATTCATTCAGGTGAAGAATGAGACAGACACTGCAGCTGTATGGAAAAAGGTTGTGTCAATTCATGCCAACAAAGGTAGCATGTTCAAGACAAACCTCCTCACACAACTTCAAATAATCACTGTGTTGAGGGTGATGCCATGTGAGAGCATCTCACAAAGTTGGTTGAGATTAAGGAGGGGCTTGCTGAGATGGCCTGTGCACTCTCTGATAAATAATTGTTGGACACCATCTCTGTTGCTCAGCCAACTTCCACCTGGCCCGCTCTTTCTTTGCTTTTCTGATAAATACATTATTGGGATCAGGAAGTTGAGCACAAGATGGGGACGAGGTTTTTGAGGTATTGAGTTTAAGTCAAAGGTAAGTGTATGAGGGAGTCTGCCACAGGGAGGAATGTTATTATCATATCCTACAAAGTGTGCAATATTTATACTACACAGTTAGGAGGTATAGTGTAATGTACTCCTATAATATATAAAGGAGCTATACTGCAATGACTTCATAGTGACCTCATTTCCCCTATATGATTCTCCAGATAGACTTGTCTATCATTGTATATTATAGGGGGTTCTCTAGATAGCATAGGAGACAGTCTTGGCAGTCTTTGTAGTCTTGGCCAGTCTATTCCTGTATAGGAGACTGCCATTGCTCTAGGGTTAAGGGTAGCACATGCTAGCCCTAACCCTAAGCTTAGGACTTGTATTCCATCTCCCTAGGCTTGTATCCCAACATACATTGCATTTGTGAGGACACATGGTCATCTTCATGTTGCCCATTTCCCAGTCAATATCAGGGTTGTGCTTTCTCAGCCACAGGTGACCCAATATCACTGTTGTCTTCCCCAGGTCACACACCTCAAAGATGGCCTTCTCCTTGTGACCCTGGAATGACATCAGGGTGATCTCTTTGGTAATAGATCTACCCTGATTCAGTGTTCCATCAATGTTGTAGACCCTAATCAGCTGATCAAGAGTCCAGGTTTTAAGTCTGCTTTTGTGTATGAACTCCCTGTCCACAAAAAATCAGGTAGCTCCACTATCTAATAATGCCCTGACTGCAGGCATCATGTGTGTCTAATGTAGTGATTGTGATTGGTATCATAATCTTGTTCTTTACTTTACTAGATCAGACAAAGTGCTTTACCCCCTCTTTAGGCTTTTCAGTATCAGTGTCTATTTTTGTGTCTACAGTTGAACAAGGAATCAAGTACACTTCCGGAGTGCCAAGCCAATTTGCATCGGACCCCTTGCTGTTGCTACTTACTGAGACATTATCTAAACTATCTATAGCATATCAGTGTCCATATCTAAGTCAATATTGTCAACAAATAACCTTTCAAACTTGTTCTTGGAAGCCAGTGATGGGGGTTTCACTTGCTTCCTTTGGTCAAATTTGACAAATTTGTGCCAGTCCATTTGCTTGCTGTGACCATGGTCCTCAGTGCAACCTTCCATGGCCATCAAATCTTTGCAATTAACTATGATCAGCTCATGTTCAAGGTTATCTTGGGGATACTCTTCACTTACTGGCCTGTGCATAGGTTTGTTTGAGAGGGTGCAAGGTCTTCAAGGCTTCCTTCTCCCATTCATGAAGGACTGGGGGAGGGCAAAATGTACCATCTTCTTTGTTGCATTTTGAGTGTCTTGTTTCTTGTGAAACTTTGGAGACTAACCTCTGAATGGGAAGGTCTTTGTTGGAATGTTGTCCATGGCAGCCATCCTTTGCAGGGGCACTGGGTACCTGATTGCCTTGGTGCTGACCAGGCCCTGGAGCTCCTTGACAGTCACAATTGCAGTCACCACAGTAGTAACATAAGAAAACTGTTTGATGGTATGAAAGGTCCTATAAACCAAATTTAGAATGTGAACGAGAAGGCATGGGAGATAACACACCCTAAAATTGGAAGACCATTATAAATTGGACAAAGTTCAGGCTCCTTGAAAGGCTGCCTGGTTAGGTAGCCTCACTAAGTCAGATGGTAAGACAGGATCACATTATCTTTGTTGCACTTTGTTGCACAAGGTAAAGAGTGTGAGTCTAAAGTACATAAGGAGGTTGGTAAATAACTATACCTTTGTTGCACAAGGTAAAGAGTGGGGCAACAAAGGAAAAAAAGATGGTATATATATTACATTTGAAACCATGTTGGAAATTGGCCACATTGAGCATATGAGTTTGCCAATGTTTGCCGATGTTCACATGGTGGCTGCGTAGCCACCTATGTTCATGTTGTGAGTCTGGTCACAGACTTACACTCCTGAACTGCCTTGTGCATAACATCAACTGAAGGATCCTCATCTGCAGAACTTCAAACAGAGCAGACATCAAAGTGCAGCCAAAAAAACAAAAATAATCCAAAGAAATATCAAAGGAAACTCACTGATCATCTTTTTTGTCCACTCCTTCTTGATTCAGACCATTGATCACATCTTTCCTTTCTGTGACTTCAGAGGCTGTGTCATTGGTAGCATCTGCAATGCCTCACTGTGTACTGACAGTTGCAAATGGGGTCATCTGCTTCAATCACCTCTGCATCAATAAATGGTGATGCTAGGATATTATGACCAGTTTTCCTGAGAACAAGAAATTACAGTCAAGGCAGAAACAAAAAAAAATGTACCCATGTGTTTGTTGGCATTACAGGCCATTCCAGATCAGATAGAATGGGGCTGCTGGCCTTGAAAAGTCTTTTTTGACCTGCCTTAACAGGAGGAGGCAACTCATTCCTGTAACAACATAAATAATCAATGCAAACTGAAGCTAAACCAGAAGAAACATACCTGACATCATCAGCATCCCCAGAATCAAGTGCCTGCACCACTCGACCATGATGTGCCAGAGCAGGAACAGAGTTTTGTCTGGCAAAGAGTAAGTAAAGATTGCGCAAAAGGGAAGGCAACATATGATGAGGTGGCAAGGTGTTCCTTGGTCAAATTGCCTTTGGCATACTTTGCCTTCTCTGTCTTCACCTTGACATGCCTAGAGGTGGGGGTAAGCACAATGATGGGTCTGCAAGGAAAACATTACTTTGGGCATGCATCCAAATGAGAAATCAAGATAACATCAGAAACAAATTTAAAAACACTATTGGACTGGTCCATATCAGTTCACAGCCAGTCTGCAAACTGGTCTCAACTGGTCCACATGCAGACCTAGTCCGAACCAGTCTCAGCCAGTCCAACTGACTAATTGCAAGTATATACTGACTACTAGACTGAAATAAATAAATAAACTAAGTAAATCCACCTGTGAGCAGTGGCTCACGAGGCTGGATGCAAAAATAAAAATAAAATAAATGGGTCATCACATCGTGAGAGGGAGGGGGCTGCTGGGAAGATGGGGTGGCAGAGGGGAGGCAGTGCATGGCAGCGGTGGTGACATGGCAGCTGCGTCATCGTTGTGTGGCATGTGGAGGTGCTGGTGGTGACGTGGCAGCTGTGTGGTGTGTTGGTGACATGGCAGCTGCCTCCACCCCATGAGCAGAGGCCCATGGGGCTGGAGCCAGGTGCATTGCTGTGTTGTGGGGGCTGTCAGACAAAGTTGGGCCCTAATAAATACAGTGTGTTAGCAGGTGGTTTGATAAAACAAAGGAAAAAAACTTACATAGGGCCCAAAAGACGCTGAATGTCATTTGGGCCAGGGGGGGTGTTGGTGGTGGTAGTACAAGGGGATTATGTAGTGTCGTTTCTTGTTGTGGTTGTTGGCAGTGTTGTTAATTGTTTTTTTGGGATCAGAAAAAAAAAAAAAAAAGATGGGATCAAAGAAAGAAAAAAAGATGGCATCTATCAAAAATCACCATAGCAACATTGGCCCTATCAAATAAACATGTGCAAACTCACTAAGGGTATATAAGCCCTCGAAATTTCGCTCTTTTTATCCCCTGGGCTTGTCCCATGTAATGTAGTTAGACATAATTAAATTAAATCTGTTATAATATAGTAAATATTATTAGATAGTCTGGTCCAATGTATATATGTAGTATAATATACATAAGTAATAGAGAGCAGTCATGTGGTCCTGGGATGGGAACCTCTTGGCCATGGGATACTGACACTAAGCATTTGAATATGACTAAGCATGACAAACCATCCTCTAATACTTAGAGTGTACACCCACAACCCTCTGAACATCATGACCCTAGCACATGACCACTACAGGTCAGTCTGAAATCAGCAATGTAAGCAATTATAAGCCTGAGGGGATGAGGGAGGGGAGACAGGGGAAGAGGAGAAAAGGGGGGGAGACAGGGGGAGAGGGGGTGGGAAGGGAAGAGGGAGGGGTGGGATGGGAAGAGGGAGGGGTGGGATGGGAAGAGGGAGGGGTGGGATGGGAAGAGGGAGGGGTGGGATGGGAAGAGGGAGGGGGAGGGAGGGAGGATGGGGAGTGAAAGGATCTGCACCATGGGCTAGAGAAAGGGGGGAAGGGGGTGAGAGGGTGAGGAGGATGGATGAGGAGAAGGGGGAGGGGTGAGGGAGGGGATGTGAAGGTGAGGGACTGATAGTGAAGCAGGGTGTGAGGATGAGGGGGTGTGAGAGGGAGAGGAAAGGATGTGAGGGGGAGGGGGAGGGATGTGAGACAGAGTGAAGGAGGGGGGAGAGGGGAAGTGGGGAGAGAGGGGAGGTGGGGAAAGAGGGGAGGTGGGGAAAGAGGGAGAGTGGGGAGAGCAAGAGTGTGGGGAAAAGGGGGGAGGGGGGGGAGAGGCGGAGGGGGGGGAGGGGGGGGAGAAAGGATTTGCACCAATGGGCTGGAAGAAGGGGGGTTGAATGTGAGAAAAAGAGGTGTGAGCATAAGGGGGATAGGCCAGGCAGTGGGGAGAGTGAGCAAGTGGGGGTGGTATGGGAAGGGGGAGGGGAGGTGGCTCTATGAAAACCCTCCTATACATGGGCAGGGGCCAAAGGTCCCTGCCTGTGTTGGCAAGATGTGTGTGTTGGATATTAAATGGCTGATACTAAGAAATGGCTGTGTGAGATTGGAGGGATTGAGGGAGATGGCTTGGCTCTGCTGTGCATATCCATTTCCTCATTGGGCTTTTGTTCTTAGGAGTATGTTATGTCACACAGAGTGACTGGACTGGAAATGTACAACAAAAGGTTAGTGGAATGCTAGAATGAAACACAATGAAAATGTACAGTGCACTGGATGTGACAGTGTTTGCTTTACTGGAAACCAATATTGCAAAGTCAACACATCACAAAAAACAAAACATACAACTACTGACTGAACATCAGCTGCCTTTCTGGGAGACATTGATGAACAACAGAGACAAAGTTTTGTTCTAGTGACAGAGAGTGCAGAGATAATACTAGGGATAGAAACTGTATTGCATTGCCATTTTTATTCAAATTTGAGGGTAACAATGAAAAACACCCCATCACGAGAGTAAATAGTTTGATCAGCTTGTCGATGATGATCAGATTCAAGTTTGTTTACTGGAACCAAACAGTAACAAATATCAACTAGTATATATCCTGGCTTCCACAAGCTCCCCTTTCCTCTGGGGCATTGCTTCCCCCTTAAGTAAGATGTATAAGATATTACACTGGTCTATTACATAGTTTATAAGTAAATAGGAGGTTTGCGGCACTCGTCTGAGTGCCAAAACCTATAATTACAACATAAACACCTTGTATATAGAAATTTGGTGATGGGTTGGTCATGGGTCATGGGTACTCAATGTGTGACCTGTACCCATACCCATGCCTACCCATACCCATAACCCGCATGGGTTGCCAAACCCATGCTATTCCCTACTCTCAGACAGTGGGGGGCTTAGCGTTTGTGTCGTGTCATGGTGACCTGCCCCTCACATGGCACCCCGTTCCACCCCACGAGTGATGGCTCATGGTAGCAGTTGGGGGTGCTGGTGTGGGGTGCTGGGGCCCACTCAGCGCTGCCATCACCCCACCTGTGCTCCACCCCACAAGCAGTGGCTTGTGAGGCTGGGCTGGGTGGCGTTATTTGGGCTGCTGGGCCCTCCTGTCATGTCCCCCTTGGCCATCAGGGCCTGCTGTCGCATCCTGCTGTCGCATCCTGCTGTCGCATCCTGCTGTCGCATCCTGCTGTCGCATCCTGCTGTCGCATCCTGCTGTCGCATCCTGCTGTCGCATCCTGCTGTCGCATCCTGCTGTCGCATCCTGCTGTCGCATCCTGCTGTCGCATCCTGCTGTCGCATCCTGCTGTCGCATCCTGCTGTCGCATCCTGCTGTCGCATCCTGCTGTCGCATCCTGCTGTCGCATCCTGCTGTCGCATCCTGCTGTCGCATCCTGCTGTCGCATCCTGCTGTCGCATCCTGCTGTCGCATCCTGCTGTCGCATCCTGCTGTCGCATCCTGCTGTCGCATCCTGCTGTCGCATCCTGCTGTCGCATCCTGCTGTCGCATCCTGCTGTCGCATCCTGCTGGGTCCTGGGCCCTTGCATCGCATCCCCCTCAGCTTCAGTTGTGTGACATGGCCTCCAGTCATGTCCAGTTACATCCCATGGCCTCCAGTTACATCCCATGGCCTCCAGTCACATCCCATGGCCTCCAGTCATGTTCTGGGGCCTCCAGTCACATTCTGGGGCCCTCCCGTCAAGTCCCCCTTGGCCATCAGGGCCTGCTGTCACATCCTGCTGGGTCCTGGCTCCTTGTGTCACATTCCATGGCCTCCAGTCATGTCCCCCTTGGCTCCAATTGCCTCCCTTGGGCTTCAGGCACATCCCTGGGCATCCCCTCCATTGTCTTGCATCCCTCTTGTTGTCTGGTGTCCCACCCAACTGACAGGCACATCCCTCCTTCTGGGTTGGTTGTGTCCAGGTGCCCCATCACACCGATATGTGTCCCTGGGTGCTGGAGGGTGTCCTGTCTGGTGTTTATGTGGTGGGTCATGGGTGGCCTTTGTTGGCCAAAGATCAGGCCCCCTGCCCACCAACCCATGAGCAGGGGCTTCCTGGGCTGTTTGGGGGGCCATTGGGAGGCTGTTAGAGGGAGGGGGGGTGGCCGTTAGTGACGTGGCAGCAGGGTGGGGTATATTCAGCACATACCTCATGGGTACCCTGCTCCGCAGGCCTCCTGGCACCCCCCTATCCCCATGAGAGCCCCTCCCATCCTGGCTGAGTGGGGAGGAGGGGCGGCGCACTGGGTCTCTGCTGTTACAAGTAGAAAAGAAAATTGTTAGCTTAAAAATATATTTAATGATTAAAAATACTTAAGATGGGTAGAAGAGGAGCAGAGGAGTGGAGGAACAGAGGGGGGGGGGAGGCAGAGAGGGGAGGGAGGCTGGGGGGGAGGTGGGTGTGTCAGTGATGTGGCATGTGAGGTGGGGGGAGGCAAGGGGCTTACCAGTTGGGGGGAGCTGAGGTCATCATATGGGGGTGTTGCCTGGTGGAAGGGGAGGGTCAGTGATGCGGCATGTCAGGGGGGGGGGAGGGGGGCTTACCAGCATGGTAGCTGGGGTCATTGTCACACATTGGTCATTTTGAGTGAGCGGGAGTGGGGTTGGGGGTTGTGGACAGAGGTGGTGGTGGTTGAGGTGTGAGGGAGGCAGCAGTGGCAGAGGCACAGTCAACGTTGGTGGTGGTGGCAGCATGTATCACCAATAAACAAAACAGTCACACATGACCACATGTTTTCAAGCAACACATGATGATGCATGTGCTGACATGGCTGTGAGGCCTGTGACATAACATATTTACTTAGCTCACCTGATTTACATTGCCTGTTTAGTCTAGTGGTTATAGTGCCGTGTTTGTGCTGACTAATAGTCTTCTGAAGCTTGGGTTCAATCCTCAGTGGTGCAATATAATATTAATAATAATAATGACAGGAATGGGACCATTCCTAAGGAATATTCCTGGCATTCCTGGCAGGACTAGGAATGAACCAGGAATGGCTCGGGAATGGACTAGGACTGATACAGGAAATTTCTATTCCATTTACACTATCTAGGATTCCTAGGAATGGACCAGGAAGCGGGGGGGGGGGAGAGTAAAGACCTCATCAGATTCATAGAAGTAGAAGCACACACCACAGTTTAATGATGACAGTTGGGGGAATCAGAGTCATTTGATCAAAAGCAACCTCAAGGCAACTTTCCAATGGCAGATCTATCACAAACAAGTCAGATTATCCTCAAAGGGTGAAGAAATCAGTTAATATGAGACCCCAACTTTGCAAGAAGTAATCATCATTATGGAGAAGAAGGTAATGTGTATACAAAATGGAGAAAGAAGGAGCTCTTTACACTCCCCCACCTAATCCACGTGGAATCCTAGCTGTCCGCTCGGACTTCACTAGGATTTTTTTTGGCAGAAAGTAATGCCAAATTTCCATTCTGAGTCCGAGTGATGTCCGAGTGATGTCTGAGTGATGTCCGACCCAGACTGCTAGGACTAAGAATTCCTAGCACAGACTCCGCATGAACATGTCCTAGGATGAATGATCTGACATGGACAGTCCGAGCAGACCAAACAGACATGGAATCTCTATTATTAATATATATTATGTAAACAAAAAATCAACACAAACCAGTTTTGAACCCTCAGTCCCATGATCACCAATGAATGTTAACTACAACCAATGCTCATGTCAAGTGAGCTATAATGGTTACTTAGGTATCCATACTTAGGTCACCAAGTACTGTTCGGCTAAGCTGTGCAGTGACAAATGCATGGCAGCATCAATGATTGATTATTGATCATGCCACCCTCTCTCCACTACCACCACCTCTCTCCACTACCACCACCACCATCCAGCATGAAGCCATGAAAACCCGCACAAACACAAGCTCGCAGCCCTGTCGTGGTGCTTGCCGTAACGCATCGCCACCGCCTTCAACCGCATCTACAACATGTGGCAGCCACAAACATGCCATGTCAGAAGCTGATACCACAAAAGGCAAGAAAAAAACTCGCAAGAACAATGAAGGGGAGGACCAGGGGACTGGTAATGGGAAAGCAGGGGGGAAAAAGGGACCAGCCAAGGGGAAAAGGGCAATGAAGCCGACCAGGTAAGTGATGACCGCCACCGCCTCCCCTCCTCCTCCCCCCTATGCTTTACACCATGCTAGTTTCTTTTTAGGAAAACATCAGCTGCTCAAGCCCATGAGGATGCGGCCGTGAGCACACCCGACCACCTCACCAGGTGAGATTTTCTTCCTTTCTTTTTTCATTGCTTTATTTTATTCTTTTTCTTTGTTGCTTTTTTGTTTCTGTTTTTTATTCTTGTTGTTTTCATTTTTTTTCTTTGTTGCTAGCACCTTGCCTAGTGAGGTTACTTTTTCTTCTCTTTTGTTTGTTGCTTTTTCTTTTTTTCTTCTTTTTTACTCTTCCATTTATTTTATCATAGACTAACATTACCTACAGAACTGAGGAGATAATTGACGAAAGTGGGATCAGCGTCGTGCTGCCCGCTCACTCCCGCTCTGCAGCAACCAGCCACATGCTGCCACGACCCATCACCACCAGCTCCAGGACCCGCCAATCTGACAACAACCAGGAGGAGCCCACGAATGAGAGCGGAGACAGGCAGTTGGAGGGGGACAACAATGACAATAACAAGGAAGAGGACAACGGCGAGGAAGACGACAACAAGGAAGATGATGGCAAGGGAGACAACGCAGTGGAAGATGATGCTGAAGAAGACGATGGCGAGGAGGTTGACAGCGAGGTTGATGGCGAGGAAGATGAGGGCGAGGAAGATGATGATGAGGAAGATGACATGGAGGACAAAGACGAAGATGGCGAGGTCAAACAGGGCAACAAGGACGAGGAGGGCACCAACACCAGCAAAGTAAAGGCTGGGGATAGAGATGACAGCGACAACGACAAGAAGAGGGACGATGGCGGCGCTGTGAACAGCACTGACAGCACTGGCACCCGCAAATGCACTGGCGGCGCCGTGAACACCACTGACAGCACTGAGACCCACAAAGGCACCACCAGGACCTGAAAAGAGGCTACCAAGACCCACAAAGGCACCAACAACAGCACCAAGAGCACTGACAGCACCCACATCACCACTAATGATGGCACTAAGACCACTGACAACAGCACTAAGACCAACGACACCACCAAGAGCACCAACACCAACACCACCAACAACTGTACCGATGCCAGCACCGACCACAACCCCACCCACGCAGGCATTGCCAATGACTACACTAACGACAATAGTGCTGCCCATATGTTTCTGTTTCTGTCCTTCTCTGTTCTTGTCTTGCTCACGCAGTGCTTCTGTTATGTTTTCTAGGTAGTGGAGGTACGTTTTTATCCTTTGTTAATAATAGATAGGACACAATATCAAGCTAAGAATGTATATGGCAAGTCCACCGACTAGCCTTCTTGTGTATTACTCCAAGGTGCTTCACGTACAACTGGTGGGGTGCTCCGTGGCCGGGCTCAGGGGAATGTTTTTAACTATGCTGATGGTGATGATGTGGTTGATAAGGTGCTGCGAAGGGGCAAGGTGCATGTATACATGTTGCAGAGGGATCCTACTGTCCACAAGCCCAACATGACTCTCACAGCTGAGGTAACACCTATGCTAAACCCAGTTCTAAAGTCTCTTGCTAGGAGCTATTCTCCTCTTCGCAGTATGTTCTATATTGAACTTCTGGTGTTAATTCTTATGACTTGTTAGATTTCAATCAGCAAGACTTTATTTATGAAGATGATATGTGGGCAATCAAAGGTCGCTTTGAAACTGCTCTTGAAGATAATGAAAGTGCGTTATGGACCTATGATAATGGTCAAGATATTTTATGACTTCTTATTGTAAGTATGATATGTTTCTCAACTTAAATTTGATACTGACAAAGTTAGACTGATGATGCCTTGCGTTCTTCCACCACTTCTGTTTCTTTACCATCTTGTTCCTCTTCTCGCTTGTCAACACCTGTTATTGGCAGCTCCATGGCTACAGACTTGGGATCAACTTCTCTTAGCTCTAAAGAAGCTATCTTGACCTTACTTGGCCTTCCAATTCACCTTTGTGATCGCTCTGATCATAGTCTTCATACTGCTTACCAGAAGTACAAGGGTCACCTTGAGGCTTCTCAGACTCATGATCGGATGGTTGCAGATGGAACATGGACTGGAAGAAAGCTTACATCTGTTGATCTGATTGAACTTTTTGTCTCAAAGTCCTTTTGGCACTTGCATGTGAAGAAATACTTTGGAAAGGTGTCAAATTATCCTCTGCTGGTGGATTGGCTGGAAAATGAACCAGAGGATAGGCCTTCAGATCTGGATGTATGGGGTGTAGAGAAATCCAGTTATACCTTCAAAGATCTGGATGGATATTTAACTCAGGCAGCAGGGAAGGGAAAGAATAAGGCTGTTCAAGGGAATGATAGTGACAAGAAGAAGAGTAAGAAGAAGGTTGTTAATGATGTTGGCAAAAAGGGAAAAAGCAAGTTGTTTAGAGTAGATATCTCTATGATAAATTCTGATCTTGTCAATTTAGTCAATTTGTCTTTCATGTGTTCTCCATTTTCTGGATTGTCATTTCAAATATCATGCAACATCAATGTCTTATGTGGCTCATTATCACAGTCATTTTGATGCCATGTGTTGCAGCACAGTCTCCTGAAGCCCCATTTCCTGATATTCCTTTCAAACTGTTTTATCAGTTTGTCAAGCAGAACTTCAGCTCTAAGATTACACTTTCACAAGTGCTTCTTGTACTATTTACTATAACAGATAATTCAGATTTGTTGGGTTTACATGCCAGACAACAGAATCCAAAATATCCAGATGAAACTCGCTCTGGAGATTCTGGGTGGATCAGAGGTCTTGCATGTGCATTACAGAAAAAAATGGGAGAAGAACAGGACAATCTATTTGTGGACATGGACAACAGCAACCTGGATTATAAGATTACTGCTATTGGAGAAAAGCTGGATAAATTAGCTCAAGTTCTGAAAATGTACTATATTGCAGATCGAGAGCGTACAATTGACACAGAAGACAGAAAAAGACGAGTATATTTAAACTCTGCAAAGTATCTCAAGATTGGACAGAGCCTATGGGTTGATCGGATTTTTTCAAATGCTGTTCTAAATGGAATTTATAGCTTCCATGCATCTGCTGCTGCTTATACCGAGTTCTGGAATAATAGCTTCTGGAAACATCATAAAGGCAATTTTCCAAAGCTCTCACGTCATCACATATGGCAAGCATTTGTTCAAGAGTCTATTCGTTCCATTGCAGCTGCTTCAAAAATTGACCTTGAACTGCAAGATGGTCTTAGTGTTGATGATGTTACCAAACAAGCATATTCTATCTTGGGTGAAAATGGAATTATCCATGCAGCAGACCAACATAGTTGTAAAGAATACACTCAGCCATATCAAAGCACTGCTGATATCATTACTGGTGATGATCCAGCTGCACTTGTTGGTGTAGATGAAAATCAGAATGTGCCAGCACTAGTTGGAGAGGGTGCTGAGTTAGTGGCTGAACAAGCAAGACAAACAGCATCACATTCAGCTTCTGTAGCTGATCAAGAAATGGCTGATGATAATCCAAATAATTCCTACATCACAATGGTAGTTGTGGATGGCAATGTTATATCTCCACCAGTATGTAATTTATATTATTGGAGTTAATTAGTTTAACTAATCATTATTTAGCATTGTTCCTATGATGACTGTACTTCAGAACTTGCAAACTCACGGGGTGGATCATTTTGTGCTCTACATGAACTCGTGCATGGATCTAAATGCCAAGTGAGAGATTGTAATATTCAGAAAGTTTCAGGGACACAGGCATGTCCAGGACATCAGGAGCAATGGAATAAACATGTCCAACACCATAATTGGCACACTTATTCTGGAGCAAAACGTGCACTTCAGAGACCAAATGAGCGCTTGCCTTGGCAACCAATAGTACAGTCAAATCAACAGCCTCATGATGAGCCTCCTCCTGAGGTGGCAGCAAGAAAAAACTATTTCACTCCAAACCATTTCTACTGTATAGAAACCATATGTGCTTCATGTGGTGTTGTTATTGCATGGGCAAAGTTTGCAAAAGCTGAATCACCAACCAACATCCTGAATTTTCTGGAATCAGTTTTTCCTACTGAAGTCTCAAGGCCTGACTATATTTGCATTGATAAAGCTTGTTTTGTACTTCGCACAGCTATATCAAATGGAAGCTGGGACAGAATATGGAATAAAACAACACGATTTATTGTTGACTCTTACCATTATATCAATCACCGCACTACAGATTATATGTGCAGAAAGTGGTGTAATCCAGCACCACTAAATGGTTCTGCACCTAATTTGGTTATTGTGGCTACTGATAATGAAGATCAGCAATACTATAAATGAGCCTTTAATACACAGGTAATATACTTTCTATATACATTGAATATAAATTTACTGACCTAATAATTAGGCATGTGAACAATTAAATGCCTGGCTGGGTGGATATGAGTCTATTCTAAAAAGAATGACATCCAGCAACTTTAACTGGTTTTTACATGCTATGCTCTTTTATCATACAAGACTGGTAATTGAGAAGCAGGTGAAAAAAGCTTCTGGTATTGAAGAGCAGAAAGATGAAGAGGATGATTATGACAGAGGTGACAATATTGATGTTTGATGTATGTAATATACATGTAGTACTTGAGAGAATTTCAATTCTTTACTATAATTTACTTGGACCTTACTTGGACCTTACTCAGACTTTACTCAGACTTCATTCACTCATAGACTAGTGCACTTGAAGAATTTTTTCAAATCACTCGGACTCCACTCGGACTCCACTTGGACATCTACAGAATTGGGACTTAGACAAATTTAGAATAATTACTCGGACTTTACTTGGAATTTTTGATTTTTACAAGCTAGGAATTGACTCCAACTAGGAGTCCGCACAGACAGCTTGGACTCCGTGCAGACTCCTAGTGTCCAGTTAGGACTTTACTCGGATTCCGCGTGGACAGCTAGGAGTCCGCGCAGACTAGGTGGGGGAGTGTAAAGTACAGGCCAAAAGTAGCATGCCTGTTGCCCTTTTCAGGCAAAGCTGACAAGCTGGATTCTTTTGAGACAGTCATCTATGTGTGTGTGCAGGGATGCCCTGATCAGTTCAGGAATGAGGATGCAAGGATTGTATGGATCCTCTTGTACCTGCAAGGAGGCACTGCAGCCAAATGGCATGAGGTGGCCATCAAGGAGATGATGCACAGGGATCTGCCCTTTGTGTCAGGAGTACAATTTCACTAAGACATTATTAACTATTAATTTCATTTTTTTGGCATTGAGGAGACACTTTTATGTAGACATGGCTAAGGGTAGGCATCATATTCTTACAATCAAATGCATGGCCAAGGGTAGGTAGTGATCAGACTCATGGTAGGCACATGTAGCTGCACACCTCACACTTTAGGCATGGTGCTGTGCCCATTGACAACTCATGGCTTAAGCATGGCTACCTCATGTATAGTAGTATATAAACATTAATATATCACCCAGAGACACTAGTCATGTTCTCTTGGGTTATCTGCTATACTGCATGACAGCCTTAAGACTACTAGTACTATCACTTGCTTATTCATTTGATGTTGTTATTTTGTGGGAGCCATCATTGTGCCTTTGGTATAGTGTCATCCTAACAGAAGAACACGACTCCTCTCAACAACCCCTCCATTCTTACATCACTCTCACTCAGCATCACTGCTAGCCTGTTGGCAGGCAACAGTGTTGAACTCTCTCTCTTCTTTGGGTTTCACTTGAGATGTTGTGCACAACCATACTGCCTTGTCAAGGCATGATCCCTGACCCATTTCCTTTACTCACAATCCCTCTCCCCCACCCCCATTCCTTGTTCCTCTGGCTTATTCTGTTGAACAGTCATAGTGACCATTCATCTGGGAACTTCTCATTGAGCAACCCCTCAAGTGGAGTGAGAGTCACTTGACACAGACCGTTGTGGGATGCCACCCAACTGTTCTGAGTATGCGTGTGTAGTGTGATTGACCATGGTACTACTCTCATGCAAGAGCTCTCACCCTTACTCCTCCCTCAAATACCTAAGCTAAGGGACTATTGTCTTTTCTGACATCACACTCACTTCACACTCTCTGCCACTGACACCCTTATCTTCATTACCCCTCCTTACTCTAATCACAATGGGCAACCTCTGAGACTTAGATGCCTTGAGGCTCAAGGACATGACTGAACCTGGTCCAGTCACAGCTGCCTACATGTACATGTGGGGATGCCCCAATGAGTTCCAAAACAAAGATGCACAGATCATCTGGATCCTGTCATATCTTCAAGGAGGCATCACCACCAAAGGGCATGAGGTTGCCATTAAGGAAATGATGCAGGCCATTGGGGAGTTGTTTGGCAACCCCAATGTTCAGGACACCAAGGTCCAAGGTCTTTCAAATAACAACCATGGTACAAGGAGACAAGTTGGCAGATAAACATGTCCGAGACATCAAGATTGCAGCCCACAAATCAGGCTACACAGGCACACTGCTGATGCACAAATACAAGCAGTCACTGAACAAAGGGCTGTGCAAGTGGCTCAACAACCTAGAACAGCAACTGGCAATGATAGCTGAGTGGTATGTGTAGGCAATACAAACAGACAGGCAGTGGCACCAGGCATGTGCCAAGGAGTGACTGTTTGGTGGTGGGAATCAAGGTTTCCAGAAACCATCTGTGCAGGCCATCCAATGCACTGGGGCCCAGGCCCAAGAGCAGTCCCAATGTCAGGGGCAGCCAAAGGGGATGACACAACCCCAACAACAACACCAGGTGGGACAGTGGCCACCTTGTGATCCCAACACAATGGATATGGACCAGTCTGCAAAACAGCCACCTCTGATGCTACAAGTGCAGGAAACCTGGGCACATGGCCTGTGATTGTTGGTCTCAGCTGGACATCCAGGCTATGAACTATGAGGACCTTAGGAGTTACCAGGCTTTTGCACAGGTTTGGCGACCCGTAAGGGTTACGGGTAATGGTAGTGACGGGTACGCGTACGGGTTACAAGTCAGGTACCTGTGACCTGCACCCTACCCACCACTATGGACAGTTGTAGGGACATTGCCAAGCCGTGTCACCACGTTTACTGTGGGATGCAGCCATTTTACTACATTACTTGTATATATATATTACTACTAACTAATAGGGCACTCAAGAGGGAAGAGCGCCAGGTGAGAGGTCACCAAAAGAAGGTACTTATATATGATCATGATGTTGTGACATATTTGTGTAAGTAAACGATGACGCATTGACACGAGACCTTCAACCCACAGCCATGACAATGCCTACGGCCTCCTCCAGCTCCGGGCTCCGTAGCCTCGATGACGATGACAAAACGACAGACTAAGGAGAAGTGGGCGACCAAGATGAGAGGAGGGGACAATGGGGAAGGGGAGCACAGGGGGTTGAGAACCGATAGGAGGATGGGGAGGGGGCATGACTGCCCCTCCCCTCGTGTTTTGAATGTAGGAGGACCAGGAGGGGGCACGACTGCCCCCTCCCTCGCGTTTTGACGAGAGGAGTACAGGAAGGGGGTACAACTGCCCCTTTCCTGGCATTTTGATGAGAGGAGGACCAGGAGGGGGTGCGACTGTCCCCTCCCTCATTTGGACTTGTAGAAGGACCGGAGGGGGCACAACTGCCCCTCCCCTTGCGTTTCAAATGTAGGAGGACCAGGAGGGGGCACAACTGCCCCCGCACTTGTGTATCAACCAGAGGAGGACCAGGAGGGGGCACAACTGCCCCTTCCCTCGCGTTTCGAATGTAGGAGGACCAGGACAGTCGTGCCCCCTCCCTCGCGTATCAACCAGAGGAGGACTGGGAAGAGGCACGACTGCCCCTTCCCTTGCGGTTTGATGACAGGAGGACCGGGAGGGAGCCCCCCTTCGTGTATCGACCACAGCAGGACCATGAGGGGGCACGACTGCCCCCTCCCTCACATCCAACTCAACACCGCTGTGAGCAACTGCTCGTGGGGTGGATTGGTATTTTGTTTGTATTGTACATATATGTAATTAATGTAAGGTTATGAAAACAACAACCTAAGGGGCGGGTAACCCGTACCCCCTGACCTGTTGGCTGTTACCCATGACCCCACGGGTACGGGTAGAGACAGGTACAGGTATGGGTAACAAAAAAAGTACCCACGGGTTACCCATGCAAAAGCCTAGGAGTTACTGGGTCCAGAAATTGGAAGAAGAGAAAAGGCAGAAGGCTGAGTGGGATTTTCCTGATGGAAGCAAGTGAGACCCCTGTTGCTTGCTTCAGAGAATAAGTACAACAGGTTAACAGTAGACGCTACAGACTTAGATACAGTATTGGACACTACAGCAGTAGGTAGTTAGATAGTGCAACTGTATGTAGCAATGCCAAGGGGTCTGACACAGGTCAGCTTGGCACTTCAGAAGTGTGCTTAATTCCTTGTTCACCCATAGTTACAAAAATAGACACTATTACTGAAAAGCCTAAAGAGGGGGTATGACACTTTGTACAATCACTTAAAGTAAAAAATGAAATTATGATACCAATCACAATCATTACATTAGACACACATGATGCATGCACAGTCAGGGCATTATTAGATAGTGGAGCTACCTGATTTTCTGTGGACAGGGAGTTCATGCACAAAAGCAGACTTAAGACCTGGACTCTTGATCAGCTGATCAGGGTCTACAACATTGATGGAACACTGAATCAGGGGGGCTTGATCACAGAAGAGATCACCCTGATGATGTCATTCTGGGGTCACAAGGAAAAGTCTGTGTTTGAAGTGGGTGACTTAGGAAAGATGGCAGTGATATTGGGACACCAGTGGTTGAGAAAACACAACCCTGATATTGGCTGGAAAACAAGCAATGTGAAGATGACCAGGTGTCTGCATGAGTGCAACATATTTATCAGATCAGCAAAGAAAGAGTGGGCCAGGTGGAAGTTGGCTGAGCTACAGCAGTGGTGTCCAACAATCAAGGAAGTAGAGGATGATGAAGCCTTCATCAAGGCAGGAGGTACTATGGAAGATGGTGACAGTATTCTGGAGGAAATTGCCCAGGAATGGAATGAGAATCTCCAAGACAAGGAGGAACACAAGATCCTGATGACAGAACAGGAATTTGAGGTGAAGATTCCTGAGAGGTTCCAGAGATGGATGAAAGGGTTTTAGAAGAAAGCATCTGAGTGCATGCTGAAGTGGAAACCCTGGGATCACACAATTGAAATGAAACTGGGGTACAAGCTGAAAAAAGCCAAGAACATCAAGCTCTCTCTGCAGGAGCAATGCAAAGTTGATGACTTCTTGAATGACCAATTAGCAAAAGGGCACATTAGGGAGATCAAGTTGCTGCAAACCTTGGCTGTGTTCTTCATACCAAAAAAAGACAACAAAAAGAGGATGGTGCAGGACTATCAATATCTGAATGGGTGGACAATCTAAAATAATTATCTGTTGCTGCTTATTGGTGACTTAATAGATAGAGTAGGAAATGCAAAAGTATTTACAAAGCTGGACTTAGGATGGGGCTATAATAACATCAGGATAAAAGAAGGAGATGAGTGGAAAGTGGTGTTCATGACCCACAGGGGTGCATTCAAGCTGGTGGTTATGTACTTTGGACTTTGCAATAGCCCAGCCACATTTCAGACCATGGTATGGGTAGATGACACCCTGCTCTTTGCGTCAGCAGACAAAATGATGGAGCATATGAAAAATGCATTAACATCAGAATGGGACGTTACTGACCTAGGAGAGCCTAGTAAAATTGTGGGCATAGAAATTACATGCACCAATGATGGCATCAAGATATCTCAAGAAAAATATATCAAGAATGTCCTTCGAAAAGAAGGCATGATTGATGCGAACCCTGTTGGAATGCCAATGGATCCAAATATTAAATTAATCGACAACCCAGATTATAATGAGCCAAATTGGAGTAATTCATACACCAAATTACTGGGACGTCTACAATTTATTGCAAACTCCACACGACCTGACATTAGCCCCGCCGTCAATAAGCTGGCAGCATATACTGCAAACCCAGGCTTACAACACCATGGTGCAATAAAGCGGTTATTATGGTACTTAGCAGGTATGAAAACTCTTGGAATTATTTATAGAAAATCCCAAGATGAGACTGGAAGCGATAACCTCTTCCATGGATATGCCGATGCATCTTTTGCAAATTCTGAGGACCTCAAATCCACCATGGGATATATTTTCCTGACAGCAGGGGGAGCAATAACTTGGAAATCAAAGAAACAAACAATTATTGCATTATCCTCAATGGAAGCCGAATATGTGGCGCTATCTGAGGCTGGACGCGAGGCCACATGGCTAAGAAATTTGTATGGTGAACTCGGATACACCCAAGAAAATCCAACAATTATTAAAGGCTATAATGAAGGGTCAGTAATTTTAACCCATAACCCTCAATTTCACCAGAGGTCAAAACATATCGCTATACGGCATCACTGGGTCCGAGATTTAGTCACCAACAAAATTATTGATATTCAAAACTGTTGTGATCCGGAGCAAACAGCGGACATATTAACAAAGGCCTTACCAAAGCCTAAGTTTTCACGACATAGGGAAGAGATGGGAATTCAGTCAGAAATAACCCAGTAGCTTTCCTTGAGTGTGAGTTGTTTTTTCCCATTGGGTTTTACATCATACAGAGGTTTTAATGCACCTGAAAGAAATAATAACTATTCCATCCTAGATTTCAGGGGGAGTAATGATTTCTAAACTATTCCTCAAACAGCCACCTAGGCTTGAGGGAGTATTGGGATAGCAAGCCTAGAGCTACATCCAAGACAGTAATAATATTTATATTAATTACTGAGACTTTAACATTCTGTAGTATATATACTACATGTAATTGTGTACATGAGACAATAACTCCTTGACCTCTGAGACACTCAGAGGGACACCCCCCTTCGTCTTAAAGCCTCTCCTAAGCTTCCTGCAACACTCTCCTAACAGTAATCCAGTGATGCCATGCTAGGTTGATCTAATACTGCAACAAGGAAAATAAGAGTAGAAGAGGTTTCGAGGTCTTCCATTTAGTAGGTCAGTCTCTTGGTGAATATATGCACATAAGAAAAACAAGTTTCTCATACAAACTTTGGATCCCAAAATTCTCTTGGCATATATGTAGTAGTCAAGTATGTTGATGTACAAAGGTTGTGGGAAATACCTAAACAGAGTCAAGGGGGTGAACACACAATGTGCTTGAGACAGAAATGACTGGAAAATGTACAGAGAAGAAGAAAGTAGTTGTGGTTACTTAGCTGTCATGAGTTATACTTAGTGTATAACTTTCTTGAGTCTTGGGGAGCACAATTTCTTACACATAAATTTGATGAACACAGAGGAGAAGAAGGGTGATGTCCCATTCAAAAGGTGGGGAGACAAGATTTGCATTCAGCTACAATATCATGTGAAAGTGTGCATACTCTTGTGCAAACCATTGGGGACAATAAGACAAATGGCAATGTAACTAAAAATAGAATCAGTTCAAAATTGGAAATATGGAGTCCAAAAAGCAGGTTTGATGTTGGGTGTTGGTACAGTGTTAATGAATACTGCCCTTCAAGACATCAGCCACTGGGAATTGCTTGGGGAGTTGGCCACCTTGACTGCTCTGTTGACTTTCATTGCTTGGACCCACAACAAGCACAGAGCATGACAAGAACTGTCTCTCACCCTACTTGTCCAGTGGATCTATCCATCAGGAAAGGACTCAACTCCCTGCAGGAAAAGGGGAGTAAGTGTTGCTTGACCAAAAACTAAGATATTATCAGATTGAGGAAAATGAATATAAGGGAAAGAAGGGAATGAAAAATGGGAATGAAAAATAAAAATAAAAATAAAAATAGAAAGAAGGGATATAACACCAAAAAGAAAATGAGGACATCTTGTCAGGCTTCATGCAGGAAGAATTGATGACATTGTGAGGTTGGTGGAAGGAGGCCGGGAAAGGCCGCCTCACTAAGTTCAGTCAGGCAGACAGGACAATGTTATCCTTTGTTGCACGTAGTAAGAGTCAGTAAAATACATGAGTGAGTAGTAGTAACTATACCTTTGTTGCACGTAGTAAGAGTGAGGCAACAAAGGGGAAAAGATCGTATATATGTGAGGGGTTCGGACCGTGTTGGAAAGTGTCCGGATCCAGCATTTCAAACATGGCCGCATCAGGCATAGTTCTCATATCGGGTAAGCGGTCGGGCCATCGGTACCTGTGCACATGTCCAGCCATGGGTATTGGGTTGCCGGTGATGCGACGTGCATCGGTCTGGCAGTGGCGTTCCTGTCGGTGGTGTTGCTGATGGGTGATGCCGTCGGTCAGTGTGTCCAACAATGTACATCGGCAGTGACATGCCCATCGGTGGTGGTACTGTTTGGTTCGTGTGCAAGGGCACCAGTCAGTGTGCAGCGGTGTGCTCGTCGGTAGTGGTACCAACCGGCCGTGTCATTGGTAGTGTTACCAATCGGTACTGCCGTTGTGGCTGTGCACTTACCGCTCGGCAGTGGGCGTTGGTCTGTGTGCATCGGCAGCGGTGTGCCATCAGTATGCATCGGTTCGGCGTCGGTGCGCCTGTATATGTTCGGTGTCGTGAGTCTGGGGCCAGGCTTACAGTTGGCAGGGATGTCCACCTCCACTTCCACAATGCTCTGGCCCCACCATGTTCCAATACTTCACCTATGCTGATACCACCATCACATGGGCACCTAGTTGATGCAATCTTTTCCTTATATTGCAATATCAACTTCATCATGTTTCATCCACATCAGGCTTGATGCAGAAACTTCCTCATATGGGACAGAGACCATACATATACCTTTCCTTTTTTCCTCCCTTACCTTTGTTCCCACTTCTGTGCAACAAAGGTACCATAATATTATTATTCCTATATTTTGTAACTTATGTTCCCACTTCTGTGCAATGAAGACACCTTGATCCTGTCCCTCCTGTCCACCTTAGTGTAGGCCACCCAACCAGGCAGCCTTCCACATGTCCCTCCATCCATATAAACTTCTAATGTATCCTGGTGGCCCCACCCTACATGAGTAATCCTGTGTGTCAGCTTCCAGAGGTTGCTCAAGTTGAACAACTACTGGAAACCACCATAAACTAGCTAAAACCTGGAAACTCAGACACTTGGCAATGCAGGTCCATTTTATTGGAAACTTGGCTGAATGGTCTGAGATGGAAACCTAGGAAACCTAGTGGAACCTACTAGAATCTACATAACTTCAGATTTAGGTCCATATACCCCATCTAACAGTGCCATAAAATAGGAAATAGAGCCTGGTCCTGACACCAGGATGTAGACAGTTTAGTTGGAATGGGGGAACCCGACATTCAGGCCATTCCTCTCCAGACTATTGCTAATGGAGCTCACCTCTTACCTGTGTATAGTAGTATCAGGATTCCCAATGACTTTTCTCATCAGGATGTATTGGACAGCTTTTATTCCATCTGTCAAGTGAATCTGTGTCAGCCATCTCTGTGCCAGGGCACCACTCATCATTTCTTCCCATATCCCTCATAATGGACAAGGTACTGTACACTTCAGCCATGTTGGTGGGCATCCACAATCTTGTCAATGTAGCATTCTTCAGTGCCATCCTCTGTGACAATGGGTTGAGGTCAGGCTGGTTCATGGTCAAGAGGAGTGGGTTGTTTGGGATGTAACTTTTTAGCAGGTGTGCATGGAAACCAGGGAATGTGTTGGGATTGTTAGGTAGTTTGAGTGTGTATTCAGACAGTTTGGGGAATGTTTGGATGATGGGGCCATCATTTCATGGCATAAATTTGGCAACCCATATTTTGGCTTTTCATTTATAACTCCAGTGCCTGTTCTCTGTGGAGAGCATGACAAGATCACCAATCTCATAGATATCTTCTGGTGCACAGTGTTTGTTTGCATGGTATGCCTGATTCATTTTTACAGCAAGCAGGTTGTCCTGAGCCTCTTGGACATCAAGGTTGACATGTGTTATGATGTTGTGTGCTGTTGTTTCTTCAGTAGTGGCATTTTCAGGCAGTGGTACAATTGGTGGGATGATGTGGGGGGATCTTCCAGTCTCCAGATGAAAGCCAGAGAATCCTGTGGATGCATTGATTGTGTTCATGATGGCAAAATGTATCTGGGGTAGTTTTGATAGCCAGCCTTTCTGGTGGTTGTTGACATGGCACTGAATGGCTTGGTTCACAGTCTTGTTGGTCCATTCACTGCTACCATCAGTTTCAGGATGGTATGAGGTTGACATTTTTAATTTGACTCCAGTGAGTTTGTGGAATGCTGTCCAGAGTTTGGCAGTGAAGAGGGCATCTTGGTCAGAGACAAGGTGAAGCACCAAACCATTCTCACAATACCATTCATCAAATAGTATCACAGCAATCTGAGCAGCTGTGCATGTGGAGTGGGTACCAGCCATTTGGATGTCAGTGCCAAGGAGGTCAGTTGGTAAGGATGGTGTCCTTCCCTTCCTCCTCTGGTAGGGGGCAAATGAAATCCAAGGCAACAGTGTAAAAACAGTCATCAGCGACTGCTACTATAGAAGGTTGGGTAGTTGGCCACCTGACAGTCCAGGAGGAAAAGGGAATGACTATGATTAACAGTGTTTAACTGCTAGTGGGACCCTGTCTAGGATGTTGTGCATCGGTTGGTATATGTTTTGTATTTTCACACTGAGCATTATGCACACCATGAATATTCTTTGACTGTGACTGCCAAATTAAGAAAAACTGGCAAGTTGACCAGGTGTGGGAAACCATACCGATATGCCACATATTGTCATTGTTGAAAGTGTCTTTGACTGCTAACAAATTACTACTTTATATACAGAGGTATAATTCCAAGAAAATCTCTTAAAAAGCAGTTTCATGCATTAAAATATATCTGAGGTATCCATCTTATTCCCTGCAACATTCTCAGCCCTCAGAAATGCACCACTGGGTGTGCTGCTCAAAGAAGCTCAAAATATTGATAAATACTTGCCCACATCTTTCCCTTCCATTGTCATCTCTCTAGCTCCTTCTCTTCTAGTGATGTAAAAATCTAGCTGAGGTGGCATTAGAGAAGGAACAGGAGATTTGCTGTTGGATGGACAAAACCTCTGTGGGGTGCCTCAAGAAAGTCCCATAACAACATTTAATGATACAGCCATGCAACTGTATAGCCAGTTTTTCCCCAATGTTGTCCCCAGACAAAATATTCATTCTGAAGTACAGATATGGAAAAAACAGCATCCTAGCATAAGCATGTCACATATAAGAGAAGAAGAATGTATAGAAATAATACTAGAATGTCATATACAGGACAGGAATAGTGGTGGCAACACCATATAAGAATGTTGAAAGCAGCAGAGGGACCATACATTCACAAACATTAACTCAAAGTCACAGTGTTCTCAGGGTCAAGAAGCATGTTACCCAGCCTTATGAAGGAACTAGAGTAGTAAACAAGGTACATAAACCCATAAATCAAGGCAAACAAATAGCAAGCCTGCAGGAGGCATATGTGCAGCAAGAGTTTTGAGGCAAGAGGAAGGAAAATGATGCTTGATGCAGTGGATTGCCATATCGGGTGTGATCAGGAAATAAGAAAATACATCAAAACAACATTTCAGCACACATCAAGCCATCAAATCTCAGCAAGGGATCAAAATCAGTGAACAAGGTTCAATGTACACCTTCCTTAGGTCCAATTCTCAAAATTAAAACACACAACTACCAAATTTGGCAACTACTTAACCATTAAATACCTGTGTGGCTGCGCACCCAGTGTGGCTGAGTAGCTGACTGGCTATAGTAAGGGGTGGAGAGGGCTGGTGGGTTTTGATGTGTGATTTTTGTTCCATTGGCAATCACTGCATGGGGGAATGTATGCTAAGTCTTGGCACATGTTTGGCCAGTAGTAAGAGCCTCACAGTGATGCATAACTTTTGTCAAAGCCAAAATAACCAAGGGTATTGTGTGCCAGATTGTAGAGTAGTTCACAGACCTTCAGATCCTGTGGGATCACAAGCTGGCAGCCAACATAAAGGAGTTTATCAGTGAGGGTTGCCCCTTCAATGCTCCCCATGTTGATGTCTTTGGTAAGCTGTTTTGCAAAATCATCCGTTTTGTAGCCAGTGATGATTGCACTGAGGAAGGAGCAGTTGGCAGTGATGTTTAGCATGCTGGCCACATATGTGTCTGGTGCATTTTGTACTGCCAAGCAGGTGTCTGGGGTGGCATCAGGCATGCAAGATAAGGCATTGGCAGCAGTGTTTGCCTCACCACAAATGTAGGTGATGGAGTAGTCAAAATCTGCAAGGTACATTGACCATCAGCTCTGTTGTCTTGACATCTCCTTCTGTGATTGGAAGCACTACCACTGGGGGGGTGTTTATAGATTTTGATTGATAAGCCTCTAGAATTGGATCCAGTCCATATCTCCACATGATTCCAGGAGGGAAATCATTTGTAAAGACTTACTGAATGACAATGTCAAAAAGAAATGGACACTTAGAAGTTGTTGAAACATTATCCGCAGATTACAGAAAATGATCTACATTGGTGGGTGTGATTATAGATTTTGTCACCCATCATCACACAGCATCTTGGAACCCTGCCTAGCATTCTAGCATAAGGCACAGGTATCGGTTTTAATGATTTTGACTTTCTTCATGTTGAAAAAATTTACTTGACACAAGGAGTGCCAGAAGGTGTATATTATGGAAATAGAAGCAAGTTTATATACAGGTATAATGATTAGCTCAATATAATTGATACCAATAGCTGCAATTATGTACAATAAGAAACCAAGTATTAACAGACCTATTACAGAAGATGTGGACATGTTGTGAAGTATGACTGGATGCCAGGGTATAGCTGTGAATTAGTAGAGTGTAGTTCATTAGTCATGAAGGAAAGTGGTGGACCGCAAGAGGCTGTGGTGAAGGATTTGTTGGATGATGTCATCTGTCACATGATGTGGGCCATAAGTGTTGTAATAACCTCACTGTATAAATGTGCATTCCAATGAGGTGTAAGACACATATGCAGCTAAGGAGGTGTCAATATGGTCTTAGGTTACATCAACAATAACCAACCAAGTTGAATCCAATAAGACCTGATAGCTCAGTGGTAGAGCTACTGGTATATGTCCAGGAGGTCCTGGGTTCAATCCCCAGTCTGGTCATCTTTTCTGTCTTAACAGGATTTATTGTAAGGAATGGTGGGATGGGTTTGGTAAAGCTGATCACACAAGAGTACACGAGACCACAATATATAGTGACTGGTACAATGTAGTGTAGATGTAAAGCTGGGGAGACCTGTGTGACTAAGGTAACACTGGTAACATCCCCGGGAACACCCAGAGTAACACAGCCACAAGGGGGAATGGCCACAACATTGTGTGCCCCCCCCTTGGTCCCCCTTACATTTATGGTGTAATGGGGTTGACAGAGTTCTGGAGGGCTTTACACTCCCCCACATGTATATATGGAGTCTACGTAGACTACATAGACTTTACTGGGAGTCTACATAGACTTTAGGTGGAGTGTGAGTTCACCAAACATGAGATTTATGTTGATGGCAAGTCTATGTAGCCTCCATGTAGACTCCCAGTAAAGTCCATGTATTTACAAGGAGTAGTGGGACTCCCACTAAATACTATACATAGACTCCATGTAAACTCCATGTAGACTCCATGTAGACTCCATGTATACTCAACTCCATGTAGACTCCATGTAGACTCCATGTAGACTCCATGTAGACTCCATGTAGACTCCATGTAGACTCCACATAGACTCTAAGCCTCATACCATTAAATATAAAAAAATTGCCCTGTCAGAGATTTGAACCCATGACCACTGGATTACATATTACATAAGTAGCCACACATAACCATTCAGCTATGCAACTTTGCTTATTATCCAAACTTTGATCTCTAAGTGATATGTCCATCACGTGTTCATTGAAACGTGTGGCCTTGTGTGACTGTTTGTTTATAAGGTATGACATGGGTACGGGTAACACCGTGGATATCTGGTCATGGGTACGCTTGGGTACGGGGATGGGTTCCGGATTACCATACCCGTGCAACACCATACCCATATCCCATGGGTTTACAGGTATGGTTAGCACTGTGCTTAGAGGTTTCGGCACTCAGATGAGTGCCACAAACCTTTTATTTACTTATAAACTATGTAATGAGACTATTATAACTTAATTTACATATTATGTGTGGGGGAAGCGACGCCCCAGAGAAGAGGTAAGCTTGTGGAAGCACATATTATATACAAGTTCATGTTTACTTGTGTCCATGTTTGTTTACTGGAACCAAACAGTAGTAAACATGAACTTGTATATAATATGTGCTTCCACAAGCTTACCTCTTCCCTGGGGCGTCGCTTCCCCCACACATAATATGTAAATTAGGTTATAATAGTCTCATTACATAGTTTATAAGTAAATAAAAGGTTTGCAGCACTCGTCTGAGTGCCGAAACCTCTAAGTACAGTGCTGACCTGTGGATTTACAGGTAACCCCCAAAAACCCATGATAAAACTGCACCCGTACCTGCAGGGGTATGGTGTTCACAGGTACGGGTAGGGGTACAACAAATTATACCCAGGGGTTACCCATGTCACTCCTTATTTGTTTATCAGTTACACATGACATGCTACCACCACCACCACCACCACCACCACCACCACCACCACCACCACCACCACCACCACCGACCTCACTGCCACTGCCTCGCACCTTAACCACCACCACCCCCTTTGCCATCTCTCTCCACAGCCCCCAACCTTGCTCCCTCAGGCTAGCCAACGTGCAGCGACGACCCCCAGCGCCCCCAGACAGTATGTGGCCCCCTCCCCCCCTGTTCCCTGATGTGCCACATCACTAACCACCCCCTCCCACTAGGTATCACCCCTGTGACCTGGGGCAGTGGTCTCAGCACCCCCTGCAACCTGGTAAGCCCCCCTTCCCACCCATGTGTGTGCCACATCACTGACACCCACGCTGTCCCCCCCAATCCCCCCCGCACCTCCTCCCTGCCCCCCCTCCCTCCCTCCTACACTACCCATCTATGGGAGCCTGTGGCCCTCATGTTGGGTACTGTTTTTTTGTATTTATTTATTTTGAAGCTCAAATTTTTTTTTTTCAGTTTTCTATATGTAACATCAGATAGCCAACATGCCACCCCTCCTCCCCGCTCAGCTAGGAGTGTGAGGGGCATGGAGGGGGATAGGGAGGTGCCGGGAGGCCCGAGCAGTGGGGTACCCGTGAGGTGTGCACAGAATGGCCCACCCCACCCGCCACATCACTAACCACCTTAGGAGCTGAGGGGGACGCAATGCAACATGCCACCAGCCGCAGGGAGGCGATGAGAGGGCCCAGCACCTGAGGGATGCGACAGAAGGCCCTTAGAAAGTGAGGGACACCTCTGGGATGCAACGGGAGACCCCTAGAACACAGGAGACACCTCCAGGATGCAATGGGAGACCCCTAGAATGCAGGAGACACCTCCAGGATGTGTCACCAGCCCCGACTGCTGAGTGTGATGCAACAAGCAAGCCTGGCACCCCAATGGACACCACCCAGCCCAGCCCCATGAGCCACTGCTCGTGGGGTGGAGCATGGGTGGAGTGATGATGCCGCCAAATGGGCCACAGCCCCCCACGCCAGCACCCCCAACCACTACCACAAGCCATTGCTTGTGGGGTGGAATGGGGTGCTATGAGAGGGGTAAGTTGCTGCCCCCCCCCCCCACGTCTCACTCCAAGCGATGTGGGGGGGTTATTTTATTTCATATTATTTAGTCTTGTATTATATTAGTAAATACATGCCCCCCCCTCTAGTGTGTTGGGGTGTTTTTACATCTCTGCTAGTATTGATATTCCATAAATAGCAATAAATACATTTAATATTTGAAGTAATGACTTACCTCTAGGAATGATGGCTAGGAATGGCCAAAGTCTATGTAGACTCTATGTAGACTCTCTATAACATCTGTAATGGGCTTTACATTGACTAATAAGCAAACTCCCTGTAAACTCCCTGTAAACTCCATGTAGACTATATGTAGACTCTCTATAAACACCCTATAACATCTGTAATGGGTTTTACATTGACTAATAAGCAAGCTCCCTGTAAACTCCCTGTAAACTCCATGTAGACTCCCTATAGTAGCTTTATTTCTTTCAAATTGCTATGTACACTATACATGGAGTCTACATAGACTTTAGTGGGAGTCTATGTATAGTACATGGAGTCCAGTGGGAGTCTATGTAGACTTGTGGGGGAGTGTAAAGTACATGAGTTCTGGGTGCATGATTTTCAGAGTTGGCCTGGAGCAGCTGTGAAGATGGGCCTTGTACAAAGAGAGGATGTGGGCAAATATGATCAGGATGTTGTGTTGATGGGCTGCTCCATTTACTTGCAGGATATGGTCAGAAGCAATGAGAGGTTGAGGATAACAGCAGCCATGACAAAGGGGGTGGGGATTCTGGGTCATGTAGCATGTGCAAGCCGACATGTGAGCCACTGACAGGGGAATCTGGTGAAAGAGATTTGAGAGGGCACTGCAAATGTGACTGTGGGGTTCATAACAAGGGCACAGTCACAACTGGCAGGTCTGCAGGTGCAGTTGCATTGGGAACATTTGAGTAGAGGCCTTCATAGCAAGGATCCATCTCAAGTTCAGGCTTCTCCACCAACCATTTGATGACAGCTTTAGCAATGTCAGCATTAGTTGTTTTGGGGGTGAATGAAATCCCTAGAAGTGTAGAGATGTCCTGAAGATCAACCTTGTTTTTGCTTTTGAGGCTACTGCGATATCAAACTTTGCACCAGACATCCCTGCCACTCCTCATTCTCCTTCTCTACCAAAACCTTTGCTGCCACCTTCTCTGCCTCCACCCTCTCTTTCTCAGCCTTCTCAGCCTTGCTAGCCTCCCATGCTGCCAATGATTCTGATGACATCAAGAATTCTGCAGCAGAACTGAACTGCTTTCCCTTCTGTCCTTTGCTCTTCTTGTGCTTCAGATTCAACTGCTTCTTCAGCTATCCCACCTCCTGCCCTGCAAGTGCTGAATGCATCTTAAGCTTCTGTTGTTGGTTGAATTCCTCAAGGTACAGATCATGAAGATGAACAATGTCCTGCTGCAGGATCCAAATCTGATGCTGTGCAGATCACAACCTGTCAAGGGTAGTGGGGGTGAATTGGGGGACTTTTGGTCCCCATGAAAGGGCAGGAACAGCTGGCAGGTTGGTGAATTCAGTCAAGGGTGTGTCACTGTCTGAATGCAAGTTTGACAGATCTTTGATGGGAGCTGCCATTGAAGTGGGAATGATTGGTGTGATGGCACCAATTGGAACTTAGTCATAAACATCATTGTACCATATGAAATCAGTGGCTGTTGCCAGGCCAACCATCACCTTCTGCTGTGTGCCAACACCAACATTGTTTGACAAAATGTCAGCATCCTTGATCAACATGGCCCTGGGATAGACAACTGAAGCTTCCTCTTCATTGGATGTGTGCGTATGCGGATTCATACTTATGAGGAACATGACTGGACCATTAAGGGTAAATTCAGTACTGCTGTTGATGACAACGACGAAATACAGTGGATGAAAATTCAAAAGGATCATGTTTTACCGATGTGGCTGGCAAGTTATTGAATTATATTTCTGAAGATAATTCAAATATATTTTCAACAGGAAAAAGATGAACCAAAAGTCAATCCTAGCTTAGATACACCTCCAAGCACCTGAACAGAATCCCCCGCTTCCATGATTTTGAATCGCCATTCTGCTTCAGCTAGACCTTCTACATCAGCTGGGTTCTCAATGCCTTCAGATTATTTTATGGAGCTTTTGGACCATCTTGGGATTCCTCCTCATCTTGCAGACCGGTCTCAACGATCACTACGCCTTTCTTACGAAAAGTACAAGGCTTTTCTTGCTGTAGTTCCAGTTTTAGACCAACAGTGGCGGGACAGGGAGTTACCTTACGACCGGAAGCCGACTCATGAACATATTATCAAGACAATGCAGTCCAAGACGTTCTGGTATGGCTACATTCAAAAATATTTTCCACGTGTTGCAGAGTATGAGGACATGGTTGCTTGGCTGGAGAATGGTGAAGATGCTCCTTCAGATGTTGAGGTTTGGGGAATAAGCAAGGCACAGTATGGGTTTGGAGATCTTGAGATCTATTTGAAGAATGGTGGATCAGGTTTGGTTTCTGAAGAGGAGTCCAAGGGCAAAAGGAAAAGTACCAGAGAAAAGGAAAAGGAAGGGTCTAAAAGTAAGCATAAGGGGAAGGGAAAGGGAAAAGAAAAGGACAAGAATTCAAAAAAGTCCTTCAAGTAAGTAACTGGTATATAGAGATTCAATTGAAGCCATGTTAATTCTGTGTTTCAAATCTGGTTTTTCAGATTGTGGATTACACTTCAGATCTTCATAGTGGTTATCGTCAATATTCTTCAAGCTTTTTCCACTATTTGTGGGGCTATTATGGTCTTGGCATTTTTGCCACAAGCTACTGCATTGCCAGAAATGATGCCATTTCCTGATATTCCCTTTGAGGAATTCAGCCAATTTGTTCAAGAAAATTTTAGTTCCACCATCTCTCTTGCCTCAGTCTTGTGCATCCTGTTTAGTCTAACAGAAAATCTGGATTTGCTTGCCTTGCATGCAAGGCAGCAGAAGGCTAGATATGAAGGAGAAAACAGTGTTTCTGTTACAGCCTGGATAAAATGTCTTTCATGGTCCATTCAAGACAAGTTGGGAGATGAACTCCTCAAGAATTCAGAAAAGGCTTCATCTGATTTTATTGTTACTGCATTTGGCTCAAGACTGGATGGAATGGCTAAAATGTTACAGCTTCACCCTGGAAAAAAATCAGGCAAAGTCAGACAGAAATTCAAAGAAGTTTCCTATATGGAAATAGAAGGTGTTCACCTGATTTGCCCAGATGTATTTCAATGTGAGACACTGTCTTGTACGCCCCATGCACTACAGCAGATTACCAGATATTGTGACATACCATTAGTTACATTGATCAAAGGTTTCACCATTCATGAAAACTGCCCAGTTCTGGCTGGCAAATGCACTGCATGCAATACCATATATTATGCGGATCATGAATGTGCACCCATTGATATTGATCAACAGCAGCATTCTAAAGTATATCTCAATTCTGCGAGATATCTCAAAATAGGTCAGAATACATGGGTAGATCAGATGTTTTCTAATGCTGTCCTGAGTGGCATATACCACTTCCATGCATCAGCAGCTGCATATGCAGAGTTTTGGAATGATGCTATCTGGAAACTACAACCGGGCACATCTAGAAAGATAACCTGCCGCCAAATTTGGCATTCATTTGTCCAAGAATCTATTCGATCTATTGCTAGTCCTGCTAGTCTAAACTTGGAGTTAGAAGATGGCCTTGCACTAGATCAAGTTACAAAGCAGGCATTCATGATTCTTGGTGATAAAGGAATTATTAGAGCTGCAGAGCAACATAACTGTGCTGAATGCACTCAGAAATACAAAGCACAAGCAGACCAGATCTCTTTATATGATGCTGCAGCAATGGTTGGAATGGATGAGAATAGATTGGTTCCGAGGCTTGAAGGGAATACTGATGTAACAAGCATCCAGGAAACTCCAAATGCTCAGCTATTACAGTCCTCTATCCAATCATCTGGAGATGCTAATGCTGATGTAAGAATGGTTGTCCTTGATGGAATAGTTGTTGGCCATACTGTGCGTTGTTTTTGTAATGTGATATATGTAAATCTAACCCTATGTCAAACAGTATTGTGCTTATGGTAACTGTGAAAATGCACTTGCAAACTCTCGTGGAGGTGTTTTTTGTGAATTGCATCAAAATCAGCTTGGTGCTAAGTGTCATGTGCAGGATTGTACAGCTTCCAAAGTGACTGGAACAAAAGCCTGCCGAGGCCATCAGGACTTATGGAATAAGCATGTTCAACAGCATAAACAACAGACTTTACCTGGTGCATGCAGACTTTTTCAACAGCCAAATACTCAGCCATGGTTGCAGGCTGGACAAACAAATAGACCAGCACATGATGATCAAGTAGTAGAAGAAGAAACAAGAAAAACCTACTTCTCTCCCTCCCGGTTCTATTGTGTAGAGACTATTTGTGCACCCTGTGGTATAGTGATTGCATGGGCAAAATTTGCCAGGTCTGAATCACCCACAAACATATTGGCCTTTCTGGGGTCAGTTTTTCCTACAGAAGAATCCAAACCAGATTATATTTGCATTTTTATTTTTTATTTTTTATTTATCTTCGATTATTGTCCTTTGTGGCAAACCATATGGTAGACAAAAACACAACTGTAACCACATATCTAATTAATTGCCTGTGGAAAGAGAGGTTCGTCGCATCGGCTATGGGCGTTGCGTTGCGACACCCGTAGCGGGGATCCCGCATGAAATAGTAGACAGAATGTCGCGTTGCTGTAAAGTATATTAGCGAGGAGGATATTTGTGGGGCTGTCATTGTGTGGGCTGGTCAGGGATTTCCCCAAAGACAGACTGCATGCGTCTGCTGTGGCCAATGAATCGAAAGAGGTGGGGGAACAGCTTCAGCTCTGTCAACAACTTGGATAGATCTCTAGCCCCTCTTCCTCCCGCTTGGATCATCTCGCGTCTCGCATTCTTGTGGGCCGGGCAGTGCATCACATAGTGCATTACTGTTTCGTCGTGTTGGTGGCAGCAAGGGCAGGTTGGTGAGTCTGCTTTTTGGATTTGGTGTAAATGCTTGTTCAAGGGGACATGTCCCAATCGTAATTGGAAAAGCAGGCTTGCGTGTTTGCACAACATTTTCGATGTTTGCTTGCTGAACTTGTCAGATGGTAGCACTGAGTCTATCCGCTTCATCCGTTCGTACCGTGGAGACTTCTGCCACACCTTCGCTGCCGCTCGCTTCAGTTTAGCATGGAATGCCTGCTGGACTGCCGATTTGCTGCGTGGTAGTGTTTTCCGCACCTGAGAGGGTAGCTTTTGGTTTGGGCTGGACTCATGTTTCGCTGCCGCTTTAGCTTCTTTGTCAGCTTCCTCATTCCCTTCGATGTCAATGTGCCCAGGCGTCCACCTTATCAGTAGGTCCATATCCTGGTGCCTGTCAGTCACCATCCGCAACCGTCGGTAGAACAAGTCCCACAGATAGTGTCCCAGCCCCGGTTTGGTTGCATGCGTCGCGGTGATGGCTGACGTGTTGTTGACGCCCATCGATATCATTCCATTTGCGTGTCGCTCCTCTCTGATCAACTCCAAGCCCAAAACCATCCCTACCCCCTCCCCCTCATATACGGTGTGGTGCTGCATGGATCCTAGCCTCATTCTCCTCCTGCTCCTAACCACCCCATCTCGATACAACACCGCCGCTGCTCCCACCTGTCCCTCATATCCTGAGCCATCCGTAAAAACCTTCACCCTCAATTTATCTCCCTCTTCCTCTTCCTTCGCTTGTTCCTTGCTATCCGCTATTCGTAATCTCACCTTGGGCTTCCACTTTGGGCCTTGTTGCACTGCAGATATCTTCTCCATTAGATCTGGTTTCAATTTGAATGTATGCATCATTTCGTGTAGTGGCGTGTGGTGTTTTTTGACGAATCGATTGGCTGCTTGTTTTACTGGGTTGTGTAATGGGTGCATAATGGGAAGCATTGCCAGGCATAGCGCAGCTTGAAACTGTTAAGAACTGATCCTAAGGTGCGGGAAATCGGCGGAGTCCGGCGGATTTGCAAGGAACTGAAAAGTCTGGAAGTCCATGTGGAAGTCCGAGGTAAGGAAAAGGTGCAAAAGCGGAGTTCCAATTAGGAAGTCCGAAGTAAGGGACAGGAATGAAGTAGAGGTCCGGAGGTCCGAAGATTAAGATAGAAGTTCGAGGTCTTAAAGTTGACAAATGATAAGTTGATAACAACTAATATTCGAACTGAAGAATACAGAGTATGTAAAGTAGTTTTATACTAAGGCTAGTACTCGGTGTAGCTGCGGCAGAGTTCTGCGGAGTTGATGATATCTATGATGAAGAACAGACTTGAGTAAACTATGGAAGATGTGATGTAAGTAAAACAGGAGAGGTAATTTGAAATGAGGAATTTGAAATACTCGGAGTTCCTACGGAGTTCCGTCGGAGTTCTGAGGCAGAGTTCCGAGGGGTGCTTGCATGGGATATGACAGTATTTCCCCCTTTGGGCAGTGATGGGTTGGGAAAGGTATGAAAGGAATGGTGGGGTTGTAGTAAAACAAAACAACGTCACTCCTTTTTACGTATGTGTCACCTTTGCTTATAATTTACTTACCAAAACCCTGCACCATTTTATGATCTACATTCACCCTCCTTATGACAATTTACCTTTACATTTTACTACAACCCCACCATTCCTTTCATACCTTTCCCAACCCATCACTGCCCAAAGGGGGAAATACTGTCATATCCCATGCAAGCACCCCTCGGAACTCTGCCTCAGAACTCCAACGGAACTCCGTAGGAACTCCGAGTATTTCAAATTCCTCATTTCAAATTACCTCTCCTGTTTTACTTACATCACATCTTCCATAGTTTACTCAAGTCTGTTCTTCATCATAGATATCATCAACTCCGCAGAACTCTGCCGCAGCTACACCGAGTACTAGCCTTAGTATAAAACTACTTTACATACTCTGTATTCTTCAGTTCGAATATTAGTTGTTATCAACTTATCATTTGTCAACTTTAAGACCTCGAACTTCTATCTTAATCTTCGGACCTCCGGACCTCTACTTCATTCCTGTCCCTTACTTCGGACTTCCTAATTGGAACTCCGCTTTTGCACCTTTTCCTTACCTCGGACTTCCACATGGACTTCCAGACTTTTCAGTTCCTTGCAAATCCGCCGGACTCCGCCGATTTCCCGCGCCTTAGGATCAGTTCTTAACAGTTTCAAGCTGCGCTATGCCTGGCAATGCTTCCCATTATGCACCCATTACACAACCCAGTAAAACAAGCAGCCAATCGATTCGTCAAAAAACACCACACGCCACTACACGAAATGATGCATACATTCAAATTGAAACCAGATCTAATGGAGAAGATATCTGCAGTGCAACAAGGCCCAAAGTGGAAGCCCAAGGTGAGATTACGAATAGCGGATAGCAAGGAACAAGCGAAGGAAGAGGAAGAGGGAGATAAATTGAGGGTGAAGGTTTTTACGATCAGTTCTTAACAGAAACCGGACTTTGTCGACTAGAAGGTGGAATGGCAAAAGGTTGGCATGTATGTCTAGCATGTCCGTGGGTGAGGTGCGCATCCCGCCGACAATGAGTATTGCTGCCCTTCTCTGAATCGAGGCTATTTTATTGAGTGCCGCACGTTCGCCTTTGTTGACTTTGAAAGATGCACTCTGTAGTGCTGGTCCTAAGAACACATCTGCCCCATATAACATCCGTGGTCTCACCACCGACAGGTACAGCCGACACATGTGTACCCCCGATATTCCCCCTGTCGGCCTCGCAATCCTCCTGCACTGTCCCAACCAATCCTGTCCTTTCCCCAGCACCGCTGCCATCTGCTCCTTCCACCTCAGCTCTCTGTCGATGTGTAGTCCCAGGAATTTGACTGTCGTGGTTGATTCGATCCGTTGGCCATTGAGTATGAAGGCCGCTCGTGGGGTTGGTATTCGTTTGCGTGGTCGGAAAGGGTCGCGTATCTTTTGTTGCGACAGGTCAACCAGCTGGAACTTCTCAATTCCAAACAAGCAGTTATGTACTTTGGCCCACTCCAGTATCCCTCCTTCACGATTCATGATGTCTCTCAGCTTGTCGTGGGTTACATGGAAGTCTGCACCAGTCACCAATGCTGCCGCGTCATCGACATATAGGAGTCCTGTCTCTTTTGCCAGCTTCTGGAAGATTCGCAAGATTAGCAAGTTGTAGATGATCCACGCGATCAGTAACTGAGTGTCACCCTGGTCCAGTCCATCTTCGATATTGAAAAGCTCTGACCAATAGTCGTCAAATACAAGTGTCGTCTGCCTGCCCTCCAGCCGTCTCCCTAACCACTCCACATGTCCCTCTGGCACCCCGTGTTGGCGCATCTCATGCTTCAACACATCCACTGCCATACTTGGAAAAGCTCCTTTCACATCTAAACATAACAGTGATGCCACTTCCCCCTTCCTCCATGCATCCTTCACCGTCTTCCCCATCAGGTGTATTGAGTCTGTAGTTGCCCTCCCTGGCCTGCCTCCGAAGTGATTGAGGGGAAGGATTCCTGTCTTTTTGCACATTAGTACCAGGTCTTCTGTTTTGCACGCATTCAGCAGCCTTGCATAGCCATTGGACAGCACTATAGGCCTCCATGCGTTTGGTGATGTGTAGTCTGCTTTGCCTGGCTTCTTCAGCACTGGCGTTTTGGTCACCTTCCAGTCGCTTGGATAGACTTTGAGGGTGTCAGTGGCTTGGAAGATCGGACCTAGATGTGGGATTAGCAGCTCTCGCGCATGGACAAACACCGAGTTTGGAACCGTGCCTGATCTCGTAGCTTTCCAGGGTTTCATCTTCCTTATCGCCCGGCGGATCTGCTCATCTGTGACTGGTTCGTATTCCCACTTTGCTGGGGGATATGGCTCGGTGGGGACTTGAGTTGGCGGTGCTGTCCGAGTTGGAAAGAAAGTTTGGTTGAATAGGTCCCCCTTGTCTTCGTTGGTACATGCTTCTCACATGACCACCTTCGTGATTGGGTCTTTCACCTGTAGTGTTGGTACTCGACTCCTCCCGCCATCTGACGCTGGCCCTGTTACCAACCGGTTTGCTGACCACACATCCTCTCCATCCAAAGACTCCAGCCACTCTGTCCAATGCTCTACCTTCGTGGTTCGGATCTCCTCAGAGTAGTTGTTCCTTGCCTTCTGGAACTCTTCGTATATTGGATCCTCATCCGCTGCCCGCCTCTCATACGACCTTCTTTCCAGCTTCTCTTTCACCTTCTTTAGTGCAGCTAGCTCTTTCGTCCACCACCGCTTTGAGTATGGACTGGGTTTTGACATTGGCACATGTTTCGTGATGGCCACCTTGATTACTAGGTCTAGCCGTTTGAGTGTGGTGTGGAACTGCGCTATCGTGGTGAGTTCCTCTGGTTCAGGCAGCTCTGTGAGCCTGACTTCCAAAGACTTGCGGAATTCTGCCCAGTCTGTTAACTTGTAGTTAAACTTTGCTTCGAAGTCTGTTTGGCCTGGCGTAATCTCTAGACAGCTGAGTACTGGCATGTGGTCTGTCTTCTGTGGGCATTGCTGTGGGTCTGTGTTGCACATAACAAACATGTCAAGCAACGTCGCAGAACAAAAAACATTGTCCACCTGTGTATAGTTCTTGGTTGAGCTGGCTTCCAGTGTTGGTATATCTTTTGGCAATGCCATCTTCATGTTGTACCTTGCGATCATGTTAAGCAGGGGCTGGGTTGCTTCCAACGCAGCTGTTGTGAAAAGGTGTGCATTCTGCTCCTCATCCCACATTGGGTGATGTCGATTGAAGTCGCCTAGCCATATGTACCGCACTCTCTCTCCCTCCGCCTGCTCCCGCACTCTCCCCCTCATGTACTCCTTCACAACCTCTAAGCTTCCATTATGTTTGCAGTCGTTGTATATGTTGATAATGTGAATTATACCGAAATCTAGGCAACATGCCCCATTAGCACCCAATCCACCCTGCGAGCAAGTGCTCGCAGCAGTGGGTGTCAGGTGCTGGGCACTCGCCCCCCTCCCTCGCCCCCTCCCCTGTTTCTGGTGCTGTGGATGTTATGTCTCCCCCCATCCCCATCATTGTCCAAGCCTGCATTGGCGCTGGCATCATGGCCCCCCCACCCTGTCGTCATGACAGGCTGCACCCACGATCCACCCTACAAGCAGCTGCTTGTAGGCATGGGGGCAGGTGCCGTGTCGTCCATATTGGGTTGGTGTGGCCATGGATACCTTGCAGGTGCCCCATTTCATGGGCCTCCCAGCGCCTCCTGCTCCTCCTTGCTGTCATCTGGTCATCACCCCATTATCCACCCTGCAAGGAATGCCAGGCCATCTTGATGCTGTGGGGGCCCTCTGGTCATTCCTGGTGCTGCAGGAGTGTCAGGGCATGTGGCAGGGGTTGGGTAGGGAAAACGGGGGGCACAGGGGGTGAACAGGGGGCAGCAGGAGGCCTGGAGAGACTGGGGGCAGTTGGCGTCATCAAACGTGACATGGGAGGGGCAGCAGGGGGTGCGGGTCGCAAACGGCGTCAATGTCAGCCGTTCACAGGTGAGCAGGGGTCGGGCAGGAAAAAGGGGGTAAAGGGGGCAAGCACAGGGGCTTGGAGGGGCAGAAGCATGTTGTTGTCATCGAACGCGATGCGTAGGAGGTATGTGGGGGGGCTGGGCGCCTGCAGAATAGCTCCTGTACTTCCTCATTGCTCTTGCTCTCAAGTTCTTGCTTTGAGATGACACAGAAGACCGACTTCTCTGGACATGTCATCCACAATGGCTGGTCATCTTTGTAGCCTGCGACGACTGCCTCATGAATAGCTTTGAACATGGTACACTGGTCCACAAACTATGGGAGTGCCTAACGTTTAAGATAAAACAGTACATGGCTCTGGAGACTCACATGGAATGACGGCCTGTATATCACTGGATCATCCTTTCCAGGAGCCCATAGCTTTACTGATGCACCTATGAATTTTCTCTGTGCATAGATGTAAGTTATTATACCATTTTCAGACAAACAATTGCTCATACCTTTACTTTTTTTTATTTTTATTTTTTTGCTTCAACAATATTTAATGTGGTGCACAGGTGCTGTCCACAGCTATCTACAACAATAGGTAGCGGGTATACAACGCAAGTCGAAGGGGAGACTGCAGCCCCGATAGAGCACAGAGGTGCATGAAGGCCCACATGCCGTTTGCCAAAACTGCATGCATGGCCGGACTACAGGCTGAGGGCACTCGGGCACCTCCCTGAACCAGCTTGCCGGCACTCCCAACAGAGCGTATTGACCCACCCTAGCCCCCTACCCCCACACCCCCGCCCGGCCCAGCCAGGAATGAGGATTACAGGCCTTCCCGCAGGTCGACCAACCCACCAGCCATAAGGCCCGGTGGGGTCTGGAGCCCCTCAGTTGCCCGAGTACAGCCCCTCCTTGCTTAGCCGCCCCACATATGGGACGGTACCCACCATCTGGCGGGCCCCCCAACCTTGCCAGTGGTGAACCCGAGGTTCAGCATTACCAACAGAAGACACAGCAGGCTCAGAGGTAGAGCGAGCATTCGGCAAGCCATCAGGGGCACCAAGCCACCAGACGGGGGTCATACACCCTGCGTGTATCCCTCATACTGGGTCCCACCCCTCTGGGGGGGCAAAGGTGAATGCCTGTGGGTTCGCTTCGAGGAGTTTGACAAGATCCATGATCCATTGTGGGCCCTTTTTTTTTTTTTTTTGTTCAACAATATTTAGCGTGGTGCACGGCTATCTACTACAGAAGACAGCGGGTATACGACGTAAGTTGAGGGGGAAGCTACAGCCCCGATAATGCACTTGAGTGCGTGAAGGCCAGCGTGCTGCCTGCTAAGGCAGTACGCACGGCCGGACTACAGGCCTAGGGCGCTTGGGCGCCTCCCCGAACCAGCTCGCCGGCACTCCCAACAGTGCGTACTAACACTCCCAGCAACCTACCCCCACTAAGCCTCTGCACGGCCCCTATTAGTAGTGCGCGCCCACTGACGCGCCGGCCAGGAATGAGGATTATAGGCCTTCCCGCAGGTCGACCAACCCGCCAGCCATAAGGCCCGACGGGGTTCAGAGCCCCTCGGTTGCCCGAGTGCAGCCCCTCCTCGCTTAGCCGCCCCACACATGGGACGGTACCCACCAACTGGTGGGCCCCCCAACCTTGCCAGTGGCGAACCCGAGGTTCGGCGTTACCGACAGAGACATCGCAGGCTCAGAGACCGAGCGCGCGTTCGGCGGCCATCAGGCGCACCAAGCCACCAGACGGGGGTCATACGCCCTGCGCGTGACCCTCATCCCGGGTCCCACCCTTCCGGGGGGGCAAAGGCGAACGCACGCGGGTTCGCCTCGAGAAGGTCAACAAGATCCGCGATGAATCGCGGACCCTGCCGGTGTTTCTTGCACTTCACGTGTGGGCACACGCGAAGCAGATGGTCCTGGTCCTGGAAGGGCCGGGGGGGACAAGTGCAGTGAGTGTCCTCACTGGGAAAGAAGCGGTCGCGGTAGCTCCCAATAGGGGCATGCGCTGTGATGCACCGACATAGTTGGGCCGTCAACCTGCTATCGTAAGCAGTCTCTTTGAGCCAAGGCCCGCAGCCAGAGGCGGTGGGCGTAGTGGGGGTCTTCTGTTGGGCCCTCAGGTCCAGGAAGCTCCTCCCTCGATACTTGGGGTCCGCAAAGCGGGCCACCCAGTCTTTCTCCGCCGTGTCCTTGAAGGACGCGATCAGCCAGTTGCGAGTGGCTTTGGGGGAGATCCCCAAAGGCAGTCAAAGGGACGTTGCGACGTCGTGCGCTTGCTTGTGTACCGACCACTCCAGCTTGGAGGGGACGAACCACAGGTGAACTTGACGGTCCTGGCTCAATTTGAACCAAGGCCGTAGAAGACGGCACAGCCGGAGGGCGTGCTGTTGACCCCCCGACGGGGAGCAGTCTACCCACACATCAGCGAGTGCGAGGGCGTCTAAGAAAACCACCACCTTCCTGCATCCGACAGCAACAGCTGCGGATACTCCAAGGTGGAGGGCGCGGTGTTCGGCATCGGTCGCTGAGGCGCGACCGAGGAACGCAGTAGCACGGCGGACCTCTTGGTTCCCGCGGAACACAAGGGCGGCCGCCGCGGCTTGGTGGGCTGTCTTGGGTACGGACCCGTCACAACCCACGACGAGACAGTCCGGATCGAGTCTGGCCAGAGCCAGGACGCGGTCCAAACGGTCGGGGTATTTCTTACGCTCGTCCGTCCCCTTAGGGGGCGGGCAGTGGATGGAGATCCTGTCCGAGAACAGGTCTATTAAACAGTCTCTGGGTTGGCTCTCTGGGCCGTAGGCCTCAAAGGGTTCATCGGAGAGGGCGCAGACGGTGATCGCGTCCGCCACGGGGGACACGATTTTTCGTCGGGCGACGGGCAGGAGGGCCTGAAGTCCCAGCGCATGCCGGGGGGCGTCTCCCACCAGGTCCCCTTCCAAGATAGCTCGGACGGGGTGCGTGCGCATCAAAGTAGCTGTCCTAAGACAACTCTTATCGGCCAGACGGCGCAGCACCTGTGGCATAGGCAACAGGGTGGCGAGACACTCCATAGCTCCAACAGGAGTTGTACGGAAACAACCGGTGATCCAGCGGGCAGCGGAGTGCTGCATCTGGGACAGGGCTTTGACCATGCCTTTGGTACGGGTACCTCGGCAGAACCATAGATGGAGCCTGTACGTCGCCACCGGGATGACACAGGACCTGTAGAGTAGGCGCTTGTTCGCCGGGGAGAGTCCCCTGGACGAGTTGCCAAGCATTTGCATGGCGCTCACGGTCGTGAACGCCTTTGTGGTGTAGAACCGGACATGTTCCTTGAAGGACAGTTTCCGGTCAAAGAAGAAGCCCAAGTATCGCCATATTGGCTTGGGCCTGAGAGGGGTGGCCCCAGTGAAGGGGGCAACGCCGAGATCAATAGGGGGGTTCGGTGCCACCCGCGCTCTGGAAAAATGGAAGACCTCGGACTTAGCGTGTTCCAACACCAGTCCGAGGGCTGTGAAGAGGTGGAACACCTCGTTGTAGGCGTCCACGAGTTTGGGGAGATTGTCCTCTACCCGTTTAGACTGCGCGATGAGGGTGCCATCATCAACATAGGAAATCAGATCCACCAGCGGCCGGGGGACGTGGGCGAAAAAGAGGCGCATCACTGGCGCTATGTACAGCGCCGAGCAGACGGGGGACAGAGCTGAGCCCTGCCCCACCCCGACATCGGCAGAAAACCTGCCCGAACTGTCGGTGTTCCATTTGTAGGTCGTAAACCGGCCCACCAGGTAAGAGCGGAAGAAGTTCACCACACAAGGTGGGAACCCCGACTTCTCGATGATCGTCAGCAGAACCTGGTGGTTCAGCGACGGAAAGAATTGAGCGATGTTGAAGGCGACGACGCTTGTTTGTAGGCCCTTAGTCCACCCCGCGCGTACGAGGTGGGTAAGGTATACTCCAGCGTCCTCAGTGGAACGCTGGGCGATGCCTCCAAACTGGTTAGGATGGAAGACGCCGTCGAACTGGAGCCGTCTGGACAGCAGCTTCTCGACCAACTTCCCAAGGGTGTTCAGGAGCACAATTGGCCTGAACGACTTCGGGGTGGAGTAGTTAGGTTTTCCAGGCTTCGGTATGATGACCGAAGTGGACTCCTTAAAGTGAGAGGGCCAGTGGCCCAGTGTGACGCACGCTTCAGCGATGCGGACGAAGAGCTCGGCAATTTCGACATTGCCGGCCCAGCGCTTAAGGAAGGACCACGTAACGTGGTCCGGCCCCGGAGCAGAGCGTGAGGAACACGCTTTGAGAGCTTCCCGCAGTTCCAGCAGGGAGAAGGGGACCCATTCCCGGGGGGGGAGGGGGTCGTAGTCGTCAAGCACCAAAAGGTCTACGGGGCAGTCATTGGCCGCGTTGTAGGTACCATCCAGCGCCGTCCAAAGCGCCTCCAACGTGTTACAAGGGGCACCTCCATAGGAGATGGCCTCGCACGACGGGAGGTTGCGTTGTTTGACCCAGGGCATCAAGTCCCAGGGTTGCTGATTGGTGAAAGAGACTTCTTTGATGCGCGCATCAAAGAACTCCCGTTTGGCCGCTTTGACAGCCTGCTTAAACATCTTCCAGTCCTCAGGATCCCGAGACTCCCGGTACTCCTCGAGGGCTGTGTGGCATTCATCTGACCACCACTCCTTGGAGCGGCTACAGATCTTCTTAGACCGGGCATGGGTACGCCACGCCGCTGCAAACGCTTCGGAGATAGCTTGCACCACCTCGTCCACTTCCGCCGGTGAGTGGCCCGTCCAATTGGACAGGGCCGAAAGCTGAGTGGTGACGTCCTGAAGGTAGGCCGTCTCCTCGTCAGAGTCCGGAGCAATCCCTTTCGTCCACAGAGGCACGCGATAGAAGGGAGTCCAAAGATTAACCAGGAGGGGCGCGTGGTCCGAGGACCCGCGGTGCTCTGGGAAGATGGTGTGCTCAGTGACCGCTTCGTCCGCTGAGTTGATGAATAGCACGTCAATCATGGTGGGATTGAGCTCGTTGTTATACGGATAGTGGGTGGGCTTTGCCTCGTCAGGACGGCAAAGCGACAGCCCGAGGCGAGTGGTGGCCGCTAGGAGGCGGTCAGCGTGGATGTTGGCCGCTGGGCCCTGGGGATCCCAGAGGCAGTGGCGACAGTTGAAGTCTCCCCCGATGAGGTGGAAGCGATGAGGCCAGGTCTCCGCTCCCTCGGAGAGGAGGCGGATCCCGGTGTGATTCCTGTCTGAGTAGACGTTGGCTAGAAAAATGAGGTTATCGCCCGCACCCAAGGTGAAGACAATGACGTCACGGTAATCGATAAGATCCCGGCGGTAGCTGGGTCTCAGGGCCTGCAGCTGCTTGTCAAAATAGACAGTGACACGTGGAAATTCGCCGCGATCGTTCCTAGGGAACGGAGCGGCATCATTAGGGGCCGGGGCAGTGTCTGTCCCGGCTTGTCGGACCATGCAGCCCCAGTTGGGGTGCATAGGGGCGCCTATCACCGCTTCTCCGTCCCTGGATGCGGATGAAGGTGCGTATCTAATTAGGTTCCATGGAGGTTCCTGGATTAACAGAATGTCGAACTTGTCACTCTGAGACTCAAGCAATGTGTCCAATAAGCCGTAATTACGATTTACATTTTGGCACATTATACGTAAAAAGGAGATGTCCCAGACATGACTCATTTATGTTCGCCCACCGCGTCCTGCGGGGAAGGGGTTAGACGAGAGGGTGCGAGCGGAGCGTCGCTCACGTACCTCGGCATAGCGCTTCTTGATCCAATCACCGTCGAAGCGGTGTTTCCAGAAGTTGCAGCGACGATCGTCGGCTGCGTGTTCCTTGCGGCAATTAGGGCAGCGAGGTGGGTGTGGGCACGCGGAATGTTCCGGCGTGGGTGGGATCGGGGGCGTCGCCTTGGCGTTGCCCTTGCAACAACCCGCCAAGGTGCGGTGATGCTCCTTGCGGTGGGGGCCGCTGCAGGTGGGGCAGCGGATCTGCGGGGCGCGGCAAGTGTTGGTCGGATGACCCCACTTCCAGCACCGTTGGCAAAGGGAGATGCCGGGGTTGGCCCGGGCCTCGCGGATGGGACAGACGTACGGTCCAAACTGGACCACCTGCTTGGAGAGCGCTCTCGTGCGTGCGCCGCTGATTGAATCAGAAACGTTCATGTAAACCGTCGCAGTGTTGGACTGCTTCGAGTTCCTGACGATCCGGAGGGGAGTGTTAAGGACGACCAAGTCCTTGAGGCTGGACTTGGCGATGAAGTTGAGCACCGATTCCACAGTAGTGGGACGGTGGTCTTGGAAAAAGGGCACGTCGATGATCTTCATGTACGACGTGGAGGATGGGAGCTCCGCGGTGACGCGGAAGTGATCCCCGACGAAAGCCGCAGCGATTGCCTGACGGACAATGCGGAGGTCCTCCGCAGAGGCCACAGCATCGGTGGCAATGGAGTAGCCTCCATACGCCAGAGAGACCGACTCCGCCCGGAGGGCGGATTGGTGGAGGGACAGGGCTAGACGGACCCGCTCGAGGATCTCGTGGCTCTTAACGAGGACCACCGGGGGGGGGGGCATACCGCCCTCACCGGGGATCGAGTGCACGATGGCGATGACCTGTTGACGTGACGGGCCATGGACAGTGGACGAGGCCTTGGGCCTCGTCGCAGTTGGTTTGGCCTGCTGGTGCATCGCAGCCAGCCTGGCGGTGGGGAGCTTGGGGAAGGCCTTGGCCATACGGACCAGACCGTCTACCGACGAGGTGGGGACATGGCCACCCTTGAAGCGGGCAGCCTGTGCAAAAGTGGGAGCCTGGGCAGGGCCAGGTCTAGCCGGGGGGGCTCGCTGCTGTGGGATAGCAGGGAGCGGGCGTCCACCCTTGGGGCGGGAAGCGCGAGGGAGGCAGTTGGCCAGCCCTCCTCGGCGCGGTGGCGGGGGACCAGGACGTGCCGGGGCTGCGAGGGGCATGGGGACGTCCTGGTTGGGAGCAGGTATCGTCTCGCGATCGAACGAGTTGACGAAGGAATCGAAGGACATGGACCTCAAGGGGTCCATGACCGGGGCCAAGGGAACTCCAAAGTTGTCGGCCGCCCGAAGGAGGCCTGACAGCGCGGAGACGAGTTCAGGATTGCTGGCCTGCAGCAGCTCCTCAGATGCGCCCCGAGAGGCGAGGGATCCAAGAGTGTTGGCCCCCTGGATAATGGATTCGACCAGGACTCTCACTTCGAGCTCTGTCACTGGTTCGACATCATACATATCCCCGTCCTCTTTGTCGGACGAGATGTGCGGCGCACGGGGGGTGTCCTGGCTGTGGCTGTAAGGCGACGGCGAGGGAGATGTTCGAGGCGTTCGGACTGGGCCGGCCTGCAAGTGGATTGGGGGCCTTCCAGTAGGCCTGGAGGCCACTGGGGAGGCGACAGAAGAGGGGGTCGCTCTGCTAGGAGCGGGGGGCTCGACACGCGGGTTGCCCCGGATCGCGCCGCCCGATCCCCGTGGGGGTTGGGAAGGCGTGGACATGCACTAGGAGCAGTGTGGAGAGGACCAGATCGGAGGGATCAGAGACGGGTAGGAGGCCACAGGACGGATGAGACGATGAGGTGCTGTAGAGATGTGGCTGTACATGTCGTGGTAACAAGTCAAGAAGCGATGCCATTGTGGGCCCTGCTGGTGCTTCTTGCACTTCACGTGGGGACACATGCGGAGCAGATGATCTCAGTCCTGGAAGGGCCGGGGTGGGCACGTGCAGTAAGAGTCCTCACTGGGGAAGAATCAGTCATGGTAGCTCCCTGCTCATACCTTTATGGTTGTCAACAAGTTTTTTTCCAGGTTTAGCCTGCCAATTAATTTAACAAATTGCCTGCTTGTGAAGTGACAAACTGACCATTTCTTTGGTCAAGTCAATCATATCAACAAGTTTAGTAACACCCCCACTTTCTATTTCTTCAAAATAATGGTGCACAATTAGGCAGAGAGATTCTGTTGGGGACTCAAGGTTTGATGCATGCTCTGGCTTCAGCTTCAGTTTTTGTTTTTGTTTCAGCATTGGTTTTTGAAGTTTCAACAGCAGAGTGGGTGGTTCATCCCTTTTCCTTTTTTTTGCCCCTTGCATTGGGTTCCTTTGTGTCTCATCAGAGCTGTCACCCTTGCCCTTTGAGGGTTGGGACACCCTTGTAATGCCTGCTTTGTCACCCTGGTTCTCATCACCCTCTGAAGGAGTATTCCCACCCATGCCCACATCCACTGGACCAGAATGCTGTCCCTCTATGTCAATGTCCATGGTGCTAGGATTCCCTGCCTCTTCTGGAATCCCCCCCCTACTGCTATCCCCTTCATTCATAGAAGGACCATTCAGACAGTCATGCTCTCCATCCATGTCGAGGTCCTTGTTGGCATCAGGATCCGAAGAACCATCCAGAGGACCTCCAACCACGCCCACAGCAGGATGCTCCCTCTCCTCTTCATTGGACAAATCTGTGTTGACCTCACCATTGTTCCACACCTGTCTGCCACTACTAGTCACTCCCTCCATGCAGGCATGACTTCATTGACCACACTCCTCATTGTTGTGGCCATCAGTCCCCATGGCACACCCTCTGTCTTGGTCAGTATCCCTTCTCCCAGCATCCCTGTTTGCCTGTTCATGGATGTGATTGTCGACGGAATTACTGATTCTAACGGGGCGGACTTGATGGGAGTCAGTCTCATCATCCCCACTTTCCTCCTCTTCCTCTTCCTCTTCCTGAGGAGTTGTGGGTGGCTTTTGAGTTTCGGGCACACTGACTTGCATTTGAATATCTGAGAAACATGCTCAGTGGGTCCTTGAGGAGAGAAGTAATATCTCACCAGCTGAGAACCAGCTTGCACAATTAACAGTCTTATCATGTATCGCCATTGCAGAGATATCAGCCAAGGCTGTCATCAATAACCCAGGAATTGTGATAGTTCCTTCTGTCAAGACAATGTCAAACAGGATTCTCCAGAGCCGTTTTTCAATGGCATGAATTATGGTTGGTTGTTGGTTCCCATATGCTTTCCATAGCTGTAATAGCATTAACAATAGTTGATGAACTGGCAACTGCCCTTGCACCTCAAAAATTCTCCCCTTGCCCATGGACAAGTGTGTTAGGGGCCGATTAACAAGGAAGAATATCAGTGAAAGGGCAAGAGAGATTACCAAAGGGTTCTGCAACATTTCTGGCACAATATTGAAATTTTTGCAATCCACCGAAATACCATATCTAAGACACCATGAACATAAATGAAGGTCCAGTAGTGGAATTATCTGTTTGCACTTACTTTGCAAGTTCCTCCCTCAGCTGGTCCTTGTCATGTGGCAAATACAAATTACCCTAATGGTGTAGATGATAGGGAAAATAACCTCACTGAGGGAAAAGCACACATACCTGGAGCAGGTAGCAGATGTGGAATGCAGCAGCAGCAATGTTCTGGATAATCTTTGCCCTGTGAACATTCTCTATTGCATGGCAAACTGCCTGAAAGCAGGCAAAGAGCCAATCATCACAGGTCTCCATCGTGGTACTAGGCAGCACAGACAATGTCCTATCAGATTCCATACTTCTCATCGCACTGTTGACGACTCTGGGCCAGTCCCCCATGGTTGCATGTCCCTATCAGGCATACCTTCAACCGAAAAGTGTTGTTGCAGGCATTAATAAACACACTAATTTATCTGTAAATGGCACTATCCCTTTTGCTTTGGTTTTGGTCTCTGAGGCGGTGCCATGGACGAAAGCATATATATCCAGGAGGCAATACTTGAGAAGCTCCTTCACCATTACCTCAATCTGATTCGGGGGCACAATGCCCGTAGAACAGAACACCTGGAGCAGCTTCAACTTCTCAAATTGTGGAAAGTACATAGACTTGTAAGAGCACATCTCCTCCTGCTGATGAATTGCAGTCAAGTACATCTCCATTGGCAGTTAAGCAGCAGAAGAAGATAATTCAAACCTGAATTGACTCACAGAGACTTCAGAGACTAAATTGAGTTTATCAAGACCACTGGGTACAGAGAGAACATTGGTTCTCCAAGGTATGTCATTAAAAAAGGGGCTCGTGGTACGAAATTCTTCCGGTTTGGCCATGACAAGAGAGATTTAGCGGTAGTGTCCACAGACTGCAGATTTTCTGGTACTGGAGCCATTCAAGTGGTAATAATAGTTGAGTGACAGAAAGTTGGACTCAACTCAGATGCAGGTGACAAACAGTCAAACCAAACACTTCACGCCAGAAACAGGTCAACAACTGACAAGAATTACAGTGGAAATGGTTCATGCTTTGGCAAGTCCAGCGACCAAGAGAACCCGAGTCAGCAAGTTGAAGTTGAACTTTGACAATTTTCCCAGGGTGACTAAGGAGTCCACATTCAACACTTGTAAAGAACTTGAATTGCAATTGAGGAAAAACACAAGCCTTTGCCAAAACTTTTTTGTACATCAAGAACACTAGAAATATTTAAGGTACAAAACATATTTGCTGGTTAATGTTGCAGTGGCAGCCACGCTGGGACCGTTGCAGCACAGCCAAAGAAGGAAAAGAAAGATTGCATGTAAAATCGGGTCACACTATGTTCTAATTGCTGAATGTCCAACTCAGTGTAGAGGTTATGGGAAGCCAGATTGGATAATATCAAGGGTGTTGGTTTCAGGCCTTCCCAGTCACAAAGTAATGCCTTCAAAGCAAGTAAATATGGCAGCCTAGTTTGCCAGTCCATGGATTGCAAGCCAGGATGTGCGAGTTTAGGATCAGCATAAAGAAGGTCAGAGTCAGTAAAACACTTTAAGACCATCGCCTGTTGCTCATCCTCATTGTGCTTGCATGATGATGCATGTTTGTCGAGAGCTAGAAGCTCAAAATGGAAATTGAGCTCTGTCAATTCCCATAGCATGCCTTGGGCTTCTGTTAATGACACATCGGGGAAGTGATCGGATGTTGGAGCATGTGGATTTATATGGAGGTCATCCAAAGCCCCTGCAAAGATTGACCTGACTTCTTCATGTCAGTGAACCAGCTTTGACTCCTTGCTAAGGGAAAAAAGACCATCCAAAAGGAAATCGCACCACTGCTGGTTGGATAAGGGTTTGGCCTGACTCTTGGCAGAAAATATTTGGTAGATGCAGGCAGGTAGAATAGCAGTCCATGTTGCAAAGAATTTGGCACGATGAGACTTGTTTGTCGATGCAAAAAATGCAGCTTCAGGGAAAAGATAACATGTGTTGTATGATAGAGGCTGCTGATCATGATCAATGGCTTGCAATGCATCACACCAGGTTGGAATTGGTAGTGGCATCATAGGACTGTCATAGTGTAAAAACCTATTGTGGCCTGTTGGTGCCTGTTCCTTCCTCTTGGGATCTGTAGGCCAGGTCATGCAACATGTTTGAGAAGTCAAAAACTATCATATACGTGCGCTTGCTCGATTTCCCATCCCCTCATGTGGTCTCTTCCCTCTACTTTGATTCTTGCAATTTACTCAGATTCCATGTAGATCTGGTGCCTGAACAATGGGCTGACAAGTGGGAGGACAATTGTGATGCCACATCCAAAGCTGATGAGAAGGGGGTATCTTCCCTATCAATGGCGATACTAAATGGGTCCAGATACCTCAGGAAGCCATGAGAAAATCTCAGGATGGCATGATGCCATTCGGGTGCTGTTGCAGGACCTACATATACTGGGGGGCAATAGACGTGGTGTGGTTCAAGGACCAGGTAATCAGAAGGGGACTGAAGTGGAACAACATCCAAAATATTGATATTGGACCAAACCGATGCCAGCCTTATAAGCCAGCATGGAAAGCCAGCATGGAAGAAGTCTTGCACAACATGAACCTCCGTTGTGAACACCCCTACAGTGTTAGCAACTGGATGCAGTAGACTGTTGCCTGTTGTGGAGTCCATGCAAGGTTTGAAGACCATCATGTAATCAAGGATTGCAGTGACCTCAAGCCAACACCTCTGAACATTGGTCACACTGAATGACATTTGCCTGAAATTCATCCATAAAGACCCTAGACAAGCCAGTCCATGTTCTAACATTTTCATGAGTGGACCTAACATAGAAGACACTTGAGAGTCTGGGGTGGTTGATGTGTATTCAGTGACACAAGAAAATAGCAGTGATACTGAAGATTGGAGCTCCGTCAATTTTGCTTCTGAGAGTTTTCCCAGACCTTGAATGGACACCATAGAATGTGAGTATACTACAAAATGATTCATTTTGGCTTCCACCACATGATCGCATGGGCAGAAATGGAACCGGGGCAGGGAATAGTGCTGTGATGACAATAAACTGAAGTGTATGGTTGTGGCCAACAAGTAGGATCATCATCTCTGTAGAGACTATCTTCATGCAAAAAACTTTACGATTACTGCCAAGCGGAGGCTTGGGGATGTAATTTTGGTTGGGACTGGTGACAAAATGAGTGCCATCAAGTAGAAGCGCTCCGACTTTGCCATCTGTTGCCAAGATGGATTCTAGCAGCACATCTTCAAGGATGTCAGGCGGAAAGAGAAAGACCAGCTTACTGCTATTTGTAGTGTATCTTAGCAGCTCCAGAGTTGTAAGGATGTTGGACATCCTGATAAGAGTTCCTATTATTCATGAGTATCACAGAAAAGGGACAAGACAAGGGGGTACTTGCAATGATCAACCTGAGTGGCCACTGATGCAGACTCAGAACTTTGAAGTCAAATGGTTGCGCAATACTTTTCTTGATGTGTCAAATGCTGAACACAGGTGACAGATAGTCAGACCTGATCAAGTCTCCCACAGCAAGTAGAGAAAATGGTCACAAAGATGTGCCAGTTATACCAGTGCTGAGTTCTGTGGCAAAACTTGAAGTCACTGGCAGTGAGTTTGAGTCGGTCCTAGTAGGAGTCACGGTTACTACAATTTGGATATGTTTAGGGATGGTTAGCCTCTTCAAAGTGGACATGTCAATCTCCACACCACATGAATCCCAAGGAATTTTTCCACCTCCCTATACAAGTAGGTGCCTACACTTCTGTCTCAGGCCTCTCAGAATCACATTTGTAGATCAATATACATACACATATATTATTTACACATGTATGGAAGTATTAAATTATATACCATAGAAGACTAAATGAGAAAATGAACTCTCACTTGGCCCTGGGGGCTAGTCAACATTGTCAGTATGCCTGTTGCTGGTGGCTTGTTGTTGTTGATCATCATCGGGGGCTCCTGCTCACCACTGGTCACTCCCTGCCATTGTTGAGGGCTCGTCGTTGCAGTCAATGGCTCCCAGGTCATTGAGGGCTCAGCTTCTCCAGTAGTGGTTCCCCTTCACTGCTAGTGGTCCCACGTTATTGTTTGGGGCTCCTCACTGGAGGTAGATTCTCCTTGCCGATGGTGGCTTGTCATTGTGATTGGCCTCATCCTCACCAGTGATGGTTTCTACTCATCTGGGGTAGCTCCTCATTCCCCAGCGCCACTGGTCCTGTTGTCATCATTGGCGCTTTCTGGGTGTTATTGTCATTGCCCCACTTGCCTTTCCCATCCAGGCTGGTGCTCTCCCCGCTGTTGTCAGTGCTTACCCACTTTCCCTAGACCCTGCCCTGACAGTGCTGGTGTTTGTTCCATTTAGGGTGCTCCTCCTCCTGTCACTTAGTTATGTAGAAACAATTCCAAGTTACTAATAAATAAATAAAAATATGAAAAGAAAGTGACAAAAACCACACATGGGGTTGGGGGGCAATGCCTCTCCTTTTATGATCATCTGTGTCCAATTTGCCCTAGAAAGATGTATTCATTCATTGGAGGAAAAGGTGGAGAAGGGACAGAGAAATTACTTACAGGTGGTCTGGGCGATGATGTGGTGAGAGTGAACCTTGGTTGAAATCTTATTTGGTTTGTATACGTCTCATGCGTAGTGTCACAACCTGCTGGGTGAATCATTGCATTTATGTACTGCCCCCCAAGCACCCAATGTGACAGAACTTCCTTTATTTTTGTTTTGCTGGAGCAGCTCACTCTTACACGAGCCTTTCCCAAGAGCGTAGCTGTGAGCAGCAAGCATCTGATATGCCATATGCACTTGCCCAACCTTGGCTTCAACTTTTGGCAGATTGAATGGTCCCTGCCAGTGACTTGGAAGTCCTGGTGGGCCAACAGACGTCACAGTGGCTGAAGCTCAAATTTGTATTTTATCGCTTGAATTTATGTATTACATTTGGATTACTGAATTATGACAATTCAAACTTGTGTAAACAAAGTCCTAGCACTTCTAAGTAGAATCAAGAAGTACTAGCATCATAGTAATTGACGTGAACTACAGTCAACTTGGGGAATTGAAAATCCGAATTGGGGGATGAATGTGACATGCAATCCATACATGAACAATGAACAGACAGTCACGACCTGTGGTGAAGAGAAAAGCTTCACACAATAGAATGTGAAATGCACAATGGAAGGAAAGGTAGGGTATCATGGCAAAAGCAACAGAACATTTGGTATCATCTCTCATGAAAAGTTTTCAACAGAAGTAGAGCCTCCAGGGATTCGGACATCAGATTTCCCTTTCAATATCCGTGCCACCATAGTGGAGGTAGAATGATACTCTTCCTCTGCAAGTGGCACCTGTTGATTTTGATCATGATTGCTACTGGCAATGCTGATGTTTGAATCGCTTTCCCGGGGATGTTCAGCCCTGATGATCTCCATAAGCTCCCAACAAACAGGGAAGCATAGCTTCTATACTGCGACCATGGATCCTTCCATGGCCTACCCAAATGGGATACATTTAGTCGAACTAATCAGGTCAGAATGAGACAATGTGCATTACAAGTATGTGCCAACCTCTCATCTCTCTTAAAGTCAAGGACGGATTCCGGACAATATTTAAGGAGTGCAGCAAGCAAAGCCTCCGCGTGTAATCCTCCAAATGATAATGTGCACCGTTCAGACCCCAGAGAGAGCATGATCCAAAACATTTTAACTGTAGCCTCGGAATCCTTATTACCCTTTCCCTTATATGCCATGATTTGTTTCTCCAAGCTTTTCATGACGCTTTCAGGGTTTGAGGGGTCTAGGATATCACCTTTGTCTGCACCCATCGTAAGTGCACTTGCAGTACCATGGTGTGCTGGAGATGAGGACCTTGATCCTGGAGTGGTAGCTACCACTATTATCATAACAAGATGGCAGTTGCCATGAGGCTGTTGTGCATAATGCCACAAACTCTTATGACACAACAATCATAAGTTAGCCAATGCATTCAATGACAATGTTGTCATTCTATTGCCAATTTCTTGTGATAAGCTTTGTTAAATTGTGATAAGATAGTGGGTGAATTGTCATTAGGCTGATAGTGCATTTGTGATTGTGATTGGAATTGTCATTAGGCTCTGGGTGGGTTGTAATTGCAATTGTCATTAGCTTGTGGATGGAATTGTCATTGGAATGTGGGTGGGTTGTGATTGCAATTGTCATTGGGATGTGGGTGGAATTGTCATTGGAATGTGGGTGGGTTGTGTTTGCAATTGTCATTGGGATGTGGGTGGAATTGTTATTAGCTTGTGGGTGGGTTGTGATTGCAATTGTCATTGGGATGTGGGTGGAATTGTCATTAGGCTTGTGGGTGGGTTGTGATTGCAATTGTCATTAGCTTGTGGGTGGGTTGTGATTGCAATTGTCATTGGGATGTGGGTGGGTTGTGATTGCAATTGTCATTGGGATGTGGGTGGGTTGTGATTGCAATTGTCATTGGGATGTGGGTGGAATTGTCATTAGCTTGTGGGTGGGTTGTGTTTGCAATTGTCATTGGGATGTGGGTGGAATTGTCATTGGAATGTGGGTGGGTTGTGATTGCAATTGTCATTGGGATGTGGGTGGAATTGTCATTGGAATGTGGGTGGGTTGTGTTTGCAATTGTCATTGGGATGTGGGTGGAATTGTTATTAGCTTGTGGGTGGGTTGTGATTGCAATTGTCATTAGCTTGTGGATGGGTTGTGATTGCAATTGTCAATTGTCATTGGGATGTGGGTGGAATTGTCATTAGCTTGTGGGTGGGTTGTGATTGCAATTGTCATTGGCATGTGGGTGGAATTGTCATTAGCTTGTGGGTGGGTTGTGATTGCAATTGTCATTGGGATGTGGGTGGAATTGTCATTAGGCTTGTGGGTGGGTTGTGATTGCAATTGTCATTAGCTTGTGGATGGGTTGTGATTGCAATTGTCATTGGGATGTGGGTGGGTTGTGTTTGCAATTGTCATTGGGATGTGGGTGGGTTGTGATTGCTATTGTCATTAGCTTGTGGATGGGTTGTGTTTGCAATTGTCATTAGCTTGTGGATGGAATTGTCATTAGCTTGTGGGTGGGTTGTGGATGGAATTGTCATTAGCTTGTGGGTGGGTTGTGATTACAATTGTCATTAGCTTGTGGGTGGGTTGTGATTACAATTGTCATTCATTAGCTTGTGGGTGGGTTGTGTTTGCAATTGTCATTATGTTAGCCTGTTGGTGTGTTGTCAGGGTTAGGGTTATTGTTATTCTTCCTCTTGTTTGTACTGCAGTGGTTATCACTATGGCTGTAATTAATCATCAAGTTCGAACCTATCAATATCTACATCTCCCTCATCGTGATCAAGTCCAATGTCCTCATCATCAACTTCTTCAACTTCATCGTCATCAGGGTCAATCACCTTACCACCTCCGCTAGAGCAGGACTCCGTAGAAGTGGGCAGAGTCTGTGGAATGACTACAACCCCCGATGCTATATACGATGAGGCCCATTCAGGTGTAATACCTTTCGAGAGTAAAGTTGGCAACCAGTGGACGACACAACTGTGAGCAAGCTGTTCACAAATCCATGCTTGCTTCTCCGCATACGCAACCACGCCATGAAAAATATCCTCCCGGACCAATCCAGAACGTCGCCAGGCTTGACCACGCCACCACTGGGCCCTCCACTTTTCATAACTAATGAAACGTCGCATCTCCTCCTGAATAATCAAAAATTCCTCCTCCCACCAATCCCTCCGTGCTTGAGACTTCGCCCATTCAATACGCATACTCTCATCCAAAACCATTTCCGAGTCTCCCATATCCGGTGCAGACGAGACACGTGGCACAAGCCAAATCCAGGATAGCACATAGCGGCCATTGCTCGTCCCATCGTTATCCTTCCCTGGCCCTCGGATATCCTCATCCTTCAATACTCGAAGGCGTTCCTTCCATTCTCCATCGGGATCAAGTATGAGAAGTGCACCGCGTGCAGCACGGTAGCGAGCTGCACACCGCTGAGTCCGAAGGTTAAATCGATTGTACAAAGTTCGCATCCGTGTTTGCGGTTTGTTACCGGTGCCATCGACATTGAGTCTCTTGAATTGCCACAGCCCCGAGATGATCCGACGTTGACGACGTATGTCGGCGAGAGCATCGTCAGCCTGTGCCACACGGAGTCGATGCTCTTTCTCGGTGATTGCTGAAATGTCTGAAGAACGAAGGTCTCGCGGAATGGAGGACGGCAGGTGAAGGGGTGTAGATTCCGCAGGTTCCCCAAGTTGAGAATCAGTAGCCGCCGCAGTAAGTGCTTGTGCAAGAAGGGTGCCAACACATGGCATATAGACTAACTGCACTTGACGCCATCGTTGGATACAGTTCAGCAGTGTGGTTCGTTTTTCCTCAATGTCGGCAAGTTGCTTGCTTGTCTTCCCCCCCTTCATCTGAGAGATTTCGAGGCGAAGATTGCGTCTGAAGCCCAGGCACATCAGTTATACATAGCTGCGAAGAAATATAGTGATATACACACTGATGATCCTCCAGGTCCAACCCCATCGTCAAAAAAGTTGTCAGCGTGGTCTTGTGGGGAGCGATCACGCCTCGAGCAGCATTGGCAGAATCTTCTTGGGCCAATTCCAGTCGGACATCCTGAAGCGTCGTAGCTTGGGAGGTAAGGAACGTAAGAGTCATGGTCCGGTCAGTGGGTGGGCAGCAACATACATGAACGGGGCTCGTCGTATGGGTTAGGCTTCGACTTGTCAGCTTTCCAATCTGAGACCATTGTGTCCCATTTACGGACGGTTTCCGCCGGAAACGTCGCGGAAAGTTGACCGAAAGCATCGCGATGCTTATCACGCATCTGATAAGCATCGTTGAAGCGTTTAAGGAATAGTTCGCCTAGGCATATCGAATGAAAGTGATACAGTGTCATAAAATCGAATCCACGTACGAAATCTGACGATCTTGTGGAAGTTCCAAGAGTTCCAGTGGTCGTTAAGGGTTTCATGACGTGCCCCTGGACCCATTTCGCGCACACTCGTACCAAGCGAGTTTGTGTGTGCCCAGCTTGTTTCCACTTCCTCTCCACATGTCCTTCCTGCGCCAACCATGTAACTCATGTTGAAATTACATTTGCATTTGGGACCATGGCCGTTGATATGCCAGCCAGGGATTGCGATGTCGACTTCGGTGTTGGGGTCAAGCTTCAGATCATCGGGGAACTCCTCGTTGCGTTGCCAGAAGCGCTTGCAGTATTGACATCCGATATCAGATGTCACGATAACCCTGGGGAGTTTCGTTCCGGCAAGCGATGATAACAACACGTAATCAATATTGCAGTACCTGTCATTCTGGACACTCAGTTGGGAGATCTATGAAATAAAGAAGATGAAATACCGTTCTCCCTTCTGCAAGTCACCTACTCCATTCTTGCGTACAAGGCTGTGTCGCCCACACATGCAAAGAATGGCTCCAGTTGTGGAGTACCCAGGAGTACAGCGCACAGCAGCCCGAACAATCGCATCATGCTCCGAATTACACGTGTTGATCTGATGGAACAAATCTTCAGTCCGTGGAACGCTGTGGAACGTCGGAGTAATTACCTCAGGCTGATCGACATAATTCCTAATATGTTCTTGATACCGATCCTCGTTGACAAATGAAGCCCATCCAGGCATGAGTTCAGGGTCGGTGATGCCTCGGTCCTTACCCTTGAGCTTGAAATTCCCGTCAAAAGCAAGGTATAAGATATATAAAAACCTGCGAAAGAATGGTGAGGTAGCAAATAATAAATTGGAAATGAGATCCGACATAAGTGGTCCTGCGAATTCCCACCCCTCTGGTAAGTTTCGACCTGGATGAGGACAAGCCGGGCATTCGACTGCCAACTCTCCTTGAGAGGTCCCAATAGCACCCGACGGATCTTGCCCTCGGCCTGCGCGCTTCAACATCATGAGATTCCGCCAGAGACGGAAGACACGATGAAATTCTGGATAACGATGCTGAAAATCATATGAGCAAGTCATCACACTCTAAGGAATACAACGTACAATTTTTTTCTGAAGCTCGAGATTGTCCGTTTTGCGTTGGATAGTGTAATAAAAGTCATAGACGGTCATTTTTCCCTGCAGCATGAGTTCATGAAATGTGTCGAGGCATTCGAACGTGAAGGCCGTCTTTGGACGGTTGAACGTTGCAGGAAACCAGCGAGCACGAAGAAGCTGTGTGCGGGGGTGGACGAAGCCATCATTTCGGCAATTGCAGAAATCCACCGAGACCGGATGAATTCCTGAGATGTCGAAAACATAAAAATCCGTGGGTGCTGCAGAAGGGCAAGAACACGGTGCCCCGCCATGACCAAGCTGAACGCGTAATCCAAGGCTTTGAAGCGAAGTCTTGTCAAAGAAGGTCCCATTCCAGTGCTGTGTCACGAGCACCATGTAAGGTAAGGTAAAGATAGCGACTGACTATCCCGACGCACCTCGATGTAGTGTAAGGGATGGTCCTGATGAGACTCCACTATGCAATCCTTGCAACGCAAGAGGCTTCCACTAAAACAACTCAAGCACTTGAAAAGGCCATCGCGCTTCTTACATGTGATACATGCAGTGTGATTGAGAAAGTCACTGTGGCCGTCATGACGGAGAAATTCGTCCAAGAAGCTCTGACGCAAGGATAGCCATTCAAGCAACTTCGTCTGTAGCTGAGAAGTTAGTGATGAGTCCAAGATATCAACTCAGCCATACCGAGGTTGTGTTCGTCCTTTTCCTCTTTGGTTTCTGTGGTTGGACAGCAGGGATGTCGTCCAACGCCGGGTCACCGAGATTCTCGATGTCGGGAAGTGGTGGATCGGGAGCAACAACATCTTCGGGGAAATGCTGCCCCGAGTCATGGCTGGAATCGGGAATAGGTGTTGGGGTCTTTTCCTCTGTTGCAGTCCTTTGTTGACTGCGACGTCCGCTAGCACCTTTCCTGAGAGTGGTTATCCGTGATTTCGAACTTGAAGACGTGGGTGTGGAGCCATTGCGGGCAGCTGGGACTTCTGCTACACGGAAGGTAGGACCGATGCGAGATCGTTTTTGGACTGTCTGGGTTGCATCGTCGAGACTTTCGTCAGGCCTTTTCTTCTTCTTGCCCATGAGTACTAGTCGGGTGTGACCTAGAAAATGGTACTGTGCCAAACAACTTCAAGTTGCAAATCGCATTAAGAATCACGCGGATCCAGGAGGTTCTATCATTTTAAATCAACTCAGAGCTCTTGGTCGTATACTACCCTTGTCTAGTCTACCAATAGTCAGTTCAACTTGATCCTGTATGTATTTTGTACTAACGCTGTGCCTGCGTTTGGAATCGATCGATCGTGATCGAAATTTCCGCAGTTGGTGATGTAAATTGAAGGATTTCAAGCAAGAAGTGGAAAGGCAATCCACGGGAGGTCAGTCCTGATAGAGAGAATCCGGAAGATAGTTAGTGTTGGAATTGTGACCCAGACCATTGCATCTAGTACTCTACATAGTCAGATGGAATGTAGAACTTGAAACTGGATGGATACTATTGTACTAACTACGAGCTATCTGATCATGATACTCCGAGTCCTATTCATTTGTTGCTCTCATGTATGGACAGGGATGTTAGATATGCAAACCATTGCTCAGATGCGTGCAAGGCTTAGTTGTCGTGGTTTAGCTACACTGGTTTGCATATAGTTGAAGCAACACTTTCGTCCTTGTTTCGACGGACTATAGATTTGTCTTAAATGGTATGCCAGTTCCTGGCTCACACCATTTGGTTGTTAGATCCTTTGACAACACATAATAATGCTGTATCACCTCACGTTCTATTTGACTAGGACTGAGGTGAGGTTTTCCTGACCTATCACAGGCAATTTTCTCGTAGCACTTACTGTTTCCATTAGTTATAGTGCTACAAACCATTACAGTCCAAGTGCTTTGTTTCACGCATGTAAAAGAAAATGCCTTCATCTTTAAACAAGGACATAGTAGTTGATAATTCGCATACTCTACAATACTCTGGATCTACTTTACTGCATCGCCAACTCGTCAGAGCCGAGCCAAGCCTCGTCATCACCATGCCTGATAATCTCGACGAGGCCTTTACCCTTTGCATCTTGATATGCCCGACAAGCCTCTTCATAAGTTGGGTAGGATTTGTGACAGTTACCGCTCACACCACTAACGAGAGCCTGAACATAAGGCCTACATAGTGGGTCAGTACGTGGTAGGGAAAATGCTGGGCAATGATTACCAGCTATTGAAAACGCCGGTACATCTTCCTCTGGTGACTACGTAGTATTTCTTAGACGGAGTGGTGGGTGGGGGAAGAGGAGAGCGCCTTGAGGGTGTGTGTGGTAGGGTTGGCCGAGGAGATTTCGTGGGAGTCGAGCAGAAAGTGACGCCATTGAACTGCAGAGCTTAAATATTTTTGAGAAAATTGCTCGGTAAAGTCGAATGTAACGCAATACCTCCGTTTCTACATTTGGAATGGATGCAGTTGGTGTATGAGGCGTTACTGTATTCGAGTGGGACCCAGCAGCATCCCGGCTTGAACGAGGCGGCGGGGTGAATACGCGAGCCTTTTCGTTACCTGTGTTCATAACCGCCGAGGCCGTGGAGGGAGGCAGAGTCGCTGGGGTCATATCGCTGGTGGAATAGCCAGGAAAGCGTCCTTGGTTGGCCAGGATCGGATCAGGTGTGGCACTGGTAGGGGGAGCTGCGTGGTCGCCCAGGGTCGTCATCACAGGTGATTCAGCGGAAACGAATAAAGTTGCCGGGGTCACTAGGGTGGGACGCGTGCTGTAGGGAATCGGCGGAGGATCCAGATTTTCGGGCGATTTAGCGATAAGTGATCGAAGCTTAGCAAGCCATGAGATCGGGCCAAGACTCACCCGCTGGTCTGGGATCCCCGGGCAGGTTCTGTTCGGCACCGCGATTGAGGAAGGCTAGCTCACCTTACACGACGCTTGAGTTCAATTGATTGGGGGGGAGTTCTGATTACTTATGGCCTATGGATTGACCTCGTTGTGCTGCAACGCGTCGTTGCTTCTCGTATGTCTTGAGTAACTGAGAGAGGTCCGCAGCATCGCGCTCGCTGAGGGGAGTTTTCATGGTGAGAATGTTGGGGGTGTGAAGCAAACGTTGATCGATACCAAGGTTTAAATATTATAGCAAACCCTCGGTCCTGACGCCACTAAAGTGTGACAAGCACGTATCGTGATATTGCAAATTTATATTTTTCGGAAGGGGGTCTTGCAACGCCACTGAACACCCCTTGCCTCGTTCTGTATCGCCACGAGCCTCATGACCAAAAAAGCCTGGACCACGCCTGACCAGCGCAGCTGGCTCGAGAATCTCATCCCTGGATTTATCGAAGCGCAGGAGAACAAGACCACAGGAACGATCTTCTTCCCAAAAACGTACGAGGAATGGCAGAAGAAATGGCCGACTGAACCCCCGACTGAGGAAGAACTTGCAAAAGCAGGTGGGGAGCTCCCGAAAGCGCTCGCGAAAAAGACGAAGGCTACAGAGAGTGTACGTCACCTCAACAAGGGGGTATTTCACAGATAAACTTACTATTCCTTAGCGCGTGAAGTTCTGGTTCCATAATCATACCCGGGCCACGACGTCTGGGACTGGCACACGCGGTGTTCTAAATTTGAGAGGGAAGAGTAAGCTCGTCGCACCTTGGCAGGCCTACCAGAATTTGTTTTACGAGAGTAAGCTCAAGCCCTTGGTCGACAAGGCATGGGAGGATTACTTGAGCGGATTTCCTGAAGGGTCAAAGCCTGAGAAGTCCCGTTTCGCAGTAAAGAACGAGTTAATTCAACAGCTATATGCCGAAGAATCGGAGGAGGTCAAAAATGAAGTGGAGCAACATCGACAAAAGATGAGGGAGAAAAGCTCTGATTCCGAAGCGGAAACACGGATTGAAGCATTTCAAAGGTAGGCTCAAGTAAGAGGTTCCTCGTAAGCGAGTGATAACGTATATTGCATAGTGCGATCGACAGGTTGCCACGCACCATTCAAACGGCCGCAGAGTCCATCGTTGAACAGACTGGCTGGAATGTCTCGATCGTCGTCGGAGGCCCTAACCCGCGACTGGGGGGAAAGATCACCACGCTCATGTAAGTGGAGTGATAAAGCTCCAGAAACGACCACCACTCACAGCGTTTCTGCTCCCAGGCTTCATCTTGGCACCACAACCGACGGAAAGACGTTCGAGCAATCTCTGGGCACTGAGGGTTACAAAGATCAAATTACATCCGCATATGACAGCTTCCTGCACGAATGTTTCAGTACGTCAATGATTTCGTCGCGTTAGGAATATTACCAACCTGTCTCCAGCCAAAGAGGAATGTGAATCTCGTGCGATGTCGAGCTCGAACAAAAACACGCCGGAGCTAGAAGAAGGCGATGGGCCAGGGGTCGGGGATGATGGGTCAGATAGTGTTTCAGAGGGAGACGGGCCTCAACGAGCCCCAAAGAGGTCAAAGGAGACGAAAGATTGGGAAGCCGAGTATGAATTCGCGAAGGCTAGAAATATCGAGAAGAACAAAGAGATTCTTCGTCAGCTCTGCAACGAAAATGCAGAGAAAGACATTGCCGTCAACGGCGAGATGGTCGAGCAGCCTGATAACGGCAAACGGGGGAAGGAGCCTGAGCCTCATCGATTGGCCGGCGATTGTAACACGTGAGTCCTACTAACGTGATCAAATAAACAAACTCACATCACGCGCACGGTTGTGATGCAAGGTCTGACAACGCTCAACGCCCCAAAGGAACGACTCTGGCCTCGCCTTCACCGCCAACCCGTGGTGACAAGGGTCCCGAACCGGTGGCTGATGGGGGAGAACATTCCAGTAACGGTGGCTGTCAACCAACTGCACCAATCATATCGGTTCAACAGACCACTGCTGGTATCGACGTCTCCGACGACAAGGACTCTCGCACACCGGAGGGTGTCCCTTCCGCCATTCACACTTCCAACTGTTTTGGATCCCCAGCCCCTGCTGATCACGGATCTCATCCACCGCCGGCTACGCAGGGTGTTTCGCCCGTCGAAAATCTCCCATTGGCAGGAATGAATCTCGTCAACCTTGATGCGAGCACTGCTACGTGGTTTGGACCATGGGTTATCTATCTGCGACATGTCTCAAAGGAGGACGATTGGCAGTGCTTAGTGTCGCAACTGGTGGCATATGAGAAGCTTAAGCCTCCCGGGGGGGTGAGTGCTCATCATTCTGGTTGTCGCCTCATGTTTGGCTGATCCTGTATTCCCATAATAGTTATTGCCTACGAAATCACGCCCTGCCGAAGTCAACTGGTGGATTAAACGCAAGAAGCTTGCGAGTACGCACCCGCATGTCGTCAACGTGGAAGAATTCGGCACTAACTTCAAGAAATGGTGGGCCCTGATGCAGCCGACTTGGCGCAAGGGCGAATCCCTACTCCGCGATCCACCAGCAAATGCCAACTGGGACGCACTCAAACGTGGCGGATCAAATGGCTTGGCGCTTGTGGTAATGGCACTCTCGTGGTGGGTAAACGCGTTGAATCCAGGGCCGAAACGTTGCGCGAGGCTTTCGGCAGTTGTCGAAGACCTGACTTGGGTTCTGTCTCAGCTTTTGGCCGCGATATCGAAGGGTGATATGAACGTCAGTAACCTGAAGCGTCCTGGTTCCGAGGATAAGGAAAATGAGCCTCCTACCAAGAAGTAAGCATCTCTGTTGCTTATTGTAACGTTGACCATTGACATTTTGCAGGGTGCGGTTTGCATGAGCATGCTTCGTACAGGTCTTCAATTATTTTAATCTCGTAGTCAATAATGAAGATAGGAGTTGTTGAGTAGTCGATCAGTAGTTAAGGACTGCTCTCAGTAATGACAACCAACAATGGCAAGCTGCTAGACTGGGTAAATAATAACAATTGACAATCACAACAGCCCCCCATCCCAATGACAATCACCCATCCCAATGACAATCACCCATCCCAATGACAATGACAACAGTTCACAATTCCATTGACAATGATTACTGTGTCATAAAGTTTGTGGCATTATGCACAATGGCCTAATGGCAACTGCCATATAATTGTGATAACAGGTGGTAGCTACCAGTGGATCCTGCCTCTATTGCACGCTTCATAACTTCTGTCATTTTGAACCAGGACGGTGTTGTGATGACCAGTGAGCGATTCACAGCGAGAACCAAAATTTCGACTGAACTATTGGAAGGAAAGACGTTGGAGACGTGCAGTCTCACAGAAGCAGGCTGGGACATGAAGCGGAAAGCCAAAGCACGGGGCAAGACTGTATAGCGGTAGTCTAAGGATGAACAAGCAGTCTCTACATGTACTCTAGGATGAACCTGTGGTCACATGACCATGTGTCTACCTACAGACTGTGGATGTCTGGCTGCACGGTTACAACGTTGCGAGATCGTCGTTCTAGAAGTCGTTTCCCAAGGAACTGGTAGATGAATGTCTTGGTCCATTTGAGGAAGGAATGGATGTTGGACCCATCTTGGAGCTGAATTGAACTAGATCAGTGTCATGTCCATAGAAAACCTACATAAGCAATTGCCTACCTCCAACACACTCTCATCGTTGAAACCATCCACATCGCCTGCATTATCTGTGGGGTCATCCCCATTACCCTTTATTATTTTCCCCCTGGCCCAATTCCTATATTTCATTATATGGCAGCATTCAGGCATCAGGCATTTGACATCAGTCCCTGAGGAAGTTAAAGCAGAGATATGATTCCTGAATGCTGCAGAACTGAAAATAGAGAGTAGGACTGTGGTATGAACATGGAGACAATCGAATAGGGACACTAATCTTGGCCCAGGTGAGAATTTATATCCAATGAACCCTTTAAGACCTCCTGATGCTTGACCCTCAAGGATGTAAGTGTTGACGCGAAATTCATGAAGGTGGAGGTGACGACATGTTGGAATCCCTTGGCACACATTGTACAGTTACAGTGTACCGTATGATACGGTTCAGCGAATGGCTACAATGTAGCATATGATACAGGTTCGCTGAATGCCAGCGAACGACTGAGTAATAAGGAAGGACTACACTGTAGCGTATCATACAGTGGCAGCGAATTCGCCAGGCTGTGGTATGCCATGAATGTGCTGGTGCATGTTGAACTGCCGATGCCCATTACAGCGCATAAAATGCCGGGGAGAATCAGCTGTCCTAAGGTGCCGGTGCCCCTGTTCGATGGTGGAAGTGCCAGTCACCTGTTCTAAGATGCCGGTGGAAGTCACCGGTTTGAAGGTGCCGGTGCCCATCATGGTGCCAAAAGCCGGACGGACGTACCAGATCCATGTCCAAGTGCCATGACTGCGCCGGTGCTTGGTGAACTGCTGATGCCCATTGCAGCGCATAAAGTGCCGGTGCCAGTCACCTGTTTGAGGGTGCCGGTGCCCATCATGGTGCCGACACTACTACTGCCATGACTGTGCCGGTGCATGTAGAAGTGCCGGATAACAATTAAAGAACCAAACTGGCCAGAATTACATTGCAAAGAATGATAATATACAATACTACTAATCGATTTGCATGCCATCAACGTCTCCATCCAACCAGTGCGTTTCAACGTAAGCAAAATCACTTTCCCCATAGGTACAGGGCAAAGTGATATCCTCTGTATCTGCACGTATAACACCCACATTGTCATCACTTGATTCGTCACTATCACTTGAAGACAACCAAGCTGCCTCAGCCTCATGTGAGGTGATTAAGTCTAATGACTCAGCTGTGACACCGCAGGTCGCCACCCGATGAGTCAGATAGGTGATCAGTGTCGGGGTGGTCACATTGAGAGTACGAATGGAAGGAGTTGATGCATCATCAGATGATGTCCATGCATCGGCCGCATCATGAGCACTGGCATGAATGACTGAAGGGGTAGTGTCATCATCAGACGATGTCCATGCATTGGCGGCATCATGAGCATTGGCATCAATTGCCAAATGGGGAGAGGCCGAATGGGCAGACTCGCCTGAAGAATCCCATACATCAGCGGCTTCCTGGGCACTGATCTCAGCTCAAATTGGGTTAATTGAATAAGAGTTCACGGCAACATTCATTCGACGAAATCGTCTAGCAGTTTCATGCACAGGGACATCAATATCACCAGCACTTTGAAAATGGGAACTTTGCTCGCTGGCCATTCTTTCATCGGCTGTGGCGTCATCATTGCTTTCTTTGTCTGCATCGGCTTCATCGTCACTTGCAGCATTGGAACGGCGGTAAGCAGCACTTGTGCGGCCGGCACCATGCAAAGTGGAAGGTGTGCAGCCGGCACTGGTGGAATGAAGCGTGGCATCATGCGCTGCTGAAGTGCTGACAACGGAAAAGATACCCGAACTGGTGGGAAGGGAAGGCATGAAAGAAACAATACCTGTCGTTGAACCTGATGGCATAGACATATTATACCCAGAATGCTCGTCTGAGGTATCCCGTGCACCAATTTTCAACACTTCAGCCATGGTCAGTTTGGCACCCCATGTCCACTTTGCCGATGGGGCAGGAATTCTCGTCAACACTTCCAGTGCTGCCTTTGCCTGGTCGCTCACCAGACGAGATTTTGCATTTATACATCTTTTGGGTTGCCGACGGCGGCCGGTGGGTGCAGGGGTCGGAGGAGGAGCAGGGCACAGGCCGGCCATAGCATTGCTCGGAAGTACACATGTGGCAGGATCACTCTCTTTCAATATGACCCGTTCATGGAGTAGAAATAGGCTGGCAGCCCGCCGGCGACTGGCATCAAGCCGAGCAAATGATGAAAACTCCATCCCATCAACAAACTGAAGGATCTCGCGGAGCTCCTTCTTCAACTCATAAATGGCAATGTCATTTGACCGGCACCGGCCACAATCATCGTCGCCGGCTCCATGTTTGACTGCAGGAGTCTGAACCGGGGGTGGAGGATTTTGAGCTTCTGTTGGGAGGAGATTGCGATGCATGGTTAAACATCTGATAATTGTTCCAGAACCCAAAATTTCATGGGGTGCCGGTGGGACACTCCCCATCCACCACGGAAATGCATATTCATCAACCAAGCGGTCGTAGTTAGCGCCATCTGTGCCGACATCGAGCGTCGCCAAGAGATCCGGATGAAACGGCACCGGGAGTTCATCTTCACCCAAGTGGCCGAGGCCATCGGTGTAGCCATGTGGCCAGCCACCCAGGCATACACGATCACATGACCTTGGGTTCATGTTCGCGTAGCATAGACACAACCTGTACGCATAGTTAGACTACCGCTATACAGTCTTGCCCCGTGCTTTGGGCTTTCCGCTTCGTGTCTCACCCTGCTTCTGTGAGACTGCGCGTCTCCATCTGGTGACAACAGCTCGTTCAACTCTGCGCGCGCATTTCGGCCTTTTTTCCTTCATTCTTCTCGAGCTCTCGTAACCTGATAAACCTGTCAAATCCGTCACTGATAACTCAGATAATCCTGATAATTCTGTCATTCTGCTCTGATATACTGTCATTCTGTCATACTGTCATCCTGTAACTGTCACCTGTCTACTGAGCTACCACTATGGGAAAAAAGAAGACAGCTACGAAAACGGCAACACCATCAGTGACGACGCCGTCACTACAGAACCTCGAAGCTGAAATAGCTGCAGCACGCGAAGAGGAGCGAGAACGCGCAGCATACACCCTTACCGCCCACGTGAGGTCCATCAAGAACCATGAGAGCGACGCCTATGAGGCTATCCTCAAGCTAGGCCGAGAAGAGGCCTTCTTAATGACAAAAGAGGCCATCGGGAGGACTCTAAGGAATGGGAAGGTGGCTATTCTGGAGGAAGGAAAAGAGGAAGGGAGAAAGGAAGGCTATGAGAAGGGTCTGAAAGAGGGGGAAGAGCAAGGGAGAGCGAAGGAGCGAGACGGCTGGGTCTTGAACCACGGGGAGGGCCTCTGCGCCTCCCTGGAGGTGTCGAAACCCCGGAGTCGAGACACCACCGACGCCGCCGTGCAGGCAGCACCCGACGAGCCGCTGCGTCCACTGAGCGACGCGGGGACGTCCACGGAACCGCCCAGTACCTGCGACGCGACCACGCAGGCCAACGACGGCCCCGGGCCACCTGCCCCACCACCCCCCGTATCCCACAACTCTGCTACGTCACCCGTGACGACGCCGGCACAGCCGCCATCAACGATGGCAACGTCATCAACAACGGCCACCACCACTTTCTCCCCAGCCCTAAATGTTAGAATAGGTAATCTAGTTAGCATCGGACTCAACCTATGGCCAGTTTAGTCAGTAACCATTTCGTCGTTTAGTGTACAGTATTGCATCATCAGTGCCGGAGCGCATGATGTCATTGCACAGTCAATGACATCATGCACTCCACAGTCCATGACATCAGTAGTTTATACTTAGCACGGCTTTATGTATATAAGTAGGTGTAACTGGAGACTACCTCTCCAGTTACAAAGACTCTTATACACTGGTTAACGCCCTCATACCTCTTAAGCTCTGTTGGCTGTCTTCAGTGACACCTTGTATCCTTCAACACTAAAACCGGCCCCAGGACCTCAGAGACGACGACACACACTCCCAGGCCGACTCCCACCCCTCCAGCCCACAGCCCGGCCCTGCCTCGGACAGCCAAACCAGCCCCTGCCCCCTGGAAGCGGCCAGACGGCCCCCACCAGCGACGGCCGCCCCCAGGGCACCTCTAACGCCCCCACGACAACGGCGCACCCTTGCGTCGACCGCCTGCACACCACCTGCCCCCCCAGCTTGCCCAGCACGGCCCACGTCGGCCGCGCCACGTCACTGACGCCCCGGACAGCGTCCCCATCCCCACCACCTGAGCGGCCCCCCAGACGGCCCAGCACCCCCTGGACCGCGTCTAGCACCCCTAGGACGGCGGCGCAGGCTTTCAGCACCCCCCAGCACGCACCCCTGCCCCACACTCTGTTCCCAGACCCCCCCACCGCCCGTGCCACGTCACCCACGACGCCGCCAGGGACGCCCAGCCTACCGCAGCCAACACCGCTCCCTGTGGCTTCCACGGCACCCCAGGGAACCCCCCCATTGCCTCCGACGCACCTACACCCACCCCCAGCCCCCAGAGCCCTGAGACGGCCCCCCGCTGACCCCTGCACGTCGTGCTCGACGACGCCCAGGCTGCCCCGCATCTCCACTCCACCAGCAGACCCCGGCCGTCCCCTGGCGACTGCCCGACAACCCGCAACCCCCCGGGAGCCAACCCTAGCACCCAGAACGGCTGAGCGGCCCCACGTTCGACGCCGCTCCCCTCCTGCCGCCCCCTCCATGTTGTGTTCGACGACGCCGACTGCCCTCGGCCCGCCCATACCACCTGCCACCCCCCGTCTACCCTCTGCACCCCCCGTTCACCCTGCCCGACCCCTGCTCGGCCACAGATGGCCAGCGTCACCGCCGCCCACGTTCCCCAGCCACCCCGTGTCACCACCAACCCCCTGCCGGCTGTCCGTGCCCCCCACTGCCCCCAAGCTCTCCCCAGCGCCTCCCCTGTCGAACGCCACGTCCCAGACGCTGCCGACACCCTCCCTGCCACTGCCCCCCACCCTGCCGTTGTCCAAACAGCCCTCGACAGCCCCTACCTGCTCAACGCTACCTCCTGCGCGCTTCGACTGGGCTGACGACGCCGCGTCGCTACCCATAGCCTCGAGCTTCCCCCCACGCGACCTCTCCTGCCTGAGATCGGGCTGCCCAAAGCCTTTCGGCACCATACGACGACGCACGCGACACCGACGATGCCCCCGCCGTGGCACCACACTGCCAAGGCAACCTCCTGGGCCACCCCATTCTCTTGCCACCCGACTTGACTGGGATGGCAACCCCCAGCTCGCAGACCTATCCCGAGCTCTCCGAGCCTTGGGATGGACCCCCACCATGTTGAGCATTTTTTTTATTTTTTATTTTGTCTTTTTGTTACATATACCATTTGCTATTCTACTATACCCTTCCTATTTTGGTTCTTTTCTGTTTCCTTTTTCCTTCATTAGAGTTCCAGAGGCAACACGGACGTTGCCTTTGAGGAGAGGCCCACATGTAGCCGTGTGGCCAGCCACCCAGGGATACACAATCACGTGACCTTGGGTTCATGTTCGCGTAGCATAGACACAACCTGTATGCATAGTTAGACTACTGCTATACAGTCTTGCCCTGTGCTTTGGGCTTTCCGCTTCGTGTCTCACCCTGCTTCTGTGAGACTGCCCGTCTCCATCGGAAAGGGACCTGACGATAATCGGGATCTCAATGACTTGACAGACAGTGTCAGCGAGACCAATATATGACAATACAAACATCTGGAGACAAATCAATGAACATAATTAAAATCACCAAAATGAAATAAATATATACCAGTTCAGACCGTAACACGACTTGTATCCATTTGCCATCTGCAAGATTATGCTCATCAATGTACAACAGAATATGCCTGAAACGGGACTCTGCATAATATACCACTTCCTGTGTCATCCAATGCCCAAGCTGGTTGGATCCCGATTGCAATGTAAAAGGATTGAAAAGTCGAAGCATATGGGTTGACATTTTGGATTGGGAACTATTGGATGTACAGAGGATGCTGTTATCTGAAGCCTTGAAGGTTGAAGATAAGGTGCAAAGCACAATGATTGTTATCTTCAAAAATGTCATTTTGGTCACCTGACTGATTAACTAAGACAAGGGAGATATGTAATGTGAATTTGTAGACTTAAATGTGCGATCAGCCAATGTTGCAACAGCATCCCATGCAGCACATTGGCGATGAGCATAGGCCGAAGCACCCGGGGCAATTACGACCTCTGATTGGGGAAGGGAAGTGCCAGTGACGGGCGGCAGGCCAGACTCTGATCCTGTCGGCCAAGTGCCACCTGAAGTGCCGGCCTGACCTTCAGCAGATGGCACCTCAGCATTGGGTGCCATGATACCTAGTTGCCATTGTTCACTCATGTGCATGTAATACCAAACGGTCCATTGCATTTCGTATCCAAGCAGCGTGACCTCTTCCTGCCATCTAGCCTTCTGGGCGCGGGCCTGTAGCCAATGCACCCGCTGGACTTTTGTACATTTCAGAGGAAAGTTGGACATATTTACAATGGGACATACATTCCAACTGCGGCAATCCAACATTGGCCAAGGGTCCGGCCACTTGTGCTGCACCTTGATGATTTCCCCAGATCCATGACAAAGAGAGTGAGGTTGATCCTGGGATATTTGGGGTTAATATTGCTGTACTGGCACTGAGATCATCTGTTGGGATTATGTATACAAGAGTATACAGGCAAGCCAAGGCAGTTAACATGCCTAGGGAATATTGCCAGAATATGCTAAGTCATATTAACACATGTTTAACACATGCAGAGACACATAGGGGAATCCACAGTTAACACATGCTACAGGATTAATCATCCTGCAGCATGTCTATCATAGGATAGGCAAGATATAGCCATGTCTATCATAGGCTATCAGAGACAGAGCCTTGGATAGAGTGTCTATGACACACCCTTCCATTATTAACTGGTACAGGGGTCTATTACAGAATACCTCCTTTATATATTAAAGGAGTGCATTACACTATACCTCCTAACTGTGTAGTATAAATATTGCACATCTTGTAGGAGATGATAATAACATTCCTCCCTGTGGCAGACTCCCTCATACACTTACCTTTGACTTAAACTTAATACCTCAAAAACCTCGTCCTCATCTTGTGCTCAACTTCCTGGTCCCAATATCATCTCTTCTCAGTGGTTTGTAGGCCTCAAGAGTGCTGTTACTCGCACCAAGCACTACAAGAGCAGACCGGCATTGATTGTAAATCCGGCTGTGTAATGCAATCTCTGTATTCAAGCGTTGAATAGTGGTCCGGGCTCGTGATTGAACGCTTTTCCTGGGGGCCGACCGCAAAACGTGAGAATAGTGGAAGGACTTGTCAGATATGAGGTCCCAAAGCTGGTCCAGTTCAGATCTGGCCTGCTCCAGCCGCAGCGACAATTCCATTTTGGAACAGTCGGAGATAATATTCCCATGGGACAGCATGAACAAGGTTTCCCGTTCTATAGGTCTCAGTGGTATTGACCCATCAGGCAGTGATGCATCCAGCCTGGAAGGCAGCACCTCGCGCAGTTCATCCAGTGCATCAAATTCCACTTCATTTTCGAAAGAAACAACAGATCCACCATTCTGTGATGTGACCCGTGCACAATCTTGTAGTTCTCTCAACTTCCCCAACAGCGGCTCCAATTGTGCCTGTTGTCTTTCAATTATGGCTGATTCAGCATTCCGGCCATTGTGTGTCAAATTGCGAAGTTGGTCTTGGATTTCAATCCTAATTACCCATGAGAGCAGAGAGGGGCACAACATATGATGCACTTACTGCTTTTCTTCTACTATCAATGCAAACCGCAACCACTCTTCAGTGGGGCTCGATATCGTTGGTTGGGCCGGTTGGGAGAGTGGTGAAAGTAGTGCCAGTTGTGCAGCTGGTGCCGGTTGTGAGGGCTGTGGAGTTGGTGCTGGTTGTGGCGCTGATGAATGTTGGGCTGGCACTCTGGCCCCATATATGTCCATTGCCTTTAAATCGGTCAGTCTCAGCACCTCAGCAGTAGCAATTTCGGATTCCCAGACATTGATAATGTCTGAGTTCACAGTGACAGTCCTCTCATTAAAGTATTTCGTTGCTTGCACTGCCATGGCCGATGCATCCAGGTGCCGGTTCTGCAAGTACCTTATCATCCCTAGGCATTTTTTATGATTTGAGTCGCTCGCATGGTCATCAAGCATCTCGGCACGATGTGGCAATGTTGCGGTCCAGGCAGTCGGTGAAATGGAGTTCAGGTTTGACCATAGTGATTCGAGAATTTCGCTAGCAACAACTGCAAATCCTGGGATGAACGATGTTGCAAAGTGGAAAAAACACAGATCCTTGTGACAATGAACATGGAAGAGGCCAATCGCAAATTCCAAGCTGAGGCTGGCTGGCAGGTACTGCCCGATGCGTTCCTGCATGTGGACCCACCATTGACAAACAATGTCGTAAATGACCCCCACACCTTGCTCAGGATCGACATTTGTATGTTTCAGGGCCTGGAGAAAGGCAAAGTCTACATTCTTTTGTTGTTCGCCCTTGAACAGGTCAACCAGAGAATTCGGTGCATAGCAGCCATGCTGGGCACAGGCAAAGCCCATGATGCCGGTTATATCACAAGCCTTTGAAGTGAGGAGAGCATTTGTAATGGCCCTGAAGGTGTTCTCACACAGTGCTTTCTGTCATTGAAATCATTCATCCATCAAATCAGCCCACCAGGGAGGTGTACTCACTGTTGATCGCTTGATAGCTGTCTTCAGGAAATCGAAATATTCCTTGCGGTTTCCCATCATTCCAGCTCCATCATTGAGCCAAACATCTGTCTCTGTGGTCTTTTGCCGCACATGATCGGCCTTGAAATTCCCGTCGGCCACAAATGTACGCCGGTAGACAAATCTGTATTTTTGTGTGTTCAAGACATCTATTATCATTAAGGTAAACCTCACCTGCAAGGATCACTTTTCCAATCTTGAGAAAGATTGATTCCAGGTTGAGGGCACGCTGGACAGAAGTTTGATAATGAACCTGTCAAGGGAGTTTTTGGGTCCTGACGGTTGTGGCCATAGCCTGCCCATTTAAGCTTCTTCATCCACCGCCACAATCGTGACATCCGCCGAAATTCATGATATACATTAGGAACAGAAGCCGGGTCAATGGCAATGTAAGCTGGTGGATGAGCTGATAAAATTGATAGGCTGAGGCTTTGAGTTCGAGATTACATAGTCTGAAATAATCCAGTACTTGAGTGGTGAACAGTGTACAAATATGGACAAAGCTGGCCGGCACCAAGCGGGATGACACCAAGTCAAGTGGAACTTGATGCTCACCCTGACATTGGCAGGTAACCATTGCAAGATGGTGGATTCCATTTATGTGGACCACACGCACGTATGAGTTGTTCAGCGCATCGGTGTGTGGCATCTGCCCCTGAGAGTATGGGTATTGTCCGGCACCGGCATGTTGGCTGAAGCCTGAGTCGGCACTGTCGCTTGGAACGGCATTTGAACCGGCACTTGAGTTTGCCTGAGAGTCAGCACTTGGCCTTTGACTGGCCCTTGGTCTTGGATCGTCCCCGGCGATAGACCCATCCCATACACTTGAATGGCCCTCCCCGATTATGGGTCCACCAGCAAGCTCCACATTCTGTGATAAGTATCGGGGTACATTTACTTCCCCTTCATCAGCATCTGCACTATCATCACCATCCACCTCTTCTGGCAGGTCGCCATCCAGATGTGTTCGCAATGACTCCACATGAGCAAAGAAGCGTTCATCGGCCACACTTTCCTCATCCCAATTCATAGGACTTGAACCATCAATGTCGTCACATAGGCTTGTGTTGTCTTGGGGTCTTGATGTGGCCGGCCCAGTCCCCCAAGGTAGACTGGCCTGTTCAGCCGCATCGGCATGACATTGAATATTTTCCAGATGGTGTGTCTGAAACTCTAGTCCACTGCAAGATGTTGTGGTGTTTTGGTGTCGGACCAGAATATAGGTGCCGACTTCCCAAAGCGCTGCCCGATGGAAGAAGGTGCCGGTCCAGCACTCAATTCGATGCAAAGGGCTTTGTCGATGACTGTGGCGCATGCATCTATGGCAGATTGGCTTGGGTAGAGTACAATCTATGCACCTCCACACAGCCCAATTGTTCATGGAGTAGTCCGAGCACTTCTGCTGTTCCATGCTCTCACGTGCAAGAAGTGATTGTAGTAAGTCATCAACACGGTCTACAAACTGAAGAATATAGTCTCTTTGAGTCTTGGAGAGAGTATTAATTGTCATGTCAGTTTCATTAGCATTGAGTCTTGCACCTTGTGTGATTTGGTATTATGTACAATCTCTTCAGGCTCATAGCCGCCATTGTGATCGACATCCATCGCCATATCTATTGCATTTTTAGGCACAGTGGATTCGATGTGGCTTGCATTGGGAATTGCAACGAGAGGGACCTTGATGCATTTTGTGATATTCCCTGTTTTGGTAGGAAGAACGATGTCTTTATGGGTCATGGCCTCAGCTGCTTTGGTATCACTTTCACGGAGCGAAGCATTCTTCTTGGGTATCCTCTTCCGCTTGTATCCTGCAACAGTGGGGGATTGGTTACTCATGTCTAGAATGCGACTACCTTGATTTCTGCCTGATAAGCTTAAAGCTTACCAAGATAAGTGCCCCTGAAAAAACATGTGGTGGGGGCATGTTTTGTTGCCTCATGGCAATTATCGTATTCGTATTCTTCCTTACACCACACCATCGTTTCCCCCTGCCAAATGTCATCTGAAGTTCCACCACAAAACAAGAAAAGGCCACAAAGTAACTGCAAGTACAGTGCAAAAGAATGGCAAGTGATTGAAGTCCACAAAGTGGCATATCGCACGGCAGCCACAAAAGAGGAGCGTGTGTTGATTCTTCGAAGGGACATCCTGCCGGCCATATTTGCATACTGGGCCACCAAGAATCAGGAGCCACAGAGTGAAGAAGAAAGTTGTGTCCGTAGCAAAGTAAATTTTGCTATGCCTATTCGTAATGCTGCTGACTATCTCAGCAGGAGGTCATAAATTGGATCACAAACAACTGGCGGCCACAACCAGTGGAGGGGAAAAACGATGTCGGCTTGAGAGTAAAGTGATCGGAGGTGGTGTGGAATCTAAGGAAGCCAGAAGTATTCAGGGAGATTGGCAGGATGCTCGGAGTTGAGAATGCCACTGAGAAGACGCCGGGGTGGTTTCCAAAGCGACTGCCAGCAATCGAGCGGATCCTGGATCGCATGAATGAGGGTGAGAGGGCAGTGCTGGATGCAGAGGTGGAGAGAATTAATAGGGTGGGATACCCTGCTGATGTTAAGCAAAGGTACGGAATATTTCACATAATGCTGGTTTGGGGTGCCAAAAAGATGCCAGGTTGGCTGTGCATGTCAGCGGAGTGGGATAGGTGCCCGCTTGCATGGAAGATCTGCAATCGGCAACCTCAGTAAATAACCAGCACATGGCAATTGGCATATAATGACCGGCACATGGCAACCGGCAGCTGGTGACCAGCACATAGACCACCACTGATCGTCCACATTAGGATGGCTGAAAAGCTTATGGTCAAACGAGTTGGTGAGAATGATAGGCATAATTGGTTGGAGATGGGTGTGGTATCCATCACATTCACGGCATACACAGCACCAGATGGCCAGCTTGTCATCGACAGGTTAGTCATGCATTCCATCAGCATATATGATCTCAATGGAGGAGGATTGTATAGTCATGATAATATGGGGGATCACATGTCACTCCTCACAAGGCCATTCATTCAGACATATGAGAATGATGTCGAAAACATGAAACGTAATCTATTGGCCTACATGAAGACCTTACGTGCATTGGCCAACCCAAATGTGCCGACATTCCCAACTCTGGCAATGAAAAAGGCCGAACAAGTCTCTGTGAAGATGACACCAAATGGGTCACCAATCTTACCAGACCTCTCTGCTATCCAATCATATAACAAGCAAGCGTTGGAAGACATATTGGCGCTTTACTTGGGACACCACTACAGTAGGTGCTGGATGGTCGTAATATGGTGACAGACCCTTACTTAAGCAATAGAACGGGCAACTAATGGACGGACATCACATGCCCCATTCAAGCAGTTGGGTAAAGATACATTATCAATGATTAGCAGGGAATACTTGCCTCCTCGTTGCATGATTCAAAATCCACGAAATATGCAGAAGCAGAAGATCATGGAATTTTTTAGCTTTGTTTCAGAACGTCAGGCAAAGCACAGCGCCGATGGAGCTTTCAGGTTTAGCAAAATACTAGAAGGTGGCGAGCTGGTGCCGGCCCTCATCAGCACTGAGAATGAGACTGGCAATGAAATGGGTGCTGGGTCAAGGCGAAAAAAGGGAAAAAGGCCACAGATGCCAAAGATGCCAAAGAACACGAACCGGGCACAGGAAACCAATGCAGCACTTCAGACACTTTTGCACACAGACCTCCTATCGTTTGACATGGATGATCACCAACCTGGGCCATTGGCCAATGATAACAGGCTGACCATCGTGGACCAGGCAACTGTAAATCGCATATCAGCTGCAGGCGGAGTGCCAATCCCATCGCTGGTGAATGGACCACAGGACAGACTCCCACAATATGCCATCCCGGCGTCCATGCTGGCTCTAGCACGGTGTCCGGCAGATCAAACCATTGTCCCACCAGGACAACCAGCGGGTGGCCCAGCAGCACAACAATCGACTGTCCCACCGGCACATCAATCCACTGACAGACCGGCATATCGTTCCACTGGCCAACCGGCAGAGCACATCACTGACCGAGCGGCACATGGTTGTCGTGTCCGACCGGCAGATCAATTCAATGTCCCACTGGCACATCATTCCACTGTCCAACCAGCACATGAAATGACTGTCTACTGTCCTATCGGCACATCATTATACTGTACAACCGGCACAGGAAATGACAGTTCCACTGGCACATCATTCCACTGTCCCACCGGCACATCATTCCACTGTCCCATCAACGGCTTGGCAGTCATCGCCTCCAATTGACCCTCAACTGTTACAATCAGAGGTTTCATCAGCCTTACTGCCACCAGGGCCAATGCCATCGGCTAGACCACACCCAGGGCCAGTTCGCTGCAGACGGCAGACAGATGATGAACTAGCTGCTGAGGAAGCTCTAAATCTGAGTGACATCGGCACAAGAACCAGAAAGAAACGAGTCCCTCATTAATAAATATTGAGTATATACAAATTAAGTTTATTTATACACAATACTTTATTTGGTTGGTGTGGCAAGTCGGGGTGAGTGACGGACATCAATGACGGGGAGCAGAATTTCAGGAGCCAGCCTGGGGGAATGACGAAGTTCACCGGCTGGAACAGGCGTTCTAGAATGAGAGCGTGAATGGCGGGATGCCGGCAGTGTTATTGGGTTGTCGACCTCCATTGGTGAAGAAGGCCGGTGTTCGGCATTGGTACAATACTGTGCCGGTGCGGCTTCTTGAGATCCTTGAGGCGTTGGCGGAATAAGTCCAAGCATAGGAATGGGGGTGGGCGGGAGTGCTGCTGGTGATGATGGTCGTGGTGGAGTTGGCTGGGCTGGGAGGGGCGGGATAATTGGAGTAACCGGTGCCGGATGTGTCGGCTCTTCTCTAAGAACGGCAGGTGGCATCTGAGACTCGGTTGCCGGTTGCGCCTGGGGCAAAGTGTTGTCGGCTGCGAGCGGGCCCAGCACTGGCGAATATTCTCGTCTTCTCACGTGGGACACTTGGAAGTATGGGAGATCGGTGGGCAGGCAAATCTCATCAAAGGTGCCAGGTGCCACTCCCAGGTAGTCGCAAAGCTCGCTGTAGGCTGTGTCGAGATTGCTGTTTTCTTCTGTCAGCTGTTTGATTCGCAATTGCGCCAAGTCCAGTTGGTCCTGGATGAGGGCCATGGCCATCCTGAGCTGGCCCAGGTTGTGGGCGAGCTGCCTGTTCTCCACAACAGCACTCTCTGCAACCGCAGCGCTCACCTCAACGTCTTCTCTAAGGGCAGGAAACCGTGACTCTAGCCTACTGTGTGTGTGTTCTTCATGGGAAATATGTTTAGAAGATATGAACCCAGCCAGGTAGTGAGATATTTACCTCGCCATTTGCCTTTCGCTTGCCGGCTGAACCGGCCTGTTGCTTCAGTGGCCAGTGCCAGCTGCGTCTGAGCCATCGCCGAAGAGCCAACTGTTGGCTGGGCTGCCGGTGCCAATGCCAATGCCAGTGCTGATCCAGCTGCCGGTCCCCCAACTTGTGCTTTTCTTGCCGTTCATTTGCATGCTGGTGGTCGTTGGTCTTCATCACCGTTATATTCACTCCCGCTTTCACTTTGGCGGTTGATCCGCCTTTTGCTCTTTGCCCATACCCGTTTGACCCCCTCACCATTCCTCTCACACTTTGACTTGTTTTTTCCGCAGCGCCAGCACGCCGGTGAACCACCAGCTTGAACCCAGCATTCGTAATTCAGACAAGCGCAGCGGTCACACGGCACGTCATGCAGAGTGTCCCCACACTGAGGCTCTCGTTGGCGTTGTTTTTTCCCTTCATCTGTCTGTTCGACATGGTCAGTATTGTGCGCCCATTGGTCTGTCTCGCAGTTGTCTTCGTCTCGTTGACAATGCCACTTCTGGGGTCGCTTACTTGCCTCCGGCTTGGTGCCAACTGGCGCTACTGGTGGTGCCGATTCAAGTGCCACTTGCATTGTAGCCGGCTGGGGATGTACACCCTGACTATGCATGGTGCCGGCTGGTTGTGGCAGTGCGGATTCTATTCCTGCAGGTGCCATGGCTGGTTTACAACGCGGCAGGTTTGCCGGTCTACCCATTGTCAAGGTGGCAGATGCCGCTTGTGCCGGTATGGCCTGTGGTTCCATTGGTCCTTGGCCGGCCCCAGTTGCCATTGCGTCTACTTCTGAATTTGCCGCTTGAGGTGCCGGTGCCAATGTTTCCGAAGGTTGTGTTCCACCCCATTTGGCCAATGTTCGTCGCTGTTCTGTGAGGAATGCGTCATTGGCCGTGGATCCCGCCTTCTTCCAATGCAGTAGGAACTGCCAAAGAAAACTCTTCATGGCAAATACCTTGGCCACTTCCACTGATGCCTCCTTTTTTGCCTGAAACATGTCCTTCTAACCTTATGCTCAGGTACAGAACAATTTGGTTGTTTAGCCAACTTACCACCTGTGGTTTGAGCGTGGCCATCACCTCATTTATATTACCGCTTTGAACTGCGGCCCAGATGGATTGCTCCAGGAAACTGATGGTCGCGCATAAGCTGGCGGTAGATGGATGCATTGTGCGTTGGTCGGCAAGTATCAGTAAGTATAGATTGGCAGATGGAGAATTGAAAGCTGCAAGCTTTGTTGATGGTGCCACATAAAATTTCAACCATCACGTGATATACACATTACATCGTCTTATCTGTTGATGGTGATCAGTACCCACAATCTACCCAAAACTCATTCTTCAATGGATCTGAATCAACCCAGCAGATCGTTCTCAATGCCCATTCCAGATGGCTATGTCACTATTGCTGGCCCTGATGGCCAGCAGTATGTAGTCCCTCGGTTTTTGGTTCCCTCAACACACAAGGCATTCTGTTCTTATCAACAGCGCATTGATTTGAATGCTAATGGTGTGTCAGGAGGGGTAAGTCATTTTCTATTTAATGTTTGTGTGATTGTGCATGGCCATCGCTGTCTATTGCATGTCCGTCCCTTGCCGGTCTGGCAACCGGCACCGGGTCAAACCATATGTGGCCAGTTGGATATACTTGCCGGTCCGGCCAAGCCCCTACAATGTGTGGCCTGTTTGGCTCACCTGCCGGTCCGGCAATTTCTATACATTGTGTGGCCTGTTCGGCTGCTCCCCATCACTTGCCCGTTCGGCAATCGTCACCAGTCATCCAATCTGTGGCCGGTGTAGCCGTGTGGCCAGCCACCCAGGCATACACGATCACGTGACCTTGGGTTCATGTTTGCGTAGCATAGACACAACCTGTACGCTTCCTAGCTAGACCGCTATACAGCATTTGCCCCTGCGCTTTGGGCTTCTCCGCGTGCTTCCCAGCCTGTCCTGTGAGACTGCACGTCTCCACCGGTCGGACTGCTCTCCCTCACTTGCCGGTCCGGCACCCGGCACCCGTTCATTCAATCTATGGCCAGTTTGCCTGCCGGCTGTCATTCAGCATGGGCTGGTTCTTGCATGCATTTTTCTTTCTATTTACTCACTGGTAATATGACAGTCATGGAACACGTTAGACCTGAGCTATCTGCCGATTAGTGCCGAGAACATTGAGTTTCCTCCCAACCCCGTAAGATTTATCATCTGCGTGGTTACTGCATTTCCTTATTATGGTTAGCATTTAACTGAAAGGGAACGCCTCGGGCTTCCTGCTGATATCAAAGCTTTGCAGGATGCCCTTGGTATTTCTTACAAAGATGCCTGTCATCGTTTGTACATGGCCGAGGTTGAAAAAGTTAAGATGGAAGGCAACACACATGCCGCTTTTGTTTCTTTGAAAGCCCGTATTACAAAGGCTCTCAATTGGGTGGAACAGAGTGAGAGGGATATGCATGAATGATGGGTCAAGTGTTATAAACCCAATTTATTATATATAATTTGGTGAAGTGTCTCCACAATGCCTGGGCCAATGTATCAGCATGGCCAATATGTCCCATCAATGAATTCCAGGTGAAGGCAGGCACCGGCACCTTCGGTACTTTGACAGGCATCAGCACCTCTACACACCCTGGCACATGCATGGTCAGTGCTGGCTGACAACTTTGACATGGCCAAGGCACCAGAGGTGTCTAGGAGACAGTCTGCACTAGTATATCACCGGCACACTCAGCCAATCAATCGGCACCAACACCTTCGGCACCTTAATTGGGCCCATTCAGTATTTATGTCATCATTGTTCACTTAATGCTTGGCACACCATCAGGCCAATCAGAATTCAGCATGGTCAATACCAACTAAGCATGCAGCATGGCCGTTGTACGGTCAGCACAGAGCACGGCCAATGTATAGTCGGCAAAGTCGGCAACGCCATTAGATGCCTATCCTGGCGAATTCGCTGCCACCGTATGATACGCTACACTGTAGTCCTTCCTTATTAAGGAGTCATTCTCTGGCATTCAGCGAACCCATATCATACGCTACACTGTAGCCGTTCGCTGGACCGTATCATACGGTACATTGTAACTGCCCTACCTGCTTGGCAGTCTGTGCAGTGTAGAGGCCATTCCTCGTCTCTGATCTTCTCACTCTTTCAATTTCTGAACCAGCAGCCAACAACAATGCCTGAACCTACACCCTGACATCGGGACCTAGTGATTCTGTATCAATAGACATGCTAGCCCACTTGAGGATTGAGGCAAGTGTTTGGTCACCATTGTCCTCCTGTGGTTGGAGGTCCTCTGAGGTCCAATCAAATGTCTCAATCACATAGTCCATATCTACACTAGCATGTGTCAACAAATAAACCAGACCAAGGCCCTGCCAGCTGGTAATACGCTGCAACAGCTTTGGCCAACACACAGTAAGAAGATAGGCGAAGAAGAAGTGAGAGTACTTCAACTGGAGGCTAGGCTGCATGGAACGATAGTCATTAAGATAGGAGAACACAGTCTCTGCATGGACTTCTAAAGGTCTCAGCCCACTAGATTAGACAAAACATGGATGAGAAGTTGAGATACAAGCTGAAAGAAACCTCGCAGGATCATGCAATGATAGGGCTCCTTCTCCAAAGGCTGGCACCTGTATGAACAGACCTAATTCTATGAAATTTTGGATCTCCATTTTGGGATTTTATGTGATAATCAGGATTGCAGATCATGGTAACCTTCAACAGAAACATGGTTTGCCCAATCGCAGTGTTGTCATCACCTTCAGCCCCAAGGTCAAGGTCTGTGTTTGCAGTCTTTTCTTCCACCACAAGCACCCTGGTTGAAGTATAGCAGGTGGCAATTATCTCATGATCTTGAACAAGAATTGTGCATATAGTGTTGAGTGGACCAAAGTCTTCATCAGACCAGAGTGTGTGGTTGATGTCAGTCTGGGCAGCAGCTGATTTGGCATACCCAGGGATTGATGGATCTCCATCCTGGTCATTCATCATTAGAACGAGGTGGAGCCATGCAGTGAGTCTAGTAAATTCATCAGGGTATTCCAACTCGTTCTGGAATTAGGTTCAGAGACTCGGACTTGGATCAGTACACATATCTTACTTGCAAAGTGGTCTCAGCCACTAAGGTATTGAGCAGAGGAGTTTCAGAGGTGGAATTCAACATGTTATAGGTTGCGCACAGTTAACTTGAAAGATAGTGTAGTAGTACTGGACTTCAGACTCGGACCCGGACTGCTGTGGACCTTGTGGACAGATTTGATCAATGATTAGCACTCCAATCGTGACACACAATCATGATATCTATAGGTAAGATGTTATCTAGCTGGCCTCTGCTCATGCCAAATGCGAGCAGGGGAGGTCTTATAGTTTTATTTAGTTCATTAATTTTTTACAATAAATAAATCCATCTTTAACCTGAGGGTGGTTGCTGGCGAGGATACTTGATAAGTCCCAAGTATTCAGAAGTTAAAAAGATGGGGTTAGGGCTAACCGTGGTTAGCCCTAACCAGTTTGATGTTCATCATGCCATCAATTGCCACCAACTTCAAGTTCTCGAACCACTGTGACTGAACTGGCACATCTCTTTGCTACACTGCTATCTCTGCTTCACCATTCTCTCTGCTTTCTCCAGGAAACTTGAACATTCCATCGGGTCTGACTGTTTGTCACCTGTGCTCAATTGAGTCTGACTTGTTGTCACTCAACATCAAGGACTTGTGGACAATTATCTCCAGACTTTGTGTCAGTGGCCAATTGAAGCAGCCAGACCTGCCAAAACCTTGAGCAAGGACCCCTCAGACTAGCCATGCAACACAGTAAAGTTGGTTATTGTCACTGGAAGTATGTCCTCACAAATAGCAGGAACTCATATCATGACCCAAGGAACTGTCCATGCATCCTAGGTGACACAGCTTCAGAATCATGCATTTTTATGGGATAGACCCAGATAGCCTGTCTGTTGTCACTATAACTATGACTCTATCTTTCTTTATTCAGCAAATGACTCAAGTTTATTCATTTTCCATCTGTTTAAATTGGTTGCAAACTGTTGGGATTATGTATACAAGAGTATACAGGCAAGCCAAGGCAGTTAACATGCCTAGGGAATATTGCCAGAATATGCTAAGTCATATTAACACATGTTTAACAGAGGTTAACACATGCAGAGACATATAGGGGAACCCACAGTTAACACATGCTACAGGATTAATCATCCTGCAGCATGTCTATCATGGGATAGGCAAGATATAGCCATGTCTATGATAGCCTATCCAAGACAGAGCTAAGGATAGAGTGTCTATGACACACCCTGCAGGAAGTCTAGGACTTACCAAGCCATGATATCATATGTCACTATTATTGACACTGTTATAGGGGATATGACATAGTTATTCCATTATTAACTGGTACAGGGGTCTATTACAGAATACCTCCTTTATATATTAAAGGAGTGCATTACACTATACCTCCTAACTGTGTAGTATAAATATTGCACATCTTGTAGGAGATGATAATAACATTCCTCCCTGTTGCAGACTCCCTCACTCACAAGCCTTTGAGATTAACTTCATCCCTTAACCTTGTCCTTTAACTCTTCCTGTCACTGTTCACCACTCCATTCCCAACACAAACCTTGCTTATTCGCAATGGAAATACCATCAGCCTGGTACCAAGCCTGTGTCTGCGGACACATGTTCTCTATGCCACAAGCATATACCTGTCACTCACGTAGTTGTCAGAAGACCAGAAAACGACTGTCTGGTGCTTTGGACAAAGCCAAGGAGCTTTGGCAAGTCACAAAACATAGAAAGTGCAAGGAAATGGTCCATACTACTCAAGGTCCTTTGTCTGGAAATGAGGTTTCCCAACCAGGCTTTTCAGATGATGTTCCCGTTCCTGCTGTCAGTCAAGAGGTGAAGCTTTAAATACCCTCAGTGCTCCCCAAACTACTAATCATACTTTGTACTAGGAACCCAAGATCTTGTCCATGAACAACAATGACTTGAATCAATCTATTGCTGAGTGCAGGGGCCGCCAGGACCATCGCCAGCTGCCTAAGCATTATCATGATATGATACCTGATCCCCCAGCAGCCCTTCCTCCACTACCCCCACACCTCACATCGGAATGTTCTCAACCTAGGTCTGCCACATCCCTGGCCATTGTGCCAGCATCCTCCCCATCCCCAGAACCCTCTTCGGTGCTTTCTCGAGTCAGAAGGCTGTTGAGATCTCCACACAACATCTTTTGCCTGTTTTGACAGTACCATGTGATGCGCTTCCCAGACCACAATCCTGACGAGAACATTACAATGAGTGACTTGATGGATGCCTCCCCCCATATGCCTTCCAATCCTCGAATTAACTCATCTTATCAATCTCCTGATGCTTCTGACCCTCCATCTGACTCTTACTATCTGTATCTGAACCAATCATCATTTTTGCTGGGAGAATGGTATTGGAATGATGGAGTTAAAAAGTCACAGTCGAGTTTCCAGAACCTAATACAAATAATCAGACACCCAAGTTTTTGGCCAGAGGATGTTGCTGGACAAAATTGGCATTGTATCAATACACATCCAAGTGGAGATCAGGGGAGCAGCTGAAACGAGGAAGGTGACTGGGAGGACAAAGATCATGGGAGTTGGATCAAAGCACCAATCAAGATCAATGTTCCCTTCCACAAAACAATGCTGCACCCTGGGCCAAAGGAGTTTAATGCAGGCATCCTTCATCACCAGAAGTTGGTTCAGTGATTAAAGAGAAAATTGTTCAACTGTTAAGGCGAGAGCCTCAACTACTCAGTACAAGTATCGAGTTCGTTAACAACGAGGCTTTCGTTGCTAAGTTAAATCACGCTAAGTCAGAGGCTTTCTGGCTTAGGTCGAGTCGCGCGTTCGAGAGCAGTATAAGGCTGTTAATTGCCTAAGGTCAAGCTGAGGAGCCTTGACCTCTGTCTACTACAGTTTATATAGCTAATTACCTGGCTACGTGTCGAATACGTGTCTACACATATTGTAAGAGTCAGTAAACTATCTATGGGTGCAAAGCTGTAGAGTGCGATGTAAACGGACAGCTATCTACTCGGTGTCTAATGTAAAAGGGAATATGGGCGCTGCCCGACGAGTCAGAGATAAGGAAACGAGTCATGGTAAGCACTGCCGCGATGGAGAAGGAAATGGACATGAAAGGAAATTGTAACACTGCCCCCCCCCTATCCTCGAAGTTTCCAACTTTGTTTCATTCTAACCCCTTCTCCACTCGTTCTGCAGATTTGTTGAGTGGTCGATAGACCCATAACTCTTGGTCGATTGGCAAGAAGGTAGGTGGCGTTGGCGGCGGTACATGCGGTACAGGTGGGATGTAAGCGGGCGTGGGGACGGCGATGGGGGTCGAGTCGAGTAGGGCATTCGAGGGGGTCGGAGAGATGTGGGAGAGGATTTCACCGAGTTCGTATAAGTTGTGTCGGCGTTCAGTTTCGCAAATAGAGAGATAGGAGAGCGACAATAAGATCATCCAGCAGCTGAAGAAGAAGAGCCCGAGGGCGAGGGCGATTATTTGCATGTATGTCATGGTTGGAGTGGGGATTTCTGGTGGTGCTGGGGAACGTCAATGAACATCTGTCCTTTAATAGGGGTGGAACGACCCTGGTCCAGGTTCACCGGTCGAATTCGCCCAAGCGCTGTCATCAAAATTGGAGAAGTATTCGGCCGCTGTATATGCCGTTTCTTCTTCGCTCCCACTTCGCTTCTGATCAGGGGTGACCGATCGCTTCTTGTTCCGGGGACAGTCTTTGGGGTAGTGCCCTGGCGCTCGTTTCTTGCAGATGTCGCAGGTGAAGAGGTGACAGTAGGACGCAAAATGTCCCAGGCCTTTGCATCTGAAACAGGCTTCGTTTTTCATGTGGGGCGGAACTGCGGAGGGTGGTTGATTAGCGGTCAGGGTCATGCTTCGGACGTAAAAAGGGGTTGGGGGTTGCTCTTTTCGTTTCGGGGGAGAAGGCTGCCAGGCATTGGCGGATGCGGCTCGTGCGGATTTTCGAAGGTGGTAGGAGGAGGAGGAGGTCGCGGATCCAGATGGGGGCGTTTGCAATGCGTGTGTTTCTGCTCGGGTTTGTGTCGGGGCAGTGGAGGTGTTGGGCTTTGCGTACTTTAATTCGTAATTACTAACTACAGAGGCCATTCCTTTTTCTAACATTTGGGACATCATACTGTGGGCGAGTCGTTCTAAATTTGAGATGGTATCGAGGGTGAGATCGTATTGTCGGAGGGTTTCTTCGAGGGGTCGGTCATGGACCTCGCGGAGGATTTCGGCGCGATGTCCGGGGTCTTGGAGGTAGTTGTTTGTGTATTCAGCGAGAGGGGGGAGAATGTTCAGGGTTTTGAGGGCGTGAGAAGAGGGGAGGTCAGACATGTTCGTTTGATGGTGATGGTTGCGGATGAGTTCGCTGGGTCGGTTTAGAGATGTTTCTTCTCCTTATATGCAGCAAGGAGGTCCGCAGCGTTTCTTAAATCGTAGGCTCCCATGTGTTTTCAGACGTGGGGTAGCCTAGCCACTTCACCAGGAATACGTGTCCTTTGCCTCGTTTTTTGTGGGCGATGATTGACTCCACTTCGTGTTCTTCCTGTCCGTCAATCAGGTCAGGGGGTGGCCTTAGGTAATTGGGGCCGTGGGCGGCGGTTTCGCGATAAGGTGTGAGGAGGGCGGCGTGGAATACAGGGTGGATCTTCCATTGATGGGGGAGTTTCAGCTCGTAGGAGAGTGGCGACAGAACCTGCTTGATGGGGAAGGGTCCCTCTCGTTTCGGAGAGAGTTTCCTTGTCACATCTGTCAGTTTTAGGTTTTTCGAGTTAAGCCACACCTTCTGTCCTTTTTCGAATGGGGTAAATTTCCTTGTGATTCGTTCCGCCATGATTTGTCGAGCTAGCTCGTGCGCTGCAAGTGCTTCGTTTCATGCTTTTAATAACTGAATTAGGCGTTGCTCTGCTGCGGGTACGTCGCTTTTCTGATAGGCCGTGGGTATCGCTTGGGGTTCGTATCCCATCATGAGGTAAAACGGGGAATGTTTCACCGTTGAATGCGTGCATTGGTTGTGGGCGAATTCCGCAGTGGGAAGGAGTCTTCTCCATGTTTCAGGGTTGTTCGTGCAGAACATCCGAAGGTAGACCTCGATTTCCTGATTCACACGTTCCGTTTCTCCATCTGTTTGAGGGTGGAAGGCGGTGCTCATCGCGAGTTTGATTCCGAGGAGTTTTCCGAGTTCTTGGTAAAGTTTCGACGTGAATCTGGGGTCTCTGTCGGAGATTATCTTGTCTGGTAGTCCGAACCGGGTGTAGACGTTTTTTAGATATGCGTCCGCAGCTCCTAATGCATCAATCGTTTTGTTGCAGGGGATTAAAATTACCCCCTTAGTAAGTCCATGGTCTACCACGACCATTAATGAATCGAACCCGTCGGACAGGGGTAGGTCGGTGATGAAATCAGTTGTCACGAGCGCGAATGGGCGCGTTGTATTGCTTTTAATTGGCGTGAGCGGTGGTGTCGTCGGATGTGTAACGACCTTCATTTGTTGGCATTTTGCGCAGCCTTCTACCCAGTTCTTGATTAATACCGTCATTCCTGGCCACCAGTAGTCTCTGCGGATGAGTTCGATCGTCTGGAATTGTCCAGGGTGTCCGGATGGTAGCGAGTTGTGGTATAATTCGATTATTTTCTTTCTGAGTTCGGTGTCGGGTGGTACGTAACACCTGTTCTTAAAAAAGATTAGACTGTCTTTTACTTCCCAGTCTGTCAGATCGGATTTGATCGGCGGGGTTCCGTTAGTTTTGAGCGCCTTGATTGCCTCTGCAACTAGTTCGTCTTTCATCGTCGCTTGAACCAGAGCTGTCTGCATGTCTGTGTCGATGACGTTTACGAAGATTTCTGGAGGGAGAAGTGTGATGTTCTCGTTGTCGTTTTCTGTTCCTTGATTCCAGTCTTCTCTTCTTGATAGCGCGTCGGATTGTATCATTTGCAATCCTGGCACATGTAAAAGATTTAGCTCGAATTCGGATAAGAATAAGCTCCATCGAGCTTGTCTCCTGTTTAGTTTTTGGGCGGTGCGGAAGTATGTCAAGTTCTTGTGGTCGGATAGGATTGTTACTGGGTGCGCGCTTCCTTGGAGATAATGGCGCCAGGTTTCCAGGGCGCGTATGATGCCCAGGAGTTCCCGATCGTAGATTTCATAATTCCGTTGCGTTGCGTCGAGCGAGTGTGAAATATATCCGCAGGGGTGCCATTGTCCGTCAGTGCCTTGTTGTCTGAGTACCGCACCGGTGGCGAATTTCAAAGCGTCTGATTCGATGGTGAAGGGTCTTGCCGGATCGGGCATTGACAGGATTGGTGCCTGTGCAAATCTAGCTTTTAGCGCATCAAACGACGTTTGACATGCTTCTGTCCATTCGAATTTAGCATCTTTTCGGGTTAGATCATTTAACGGTTTCGCTAGTTCGGCAAACCTCCCGATAAATCTTCAATAGAAGTTTCCAAATCCTAAAAATGATCGTACTCCTTTGACATTTGTTGGTTCCGGCCAATCTTTGATTCCTGCTAATTTTGTGGGGTCCATCAGAATTTGATCCGGTTTGACGATTAGCCCGAGGAATTCGACTTCTTGGACGTCGAACTTGCATTTTTCTGGTTTGAGGTAAAGATCGTTCTCAAGTAGTCGTTGTAAGATTCGTTGTGTCCGTTGTTGGTGTTCTTGTTTGTCTTTTGAAAAGATGAGGATGTCATCCATGTAAATGACAACCCATCCTTCGTCGATCATGTCTTTGAAGATATCATTCATCATACCTTGGAACGTAGCAGGGGAGTTGCATAATCCAAAGAACATTACCGTCGGTTCGAACAGTCCTTTATTCGTTTTAAAGGCTGCTTTCCATTGATCACCTTCTTTGATTCGGACGTTGTGGTAACCCCATCGTATGTCGAGTTTCGTAAACCATTGCGCTCCCTTCAGTTTGTCAAGGAGGTCGCTAACCAATGGGAGTGGGTAAGTGTTTTTGATCGTTCCGTGGTTGAGATATCGGTAGTCTTGGCAGGGTCGAAGTGCTTCAGAGTCTTTCTTTGCGACGAAGAAGAAAGGCGACGCCATAGGTGATTTTGACGGTCGGATGTATCCTTTCTTCAAGTTTTCTTCGAGAAAGTCATCCATTTTCGATTGTTCTGCTGGTGTCAGTGGGTAGACTTTACAATCTTTTGGTAGGAAATCATCTTTTAGATCGATTGCATGATCCCAGGGTTTCGATTCAGGGAACCGTTCCGATGCTGCTTTTTCGAATACCTTTCGATATTCTTGGTACTGTGCTGGAAGGATATCATCGAGTGTCTTTGTCTTTTCTGGGTTGTCCATTTGATTGTCGTGAGCGAGTTTCTGCGAAATAGAGGTTTTAGCTCTGATCCAGATCCCTTGTCCAAGGCAAAACCGTGGCGAAGTTCTTGATGACATTATCCTCGATATTCTTTTCGTGTTGTTCGAGTATGAATATTTTGGCGCGTCGTATTCCAAGGTGAGGGGTGGTTTGGTGGTGGTAGGGTCAAATATTCCGATGACGGGTTCTCCTTTGATATAAGCAATGACGAGGTCGTTTGTTGGTTCAGTTTCGACTTTGTCTGACGTTAATGGGATGTTGTCCGGGGTTCCGCTGCTGTTGTCTTCGATCGGGTGTTCTTCTTTGATAGGGGTGATTTTCCTGATCTGTTCCTCTGTGCTTTGTTTGAATGCCGTGTCTTTGATCATTTCCCTAGATTTAGCAACGATTCTCCGAATTCGGGCGAATCGTTCTTCTTTGTCAGGGAAGGTGATTGTACCTTTTTTCCAGTTGATATCGGGGTTTTCCTTTCTAAACCAAGGTAATCCCAGGATCACTGACTCTTTTCCCAAGCCAGTTACCAGGTATTGTTCGTCCGTTTGTCTTTCTCCAACGGTGAGTCGGGCCGTTGTAGAATGAGTTGTTCCTTGTTTGTTCAGTGTCCCGTCGGCGTTCCATGTCTTGATTGGTTTAGCCAGGGGGGTCATTCGAAATCCGCGGTCGTGTGCGAAATCTTGATCGATAAAAGTTCCGGCGGCCCCTGAGTCAAGGAGCGCCTCTGTTTCGACGATTTTGGTTCCTGTTTCTAGCTTAATGGGTACTCTCATGGAGCGTTGTCTCATATCAGCTACTAATACAGATGAAACCGTTAACTCAGCGGGGTCTGACATCGTTCCAGTCCGCTTCTTTAAAAACCCTTCTCTTCAAGGATTGCGAGAGCCTTCTCTCGTTCTTCTTCGTCTAACTCTCCCATCATGGTGCGGAGGTTGTTGTATAACCCTTGCCCTGTCTTCTTCTGCCAAGGCTTGGGGGAGGGAGATGTTGCGATCGTGACATCTTTCTTGTGATCTCCGGAGCGGTGTCCGGGTTTGTGACAGATGAAGCATAGCCCCTTTCGCATATGCTCCATTCGTTCGGCGGTGGTTAGTCGGTTAATATCAGTGGCTTCTCTTTTGATCGAAGGGGTAGATCTGGGTTCGTAGATCGTGCGCATTTTTCCTGCGATGGCGCGCGCTCTCTTCCATTGGCCGTCGTACTTTGCGGCTGCTTCCATCATGTTGTCGAGGGTGGTGGGGACTTTCTCCATGTTGTAGATCTTCTCTGTTAACTTGGGGTGTAATCCGTCAATGAAATATTCAATAAGGGAGACGTCTTCGTTGATCTTGGCCCTTCCTTTCAAGATTCTGAACTGGGCAATGTAGTCTTCGACGTCTCCGGTCTGTTTGAGTGCCTTCATCTTCTGTCATGCGTCTCCTGCATCATCGATTGGCGAGAACGCGGTTTTGAATGCTTCTTTAAATTCTGCCCACGTCCCTAAGGCTGTCTCTCCTGCTTTCGACTCTGCCCATCCTGCTGCCGTGCCCCCGTTCATAAACGAGAGCATGAAGATGATCTTCTTATCGTCAGTGTCGTAGATATCTTCATTTGCTCGGAGGTAGAGTGAGACCTGAGAGAGGAACGTGCTTGCTTTTGTTCTTTCTCCGTGGAAGTCGGTGGGCGCGCGGATCTTGATCTCTTTAGACGTCATGTCGTAAGCGTCGGTGTCGGTGGTGTCAAGGAATTGATTTGTGGGTTCTGGTTCGGTTTCTTCGTCTGGGTTGGTTGGTTCGAATTCTTCGTCAGGGATGTATCGAGGTGGTTCAGTGTTTGTTCTCTGGCTGTACCAGCGTTCAGAGGGTTCAGAGTAACGTACTAGTCGACCTTTGTGTCTGTACCAAAGGGTGTCGGGTTCAGGGGTGGCGCCTTGCGGCGGTCGATCGGGGGAGTGTCGGGTAGGTCGTCTGGAGAGAGGGGAGTCTGCTCTTGAGTAAGAGGACGTCGTGGATCAGCTTGACCTTTTGTTAAGGCGAGAGCCTCAACTACTCAGTACAAGTATCGAGTTCATTAACAACGAGGCTTTCGTTGCTAAGTTAAATCATGCTAAGTCAGAGGCTTTCTGGCTTAGGTCGAGTCGCGCGTTCGAGAGCAGTATAAGGCTGTTAATTGCCTAAGGTCAAGCTGAGGAGCCTTGACCTCTGTCTACTACAGTTTATATAGCTAATTACCTGGCTACGTGTCGAATACGTGTCTACACGTATTGTAAGAGTCAGTAAACTATCTATGGGTGCAAAGCTGTAGAGTGCGATGTAAACGGACAGCTATCTACTCGGTGTCTAATGTAAAAGGGAATATGGGCGCTGCCCGACGAGTCAGAGATAAGGAAACGAGTCATGGTAAGCACTGCCGCGACGGAGAAGGAAATGGACATGAAAGGAAATTGTAACATCAACCTTCTAGCCATCCTCACCTTCATTTTGAACCGTATGAACTATTTTGGCAACCATCAGAGGACTCTGAGCCTGTCAGATTCTATGGGGAACTCTACACATCAGGAGCATTCATCGAGGCTCACCACAAACTTCAAGATTCACTGGGAGAACCAGGATGCAACCTTCAGAGGGTTGTAGTGGGTCTCATGTTTGCCTCAGATGGGACTCAGCTCATGGCTTTCAGTAATATGAAATGATGGCCTGTCTATCTTGGGATAGGGAATGAGTCAAAGGATAGAAGGTCTAAACCCCCTTGTGAGGTGTTCGAACACATTGCTTACTTGGAGATGGTATGTTGAGTGGCTTCATTGGCTTTATGATGGGTAGCTGAGTCTTCGTTTCAATAATAGCTCCCAGATAGTTTCAAATCCTTCACAATGGACCACATTGGGGGGAAGGGACCCAACAGCGCATTTATGGCCCACTGCCATCATGAACTATATCATGCTCAGTGGTCTGTTATCCTCAATGACGAATTCCTCGAAGCATATGAGCGCAGCATGGCGATTGAGTGTTGTGATGGCATCTGACGTCGTTTCTACCCTTGTATATTTACATATTCTGCTGACTACCAAGAGAAGTAAGTTCAGATTGAATGGACACTAGCATTTAGCACAAGTTAACCTTCTCCCAGAATTCTCATTTGCAGCATTCAGAATCTCAGTCATTGCCCATGTCCCTGTTGCCTTATACCATTAGATTGTGTAACCAACATGGGGATGTGACAAGACATGACACAGAGAAAGACTTTGGCACAGATTGATGATGTGAAATGGTGTAATCGGGTTGAGACTGGGTGCCAGATCATCTATGAGAAGAACTACAGAATTAGTAGCAAAGCAGTGGAGAACCTCCTGCAGGATGATTCACTTGTTCCAACCACTGTATGTGTCTCAGCTTAGTCATGTTGGAACATACAATTGTGAGATAGTCATAAAAACAACAAGTGGCAATTCATTGCAACATATTGAGCAGGAGCAATATACATGTACATAAGCACACCATAGAAGGTGGAATGATAATAATATGTACAGGGACCAAACTGATTTATCAAAAGCCCATGGACAATTTCAATGACACCATCTACAAAAAAAAAAACAAGTTGTATAATTTATGCAAAAATAAACAATAATAAGTCACAAATGCTGACTTCACCACACATTCTTTTGCAGTGCAATCAATCATTTGATCAGGTAGTAAAAATATTCATGTGGTTGCACATGCAATTCACAATAGTAGATGGTCAATGCTGAGCATTCAGCATGATGAACCAATAGCATCAAATTAAAGGTGCTCCAATAGTATTGCTAGGTAACACAAGGCACAATCAGTGGCTGCATCACACTTTATGAAAATTCACATACAAAGTATCTATTTTCCATTGATGTTGAGCATTTGGGACAAAAAGCAAGTTCAACTGCCAGCATTAAACTGTTCAAATAAAATGGCTAAACAAAAAACAATGGGCAATCAGTAGATACATCACAACATGAAAGTCTACATACAGGGTATGCATTTTCCCTCAATGCTGAGAATTCAGCATAACAAACTTCCAGGGGTGTTGACCTGGAGGTGTTCAAATTGTACTCCTAAATAATGCACCAGGAATCAGTAGTTGCATTGCAACATGAACATACACTTTTTTTAGAGCCCATTACAAGTTTAAAAATCACCCAAAGTCTAGAGAAGCCACAAAAAGTCTAAAGTCTAAAGTCTAAAGTCTAAAGCTAAACAGAAATGGCACCAGGAAATGGTAACAGTCACAAAGGCTCAAAGTTGAAAAAGAAAGTACCCAAAGCTATGAGCATTGCAAGAAATGCATCCCCACCCAACAAATCACCGACTATTGCCGATTTTGACCTCATGGATCCGTTCCGTGCGTCGGCTGAGAAGCTTGCAAGCTCATGTAACCATGTAGCCACATTGTGCATGCTATGGGATTTGGCCATGGAGATAGGCCAGAAAACGATGTTGACAGAGACACAAGGTAGAAATTTCACAGAAGGAATGAGGGGGGGGAAAGAATTAGGATTTGAAGAAGGGAAATTGTTGGGAATAGAAGAAGGGTTAGACCTTGGAAAGGTCTTGGGGAGACAAGAGGCAAAACAAGGATTTGATAAGACCATGAAGACCAAGCGCCAGCGAGGGTACAACATCAGGTTTGAACAAGGACAAGATACACAAATCACAAAGCAAAAGAAGGATGACACATCTGGGATTCCCTCCAATGCTGCCCCTACCCATCATTCTACAGCCCTCCAAATGACACTGCTCGACAACGAGCACCCTAAATCCTCCACAGCTATGAAATCAGCTGCCACTTTGAGTGTCAGCACCCAGACAGCCCCACAGGCCCTTGGTTGATGCCTCGAGGCTCCCCAGCCCATCACTACATCACCCATGATGACAGCCACCACCACTTGGTCCCCAGCCCCCACACCGGCCCTAGGACCTTGGAGACGATGAAAATCACTCCCAGGCCAACTCACAGCCCTTCAGAAAGCCCCTGAACCCTGCGTTCAACACAGTAATGATGCTGGGAGCTCAGTAGACACCCAGGAGGCCACCGCCACTGATGCTGGTGGCCAGGGTGCCTCTATCACCTCCAGGATTATGGCATTCAATGCCATAACCCCCCTGCACACTCCTAGCACCCCCTGCCTGCCCAGCATGTCCACATAGGCTGGTGCCACATCCCAGGTGCCTGTGACAGCCTCCTCAGCCCACCCCTCACCAGCCCTACCCTTGATGGCCCCTGCATGCCACAGACAACTCCCAGATGGCCAGCAAAACCCAAGGAGCTTGCTACAGGCCCTAGGATGATGGCCCACATTCACGTTCAATGCCAAATGCCTCCCACAGCCTGCAGCACATTGTGCATGCCACTGCCGCCGTTCTCTGCCCTGCCACTGCTAGCCCTGCCCCCTGTGGCCCCTAGAGCACCATGTCCCACTCCTAAGCCGTCCCCAGCACCCCTAGACCCACCATCAGCACACAGAATGGCTGAATGGCCACATGTTCAACCCTGCTCAACCCCTGCTATCCCCTCCATGTCACGTTTGACGATGCTGGTTCCCCCCCACTCCCCCAGACCTTCCACCATCCCCCATTCACTGCCCATGCCCCCTGTTCACCCTGCCCGACCCCTACCCACCTATAGATGACCAGGGTCACCACCACTCATGTCCCCAAGCCCCCCCATGTCACCACTGACCCCCTGCCAACTGTCCATACCCCCTGCTGCCCCAGGCCCCCCTCCACCCCTTTTCAATCAAACATGGCATCCCATGTGCCAATGCTACCCCCCCTGAAACTGCCCCATCTCTGCCATCACTTGAACAGCCCCATATGGCCCTGGCCCCCTTACCCATGCCTCCTGTGTACTTCAACTGGGCTGAGGACATGGAGTCACTACCCATCAGCCTCATGACTTGTGTTTGGGACCTCTCAGGACTTTGTACGAACTGTGAAAGACCATTTGGGACTCTACAAAAATGAAGCCTGGACTATTGGGCACCACAACAAAGGTACTATCACCCCCAGCCACACCACCAACAGCCCCAAGTGCCTCCACCATGCCACCAACCTGTCTCCATGCACCACTACCATGCCCCACTTCCACCTTTCTTTCCGACACTCAATTGGGATCAAGACCCACAACTTCTTGATCTCAGGAGGGTACTGAGGAGTCTGGGATGGGTTAGAGGTTGAGGAGAGAGTCTGTGGGATCATGACAAGGATGTCGCTAAGGTATGGGACATCCACATCCTGCCAATGTCACATGACTAGGTGTGACAAACCCAAATTGGGTGAAAAAAAACTGGAAATTGACCTTGCACCTTCCACATCTACTATAATACAAATATTTTGTTGTCTGAAATAACCTATTTTAAGTGGCTATGTAGTTAAATATACAATAAGGCTTGATGCCAATGAGGAGATCCCAAAACGTGTCAAATTGCTCATCACAACACCTGTTTTTGGCATTTTTACATATTTATAAGATGTCTCTGAAGGAGTCCTTTACACTCCCCCACCTATCCCAGCTGGAATCCGGTTGGAATACTGGATTCTGGTCAGATTCCCCAGAGTCCAGTGGACCTTTTTTGTATGGTAATTCCACCATAGCAATTAATTCTGGTAGATATATTATTGAATTTTATTATGGAATCTCCGGAATTTACCTGAACTCAAACAAAGCCAGAATAAGTGGAATACCCGGAGTCCTCACCCAGTCACATGCCTGCCTACTACCCATGACCCACCCCGTGACCATCTGTGACTGCCAGCACACAGGCTCCAAGTCACAACCACCTACCACGACCACCATCCCCCTCATCTGATGATACTGCCGCTGCCACCGCCGCCGCCCCCTCACCCTGCTCACAGGCCACCACTACCACTGCCACTACCACTGCCACCACCACCACCACCCCCCTTCCATCACCTATTGGCGCTGCCAGTGCCCCCCCCCCATCAATGATGACACCACCACCTCCAGTCCAATGGTATGGGGGCCCCAGGCTCCCCCCTAAGTATTTTTTATTATCACTATTTATATTTTACTAATATACTATTTTTTTTTTCAGTTTTTTTGTGTGCATTCAATGAGCCCCTGACATGCTGCCCCTCTTCCCCACTCAGCTGGGAAGTGGGGGGCTCGTGACGGATACTATGGCCCCCAGACCATGGCCACCACATCACAAGCTGCATCCCCCTCCAATGCCCATCACCACCACCTGCATATCACCCTGACAATGAGGAGGAGGACGGGGCCAGATGGGGGGCAACATACTACTGAGGACATGCTAGATGACAGAGGGGGGATGCTAGAGGACCAGGGATGTGCCAGATGATGGGGGTGACACCAGATGACCCAGAGGATGCACCAGGACATGGGGGGCATGACAGGCCACCATATGACATGACCAGATGAGCAGGAGGGCCACCCAGACATGGGGAGAGATGCCCTGGGGGGAGGGGGGGGAGAGGACCAGGGATGCGGGGATGTGCCAGGAGGTGGGGGACACCACAGGCAGCCCGCCCTACAACTAGCACCACCCAGCCCAGCCCTATGAGCTACTGCTCATGGGATGGAATGGTGGGGCCTGGGGTGGGAGGGGAGAGGGGGATGGGCGACCACACCACAGTGCAACACAGCACCCCTGACCACTGCTGCGAGCCACTGCTCACAGGGTGGAGACAGGGTGCGATGGGCTGGGGGTGACAAGATGAGGGGAGGACAGGGAAGGAGGGGCAACAGCAGTGCCAACAGCAGCACCCACAACCACTGCCATGATCCATCGCTTGTGGGGTGGAAAGGGGTGCTACATTAGTGGCACTGGGGTGACATGCGGGGAGGGGAGGGGCCATGGTGGCTAACACCATGACACACCCACTCCCCTGCCCTGTTGTATACATTAATTTTATATGTAATATATTTTATTTAGAAACATTTTGTAAATAAAAAATGCAGTCGACGCACCACGTTGCAATGCCAGAGACCATGACCACACCCCCCCTGCAAGTAATGATTTTATATGTGATATATTTTATTTAAAAACATTGTGTAACCAGGTAATAAAGTAACAATAATATCACTTCCTAGACATGGTCTTATGGCTTATCTGTTATGTTGCTACTGAATTTGTTAATTGAGACCTGGAGGTTGAGAGTTCAATCCTGGATGGGGGGATATTATTTTGAGTTTGACTTGTTAAAAAGTTCTTGAATCAGTCAGAATAATGGAATCCACCCAGAGTCAACTATGGACAAAATTGGGTTCAACATGGCGGATTTGATGTGCCATTGATGTGTAAGGGTCAGAGTCCCAGATGCGACGAAAGAATTGAGTTATTATTATTTTATGAAAAGCTAGTGGTGCCAGTAGATGAGTTTGATGAAAGGGAGCACCACGCGACCATTTGTATGGAACTTTAAGCTGGGCATTGTGCATTGACAATGGGATCCTATGTGGTGGTTTTTGACGTGTCATCAATCAAAACTAGGTGGCGGTCAATGGAGAGCCCCAGGGCAGTCTTGAAATGGGAGGCTAGAATGATGCCTGGTTGATTCTAGATGGCTGACTACAAGTCAACGCCATAGTTGATGGGAAAAATTTTGCTGTGTCCGTGCGTGGCCTTGATGAACGTGTTTGGATGCGAGGGACTTTTTGATGATTGCATGTTGTTGTCGAGTAAGTTTTGAAGATCAAGCAATTCTGCAATGACTAATCAGTGAAGATACTGGGGTTGAATGCTTACCAAGGTAGGAAGATGCGACGGTTGAATGGAAAACCCAATCCCCTGTCTCGGTCACCAGTTGTGGCAGGGTAGTAGGTCTACTGGAGGTTCGTTGACATGGTCATCACGTCGCAAGAGGATGGGGTAAGCGTGAACAATAAGAGGATGGGAAGAGATAGGATCCACGAGCCTTCAGCTCATTAACTGAACGCTAGGAGAGGTCCATCATACAAAAATGCGCTCAATTCAATACACATTGTAACTGGATCGATTGACAACGATCGAAAACATGATCAATAAGGCTCACGTGCAGAACACGTCTGCCTGTCAGGTGACTGGTAGACATTGGGATGAAGGGAAACAAGGAGCAAAAGGACTCAGGGAGAACTTTCTGAGTTGTGTGAACAAAAGGGAACAGTAATCCTTGAAAGGATAAGAACTTGGGGAGGAAGAGAGCTTATAACTTGAGAACTTAACTTATGAACTACACCTTGTTGTGTAGTGAACTTGGGAGACTAGGGAAGCTTAATGGAGGGAACATTGAGTGTGAGTCAAGAGTGTAATAATCCATTTGAGAGGTGGGAAGACACCTTATATACATTTCGCAATAGTGATAAGAGAAAATCGGACCATGCACATTATCTCACACCGATCAGACCAAGCAACGAGAATGATAGACTACAAAAGAAGCGGAATTGTTGAGATCAAGGAGTGTTGATGAAAAATTAAGGAATTGACTGGACTGTACAGCCAGTGATGTCAGGACAGCATCATCTGATCCTCTTCTCGGGGTTTCACAGATTGGGAATTGCTTGGGGAATGGTCTACCGAGGAGACCCTCTATTGGCGTAACACAGCCTGTGCCCCCAGCAAGCGTGGAGAGTCATTGAGCGATGCCACTCGACCCTACCATCCAATTGTTCAGCCCCTCGATCTGGATGCAGATTAGCCGAAGTCACAGAACTCACACCAGGTGCCAGTTTGATGCAGGGTTGTGTCGTTACCATAATTAGCAAGGTACATTAAAAAGGGAATGAAAACCCAGATGCATGCTTCACATGCCACGTGAACAGGATATGCTTATCTGGAAGATAGGGACCTAAGGATAGGCTATAAAATAATTGAACGTGATTAGCAACACAAAATATCAAGAAAATAAAATAAACACAGGAATATACTGTACTCCCTCTGTGTTGGCATCTGCCAAAGGAATCGGAACGAGCATTTCCAGGTGGGGGAAGTTGACGAGTAGGCCAACTAGCCCTACCACACTGTGTACTCCCAGAAAGCCTCATGAATGATCTCAACGAGGCTCACCTCTTTTAACCTCTTACTTCTGACACTATAATCACAACATATTTAATAAGTACTGTACTGTTACGACTGACTCTTCAAGCCTTGTGACATGTGACAATTTTGAAGAGATGACCGACTCTTTAAAATTTGAAAAACCATGTGACAAACCTGATATCTCTTCAAAAGGCCCGAGGCATGACAGCAATATGCAGTCATGCATCAGGATTTCAATGTTAAAAAAAATGCTGAATTGCTGTGCACTTTGAGACCACAATGATGACTGCCACACTGGACAGTTTCATTATCCCAACTCAGGCTCATCAAGACCTCCTCCCAGATCTGAAGTGTTCCATATCTCAGTTCCTTGTCTTTGAGTGGCCACTTGGGTGTAAGCAAATGGCATAGGTAGAGTTTTATTATTTAATGCGACATAGCGATACACGATTTCTATGCTAAGTGGGTGAGAGCACGGAGTGCTATCCGACCCGAGGGGCAGGACCTGACCCAGGCGGATAACGAGACAAGCTGCGAGGGCGGGTGGGCATCTCGCAGATTTCGATCGCTGTGGGTCTGCTGTCAGCTCATCGGATCTACATGCTAATGTCAGAGAGATTTCGGGTGTGGTGGGTGGGTGTGCCCTGCAGGTGAGGTGGGTGCCTGCCTGCTGCTGCTCTGGGGTGACTTGTTGAATTGCTGGCTATTGGAGTCATGGGGGTTTCGTGGGTGAGGTGGGTGGGTGAACTAAACAGTATCAGGGGAGAAATAAGATTGCGAGTGAATGTCGTGGTGGACGAGAGCTGTGACACTTGTCACACCCGACATTCGCTCATAGACTAAATTCTGTTCATACCCTTGTGCCTCGCTGCCGAAACAGAATGCCATCTTTGAGTGGCCACTTGGGTGTGAGCAAATGGCATAGGTAGAGTTTTATTATTTAATGCGATGTAGCGATACACGATTTCTAAGCTAAGTGGGTGAGAGCACGGAGTGCTATCCGACCTGAGGGGCAGGACCTGACCCAGGCGGATAACGAGCTGCTCCCATGGTTCTAGGAGTCTATGCGACGCGCGAGTGAGTCTCGTAACCCATGAGGTCCTTAGGAGGAAGACTGGGTGTAGTGCTGGTACTGCTTGGGGGTATGGTGCCAGGATCTGTCTGTGTTTGCGCAGGTATAGCGTGAATGCGTTGCTTGCCCAGTGCCCTTGGACTTTCATCACTTCGAAAGGAACCCCGCATAGCAGGTACTCAAGCGTGGAGCCAATGCGAATGCTGTGGCCTTGGAGGGGGCCCTCACCTGCTGCCCTGGCTGCTTGTGCTAGACGAGAGATGAACTTGGCCTTTGTGAGAGGGCGGTGGCTGGAGTTATGCTTGTACGCGAAGAGGTGAAGGCCTGGTGGGGGGTCATTGACGCGGAAATGGTTGTCTAATGCGCTCTCGGGGTCGGATGGTCCTTCTTGTCAGCTCCATGAGACAGTCTCGCCGGATGGGGACATCTTGGTCTTGGGGATGTGGAGGTTGGTGACTAGGAGGCCATTTCAATCTCGGGCATGGTCCAGGTCTGAGCGCTTGACATGGATTGCGGGGTCGAAATCAGTGAGGCGTTTCACCGTGAATTCGCCGGCTCGAGCAGTGGCATAGAAGCAGGACGTGAGGCACGCGAACACCGCAGCATCCAGTGGGTTGTCCAGGTCAAGCTTGCCTCTGAGCTTGATGATGAACTCGACGGTGTAAGGGCGTTGCTTTTTCCACTTGGATGATTCAGGTGATACCTTGGTGGTGGCCTGTAGAATGGTGTCCATCTCGATGTTGTTTAGTTTCCATGCGATGCCATTTAGGATGTGCCATGCCCGAATTCCCCATATGTAGTTGGAGATTGCTGCCCCACTGTATGAGCCAGCCAAGCTCGCGATGAAGGATTGCAAAAGGACCAAGCTGGTGGGGGCACGTTGGGGCTCGGGGATTTCCTTCTCATCGCAGAAGACGTGGTAGGTCAAGAGACCCGTGCCATATGTCTCACGGGTGCTCTCAGTCCAAGTGTGGGCCATGACGTCCATGACCCTGTCCAGGTTGTCGTCTGTGAGGTTCAGTGGCTGGCCCTGGTCGTCTTGTGGTTGACGGGAGCTGGCTGGCTTCCAGAGGCAAAGCCTCTCACGTGCAAGGCAGTGGGGGCAAAGTGAGGAAGGCCATGGGGTGAGGTGCAGATGGTAGGGTGCTGGGGTGGTGCTAAGACTCGGAGGAGGCAGTGGGGAGTTCAGCGCCCTTTCCCGGTTACCAGAAGTCTGCATGGTTGGCATGTGCCTCGTCACGGAATTGGAGGTTGCCGCTGGTGGCGTGGTGGTTTGAAGGGGTGAGGCACCTGTTTGACTTTTGGAGAGGGGTGGGCCTCCTTCCTTGTTGTGGAGCAGCAGGTTCGGATTGATGAGGTGGTGTGTTGAAGTCCGCAATGAACGATTGGAGTTCTGGGGGGATCAGGGTCGCCGGGAGAAGGTGACGAGAGGGAGGGCACACTCCTCTCAAAGGGTCATCAGCAGGGTTGTCCTTGCTGGGTATGTAATGCATGTGGACAGTGCATTGAAGGTGGCTTGCGACATCGTGCATTCGACGGAAGACCTCGTTTGTGAGTTTGTTCCTACTCCTCCCCTTCCACCAGCCCTCGACGACGCCTGTGTTGTCACCAAAGACCTTGAGGTGCTCTCCTGGGGAGCTGGCCATGAGTAGGGTTCGGACAAGGAGTTCGAACCCAACTGCTTCTGCCCATCCAATGTCCCGGCCTTGGCATTTCCACCCTGGGAGTAGTCTCCAGGCTCGCCACCGTATCCCAATCGTGATACCAATGCCAAAACCTGAGCTGGCGTCGGAGTAGGCGAGGCGATCAATGAGTTGGTAGGGTCCAGGGATGCCATGGATGAGGGACGGCCCTGCAAGAATGGTTGCCCACCACTGTAGATCGCAATCTGTTCCTCGAGGTGCGGAATGCGGGATGAAAGGATGACTATGGAAGTTTTGAAGCATTGATTCAAGATTGGTGAGGTATGCTCAGCCTTTTGGGATAACGAGGCATGCGTGCAGAAGTTTGCCGTATAGTTTTTCTGTCTCGTCCAACCTGTGTTTCGGATGGGATCTCCACTCCTCGATAGCTTTGATGTACTTGGCCTTTTTCTCCTCCAAAAGCGTGACTGTCCGCAGATCGAGGTCCCAGGTGAAGCCGAGATGTGGGACGCGAGAGCTGAATGGGACTGTCTTGGTGGTTTCCCAGGGTATGCCGAGGGCATTTGAGAGGTGATCGATGTCCATGTTGCAGTAGGCAAAAGGGGTATCTTTGGTTGAACATGGGGTGGTGGCAGATAGGTCTTGGAGGGGGAAACCTGCATCTTCGTCAAACTCTGCTGGGCGACTGTCGGGCATGTCATTCCCTCTGTACCATAGCCTACTCCGGTCCTGGATTTGGCCACCATTGGCCATGATGTGCATGTGCCACTCGCGCCTCTTGTCGTTGTAACTGGGGAGGTGCTCAAGTCAAATGCGGAAGAAGATATGATCATCCCACTTAGATAAAGGACCAATTCCTGAAGCTCGGAAGATGTCAGCGGCGGCGTCCTCCAGGAGCCCGTAAACCCCCCCAGCTGATGCGAGGCCGAAGTTATTGCAGGTATTGATGGCGAATTGGTCATTGTCACGCAGTTTGACGACAAGGCCGGGCCACTGCTCCGGGGTGACAGGGATGGTTTGATAGGCCTCTGCAACGTCTCGACTAGAAGCTTGTGAGCCTGGTGGGAGGTTCCAGATAGTGAAACAGACAGTCGAGAATGTTCCCCATGTGCAGGGGAAAAGGTCAGATTCGATGGTGTGATTAATAGAAGATATTGTGGGCCGAGGTGAGTGTGGATGGGAGAAGTTGTGGACAGCCCGACACCTTCCAGGCTTGCCCGGTTTGGGGACCAGGGAAAGCGGGGATGACTGAAATGGACCGATGAGAACTTCCACCTCGGATTTGGATAGAGGTCCGATGTAGCAGCATGAGGCAAACTCCCGGTCAACGATCCGTTGGTATTCATCAGTATGAACATGGAGAGAGAGGCTATTTGCAGGGGTATAAGAGGCAGTGATGGGGCGGATGCCAACGTCAAAGCCACGGCTTATTTGGTTGGGAATCATTGTGTATTTCCGGGAGAGGTTGAGTTCTGTGAGTAATCGCTCCCATTCGTTGGCGTCGTATGGTGTGTTGGTCTTAGTCCTTCTGAGCTTGAGGACACTTTTGAGCTCCGTGATCCTGTTTCCCGCATCCTGAGCACTCGTGGTTGTGTCCAGAAGAGGTGCATCTGATTGGCCGTTGCCAGTTGATGCATAGGGTGAGCCCTGCTGGGTTGACGATGTGTCCGTGTTTGTTTCAGTGACACCTGGCTTTGGAGCCATCCCACAACGAGTCTGAGGAACATCTGCTTTTTTTTTTTTTTTTTTGTTCAACAATTTATAGCGCGGTGTACGTCGTATGGTGTGTTGGTCTTAGTCCTTCTGAGCTTGAGGACACTTTTGAGCTCCGTGATCCTGTTTCCCGCATCCTGAGCACTCGTGGTTGTGTCCAGAAGAGGTGCATCTGATTGGCCGTTGCCAGTTGATGCATAGGGTGAGCCCTGCTGGGTTGACGATGTGTCCGTGTTTGTTTCGGTGACACCTGGCTTTGGAGCCATCCCACAACGAGTCTGAGGAACATCTGCTTTTTTTTTTTTTTTTTTGTTCAACAATTTATAGCGCGGTGTACGTACACAGTCCGCGGGCATGAAGTACAAACATACTAGAGTACACTACGCTCTACTATACCAGACCCCCGCCAGTGTGAGACCTTCCTCCCTCTTTTAACCTCTGAGGCGGGCAGATAGACCACATATAAAGCTCGCTGGAGCCGGGAAGGCAGAGCTGCACCCTTGCGCCGCCACATGCCAGAAGACTCCCCACCCGCAGATAGTCCGGTCCCCCCATGCGCGGCCAGCCGAGGCCAGCCAGTGAGTAGTGTCAATTCACCGTAAGCCCCCGCATCCCGAAGGACCTGGAGGTGAACCGTGTTCCCTATCAGGAGAAAAGGTGGACCACCCCCCTCATCGAAGGGCGGACCATCGACCGGGCCTGGGCACCGTCCGACGAAATGGTGGGCCGAGGCCCAGAGGGCCCAAACGGCGCCTGTAAAGGTAGGTACGCAAGGCAGGAGTAGAACCCCCGCACCGCGTACCCATGACGAGCCTAAGGCATAAGCCCCAGGAGCCCCCTGCCCGTAGCGGCTGGAGGCGTGTAGTGAGCCCTGGTGACGCACCAGGCACTCCAGAGAACAGAGGTGAGGCGGCACCGCAGCACCGCCCCCAGTCGGGAAAGGTGGAGGGCACAGGGTTGGACACTTGTGCACCTCAGACATGGCGCGGCCCTCATAGGGCGGGGCTGTAGTGGGAGGGGCCACTTAGGGGGCCATCGCCGAGGGATGGCAGCCCAGAAAACGGCTGGTGCGCGGTATGCGCCCATTGCTGTGCAGTGCGGCCCTTGGCGCTATGCGTCATGGGCCCGGTAATAGTGGTGCTGGGGGAGCGATTCCCCCTGCCCTCCACTGACCGATCTAACCGATCGCAGATAAGCTGATGCCCCCTGATAACAGGGAGGCAGCAGGCGGTGCTCGATCTCTTGTGCGCAGCAGGGATCGCCAGCCCCGCGCGGTGTTGGTGAGCAGACAAGTCCTGGGAGCGCAAGCGAGGGGAGCAAGTGCTCGACACAGGACGTGGAAGGGGAAGCGCCGGCGCGCACACCCCTGACGTGGAGCAAGGACCCACCCAGATAGGATGGGCAGTATCCTGTAGCCGTAGAGTAGCTTAACCCTCAAGGTAGAGTCATAGTAGACGCACCAAATCCTGAGATCCTCTCCAGGGATCTGGAAACCTCTAAGAGAGCGCCCCCTAACCTAAGCGTTCTCCCCCTGACCCCAGAGCAGGGCCCCCGGCCTAAGCCGGCAGTGTTACTTCACCGTCAAACCCCCCCACCAGTTGGTGGACGGTGCCCCACCATAGAGCCCAGGATCATCGAGCCTGGTAGAGATAAGTGGCGGATAATAGAACACCCACATAGTGAGCCTCCGCGTACGATCCAAGGAGATCCGTCAAGCCAGTCACCAGTGGGGTTGGGATAGAGTCCAAACGACCTCTAGAGAGTACTATAGGCTGGTCTGATCAACGATCAGGCCAGGGGATGGACTGCTGGACACCGAGCCAGACAGTGTGAAGGTTGTTCCCACGGTACAAGGTGGTGGTAACAAGTCAAGAAGAGATGGAGGAACATCTGCTGATGTCGTGCCTGAAGAAGCCCAAGCAGATGGCGCAAATGGTTGGGCCTCGAAGATTTACGCCTTCCTGAAAACCCGCGCGGGCATGATGCTTCTTTGGGGAAGAGGAATATGGAGGGGGGGACTGTGCTCGACGTTTGTGTGGGGAGTACTCTCCTGCAGGGGGTGGTGAACGTTTGTGGGGAGTTGGCTCCTGCCAGTCTCGCATGGTATAAGGACGGGCTTTGAGCGAGGGACGAGTGGGAGTGGTTGAGAGCGAGATCTGGCGGATTGACTCAATCTTTGTAGTGTGACGCAGCGGGACGATGTTCAAATGTGTGATGCACCGTCATGTTGTGGTATTATTGATACATGATGCAGAAAGTGTAGGATATCGGGTGTGTACAGGTGAGAGGGCGAAAGAAGAAAGGGCCCGAAGTGAAACACGAAAATGAAGCATAAGGGGTTCAAGGGAGGAAGGGTGATGATGCGAAGCGTGAAGCGGAAACGTGAAGCAAGGTGCAAAGCGAAGCATTATGTGAAGCACGAAGCGGGGCATGAAGTGAAGCATTGAAACGGACAGTAAGGTGTAAAAACAGGTTGTGAGGAGAGAGGGTCAGCACTTGGTCAGCATTGAGTTGAACATGATAGGAGTGGGGGGATTACTGACCTCACGGATGCCATCGAGGTGTACTTTGTCCAGAACTTCTGAGGAGATGCCTTGGAGCAGGCTCTCATTGATGATCGCTATGTTGAAGCCTTGGTTGCATTTGAGTTTATCATGCCAGTTGCGACGGACTCTTGCCTGGTACAGGGTGAGTGACCTCTCTCCATAAGGGCGAAGTTGGTAGGGGTGGACTTCAAGGTTGACAAAAAAACGTGCAAGTGAGTTGACATGGTCTGCTGGCCAGCTGGCTTCCTGGGCGTGCTGCAAGAACAATATCTTGCCCATCATCATTTGCTTCCAAGTGAGGTCTGCATCCTTTATCGCTTTGTGAGAGGCTTTGACTGCTGATAATTGCTTGAGGGCTAGGGATTCTCCAACTTTCGTGAGGCTGAAAGTGTTGTCTGCCTGAGATCTCTGACTCTCGGTGGCATCTGAACAGCCTTCAGGTGTAAAGTACCACAGTTCGACGTATTCAAAGGATTCGAGTTTGTTTAAGGCATAAGAGGAGGGGCGTGGAGTTATGAAATTGTTGACCATGGCACCTTGGCTGAAGTCTCTCATCTTGGGCTTCTTCTTTTTGAGCTCGCGTCTTTCCGACTCTTCTTCTTGCTCCTTCTGGGCACGTTGACAATCTTCCTCTTCACGAGCTGCTTGATCATTCTCTTCTTGCAGCCGAAGGTCGTCTTGTGCCTGGGCGTCTCATGCTTCTTTAAGCCTGTCATTGTCTTGTGTCCAAGCCTCTACAAGGAGTTGGTTAGCTCCTTCTTCATCTGTGTTGTTTTGGGCCATTAGGGCTGTTCGGACAAGGGCAAATGCAGCTGAGTTGTAGTCAGGGCACTCATCTGAGTGTGGGTTGCGTGTGATATGGTCCATTGGATGTGAACAGTCTGTGCAGGGGGACTACTGGGTTAGGAAAAGGAAGGAGTGTGTGTTTGTGGAAGAAAACTAAACAGTATCAGGGGAGAAATAAGATTGCGAGTGAATGTCGTGGTGGACGAGAGCTGTGACACTTGTCACACCTGACATTCGCTCATAGACTAAATTCTGTTTGTACGCTTGTGCCTCGCTGCTGAAACAGAATGCCACATTTGCAATGCCTTCAAGACTTTGAATAGCTGTCACAACAGTGAACATAGCACATTTCATCTCCAAATGGTTGCCATCATTTAACAGGCTAATCAAGCAGTAGAAGGACATGGGAAGTATACAAAGTGTACAAATGTCCTCTATTCATCAATGTTTTGGGTCACAAATGATGGGGGTGGTGAGGAGTAACTTATTGAAGAATCTGTTCAATAAAAATTTCCTTTTTAGGCAATTTTTAGCGATCTCGGTCACTGCCTTCAAACTTGGTTGTGACATGTGACAAGGCCAATATCTCTTCTCTTCAGAGGGGCTTGTGACCTGTGACTGAAGAGTCAGTCGTAGCAGTACAGTATATAGTTTAAACAGTACATATTCGTAGTTTTACACAGCTGATAATCCTCACTCAGCATAGTGATCACAGTAGTATATCTCAAATTTGCTTCTCCTCCCTCAATTTACATCACTTAAGTAAACCATTGGGGATTTTATATCCTTATATCACATAGAAGAACTTATATAGAAAACATCTTGTGAAAAGGACCTGCTCAATTTTGTAGGGGCCCTTTTGAGGTTTGCACTCCTGATTTGGAACCAGGGTCACACAAATAGTAACACCACATGATGTTGATGTCCCATACCTTATGTTGGATGAGGTTGCATGGAGTGTTGTGGAGTGACCCTCCAGGCCCTCGAGCATGCCTCTAGAGCACTGTTTGGTTGCATTTGTCAGTAGCATTAGGAGCTTAGTCAACATGTAGGTTGTGTAGCATCAGAGTGAGTTCCTGTTGGGAATGGAGTGGTGAACAGTGACAGGAGGAGTTAAGGACAAGGTTAAGAAGATGAAGTTAATCTCAAAGGCTAGTGAGTGAGGGAGTCTGCAACAGGGAGGAATGTTATTGTCATCTCCTACAAGATGTGCAATATTTATACTACACAGTTAGGAGGTATAGTGTAATGCACTCCTATAATATATAAAGGAGGTATTCTGTAATAGACCCCTGTACCAGATAGTGGAGTAACTTTGTCATATCCCCTATAACAGTGTCAATAATAGTGACATATGATATCATGGCTTGGTAAGTCCTAGACTTCCTGCAGGGTGTGTCATAGACACTCTATCCATAGCTTTGTCTTGGATAGGCTATCATAGACATGCTGCAGTATGAGTAATCCTGTAGCATGTGTTAACTGTGGGTTCCCCTATATGTCTCTGCATGTGTTAACTGTCCATTCCCTAGGGTTATGGTTAATGCGCATTAGCCCTAACCCTAGTGTTGACTTAGCATATTCTGGCAATATTCCCTAGGCATGTTAACTGCCTTGGCTTGCCTGTATACTCTTGTATACATAATCCCAACAGTTCCCAATCACAATCTGGTTTTGCACACATCCCCAGGCCTTGGGTGTCAGCTAGGGCCACTCCAATGGAGCAACTGGCTCAACCTAGCACCCCCCTTTTTCCTGCAAGCAATGGCTTACAGCGGTAGCAGTGGGTGCTGCAGGGCCACAACCTCAGGTGCAACAAGTACATGCCCAACTACTGGGGCAAGTATCAAGGCAAGGGGAGTGTTGTAGGGGTCACGGTCTGTTGGTAGTTCATTGACTTGAGTAGTCATGTCACAAGAATTAGGGTGAGCAAGATCCTGGGGAGGGGGAGGAATTTAGAGTATGAAAGAGAGAGAGAGAGAGAGAGAGTCAACAGATAAATGGATAATGCTGCCCTTGTAGTTAAAGCTGTTGATAATCGATCGAGGACCTATTGACAAAAACAGAAACACAATTGTGTTATGATCAATGGGGTCACATGACATTCCCGTCGAAATAACTAGTAAAGTCCCGTATAATGGGATAGGAAGATTGAAGACATTCTGACTTGAGAATAAAGGCCAAAAGTGCCTGTAAACTTTGTAACTTGAAAGCTTAACTTGTAGTCCTGCACCTTGGTGTGCAGGTAACTTAGAGATACTTTAGACTTGACCTAATGAGAGGGGACTCAGATTCACACAACATGAGGGTGGGTGATATGAAGAGTTGCTCCATTTGAGTGGTGGGAGGTCACCTTATAAATGATGAGTAGATAAGGACCAAAAACTGATCACATGTGTTCTCTCACATCGACCAGTTCAGACAACCAATAGAGTATGCTAGAATGGGAAAAGAAAAAGCTCATTACAAGAAATTTAAAAAAATCCTATTGGACAAGAATCTTCAGGTGTCAAGATGTTGATGTACAGGCATTCTTGAGTTCTTGTCTATGGGTTTCCTCTGCTAGCAATGGCTTGGGGAGTAATCCATCATCAGGGCCTTCTATTGACATTATGTTGCCTGTTCCCCATCAAGCATGGAGGGCACCCAAATAGGACCTTTCAACCCTATGTCTAGCAGATTGACCCATCGATTTGGATGTGGAGGTGCCTAGATGCACCAGTGATTCTTGACATGGCAGATCATCATAAAGGAATATAAATAGAACAATCAATCAATAAAGGGGAAGTTGAATCAAAGATGCCCCTGTCCAATCCTTCCTGGGGCCCAGTAATTTACACTGCCCCATATGTTCTGCGCGCATCCACGCGGACTATGCGGACGTCCACGGACTCCGTGCTAGTCCGCGCGGATTCCCTTAGGCTCTGTAGTTTTTATATAGATATTTAAATGAATTATCCTAATTTACAAACTCTGGGGTGTCCCCCCCCTCATCTCGTCGGCCCCCCCGCCCTCGTCTTGTCGCCCCCCCTTGTCAGGGCAGAGCCCCCTCGTCTCGTCCGCCCCCCCCCCTCGTCTGGGCGTCCCCCTCGTCATCGTTCCACCTGCCTTCCACCCCACGAGCAGTCGCTCGCGAGGCTGGGGGCAGGTGGTGTGTCGTCGTTGGGTTCCCTCCCCTCGCCCGTCGTCCCTCGCCTCCCTGGCATCCCCCCCTTCTGTGGTGTGTCCCCTGTCGTCTGGGCGTCCCCCCTTTGGCTGGCGTCCACCCTGGGGCGTCTGGCGCGTCCCGTGCTTCCCCTGGTTGTCAGGACACCGTACGGCGGTGATGACGTGGCACTGGGCAGGGCCGCTTGTGACGTGGCAGTTCGGGTGGGTTCCATGCACCCCTGGGGCATCTGGCGCGTACCCCTCCCCACTGGCGCGTTGCCCTCCCCACTGGCGCGTTGCCCTGCTCCCTGACGCGTCCCCTCTCTCCCTGACGCGTCCCCTCTCTCCCTGACGTGTCCCCTCTCTCCCTGACGCGTCCCCTCTCTCCCTGACGCGTCCCCTCTCTCCCTGACGCGTCCCCTCCCTCCTCGCTATGTCCCAAGTGCACCCACCCATCCACCCCACGAGCAGTCGCTCATGGCGGTGGGGGCGGGTGCTGCCTCGCATGCGGGTGGTGACGTGGCGCAGCTGGTGGTGTCGGCGTCGTCGCTGGTCGGCTCCTGTCGCTGTCGTGGGGGGGGGGGGGGGCGATCGTCGCGGCTGGCTGGTGATGGTGACACAAAAGTGGAGCCCCCCGCACACCCCGCGGGCAGGGGCTCGCAGGGCTGTGTGGGGGGCTGTTTGGGGCGGAGGGGGGAGCAGGAGGGCAGTGTCAGTGACGTGGCAGCGCAGGGGGTGCGTTCGGGTCTTACCTCGCGGGTACCCGACTCCACAGGCCTCCCGGGACCTCCCTCGGGCTGTCCTATCCTCCCCTGAGTCCCCCCCTCCCAGCTCAGTGGGGAGGAGGGTGCGCCGTTGGGGGGCCGTCGTTGCATGTACAATAGAAGCAATGAAAAAAATTAGTTAGCTTAATAACAAATGATTAGAACATAAAAATACTTACTATGGGGGCCCCAGGCCCCCAGAATGGTGCAGTGGTGGAGGGGGGGGAGCCGGAAGTGGGGGGGGGATGGGGGCCGTCGTTGCATAGACAGTAGAAACCCTGGAAAAAAAAGAATCAGCTAAATATTAATAAAAAACTTGTATATGGGGCCACAGGGCCCCCTATTGGTGGAGTGGAGGAGGGGGAGGGTCGGAGGAGGGAGGAGGGAGAGCGAGGCGGCGTCGTGGGGGGTAGTGGTGAGGCTGATGAGCTGGCAGTCACGGGTTGACATTGGTGACGTGGTGACAACGGTGCCCAGTAAATTGGCCCATGTTGGCATGGCTTATACAGTCTGTTTGTCTAGTGGTTAATTGCTTACCTGTCACACTCACGTGGCCTTGCGGTCATGGGTTCGAATCCTCCTGCCCCCCCTACCTTTTAGAGATTTACAATAATAAAAATATTAATTATTCATTAAAAAAATTAATTACTCCCTCGGATGGGCTCGGACATCCGAGCTGTCCGACCTGTGCTGTACTCGGACTCGGACAGAATAATTCCGTGGAATCCGCGCAAAAAGAAAAAATCCGTATGGATCCGCGCGGACTCAAAATCTGGAATTAAGCAGGACTACAAGCCAAATGAATTTCTCAGAAGTCCGTACGGACTAACTCGGAGTCCGTGAAAATCCGCGCGGAACATATGGGGCACTGTAAAGACCTCGTAGTAGATATCAGTCAAGGCTCTTCAGCTTGACCTAGGCAATTCATAAGCCTTTAACTGCTCAACTCGAATGCATGAACTCGACTCAGACAGAAAGCCTCTGTCTTAGTTACTTGAACTGATGATGAAAGCCTCATCGTTACCGAACTTGATGACTTGTACTTAGTAGTTGAGGCCTTTGCCTTAACATTAGTACTTATATTAAATAAATATATACAAAATTAAATTAAAGGGGAGGGGGAGTGGGGTGCAGCACATTGCCATTGTTGCGCCCCTTCCTTGCCCCCCCCTTCCCTGTGCCCATCCCCCTGCCTCTGCCCTGCAAGCAGTCACTTGCAGTGGTGGTGGGGGTGCTCTGTTGCACTGGGTGTCACATCTGGCATGTCCCCCCTCCCTCCTAGTTGCACTGGGTGTTGCATCTGGCATGCCCCTCATCCCCTAGTGCATCCCCTCCATCCTATGGTGTCCCCCCATCCCCCCATGCATCCCCCCTCTGTCCTGGCACATCCAATGTGTCCCCCTTGGTCCTGGTGTATCCCCCTCAGTCCTGGCCCATCCCCAGTAGGCAGTGATGTGGCTGTGCCACTGCAGCAGGTGCTGGATCAGTGGGTGGTGGTGACATGGCGGTGGCGGGTGCTGGGATGGTGGGTGGTGATGTGGTGGTAGCGGTGGGTGCTCAGTTGGAAGGGAGGTGGTGCTGGCATGACATGGCAGGTCCCTATGAAGCCCCCCACCTGCCAGCTAAGTGGGGAGGAGGGGCAGCATGTTGTTGCATGCACAAAACTGAAAAATAAAAAATATACATTTGATTAGCTTTAAATCAAGATGAAATAGAACTTAAATTAAAATACTTACCATGGGGGCCTATGGCCCCCATGTTGTGCTAGAGGGAGGGAGGGGGGGGAGGCCATTGTCATGATGGTGGGTGGCAACATGTGAGCTGGCAGTCACAATGCCTCACTGTGGCAATTGTGGCCATGTGACACACATCTGGTTAGTTTGGTTAGTTTGATTTTTCCTGGTTCAGGTAAATTCCAGAAATTCCAGTTCAAATAATTGAACTGGAATTATCCTCTACAGTGAGAAATAGACTAAAAGAAAAGTAGACCAAGAATCCAAAATTCTGGCTGGAATATGTGGGGGAGTGTAATGTACTCTGTGGAACGTTGAGCTCCATTCCATGTCCTGTTTGTACATGGTGTGTTGTGTGAAAGTATACCTATCATCAATGATGTATGTACCTTCATCAGACTTGACAACCTGCTATTTGGATTAAGGAATTCAGCACAAGATAAGGACAAGGTTTAAGATGTTGAGTTTAAGTCAAAGACAAGTGTGTGAGGGAGTCTGCCACAGGGGGGAATGATATATTCATCTCCTACAAAGTGTGCAATACTTACACTACACAATTAGGAGGTATAGTGTAATGTACTCCTATAATACATAAAGGAGGGATGAAGTCATAGACTCTTGTAATAGTTAATGTTTCATTAACTATGTCACTTCCCCTATAGATATGCTGTTATAGCTTGGAAGTCTTAGTCTTCCTGCAGGGTGTGTCTAAGACACTCCACCTAGGCTTCTTTCTCTGATAGCCTATGATAGACATGACTGTGTCTTGCCTATCCCATGATAGACATGCTGCAGCATGTTTAACTCTGCAGCATGTGTTAATTGTGGATTCCCCTAATTGTCCTTGCATGTGTTAACCTCTGTTAAACATGTGTTAATATGACTTAGCATATTCTGGCAATATTCCCTAGGCATGTTAACTGCCTTGGCTTGCCTGTATACTCTTGTATACACCTGCGGTTGTTTGTCGGTTATCAGAGCTCTTTACACTCCCCCACCTAATCCGCGCAGAGTCTGTGCGGAATCCTAGCTGTCCGCTTGGACTTCACTAGAATTTTTTTTGGCAGAAAATAATGTCAAATTTCCATTCCAAGTCCAAGTGATGTCCAAGTGATGTCCGAGTTTTGTCTGTGTGGACTAACTCAGACTAGAAATTCCTAGCACAGATTCCACACAACCTGTCCTAGCAAGTCACTATTTAAAAGGTAATGTAATGGAAGGACTCAAACCCAGGACCTTGTGGCCACATGAGTGTGACAGGTAAGTAATATAACAACTGTGCTACCAGGCTGTATGAGCCCAGGCAACATATGCCCATTTACTGGGCACCGTCGTCACTATGTCACTATGCATCACCCCGTGACTGCCAGCTCACTTACTCCTCACCACCACCACTCACGATGCTGCCTCCCCTTTCCTCCCCCTCCTCCCTCCTTCACTTCATCAATATGGGGGCCTGTGGCCCCCATATTAAGTTTTTTTTTCTCTAATCAATTTGTTTTGGCTAATTATTATTTTCTTTCAGTGCTTGCCAACAATGGCTGCCCCTGCTCCCCCCTGCTCCCTGCTCCCTCCCTCCACCCCACTCCACCATTTTGGGGGCCTGAGGCCCCCATTGTAAGTCTTTTATTTGTTCTAATAATTTTTTATTCAGCTAAAAAACTTTTTTTTTCAGTCCCCCTACTGTATATGCAATGACGGCCCACCGACTACGCGCCAGCCCTCCTCCCCACTCAGGTGGGATGTGAGGGGCCCAAAGGGGGATAGGACCGCCCCAGGGAGGTGCCAGGAGGCCCGTGAAGCGGGGCACCCACTAGGTACGCACCATGATGCGGTTAAACCCGCCACGTCACCACTGACCCCCCACACCCCTCCGTACAGGCAGAATGCCAGCCATGACAGCGACGACCGACGACCGACACAGCACCCACCTCCATGCCTACAAGCAACTGCTCATGGGGTGGATCGTGGGTGAGGCTATCGATGCCGACCGGCCACCAGCGAATGCAACGGGGGGATGCCATACAATGGTGCTCCCGACAACAGAGGAGCACCAGGCGAGGGGGGGGGATGCCCATATGACCGGGGCCCCATCAGAAGGGTGGGACATGCCCAGAGCTGAGAGGATGCGACCTGGAGGCAAGGGACGCGACCCCCCAAGGACCAATAAGACGCCCCTGGAGCCCCAGGGATGTGAGGCGACACCCCGGACATGACCAACACCCCACAACCCAGCTTCACGAGCTACTGCTCGTGGGGTGGAGCGGGGGGGAGCGGCGGGGGGTACCAGAGAGGGCCAGGTGACAAGGTGGGACGCCAGATGAGCGGCGGACGCGACTAGCACCACCCAGCCAAGCCTCATGAGCCACTGCTCGTGAGGTGGAGCATGAGTGGAGCGACAGCGACAGCAGAAGGGCCCGCAGCCACCCACCCACCGATCCAGCACCTGCTGCCGCCACGTCACCGCCCACCAATCCAGCACCCTCCCCCAGCCCGGGACAACCCCCACTGACACATGATCTGCCCCCAGGCCCAGGAGTGACAGGGGGAGGTCCCTCAGAGTGAGAAGATGCGCCAGGGATGACAGGACGCATCAGGGGACAAGCAAACACGCCAGGACCAAAGGGGATGCGTGGGGGGACAGGGGGACACCATAGGAGGGAGGGGCGATGCCGGGGGACAGGGGGATGCGCCCGATGCGACACCCAGAGCGACAGAGCACCCCCACCACCACTGCGAGTGACTGCTTGCAGGGCGGAGGCAGGGTGCAGTAGGCAAGGGTGACAGATGGGCACGGGGAAGGGGGGCAACAGGGAAGGGGGGCAACAAGAGGGCGACACACAGCGCCCCACTCCTCCCCTCCCCTTTAATTTTCTTTCTTGTAGATGTATTTTATTTGTACTCTATTTTAATTAATATAAATACCACTCTGTCATAGCAAGGGGACACGCAACCACACAACACCAGGGCCACAGAGCACCCCCCACTACTGCTGCGGGCAACTGCTCGCAGGGTGGAGGGGGTGCAATAGGCAAGGGTGATGGAAGGGCATGGGGAAGGGGAGGGAATGGGGGACAGGGGGGGGGCAACAACACCTTTTGAGTGCTGTTGCTCGATGTGAGCAACAGTAACTTTGTTTTTATTGCTAGCATGTATTTGGAATAGGTAATAAATAGTAGTAATAATATCAATATTGTGTGCCCATTTAGCACAGTGGTTAATTGTGCCCAGTCTGTGTAATCTTGATCAAAGTGCCTTGGGTTCAAACCCTGCCAGGTACACCAATATTTTGATCTTACTCTCACGAAAAAATTCACCAAGTCTTTATTTACTCGGACATTACTCGGACCAGCTAGGACAACTCAGCCATCATTAGGACTTCTTACAGTTCCAAGATGCTAGGACTCAGACCAATTCTTCAGTCCGTATGATGTCCGAGCTGTCTGTGTGGACTGCTCGGACTTTACTAGGACTCCGTGCGGACAGCTAGAAGTCCGCGCGGACTAGGTGGGGAGTGTAAAGTACAGGGTTGTCACATCCCTTATTTCCAGCAATGTTATCTTCCTATTTCAACTGTTAGACACACTTATTGTGTCTGATGCCCTTGTGGCATCATGAAGACTTTATTGAACTGGACATGACCCACTGAACAGTTTTCCAATTAGGTATCGGAAACTGGAATCCCTGCTTCTTTCCTGTACTTTACACTCCCCCACCTAGTCCGTGCGGACTCCTAGCTGTCTGCATGGAATCCGAGTAAAGTCCTAACTGGACACTAGGAGTCTGCACGGAGTCCAAGCTGTCTGTGTGGACTCCTAGTTGGAGTCAATTCCTAGCTTGTAAAAATCAAAAATTCTGAGTAAAGTCCGAGTAGTCCAAGTAAAGTCCGAGTAATTATTCGAAATTTGTCTAAGTCCCAATTCTGTAGATGTCTGAGTGGAGTCCAAGTGATTTGAAAAAATTCTTCAAGTGCACTAGTCTATGTGTGAATGAAGTCTGAGTAAAGTCTGAGTAAGGTCCAAGTAAGGTCCAAGTAAATTATAGTAAAGAATTGAAATTCTCTCAAGTACTACATGTATATTACATACATCAAACATCAATATTGTCACCTCTGTCATAATCATCCTCTTCATCTTTCTGCTCTTCAATACCAGAAGCTTTTTTCACCTGCTTCTCAATTACCAGTCTTGTATGATAAAAGAGCATAGCATGTAAAAACCAGTTAAAGTTGCTGGATGTCATTCTTTTCAGAATAGACTCATATCCACCCAGCCAGGCATTTAATTGTTCACATGCCTAATTATTAGGTCAGTAAATTTATATTCAATGTATATAGAAAGTATATTACCTGTGTATTAAAGGCTCATTTATAGTATTGCTGATCTTCATTATCAGTAGCCACAATAACCAAATTAGGTGCAGAACCATTTAGTGGTGCTGGATTACACCACTTTCTGCACATATAATCTGTAGTGCGGTGATTGATATAATGGTAAGAGTCAACAATAAATCGTGTTGTTTTATTCCATATTCTGTCCCAGCTTCCATTTGATATAGCTGTGCGAAGTACAAAACAAGCTTTATCAATGCAAATATAGTCAGGCCTTGAGACTTCAGTAGGAAAAACTGATTCCAGAAAATTCAGGATGTTGGTTGGTGATTCAGCTTTTGCAAACTTTGCCCATGCAATAACAACACCACATGAAGCACATATGGTTTCTATACAGTAGAAATGGTTTGGAGTGAAATAGTTTTTTCTTGCTGCCACCTCAGGAGGAGGCTCATCATGAGGCTGTTGATTTGACTGTACTATTGGTTGCCAAGGCAAGCGCTCATTTGGTCTCTGAAGTGCACGTTTTGCTCCAGAATAAGTGTGCCAATTATGGTGTTGGACATGTTTATTCCATTGCTCCTGATGTCCTGGACATGCCTGTGTCCCTGAAACTTTCTGAATATTACAATCTCTCACTTGGCATTTAGATCCATGCACGAGTTCATGTAGAGCACAAAATGATCCACCCCGTGAGTTTGCAAGTTCTGAAGTACAGTCATCATAGGAACAATGCTAAATAATGATTAGTTAAACTAATTAACTCCAATAATATAAATTACATACTGGTGGAGATATAACATTGCCATCCACAACTACCATTGTGATGTAGGAATTATTTGGATTATCATCAGCCATTTCTTGATCAGCTACAGAAGCTGAATGTGATGCTGTTTGTCTTGCTTGTTCAGCCACTAACTCAGCACCCTCTCCAACTAGTGCTGGCACATTCTGATTTTCATCTACACCAACAAGTGCAGCTGGATCATCACCAGTAATGATATCAGCAGTGCTTTGATATGGCTGAGTGTATTCTTTACAACTATGTTGGTCTGCTGCATGGATAATTCCATTTTCACCCAAGATAGAATATGCTTGTTTGGTAACATCATCAACACTAAGACCATCTTGCAGTTCAAGGTCAATTTTTGAAGCAGCTGCAATGGAACGAATAGACTCTTGAACAAATGCTTGCCATATGTGATGACGTGAGAGCTTTGGAAAATTGCCTTTATGATGTTTCCAGAAGCTATTATTCCAGAACTCGGTATAAGCAGCAGCAGATGCATGGAAGCTATAAATTCCATTTAGAACAGCATTTGAAAAAATCCGATCAACCCATAGGCTCTGTCCAATCTTGAGATACTTTGCAGAGTTTAAATATACTCGTCTTTTTCTGTCTTCTGTGTCAATTGTACGCTCTCGATCTGCAATATAGTACATTTTCAGAACTTGAGCTAATTTATCCAGCTTTTCTCCAATAGCAGTAATCTTATAATCCAGGTTGCTGTTGTCCATGTCCACAAATAGATTGTCCTGTTCTTCTCCCATTTTTTTCTGTAATGCACATGCAAGACCTCTGATCCACCCAGAATCTCCAGAGCGAGTTTCATCTGGATATTTTGGATTCTGTTGTCTGGCATGTAAACCCAACAAATCTGAATTATCTGTTATAGTAAATAGTACAAGAAGCACTTGTGAAAGTGTAATCTTAGAGCTGAAGTTCTGCTTGACAAACTGATAAAACAGTTTGAAAGGAATATCAGGAAATGGGGCTTCAGGAGACTGTGCTGCAACACATGGCATCAAAATGACTGTGATAATGAGCCACATAAGACATTGATGTTGCATGATATTTGAAATGACAATCCAGAAAATGGAGAACACATGAAAGACAAATTGACTAAATTGACAAGATCAGAATTTATCATAGAGATATCTACTCTAAACAACTTGCTTTTTCCCTTTTTGCCAACATCATTAACAACCTTCTTCTTACTCTTCTTCTTGTCACTATCATTCCCTTGAACAGCCTTATTCTTTCCCTTCCCTGCTGCCTGAGTTAAATATCCATCCAGATCTTTGAAGGTATAACTGGATTTCTCTACACCCCATACATCCAGATCTGAAGGCCTATCCTCTGGTTCATTTTCCAGCCAATCCACCAGCAGAGGATAATTTGACACCTTTCCAAAGTATTTCTTCACATGCAAGTGCCAAAAGGACTTTGAGACAAAAAGTTCAATCAGATCAACAGATGTAAGCTTTCTTCCAGTCCATGTTCCATCTGCAACCATCCGATCATGAGTCTGAGAAGCCTCAAGGTGACCCTTGTACTTCTGGTAAGCAGTATGAAGACTATGATCAGAGCGATCACAAAGGTGAATTGGAAGGCCAAGTAAGGTCAAGATAGCTTCTTTAGAGCTAAGAGAAGTTGATCCCAAGTCTGTAGCCATGGAGCTGCCAATAACAGGTGTTGACAAGCGAGAAGAGGAACAAGATGGTAAAGAAACAGAAGTGGTGGAAGAACGCAAGGCATCATCAGTCTAACTTTGTCAGTATCAAATTTAAGTTGAGAAACATATCATACTTACAATAAGAAGTCATAAAATATCTTGACCATTATCATAGGTCCATAACGCACTTTCATTATCTTCCAGAGCAGTTTCAAAGCGACCTTTGATTGCCCACATATCATCTTCATAAATCTGATTGAAATCTAACAAGTCATAAGAATTAACACCAGAAGTTCAATATAGAACATACTGCGAAGAGGAGAATAGCTCCTAGCAAGAGACTTTAGAACTGGGTTTAGCATAGATGTTACCTCAGCTGTGAGAGTCATGTTGGGCTTGTGGACAGTATGATCCCTCTGCGACATGTATACATGCACCTTGCCCCTTCGCAGCACCTTATCAACCACATCATCACCATCAGTGTTGGGATTATGTATACAAAAGTATACAGGCAAGCCAAGGCAGTTAACAAGCCTAGGGAGATGGAATACAAGTCCTAAGCTTAAGGTTAGGGTTAGGATCTGCCACTGGTAGAATCCAACACAGCCACAGGGAATAATATTAATTCCCGAGCTGCTACCCTTAATAGACTGGCCAAGACTACAAAGACTGCCAAGACTGTCTCCTATGCTATCCAGGGAACCCCCTATAATATACAATGATAGACAAGTCTATCTGGGGAATTATATAGGGGATATGACATAGTTATTCCATTATTAACTGGTACAGGGGTCTATTACAGAATACCTCCTTTATGTATTAAAGGAGTGCATTACACTATACCTCCTAACTGTGTAGTATAAATATTGCACATCTTGTAGGAGATGATAATAACATTCCTCCCTGTGGCAGACTCCCTCACTCACTAGCCTTTGAGATTAACTTCATAATCTAAGCTTGTCTTTAACTCTTCCTGTCACTGTTCACCACTCCATTCCCAACAATCAGCATAGTTAAAAACATTCCCCTGAGCCCGGCCATGGAGCACCCCACCAGTTGTACGTGAAGCACCTTGGAGTAATACACGAGAAGGGCTAGTCGGTGGACTTGCCATATACACATCTAGTTCTTAGCTTGATATTGTGTCCTATCTATTATTAACAAAGGATAAAACGTACCTCCACTACCTAGAAAACATAACAGAAGCACTGCGTGAGCAAGACAGGAACAGAGAAGGACAGAAACAGAAACATATGGGCAGCACTATTGTCATTAGTGTAGTCATTGGCAATGCCTGCATGGGTGGGGTTGCGGTCGGTGCTGGCATCGGTACAGTTGTCGGTGGTGTTGGTGTTGGTGCTCTTGGTGGTGTCGTTGGTCTTAGTGCTGTTGTCAGTGGTCTTAGTGCTGTTGTCAGTGGTCTTAGTGCCGTCATTAGTGGTGATGTGGGTGCTGTCAGTGCTCTTGGTGCTGTCGTTGGTGCCTTTGTGGGTCTTGGTAGCCTCTTTTCAGGTCCTGGTGGTGCCTTTGTGGGTCTCAGTGCTGTCGGTGGTGTTCACGGCGCCGCCAGTGCATTTGCGGGTGCCAGTGCTGTCAGTGCTGTTCACAGCGCCGCCGTCGTCCCTCTTCTTGTCGTCGCCGCTGTCGTCTCTATCCCCAGCCTCTACTTCGCTGGTGTTGGTGCCCTCCTCATCCTCGTTGCCCTGTTTGACCTCGCCATCTTCGTCTTTGTCCTCCGTGTCATCTTCCTCATCATCGTCTTCCTTGCCCTCATCTTCCTCGCCATTGTCTTCTTCAGCATCGTCTTCCACTGCATCGTCTCCCTTGCCATCGTCCTCTTCCTCGTTGTCGTCTTCCTCGCCGTTGTCCTCCTCCTTGTTATTGTCATTGTCGTCCCCCTCCGACTGCCTGTCTCTGCTCTCATTCGTGGGCTCCTCCTGGTTGTTGTCAGATTGGCGGGTCCTGGAGCTGGTGGTGATGGGTCGTGGCGGCATGTGGCTGGTTGCTGCAGAGTGGGAGTGAGCGGGCAGCGCGACGCTGATCCCACTTTCGTCAATTATCTCCTCAGTTCTGTAGGTAACGTCAGTCTATGATAAAATAAATGGAAGAGTGAAAAAGAAGAAAAAAAGAAAAAGCAACAAACAAAAGAGAAGAAAAAGTAACCTCACTAGGCAAGGTGCTAGCAACAAAGGAAAAAAATGAAAACAACAAGAATAAAAAACAGAAACAAAAAAGCAACGAAGAAAAAGAATAAAATAAAGCAATGAAAAAAGAAAGGAAGAAAACCTCACCTGGTGAGGTGGTTGGGTGTGCTCACGGCCACATCCTCATGGGCTTGAGCAGCTGATGTTTCCTAAAAAGAAACTAGCATGGTGTAAAGCATAGGGGGGAGGAGGAGGGGAGGTGGTGGCGGTCATCACTTACCTGGTCGGCTTCATTGCCCTTTTCCCCTTGGCTGGTCCCTTTTTCCCCCCTGCTTTCCCATTACCAGTCCCCTGGTCCTCCCCTTCATTGTTCTTGCGAGTTTTTTTCTTGCCTTTTGTGGTATCAGCTTCTGACATGGCATGTTTGTGGCTGCCACATGTTGTAGATGCGGTTGAAGGCGGTGGCGATGCATTATGGCAAGCACCACGACAGGGCTGCGAGCTTGTGTTTGTGCGGGTTTTCATGGCTTCGTGCTGGAGCTGGTGGTGGTGGTAGTGGATAGAGGTGGTGGTAGTGGAGAGAGGGTGGCAGGTGGCATGATCAGTAATCGATCATTGATGCTGCCACGCATTTGTCACTGCACAGCTTAGCCGAACAGTACTTGGTGACCTAAGTATGGATACCTAAGTAACCGTTATAGCTCACTTGATGTGAGCATTGGTTGTAGTTAACATTCATTGGTGATCATGGGACTGAGGGTTCAAAACTGGTTTGTGTTGATTTTTTGTTTACATAATATATATTAATAGGACATGTTCATGCAGAGTCTGGCCTAGGAATTCTTAGTCCTAGCAGTCTGGGTCAGACATCACTTGGACATCACTCAGACATCACTTGGACTCGGAATGGAAATTTGGCATTACTTTCTGCCAAAAAAAATCCTAGTGAAGTCTGAGCGGACAGCTAGGATTCCGTGCAGATTAGGTAGGGGAGTGTAAAGAGCTCCTTTTGGCATGCATTGTCCCCTGCTCTCTTCCACTGTTTGTTCAACCAGCCTGTCACATCATCACTTCTCTTCCATCAAGGCCTTGAGTAGAGTGTTGTGTTCCTCTCATGCCTCTGTGAGTAATTGTTCCAGGCTTTTAATTGGGCTGGGTTCTGGCATGTCCTTGAGTCTCAGGGCATCTAAATCTCAGAGGTCACCCATGGTGATTGGTGTAAGGAAAGGTAAGGGAGATAAAGGTGTCAGGGGCAGAGAGCATGTTGTGATGGTGGGATCAGAAAGGACAATAGTGCTTCACTGTGGGCACACAGAGGTCTTTACTGTCCCCCACAAGATCCAAGCAGATCTGCTCAGAATTGGTCAGATTCCACTTGGATCCACTCAGACATTTTTGATAGAGCAGCCTGCCAAATAGCTGTCATTTTTTCTGACTGGATCCAAGCAGAATAATTCTGACCAGATTCCACTTGGATCCATGCACATAAAGCCCCATGACTTGGTTTATCAGTGGCATATGCTACACAATTGGGACATGTCACCATGTGTCATGACTGCCAGCTCACCTCTCCCACCACCACCACCCACAATGCCACCTCCCTCCTCCCTCCCTCCTCCCTCCCTCCTTCACTATACCTCCATTTCTGTAAACTTATCAATTTGTGTTTAGACCTCAGGGTTGGTTTTTTTTTCTTTCAGTTTTTGTATTTGCAACAACAATGGCCACCCTGCCCCCACATCACCCCCTCTCCTCCTTCCTTCCCCCCTTCCCCACTCCACCACCATGGGGGTCTGTGGCCCCCGATGGTAAGTACTCTTTTCCTTGTTTCTTTTTTTTAAGCTAAAATTTTGTTTCTTTCAAGTTTTCTATTTGTAACAACAGGCACCTCTCACACCACCCCCCCTCCCCACTCAACTGGGATGTGAGGGAGTCAGAAGGGGATAGGATGGGCCAAGGGAGGAGCTGGGAAGCCCATGGAGTGGGGTTCCTGCAAGGTAACCCCCAAATCCCTCCCCCCTGCTGCCACATCATTAACAGCTGCCCCCCCTCCCTCTAACAGCCTCCAAACAGCCCAGTGAGCCCCTGCTTGCAGGGTGGGCAGGGGGCTTTTGTTTTTGACCAGATGGACTCCCACACAACCTGCCATGTGGCACCTGCCCAGGACACATCAGGATGTGTTTACCGGCAGTGGGACACACCAGGTCATGCCACCAGCCAAGGGGATGTGACAGAAGGCCCCCAGAGCCTGAGGAACCCCTCCAGAAAGTGATGCAATGCAATGGGAGACCCCCAGAACCCCAGGACACAATGGGGATGCAACAGGAGCCAAAGGGATGCCACAGGAGGCACCCAGTGCCCTGGGGATGCAACCATGATGAGCCAGGACTTGCCAGCAGGCCAGGACAGCTGAGGGGGATGTGATGGGAGGGCCCAGCAGCCTGAATAACACCACCTGGCCCAGCCTCACAAGCCACTGCTCATAGGGGTGGAGCATGGGTGGGGCGATGGCAGCACTGGGTGGGCCCCAACCCCCCACACCAGCACCCCAAACCACTACCATGAGCCATCACTCATAGGGTGGAACAGGGTGCTCTGTGAGAGGCATGGTGCAGATTGTGATGATGATGACAATGGCACAACAGGCAGCCCCCCCTCCTCCCTGAAGTGCAGTGGGGGCTGTGTTTCTAATTTTCTACCCTCCATCACTTAGTTGAGTGATGGGGTGGGCTTTTTATTTTGTAGTCTTATGTAAATGGGTAATAAATGGTAGTAATATTGATATTTTACTATGCTATTTGGTTCAATTGCAAGTTGCTTACTAAGTCATTCCCCAATAACCCATCCCTTTGCCTTGTAGTGAGATATGAGGGTTTCATTTTTTATGTTGATATAATAACTGGTCAGAATCTGCTTGGACTCCACTTGGTCCTGCTCAGATCTGCTCAGACCCTGCTCAGAACCAGTCAGATCCACTTGGATCCACTTTGATCTTGTGGGGGACAGTAAGGTACTGGGCACATAACCCTGTCTTGCAGCTTAAGCATGTGGGGAGATGATAGCACATGGACTCTTTCTGGCAAACTCACATTGAGGTCTCAACACCCTCACACATTCAGTATGGCATGAGATGGGCTCAATGTTTCTTGTACAGACTGTTGCACTGATGATCCACTGTGCATCTTGCAGTGGTGTGGAACTGTTCAAAGGGACAATCCTAAATGAGCAGTTTGCTAAGACTGCTTCTTGGATCAATCCAAGGAAACAAGGGAAGGGGGTGGTGAGAAGGTTTGTGAGTAATGATGAATGGGGGTTGGGACTCATACCTTGATGACGCAGCACAACATGCATGTCATCTCAAGAGTGCATTACACTAAGCCTGTTACAATTTCCTTTTACATCTATTTCCTTCCTCGTCGTGGCAGTGCTTACTATGACTCGTTTCCTTATCTCTGACTAGTTGGGCAGTGCCCATATTACCTTTTCTATTAGACACCGAGTAGACAGCTGTCCGTTTACCTTGTACTCTACAGCTTTACACCTATAGTTAGTTTACTGACTCTTACAATATGTGTAGACACGTATTCGACACGTAGCCATGTAAATACCTATATAAACTGTAGTAGACAAAGGTCAAGGCTCCTCAGCTTGACCTTAGGCAATATACAGCCTTATAACTGCTCTCGAACGCGCGACTCAACCTAAGCCAGAAAGCCTCTGATTTAGCGTGATATAACTTAGCGATGAAAGCCTTGTCATTAACGAACTTGATACTTGTACTGAGTAGTTGAGGCTCTCGCCTTAACAAAGCCACCTATTCCAGTTGGATTCTGGTTATTCCAACCAGAATTTATGGAATCCATGGAATCCAGTGGACTTTTTTTGTATGTAGTTTCCCTTTGTGGAAGCATTCTGGATGGACCAGTGATCAATTTTATATCCAGAATCCATGGAATCTCACCAGACTCATAATCAACTGGATTAACCGGAATCTGTTCGACACATGGCTTGACACAGAACTGGACTAACTGGACTCACCACTGGTCACATGCTCACCACCCATGGTCACAGCTCACCACACCACCACCACCATTAACATGGCTGCCCTCCCTCACCATCTGACACCGTGGCTGCTGCCCCCTTACCCAACTCACAGGCCACCACTACTGCCACCACCACCACCACCACCACCACCATTCCCACCACCACCATGACCCCCCCCCTCTACCACCTCCCCTCCCACACCACCTACACTGCTGCCCCCCCCTTCCCTCACCCATCGCCACCCCTTTTCACCACATTGCACACCATGGGGCCTTTGGGCCCCCTTGTAAGTGGTATTTTTTGTTTTTGTTTTTTGTTTTGTGTTTTTTGTTTTTGCTCAGGATGCCGCCCCCCTCCCTCCCCATATTCCCCCCATTGTCCCCCATCCTCCAGTCCAACAGTATGGGGCCCCAGGCCCGCCAGTAATTTTTTTTTTTCATCACCAAATTATATTTTGCTACTAAACTATTTTTTTTTCAGTTTTTTTTGTGTGCATTCAATGAGCCCCTGATGTGCAGCACCTCCTCCCCACTCAGCTGGGAGGTGGGGGGCCAATGGGGGATGGTACAGCCCTAACTACCAGGACCAAGGTACCTGCCAGGGGCACACAGAACCCCCCTCAACTGCCACATCACAAGCTGCACCCCTCCACTCAGTGCCACATCACCACCGCTGTATGGGGTTCTGACAACCAGGGGAGCATGAGGGAGCACAGAGGGGGACACCAGACAACAGAGGGGGGGACATAACTGGGCATGGAGGGGATGCCCAGGGACACACAGACAACGGGGAACACCCAGACAGTGGGGGGAACACCCAGACAACAGGGGGAATGCCCAGACAATGGGGGATGCCCAGACAATGGGGGGGGGGGAATGCCCAGATATGGAGTGGGCCACACACCAGCACCCATGACCACTGCCATGAGTCATTGCTTGTGGGGTGGAAAGGGGTGCTATGCTAGTGGTACCAGTGTGGTGAGGGGTGTGTGATGGAACGATGAGGTGAGGGGGACTGATGCAAGCCACAGCAGCACCCCCCACCATCTCTGCAAGCCACTGCTCACAGGGAGGAGATGGCGTGTGACAGGTGAGGTTGACAGGGTGGTGACAGCACCCACCTGACACAATGGGACAGAGTGGATGGGCATGGGGAAGGGGGCAACAATGGGACACAATGCAATGGGCACCCTCCCCTTATATGTACATATTATATATATGGCATATTTAGTTAATGCGGGCACTTTGTCGCTCAAATATATTTGTTATACATCAAGTCCATAGAGGTAATAGGTAATAATAATAACCTACATATAAAAGACTGTATGGCTAAGCTGTTAAGTTGCTTAAAAATATATAATTGAGGATCTGGAGGTTGAGGGTTCAACCCCTGCTCTGAAAATGTTATTTTGACCCTATGTTACAAGTTTGTGTGCTTAACTTAATGAAGTTACGTTGCACTAGCTGGAATCCAGTGGAATCTGACCAGAATAACCAGATTCTGGTGGTGTCTGATTGGAATAACTGGATTCCAGTGGAGTCCAACCAGAATAACCAGATTCTGGGGAGTCCAATCAGAATAGGTGGGGGAGTGTAAATTACAGCATCTCAAGTGAGGCCCAAAGGTAAAAGAGATTGAGAGAGAATAAAATTTGGGCAGGGTTGTCAAGAGGAGTTGTGTTCTGCTGTTAGGACAATGTGACACCCTAAGGCACAATGATGGCTCCTAAACAACAACAACAACAACAACAGATGGAATATGGTTTAGTCAGTAGTCACAGGCTGTCATGCTTGGTATAGTGGATTACCCAAGAGAACACAACTAGTGTCTCTGGGCAGTTTATATACTACTATACATGAGTTATCCATGCCTTAACCATGCATAGACCTTGATTCATTTGCAGGCACAGCATCATGCCTAAAGTGTGAGGTGCATGGCTACATGTGCCTATATTGTGTGACAGGACTTGAGGACAAGGTTATGATAATGAAGTTATCTCAAAGACAAGTGAGAGTGAGAGTCTGCAACAGGGAGTAATGTTATATTCATCTCCTACAAAGTGTGCAATATTTATACTACACTGTTAGGAGGTATAGTGTAATGCACTCCTATAATAAGGAGGTATGCTGTCATAGACCCCTGTACCAGTAACTATGTCATTTCCCCTAAAATAATAATGTCATATTACCTTCTACAATATCATTCTGAGACTTCCTGCAGGATAGGTCTTAGACATTCTATCCAAGGCTCTGTCTTGGATAGCCTATCATAGACATGCTGCAGGGTGTTTAAGTCTGCAGCATATGTTAACTGTGCATTCCCCTAATTTCCCTTGCATGTGTTAATATGACTTAGCATATTCAGGCATTATTCTCCAGCCATGCTGACTGCCTTGGCTTGCCTGTATACTCTTGTATACTCTGTCCCAACAGCCTACCATGAGTCCAATCGTGCTGTGCCCATGTGTTCTACTTACCCTTGATCATGTGTACATAAAAGTGTCCATATAACCAAACATTGAAAATGATGGATTAAAATTAAAATGCCTTATGAAATTTGCACTCTTGACAACCAATCAATGATATGTGATATAAACAAAACAGGAGATAAATTTGAGATATTATTTGAAATAGATATTTGAAATAGATATTTGAAATAGATATTTGACATGATGGCAGCTCTGTTGGTGATCTGCCAGAGCTCCATTGTGGTAGGGCTAGTTGGCCTACTTGTCAACTTCCCCCACCTGGGAATGTTTGTTCTGATTCCTTTGGCAGATGCTAACACAGAGGGAGTACAGTATATTCCTGTATTTTTGTGTTGCTAATCTTGTTCAATTATTTTATAGCCTATCCTTAGGTTTGGGGAGGGGCAATCTTGGGTAAAGTCGCAGTCAAACTTAGGTAAACAAATGTACCTAAACCATCACTTTGAGTGAAGCAGGCTGTTTTTGTGGGGTTCCCAAGCAAATCTTATAGTTTTTTCTATATGCATGACTTCTATGATATCCAAACTAACCTTGTGCATGCCGCCATTTACCACAGCACCTTTATTGTAAGAGCCAGAGAGAAAATGCCAGTCAAAAAGAGGTCTTGACTCTCCCCCCCCCCTGCTTCCTAAATAGTGTAAATGGACTAGAAATTCCCTGTATCAGTCCTAGTCCTGCCAGGAACGCCAGGAATAGTCCTTAGGAATGGTCCCAGTCCATTCCAGGCTATTAGTATTAATATATTAAATATTCATATTGCACCATCAAGGATTGAACCCAGATTTTGGGAGATGATTACTCAGCACAAACATGGCAATATAACCATTAGACTAAACAGCTGATATTTGTTAGGTAAGCTAAGCAAATATGTTATGTCCCAACCCTCACAGCCACTCAGCACATGTTTGGTCACATGTTGGTTGGAAACACGTGGTCGTGTGTGACCATTTTGTTTATCAGTGACACATGCTACCACCATCACCAACATTGACCATGCCGCTGCTGCCTCTACCTCCCTCACACTGCAACCGCCACCACCTCTGTCCACAACCACCACCCCCACTCACACTGGCGCAAGATGACCAACATGCAATGGCAGCCTGACCACACTGGTAAGCCCCCCACCCCGATGCACCGCGTCACTGACCCCACATCCATGAGCCAATGCCCCTGCAACCTAGAATGACAACCCCACCACCCACCACCGCCTGGTAAGCCCCTTGCCCCCCTACCTCATGTGCCACGTCACTGACACTGCCTCCCCCCCCAGCTGCCTCCCCCCCCTCTCTGCCCCCCCCCCCCCCCCCACTCTGCCTCCCTTCCTTTCCTCCTCCACTACCCATCCATGGGGGCCTCAGGCCCCCATGTTAAGTATTTTTAATCATCGGAATTATTTTTTAAGCTAACAAATTTCTTTTCTACTTGTAACAAAGGGTGCCCCTCATGCCCCTCATGCCGCCCCTCCTCCCCACTCAACTGGGATGTGAGGGGGTACCTTTTTTTCTTATTCTTTTTTTTTAAAGCTGATATCATTTTTTTATTCAGTTTTTTCTATTTATTCATCAACAATGAGCTTCCCACAGCGCACCACCCCTCCTCCCCACTCAGCTGGGAGGTAGGGGCTTGATGGCTGATAGGATGGCCCAAGGGAGGTGCCAGGAGGCCTGCAGAGCAGGGTACCTGCAAGGTATGCACCAAATCCATCCCACCCCACTGCCATGTCACTAATGGCCACCCCCCTCCTTCTAACAGCCCCCTGACAGCCCCCCAAACAGCCCAGCAAGCCCCCGCTCACAGGGTGGGCGGGGGGCTTGATCTTCGGCTGAAGAAGGTCACCCATGACCCGCCATGTCACCACCAGACAGGATGCCCCCCAGCACCCAGGGGACATGTCTCGACATGACGGGGCACCTGGACATGACCAACCCAGAAGGGGGGACGCACCTGCTGGCTGGGGGGGACACCAGACAATGGGGGGGATGCTAGTCGACAGAGGGGACACCCAGGGATGCAATGCGATGCAACAGGCCATCAGCGGGATGTGACTGGAGCCGAGGGATGCGTCTGGAGGCCAGGGGATGCAACTGGAGCCAAGGGGACACATCTGGAGCTGAGGGGACACATCTGGAGCCGAGGGGGATGCAACTGGAGGCCAGGGTACACAATGCAAGGGCCTAGGACCCAGCAGGACATGACAGCAGGCCCCGATGGCCAAGGGGACCATGGTGGGAGGGCCCAGCAGCCTGAATAACACCACCCGGCCCAGCCTCATGAGCCACTGCTCGTGGGGTGGAGCACAGGTGGGGCGATGGCAGCACTGAGTGGGCCCCAGCACCCCACGCCAGCACCCTCAACCACTACCACAAGCCATTGCTCATGGGGTGGAACGGGGTGCTATGTGAGGGGCAGGTCACCACAATGTGATGTGATTGCTAAGCCCCCTGCTGCCTTGCTCTGAGAGACACAGGGGGATTTTAATTAGTTTAATTTAGTCTTGTATTATATTAATAAATAATATCTCCCCCCTGCCTCATAGTGAGTTGGGGGGTTTTTACTCTTTTTGTTAGTATTTTTTGTTAGTATTGATGTTTCCATAAATGGTAATAAATGCATTTAATATTTGAAATAATGACCTAGTACCTCCAGGAATGGTGGCTAGGAATGGTATAGGAATGGTATAGGAATGGCTAGGAATGGACCAGGATTCCTAGGAATGTGAGAAACAAACCAGGAATGAACCAGGATTCCACAAGGAACAGGGGGGGAGTGTAAATACTTGGTCAAAAATGTGAAATTATCACAATCTCCCTATTTTACAGTTATATTAATTCCTACACCATCCCTACCACTTCTAAGCACCTTAAGAGTCACTTAATGGTTGGTTTACATTCACAGGGACCCATAATTTATTGTGGAACAGCTCAGTTAGATGCTCATGCTCTAAAACAACAATAATACAAGTCAATTAGTAGCATAAATCTATCTTACAACTTGAACCTCCTGGAAGTTGGAGAAAATTATTTAGTGACACATAATCCATAAAATACCTTATTTCACCTATATACTGACATTGGATGTGTTATAGGAGTATTTTTGAGTGATTCCTGACCTCAACTCTGGTTGGATGCATCAATCACTGAATTTGAACTCTGCTATCACACCCATCACATCTCGAAAGGCAACCTCATGACCCATTTTGTGGCTTCCTTGCTGACAATGGCATCTTATATCATTGGTAAAGTTTACTTAAATTTTGCCTGGCTACAAGTTGTTTGTGCTGGATTTCTTAATTTCTTTCTTATTTCTTTTGTAGACATCAAAGGAGAATGTATTTCTGTTCTTATTCAATAACAAAGTTGAAATTGAAAAATCGGCCATTGAGACGTTGTACAGAATATAAAATATGAGAACTTTCTCTGCCACAACAAGTTGTGAAAGTTGCTGTGTAAAGCAAAAAATCAATGCTTCAGCATAACTGTCATTTTCTGACCAAGCCAAACAACAGTAAATAATCAGCAAATAGTGGGGATTGCCCCATTAGGTTCCTATTTTCTAGATAAGCATATCCTGTTCATGCAGCATGTGAATCATGCATCTCTTCAAGATTTCCACTTCCTTGGGTCTTTCACCTGACCGCCTTACTTTGATGTGATGGAATGGTACTGGGTGTTCATTCTATTTTTAATGTACCTTTGCTAATTATGGTAATGACACAACCCTGCATCAAACTGGCATCTGGTATGAGTTCCATGGCTTTGGCTAGTCTGCATCTGGATTGAGGGGCCAAACAATTGGATGGTAGGGTCAAGTGGCATCACTCAATGACTCTCCACACTTGCTGGGGGCACAGGCTGCATTATGACAATAGGGAGTCTCCTCAACAGACCATTCCCTGAGCAATTCCCAATCTGTGAAACCCTGAGACAAGGATCTGATGATGCTGTCCTGACATCACTGACTGTATGGTCCAGTCAATTCCTTAATATTTCATCAACTTTCCTTGATATTCTCATTGCTTGGTCTGACTGGCATGAGAGAATGTGCACAGTCCAATTTTCTCTTATCACTATTGTGAAATGTATTTAAGGTGTCTCCCCACCTCTCAGATGGGACCATTACACTCTTGACTCGCACTCAACATTCCCTCTATTAAGTTTCCCTAGTCTCTCAAGTTCACTACACAACAAGGTGTAGTACATAAGTTAAGTTCTCAAGTTATTAGCCCTTTGTCTCCCCAAGTCTTTATCCTTTCAAGGATTACTGTTTCCTTCTGTTCATGCAACTCAGGAAGTTCACCCTGATCCTTTTGCTCCCTATCCCCCATTATCCCAATGTCTACCAGTCACCTGACAGATGGACACATTCTGCATGCAGTTTTTATTGATTGTGTTTTCAATTGTTGTCAATCACTCTAGTTACAATGCATGTTAAATCAATAACATTTTGTATGACAAATCTCTCCCAGTGTCCACCAGGCACCTAACGAGCTAAAGGCTCATGGACCCCATCTCCTCCCCTGTTCTCCTTGTTCTCACTTACCCCATCCTCTCACAATGTGATGACCTCATCAACGAACCTCCAGTAGACCTAATACCCTGGCACACTGTTGTAGGCTTGCATGGGATATGACAAGCTCTGTAATTTACACTCCTCCACATATTCCAGAAATTCCAGAAATTCTGGTCCATTCTGGCTGGAATTTCTGGAATATGGCTAAAGGACTTAAAAATGAGTTTGGAAAGTCCGGAAATTCCATCTGGAATTTTGTATAAAATAAATATAACAAAAAAAAGAAAAGGGGAGGGTGAGGGAGTGTGGCACATCACTGGCCCCCTCCCCATGCCCATCCCCCTCACCTATTGCACCCCACCCCTGCAATCAGTTGCTTGCAGCAGTGGTGGGGGGTGCTCAGTCATCTGGCATGTCCTTCACTCTGATGGAGTGATGTTTATTTATTCAAAATAGAGTACTAATAATATAAATTTATATGAGAGGGGAGAGGGGGGGGAGTGGGGCATGTCACATCAGCATCATTGCCCCCCATTCCCTGTCCCCCTCCCCTTCCATCACCCTCACCTATTGCACCCCCCTCCACCCTGCAAGCAGTCACTCACAGCAGTAGTCAGGGGTGCTCTGTCACACTGGGTGTTGTGTGGTAGGCAGAACTTTGCACTCCCCCACCTATTCCGACTGGAGTCCAAGTTGTCTGACTAAATTCCGACTGGACTCCGACTGGACTCCGACTAGACCACTAGAAGTCCGATAACAGTCCAACTGGAGTACTAGTAAAGTCTTAGGAGTCCGATCGGACTATTATCGGATTCCTAGTCCTAGTAGTTTTTTGAGAGATTTGACTATAGTCTGAGTAAATTCCGAGTAAAGTCTGAGTAAATTCCAAGTAAAGTCCAACTTATTATACAGCAGTTGAATGTGGTAATGTATTGAATTGTTTGGATTGATTTGGTGCATCTGGTTGGAAGAGGCTATACATTGGAACAATAAGGGTGTTTGGGTAGATGTGGCTGTACATTGGAAATGATTAGGGTGTTTGAGTGAATGTGGCTGTACTGTAAGCCTGGCCCCAGGCTCACGATGCCGAACACATGCACACCGCTGCACACTGACCGATGCACACCGATGCATACAGGCACACCGACGCCAAACCGATGCACACCGCTGCACACTGACTGGTGCACACCGATGCACACAGGCGCACCGACGCCGAACTGATGCATACCGATGGCACACCACTGCCGATGCACACACATACCGATGCTCACTGCCAATCGGTAAGTGCACAGCCACGACCGCAGGCACAACCACAGACAACCACAGGCGACCACAGGCGACTGCATACCACTGCCGGTCAGTGCCACTGTCAACGCACACTGCTGCACACACCGACCGACGGCTTCACCAATCGGTAACACCACCGACTGGTGCACCGCTACTGACACCACCCATGCATGTTGCATCACCGGCAACCCAATACCCATAGCTGGACATGCGTACAGATACCGGTGGCCCGACCACTTACCCGATATGAGAACTACGCTTGATGCGGCCATGGTTGAGATGCTGGATTTGTGCAACAAAGGTATAGTTACTATTGCTCACTCATGTATTCTACTGACTCTTACTACGTGCAACAAAGGATAACATTGTCCTGTCTGCCTGACTGAACTTAGTGAGGCGGCCTTTCCTGGCCTCCTTCCATGTACATTGGAAATGATTAGGGTGTTTGAATGAATGTGGCTATGTATTGAATTGTTTTGGACTGATATGATGCATCTGGTTGAAAGAGGCTATACATTGGAAATAATTAGGGCTTCTGGTTGAATGTGGCTATATATTGAACTATTTGAACTGATTTGATGTATTTGGTTGGATGAAGCCATATATTACTATTTAATGGTACATCTGATTGGATCTGGCTATACATTGGTGGTTTACTTGTATATTTCACTGAACCTAGCTCTGTATACAATGATAACAAAAACCTGGTCTCACAGTAACTAATACTAGTACAATTTCATCTGCTACATAGACAAGAATATTACATACCATCATCATCACTATCACTATCATTATTGTCATTTTCCATTTCATCTGCCTTTGTAGCTTGTTTTTTAAGAACAAACATTGTATGATAAAATAGCATGGTATGTAAAAACCAGTTGAAGTTTCCAGTTGTCATCCGCTTGATGATAGATTCAAATCCTCCAAGCCATGCATTCAGCTGCTCACATGCCTGTGTATTGAAAGCACATTTCATGTATGGCTGCCCATTTTTATCATATGCAATGATGACAAGATTGGGAGCTGATCCGTTTAAGGGTGCTGGATTGCACCACTTTCTGCATAAGTAATCAGTTATGCGATGATTAATATAGTGGTATGTATCCACTATAAAATGAGTGGTCTTTTTCCAGGTGTTCCAGCTTCCATTAGCAATGCTAGTGCTAAGTACCCTACAAGCCTTGTCAATACGAACATAATCAGGTCTTGATTCCTCAGTTGGATAGACAGTTTCCAAAAAATGTAAGATATTGGTGGGAGATTCTGATTTTGCAAACTTGGCCCATGCAATCACAACTCCACAGGGTGCACAAATTGTCAATCACAACTCCACAGGGTGCACAAATTGTTTCAATACAATAGTAGTGGGATGGAGAAAAGAAATGACTTCTTTGAATGTCCTCAGCAGGCTCATCATCATGATGCTGGGTATTTGTAGCAAGGGTGTCTTGCCATGGCATTTGTTCCCCAGGATATCGGAGTATTCTTCTGACTCCAGCAAGTGCTTGATGGCTATGCTCTTGCTGATGTTTTTTCCACTGTGCATGATGCAGCCCACAAGCCTGAGTGCCAACAAGTTTCTGACTGTTACAATCACAAACACGGCACTTTGAACCATATTCATTTTCATGGAAAAGGCAAAAAACTCCACCACGTGCATTTGAAACATCTGCTGTGCAGCTATCATATGCACAATGCTAGAAATGTAATTTAGTACAATATTAATAATAGATTAGTTAAAATACACACAAGAGGACCCACACACAAGCCATCCAAAACGACCATCTTTACTGGTGGGTGGTCAACATCCATATTCTTATCTGTGTCTGTTAAAACTTGATTGCGAGCATTTTCCTGAGCCACAGCTGCATCTCTAGCTGCCAACTCTGCCCCCTCTCCAAGTAGTGGAGGTACAATTTGATTCTCATCATTATTTACCATGGCTGCTGGATCATCTCCAGTGATTCTGTCTGCTGTTTTTTTATAGTTTTGGGTACATTCAGAACAAGCATGTTGGTCTGCAGCTCTTATAATACCATTTTCTCCTAGGATTTCAAATGCTTCCTTTGTGACATCATCAATGGCCAGTCCATCTTGAATCTCCAAATGTATGTCAGAAGCTGCACTAATGGTGCGAATGGATTCTTGTTCCAGAATTCAGTATAAGCAGCAGTTGAGGCATGGAAGCTATACATTCCATTCAATGCTGCATTTGAAAAAGTTTGATCCACCCAGATGCTTTGTCCAACTTTGAGATACTTAGCAGAATTGAGGTAGACTCAGTTCCAAGCATTTTGTCTGGCTGGAACAGGTACTCATTCATGATCAGCATGGTATAATGTGAGGCAAACTGGACATTTTCCAGTAAGGACAGAGACATCTTCATATTGAAGTTTTTAATCAGAGTAACTTTTGGGATATCTCTTGTTTTAGTTGCTTGCAGCAAGGACCGGGGATTGCAAGTGCTGGTCATGCATTGTACACTCATGGGACAAATAACATAGACTGGCTGGACTGATTTTTGAGAAACTGGCTTTAGTTTTCCCAGAAAATTTTCATCATCATCCAAAGGATAAAACTGTAGGATTTGTGCCAGGGCAACCAGCTTTGTACCAGTAACAGTAAGAATTTGAGCTTCTGACATTTCCCTGCTAACATCTTGCATTCTGTGTAATTCCTAGATGTTTGATCCAACCTGAAGATGCAGAAGCATTTTCTCCTTCATATATGCGACACTGTTGTCGTGCATGCAAACTGAATAGCTCTGGATTTTCCAACACTGTAAATATCAAAAGAAGCACTGTTGACAGAGACACAGTTTGTCCAAAAGTTTGTTGAACAAAGCTGCTGAATATATTGAAGGAGATATCAGGAAAAGGATTTTTTTCAGAAAGTGCAACAGTAGCAGGAATGTTGGACATAGCAAATAGCACTCCCATGATAAAGGGCATTTTGATAAGACTTGAAATGGTGGCCAAGAGTATTTTGAGATGAACACTACATCAAACCACATGCTAATGATTGTCATAAATTCTACTAGCTTGTAAAAAAAAACAACTCTGTTGCTCACTTTTGCAACTTCTTCTTTGAAGTGGCAACCTTCTTGTTGGGACTCACTTTACCTCCTTTTCCAAACTCTTCTGCTAAACAAACATCTTTGGCTTTCTTCTTTCCTTTGGGCCCCCCCCCAGCCAAAGTTCCATGCTCCACAAATTTCCGCAAATCTGTCAGTGAATAAGTTGCCTTTTCAACACCCCAAACTTCCAAATCAGATGGCTTGTCATCTCTGTTCTCCAACCATTCTATCATCAAAGGATAGTTTGAAACCTTGGAAAATGCTGGCTTGTAATGGGAGAACCACATCGACTTTGAAAGGAAAATCTCAATAAGATCGGTTGACAATGGTTTTTTTCCAGGCCAGGTACCTGGTTATTTTCCTAAATACTGTCAGTTAACAAGATCATATTAATTTACATCAGACTTACCACCAAAAGACATAAAATATACTTCTCATTCTTAAACTCCCATTAAACTTCCTCATCATTCTCAAGGGCAATATCAAATTCACCCTTGAGATCCCACATATCTTCTTCATAGACACAAACACAAGCCTTTGAATCTAATAATCCTTATAAGAAACAAATCGGAAGAATATATTATTGAAACATACCATAAAAGGGTACTTCTCTTTGAGTGTCAAGAGGATTGGACCAAGAGTGAATGTGACCTCATGTTTCAGAGATACCTTGGGTTTGATCACGTTCACATCACCATTAGAGGTATATAAGAGAACTTTCCCTTTCTGATATATCGCATGTGGGTCTAACTTGAGATCCACACCGTCCACAAAGTTGAATACATTTCCCTGAGCATGTCCACGGGTGAAGCCACCTGTAATGTGTGATGCACCCTGAAGGTCATGAGATGGACTAGAAGGTGGACTCTGCATCTGAACATCTATATATTTCTTTAATAATGGAAAAAAAATGTAATAAAAAAAGGATCGAACCATGGCTGGGGCTTTGTAGGGAGCTTCGGTCCTTTTCAGGGCTAGTCGCAGCTGCCTGGTGGTTGTTGGTAGTGCATCCTCTGTTGTGGGTGCGACTCAAGTCCTTGTTGGGCTTACCAGACTTTTTCCCATCATTATCAATGCTGGCAGTGCTAGTGGGGTTCTCGTCAGTGGCATTCCCCTGGTTGTTGGCCCTATTCAAGCCCTACCTGTTGTCATTGGCAGAGTCATCAGCACCACCCTTCTCGCTGTCAGTTGCCTTCACTGAGCCCTTGGCACTGTTTCCGTCGTCGCTCATGACTCCCCCATTGTTGTTGGCCTCCTCGGTGTGGTCGTTGGCCTCGCCATGGTTCTCGTTGGCCTCGTCATGGTTCTCGTTGGCCTTGCCGTGGTTCTCATTGGCCTTGTCGTGGTTTTCATTCTCCTCGATTTGCATGGTTGTTGGCCTCCTCGTTGGCCTCCTCGTTTCCTCCGTCGCTTTTGTTGGTGGCGTGTTCTTCGTCATCTGAGCCCTCCCCCTCCGAGTCACCTTCCTCCGAGTCCTGCTCTTGGCCGTGGGTGTCGTTTTTATCATTGTTGTTGCTGACCTCGTCCTTGGGTGCCTCTTCTGTCTCACCGGGGTCATTTGAGCCACCCCCGGTGTTGCGGTTCTTGGCATTGCCTCCGCTGGTCTTCTTGCCGGCTTTGTTGATGTCAAGGGTGATGGGAGGGGTGTCAGGACGACGCTGGCGCCCACTTGAAGTGACATGGGTGGGGCAAGGCGGCATGATGCTCGCCTTCGCTGGGCAGAGGCGTTCCGGGGGGGCAATTGTGATGCCGCTGCTTTCTAGCACCTTGGCCGTCCTGTAGAATAGTTGTAAGTAGTCCCATGAATGAAGGAAAACGAGAAAAAACTCACTTGGTGAGTTTTTTTGGGGTGGAAGCAGTGGCATCCTGTTGGGCTCGCATCCCCAATGTTTTCCTGCGCAGAATGGTGTGATTCCGTTCAAGATGCAACAGGGGAATATACTTACCTGGTAGCAGTTTTGTGCCCACCTTTCCCCTTGCTTGACGCCCCGCCAACACTGGTATCGGCCATCTTCATCTTCTTTGCGGGCTTGGCGTTGGTGTCGACGGATGATGTGGCACATTTGCGAGTTCCCTGAGTCATCTCCTCCCTGCCAGCACTGGTATCGGTAGTCATCTTCTTTGTTTTCGCTTGCATGGTGGTGCCGCCAGATGACGTGGCACATTTGCGAGTGCCTTGAGCCGTCACCTGGGAGTCGGGGGCCTTGTAGGTGGCACCGCTGCAGGTGGCGGTCCCTGTCGATCGTGTTTGAGGCATCTTGAGCAGAGGGTGGTTGTCGGTTGGTGTAGGTGATGGGTGATTGAAGCGAGGTTGATGTGAGGCTGTATGCGGCTGTGCTAACCCTAATGCTGGGGTTTGTCGTGAGTGGTTACTATAGTGAGCTAAATACATAACCAACAACAGGACCACTTGGCTCAGTGGTTATTTGTGTTGCGTTACTTGGCATCACATTATCCGTTAAGTTGTGAGTTCGAACCCTTTACATGCCGATTATTTTGTCCTCATGTTCGTTCTATTTATAACTACCTGATACTGACAGAAACCGCAGTCCGAGCATCTTCCTTACGGAGTCCGAGAAGTCCGAGTATATTCCAAGTTGAGTCCGAAATGTCCTATTGGAGTCTGAGGAGTCCTAGCAACTTCAAATTCCCACTAAACTCCAAGTTTTCCAAGTTGTCTGACTCGGACTAAACTCGGACTGGACTCGGACTGGACTTGGATAAAAATACCACCTTCTCTGCACAAATTGGATAAAATGGTCCGAGTTCAGTCCGAGTTCAGTCTGACTGGATTCTAATTGGACAACACGGACTCCGACTAGACAGGGTGTGGCGACACGAAAAGCGCGACCCTCCACAATCTTGTCTTTTGAATCATTTTGAGTTTTCGAATCTTTATACAAACTTGCACCCAATTTTTCGGGTTGTGCGTCACGGCCCTGGAGGATGGGATTTTCCTGATCTGAAATGGTGATGAGGGTGACCTTTTTTTGAATGTTACTAGGTTCTCAAGTCGCATGCTTCTTATGAGTTTTTGCCCATGATAGCCACAGCGTTTACCACGTTTGTTGACCCTCTGGATGTCACTCTACGATGCCAACGAACACGCAGCGCAGTAAATCCTTTCAAATTCCCCTCCTTCGGCAAGGGAAGGCCACTTTATCCACATCAGCGTACCACGGCAGAAGGCCGTTGGTGGGAGAAAAGCAATGAAGGTGGTAGCTTCCCAGCCCTGAAGCATTACAACTGGCTGAGGTCTCTAAGGTTTTTAGGTGGGACATGTTGCCATTAAAATCTGTGAAGCCTACGTCGCTTTCTGGGTATTTAGAAATATATTATGGGGGCCTTGGGGTTGGTATATAGTAGTTCATGTCCCCAGAGATTCGAACGTGGGCTAGGACGGCTGTGTACGAAAACAAATACATACCAAATCTATTGCATACATTTCTTCACAAAAACCGGTTGGTCGACATATCTAGACGTTTAGCCACGCGCAACATCATGATATTCGATGTGAGGGATGAGAACTGTTGGAAGAGAAAGCCAAACAAAACTTATGCTGGCAGAAGGCGAAAACAGGAACTTACGCCATTGCCAACGAAAACCTCCGCCTTCTCCCCAATGGCCATGTCCACCGCCATCGAGACATGCTTCTGCGCCATGTCCAAATCCATGTCCACGCTGCTCGTCATCTCATTCCACCCGTCGCTGAGTAGCAGATCCCGTAGCTCGCTGAGCCAGCCGCCGTGTCCGTTCGTCATCACATACACCTTCCTCAGCCCTGGATGCCCCTCTTTCACCTCCCGGAGCTTTTCCACGATCTGCTCGACCGTCGGGAGGCAGTGCTTCATGTAGAACGCCCCCCGTTCGTTTTCGTCCACCTCTGATTGGTTGATCCTGTCCGGGAACTCGGAAAACTGACAGAAGCCCATGTAGGAAGAGCTGTATTTTGCAAGATATAAACAGTGGGAGCTAAAGTCCCCGCGACGCAGGTGGATGGCCACGAGTCCAGGTATCTGAGCTCTCGATGTGATGTCCCCTGCTGTGTCGCCGGAGTATCTGGGCAGGATGACGTGGGCGTTTTGAGAAAGTGCGGAATGCACAAGGGGGGACCAGACGAACTCCTGAAGTACGGGTGACTGGGAAAAGCCCTCCCAGAGACTGAGGAATCGATCGGACCCAAAAAACCTGTGTTAAAGAGCCAAAATTGAGGGTCGTGGGGGGAAGGATTTAAGGAAAGGACGGCGTACATGTAGTCAAATATCGGCTGTGGAAAAGAATCGAGCTCGATACAGGTAGCATTGGCGCTGTTAATTTTGTTCATCCACCAGTCCATGATGACGCTGCCTTCTGCATCTGCGAAACTTGACGGCTGTCCAATAGACTGGATAATGTGTCGGCTCTTGGGGGGGCACACGGTCTCCCAAAATTCGGCGCTGACCGATTTCGGATCATAAGAGGAGCCCCCAGCCGTAGGGCCAGATATAAACGCATTCAAGGGTATCCTCGAAGGCCGCAGCGCGTACTCGTCGATGGTGAATGGGATCGGGAGTTTTGACCAGACGTAGTCCTCGAACACATATGACCGCTGCACTCTGTACGCGAGGTACGAGAGCAAAAGTCTACAGCCACGAGATTTATATATTTTTCATTAAGCCCTTCTTCGGTACAAACGGGGGGCGTACGTTTCCTGGAGGACGTTGTTCAAGCCCCGTCCTTTTACTCCTCTGGGGATGCGCAGGTAGGTGGTCCCACGGGCGAGCGACTGCGAGAGATTGTGCTGCGGGAGCTGTTTTTCATACATCCTGACATCGCGGTAAGTGGATGGGATACCGGAGGACAAGACTTTGAGTGTGAATACGGTGAGGAGGAGAGCAAATGCAGCACGGATGCGGCGGGAAAGAAGAAAGAGGCGACAGGCTTCGTTGGGGGAATGTCTCGGGCGGCGTTTTGGAGAGTGGGAGACGAGGGGAAGGACGTGGCGGTCCATTGAGTCTGACCCTCGTCGCCGAGAAAGACGTCCGAGTCCCATCCGTCGTGACGTGACGTGACCGACAACCATATATAGTCACCAGTACGGCAACTGACTTCGTGGTTGCGACTCCATCTCGGGGAGCGACAAGACGCAGACTTGTGATCACATATACGTGGGGCTCTCTTGGCTGATGACATGACGTTGGTAAGAACATCGGATGCGACTACATACGTCGATACTTGGACGATAAGGATCGCTGCTGGCCGTCAAGCCGTCACCCTCCGAGGGCTTTCTTCACCTAGTGGGTCTTCAAGTATGTGAATCGGATCAATTATAATCCGCTGACTTCGCTACCTACCCCAGCGTTCACCAGTATATCCTTGAAGATACTCGTAGTCCAAAATTATGATGCGCTCAAGTGTCCATAACGTTGAAATGGATGGCTACGGATGTACAACACCGTCATGCTTCAAGTTGAACCAGTGCTCCGAGTCAACTACTGGGCAGACTTGGCTGATTGATAGCCTACTTCTTCCTTACCGCCCACATTTGGCATTGACTATTTATCCGACGTCGTCACCTATCCGACTGTCAAGGGCCACGCCAACACCAGCTACGACTCACCAACCGTGCCGAGAGTAAACATATGCCCGCGTCTTTTCGTTTCCTAATCATTGGTATATCGGCCCTCAGGCTACTCCGGCCCCACAGCAGCCATTCGGTCTACATTCTGTCGAAGTGATTTCTCCGTGGCATTACATGCCTTCGCCGAATGGTGTTAATGGGTTGTTATAGCTTGAGAACCAAACATCCATTTACACCAATGGCGCGTTTTATCGCAAAAGAGCCCCTTTTGAGGATATTCACGGGCATGCTCCCGAAATCCTGAGCCAATAGCCTGCCTGTACCGCAGCTTCGTGCACACATTCAGGCATCCGTACGGGGGGAGAAAGGGTTGAACAGCGTTGTCGTGGACCTGCTGATTCTCTTCCACGATATCAGGACACCTCTGGTTCCACGTACATGGTAGCCTCGTCTGCGGTACGTACTATTACCGACTCTCCCTCCGGGCTGGTAGTTCGATTGGCGCCGGGGCGCTCGCTGCTGTGTTTAACCCCATGCAAAGCGGTTTGCCCCCGCATCACACGGACAAGCCGCCGCTGGCGGCTTATTTCACATTTCTTGGAGTACAGGAATAGCTTTCGCAAGACGGAGCATAGATTATGGTTGACACATTGTTTTCTTTGCACGTGCGGGCCCGAAAGACCATGATCAATTTGCACCACAAAGGGCCTATAAATGGCCAGGGAAGGTGTCGCTCCTCTGCATACTTCCTACTTGTAAGTTTTTCTTCCAGGACCCAGTTTTCGAGAGTTCACACCCTATTCCAGATTTCCAACATGTCCCAACAACCTATTCCTCTCCCCCCTGCGTCTCTGGATCTTAACAACATCCAGGGCGACATCTTGTAAGAACTTTGTTCCAATGTCCACGAATGTGACTAGAATACCACGTTGACAGGAGCGGCCTCCCTAAGAAGACACAAACCTATTTCTTCTTCCAGGTTACAGATGTAACGACTTTCAGGAGCCAACTCATCAAGTTCACACCCCAAGTCAAGACCGTTGCCCAAGTCTTGAAGGATCGCAAGGCTATTGACGACCGCAAGAAGAGGGGTGATAAGACTTTGATCCCAATGTCCGGTGTCAACATTGCCTTCTCCCATAAGGGTTTTGTCAAGGTCTTGACACAACCTCTGGCCACCTCTTGCTTATATTACTGAACTCATTTCTAGATGGCGATCGACGACTCGACTTTGACTCGAGATGCCAACTTCCTGGCTGGACAGAAAGCAGACGCGCAAGCGCTTGGCGATAAGGGAACCGGTACTGGGCCGACTTTCGTTCCTGATTGGGAGCCAGCCTTCTTGCAAGACATCCACGGAGTCATCCTCGTGTCCGGCGACAGCCACCACTCTGTCGACAAAGCGCTCAATGTAGCCAAACAGACTTTTGGTGTAGGCAGCCCGAAAGCCTCCATCAAGGAGGTGACCAGCATTGCCGGCGACGTCCGACCAGGAAAGGAATCTGGACATGAACAGTTGAGATTGTTGTTTGGACATCTTTCTGTGACACTATTTTTGACGATGACCATTCCCTAGCTTCGGGTTTTTGGATGGCATCTCCAATCCTGCAGTTATAGGGTTCGACACACATGCAAACCCCGGGCCCAAGCCAGTGCCGGCGGGTGTTGTCGTCATGGGCCACGATGGCGATCCCATACCAAACAGGGCACCATTGGCAGTCGACGGCAGTTTCCTTGCCTTCCGCTACTTGTTCCAGCAGGTTCTTGAATTCGATAATTTCCTCCAGGCGAACCCTGTGCCCCTGCCTGGTCTCACTGAGGCGGAAGGAAGTGAGCTGTTGGGCGCAAGGCTCGTGGGACGATGGAAGAGCGGTTCGTCTAGTCATCCATCGTAAATATTTGCCTCATGGTTGTCCCTCTGAACAAACAGGAGCTCCGGTCGACCTGACTCCTTTCAAAGATGACCCATCGTTAGCAGCTGATCCTCAAAGGTAGCTGCATTGTTCGCCATTCCCGCATTGGCGACACAAGTTACTGACAGATGCACTTGACAGGAACAACAACTTCCGATTCGCAGCAGAGACGAATTTCCAGAAGATGTGTCCTTTCGCTGCGCACGTCCGAAAGACTAACCCTCGTGCCGACCTCGAGGATTTGGTACCGCCGATTTCAGTCCAGCCCCAAAGAATTTTGAGGCGCGGTGTTCAGTTTGGACCTGAAGTCACACCGGAGGAAAGGAAGCAAGCCAAGACATTGCGCGATCGTGGTCTTCTTTTCACGTGCTATCAAAGTAGCATTCACAATGGATTCGCATTTATTCAAGAGAGTGCGTCACCCACCCCCGTGTGTGAAGCCGGACTGACAAACCACTACACTAGACTGGGCAAACAACCCCACTTTCCCCTTCGGCGAAACAACACCGGAGGTTCCTGGGTTCGTTTGGTGCTTTGTGCTTTACATATGTAGCGATGACTTACAAATGTTCCTACGCAGACTGGACCCGATCATCGGACAGGGCGACAGGCAATTGACTGGCACTGACCCCGATAACCCAGCGACAGTGCTTCCCATGCCCACGTTTGTTATTCCTCGTGGAGGAGAGTACTTTTTCTCGCCGTCCTTGAAAGCCCTGAAGGAGGTTCTGGGCGCCTGATCATTTCTCTCTGCTAGTTATATTGTTCCACTGTTGTCATAAATATACTATAACTAGGACGGACAGCATTACTCATTCAAGTTATATAAATGAATTTCGTTCTCACCAATGACCTTGCCGATAAATAATTCGAAACTACAGTAATTAAAATTAACCAAAAAAGGAAAGAGGGAAGAGACTTGGAATTGTCTCAGCTATGTATGTAGCACCATGTCTTTTGATCCCAATGCCAAATGACATGAAGCTTACCAGTAGTGGTTTGCAAGGCCCGGCCCAAAGCCCTAAAGCCTGGGCTGCCGAGCCTGAAAAGCCCGAGCCGAGCTGAGCCGTCACACAGGGCTCAGGCGGCCCGAGGGCTCAGCCCAGGATTTTGAAAGCCTGAGCCGGGCCCTTGGGCCCTGGCTTTTAATAGAAACTTCGTATAAAATGTAACCACGTCATGCTGCTCGGCTTCATCCAACTGTACAGTTTTTCAGCCACCCTGACAAAAACGGTACAACAGATCCGAGTACACGGTAACTTCTTCTCATGGCGAAGGCTTCTACATCAGCGCCATCAGCGCCATCAGCGCCCCGCCCAAAACGGAGTCTCCATCCAGCGAGCAAAGTCGTCGACCCAGAAAACATTGCTGATGCTGAGTTGACATCTCACAAAGATGCAGCAGTCAATGCAAGACGGATGGCTGAAGCTTCTAGAGGTCCAGATACGACACAATCAACACCAGAAACATCTGGACTGGATAACCAGTCACCAGTGCCAACCCCGCCAACAACTGTAGCCTCATCGCCGGAACCACCCACGAATGCCAAGCGTTCAAACCCAACAATAGAGGATGGTGACGACTCTGATGATGATCACGACCTGATTAGACACCGTATGTTATATCTTGTTTGAGCGGCCTTTATTAACTCTTGAAACCTAGGGAGCAAAAAGTCACGGAATTCAATTGTGATTGACGAAAGTGATGACGAAAGGCAAGAGGTTTTGCAAAATTCACCAGAGAAAGGCACGTCATTGTCATTTAAATAGTAGACCAAATTATAACCCTCAACCGTCCACCAGATAGCGAAGAGGTGCCTCGTGGCCCTCGCCAATCAGAAGCTACTGACAACGATGGATTTCTAATTGATGTGGATATTCAACTGATTGGTGACGCCCCCAAAGCTGCATCGCTGAAGGATCGAAGCTGTGATGTCGAGCATTTCTTGCCGAGCTTTGTCCAGAAGGATAAAAATTACCGTAATTGTCGCATTTGTTCGTGAGTATTTTAATCACAGTGGAAATGTTCCTTTCAATGACCTTTTGTGCCTGGGTTTTCAGTAAAAAATCTCCGAAACACCAGGTGTCTCTTGTTGCCAATGTGACAACCTGTCGACGACACATGGAATCGTATCACAAAGTATGTTACTCTATTCCCAGATTTCCACCTCACCAAGCGAGTGCTTCATCCTACTGTAGGGAGTGTATCTCAAATGGGCCACTGGAAATGATTTCCAATTGATGTTGCCAAAGGACGCGAAAAATCGTCGTCAGGCAACCATGAAGGACACACAACAACGCCTCGATCCTCACCTGGAAGAGAAACCCCAACGAGAGAGAGTTATTCCTTACACGGATGACATATTTCGTGATGCAGCAGTAGAGTGGCTTATATTGACTGACCAGGTGACTGAGGCTCAAATCATTAAAAAAATATACTGATACATTTTCAACGGTAGCCGGTCCAAGCATTTAAACATCCAGCTTTCCAAAAGATGATGCATACCGCCGCACGCGCGGCAAATGGGGTGAAGATTCCAAATGGGCGCCAAACACGCCAAACGATCATCGACAGCTTTAAGGCACAGCTGACGGCGCTGCGCAGGAGACTGACAGTGTGATCCAATCACATCACTATGCATCTATGTTTTGCTGACGATTTTCCCATAGAGTGAGGCTGTAAAAGGTAGAGTAAGTTTGACATGTGACACCTGGCAGGCCTCGAATACCGATGGTTACTTCGCTGTCACTGGGTCTTGGGTCGAGGAGGTCAATGGTCAGTGGGAACTTCAGACTGCATTGCTAGGTTTTATGCAGTTGAACAATGCACACCATGGCATGCGGCTGGGTCAAGCGTTGTTCAAGATTGTCGCGCGCTTGGGAATCGCACATAAGGTATGATGGTTGCCCTTAAAATTCTTGTACGTCATCAACCCTCATTGGTACATGTAGATCGGTCATGTCACTTGCGACAATGCTTCAAACAACGGCACTATGCTCATAGAGTTTGCAAAACGTATCCATGCAGAGACCGGATGGACATTTGACCCAAAAACAGATCGTATTTGGTGTGTATCAGAGCTTTGTTTCACCTTCTACCCTAACACAAATCATACTTAGGTGTCTAGCTCATATCATCAATCTTGCAACGCAGGCATTGATTTCGACACACAGCAAATCAAAACACTATGATCCGGCGGAACCGGATGCGGACCTCACAGTTGGTAACGGGTGTGATGTGGTGGGCATTGTGCTGGCAATAAGTGTCAAGGCAACCCATCCCTCCTCCGCTCACCCATAACCCACTGATGACGATATGCATCAAGGCGCGTTCCTCTGCGAAACGCAAACAGCTCTTTGCGGACCTTCAGCGCCATGCGAATATGAAGCCAATTCATCAACTCCTTATCGACATGCCTGTCCGCTGGTCGTCGACATACATCATGACTTCACGGACGGAACTGATGGGTAGTGTAAGTGAGCCATTATCACAGCATATGTATCCGCTGACTTGGACATGACTTGGACATAAACAGATCATTAACACATTCGTCTATGAAATCGGAAGGGATGAGAAAGATCTTGGGAAGCGAGAAAAAATAGATAATTTATGGCTTGATACTGGGGAGTGGGAGGAACTGAAACTATTCAATGATCTTCTTGCGGTAAGCCCATCTGTTGTCACAACACCGTTATCGCTAAGTGTTCGGCATGTCTAGCATGCAGACAACGCCCAACATGCATTCTTGTTGTTGTAGGGGAAACGGTCTGTTGGTAGTTCGTTGACTTGAGTGGTCACGTCGCAAGGGTTAGGGTAAGCTAGGTCAACAGGAGGGGAAGAGAATCAAAGCATGGAGGGTGGAGGGGACAGCCGACGAAGGATGAGGTGGCCCTTGTAGATCGAAACGTAGATAATCTTGCACCGAATAATCGATGAAAGAGAAAATAACACGATCTAATTATGATCAATGGAGTCACGTGACGTTCGCGTCGAGATAACTAGAAGGGCTTCGTCTAACCGAACTGAGCTGTTCGTAGACTCTGAGACCGGGAATAGATGGACGAATGTCCCTGTAAACTTATAACTTGGGAACTTAGCTTGTAATTCTACACCTTGATGTGCAGGGTACTTAGAAACTTGTGATGATCGATGGGGAGTTGTTAAGAGAGTGAGCGACGTGGGGATCAATAATAAATTTTGCTGCTCCATTCGAGAGGTGGGAGGACACCTTATATACAAACGACGAGTAGTTACGGACCGAAAACTGATCACTCGCGTTCTCTCACGATGACCAGTCCAAACAACCGGAAAAGTATGCTAAGACCAAGAAGGAAAAGAAGATCGAAGTAAAAGAAATCCCGGGCATTGCAAAGTTGTTCTGTAGGCCTTCTTGAGTCCTCGTCTAGGGGTTTTCACTGCTGGCAATGGCTCGGGGAGAAGTTCTTCATTGGGGCCTTCTATTGACGTGACGTCGCTTGTCCCCCTCAAGCGCGGAAGGCACCCGAATGGAAATTCTCGACCCTACGTCCAGCAGATTGGCCTGTCGATTTGGATGTTGAGGTGCCGAGGTGTCGGTGATTCTTGATGTGGCGGATTGTCATTGCAAATGAATTTTAATAGATCAAAAGAAGTAAAAAAAGAATTGAAGTCGGCCCGTCCATTTCCTCTCGCGGCCTGATACTGTCTGTGAAGATGCCGAGGGAAAGGGGAAATGTTGACTATCGCGCGATATTGGTATGAAAAGCCTATGAAGTAAAAATAGAATAAAAATTGTTAGTAACTCGAAATGCATAGGAAATGTGTGAGATTCAAGTAATTATGCCGAGGTGGCATTGTTGCAACAAAATATTGGGGCTTGACGGAGGGTGACAAAAAGGTGGGGTTGACGAGTGGGGCTCATCACCCTACCACATCGTCTGATCAAGCGCCCACCCTTCACCTTGTGTTACCTGCCCTCGAAGCGCTACATAAAGCATGGAGTTCTCGGCGTGATCGCGTGAAGTATCAAGCCTTTGTTGATGCCCTGGATGCAGGCCTGGCAAAAGTAGCCGAATACTATGACCGAACTGCGGATTCTGATGCATATACTTTTGCCATGCATGCGTAACAATACTTCCTTGTCTTTCCTGGTGCTAACACACATACCTTGCAGTTCTCGATCCCTCAGGGAAGATGGAGCATATTCGAAGATACTGGGGCACAGAAAAACTCAATACAGTCCTTTCGCATGCAGAAGTGATGGTAGGTTCCATCTGGCATCATTCGAAGAAAGACTGATGAGATTTTTATCAGTATAAGGAACATTACATGGAGATGTATACGGGTAACCCAGTGCCGCCACCAAATCGCACCGGGAGCTTGACCACACGCAAAGTTGGAATACTACTTCGTGAGCTGTCAGATGATGAAGACAATGCAGGCTCTCATGCAGATGCCCCCACCAACACAAACAACCCATGGCATGAGGATTTCAACGGCTACTTGCACTCAAGGGACGAACTGGGAGTCATGTCGATTGTCGAGTGGTGGGGGGTATGGATACTCTCATTCTATTTTTACTATGCTCATGACGTTTTTACAGTGGAATTCAAATCGGTACCCAGTCTGGGCCTCCCTGGCTCATGACTACCTTCCCGTCATGGCATCATCCGTCTCTAGCGAGCGCGCTTTCTCGTCGGCTGGAATCACCATCAGCAAACGCCGCAGTAGACTCAAACCAGATATCGTCAAGGCTCTGCAGTTCCTGAAGTGCCTACACCATCGAGAACTTATCTACCGAGAGGAACCAAGCACAAGCTCGGAGTCAGAGACCCAGGAACAAGTCGAGGGAGGCGTCGAGGGAGGTGTAGAGTCTGGGGGTTGGGATGATTTGATTGGAGATCTTCAAGAGGATGAGGGGTTTCACGATTTCGATGATGATGAGGTTTTCGTTCAAGGTATCGTATAGGTATGATATCAAATGAAAATCGACGCGTTTCCCCTTGAGCCGCGGCGTAAGCCTGAGCTGAGCCTGAGCCAAGCCCGAGCCCTCTACCTCGGCTCAGCTCAAGGTATAGGAAAGCCCGAGCCCCACTAAGCCGAGCCTAAGCCGGGGTTTTTGAGCCGAGCCGGGCCCTGCAAACCACTACTTACCAGTTGATAACACAGTACAAGTCATCTGGAAATTGGCAGGGGTCTAGTATGACTAGATGGATCTGATCAACAATTAGCACTTCCACTATTTGTAGATAAGACTTGGCAAGGCCTTATAAGGTGCTGAAATAAAGGTGACAAGGGATCATACACTGATGCTTTGACTGACAGAACTGTGAGGCATGATAATGTTTTACCATTACATACCATTGTTCAAGTGCTAAAAATGACCATATATTAACATCCCCTTTAATATCAGTCTTCTGTAGAATTTTCATGGACTGATAAAATATTCAAATTCTTGCAAGAAATGTTCAACTGCTGATGCTTTGTCTGACAGAACTGTGAGGCATGATAGTATTCCATCATAACATACAGTTTCTCAAGTGAAAGAACACTATGAGACTCAAGGGGGTGGTGGGACGGGAATTTTACACCTGATGTTGGTTTTTATTTTTCAGCTACTGGTCAACCCCCCCCCCTTTCTAATGCAGTATGTTTAAATCACATGTTGTATTTTCTTGGAGATTGTGTCAAGATGTAGTAACCAAATGGACATCTGTAGGTACAAAAAGTGACATATAATACCTAAATAATGCTAGTCCAATGCAGTAGATTACACATGGCAGTGCTTAGTCACATTAGGGTCATTCACAGTAGCCATTTTTGGCTCCTTTTTGGCTACTTTTTGACTTATTTTTTTGTTCCTTTTTGAAAAAATGAAATGTGAAAATGACTCGACAATGAAGTCAAAAAGGAGCCTTTTTGCAAAATGGGCCTATACCCCCCATTTTGCAATGAGGTTCCTTTTCATCTTCATCTTCATTTTCACTTTTTGTCGATCTTTCAAACTCTGCTGCGATGCTCTGACTGACCCACAACAATGATGAAGGAGCCCACCGCTGCCTCATTCCTTCCCTCCTTCTTTCTACCACCACTGCCTGCTCTGCCACCACCCACTCACTCCTACACCAGCAAAGTGCTGCAAACGAAGGATCTTGGATGCAATGCGAGCCAAAACAATGACAAATGTTGTTCGGGCCCTAGGTATGTTTTTTGTTTATTCTTCATGTTCTTTTTTACTAATTACCTATTGTATACCACCTGCACCATGTCACTGACATCACCCCTTGCATGCCTGGCCCCTCCACCCCTAAAACAGCCCTCTACAGCCACCAGCACACCACTGTCAACCCCCCAGACCCCTCCCCCAGTCGAGCGCCAACCCTGCCCACCACTCGGCTGCTGTGAAAAGGGTGCTGCTTGAGGATGAGTGCCCCCAACCCTCCCGCACTCTGACTGCCCCCCAGCAACTCTGGGCACCTCAGAGGAGGTGACACAGCCCTCTGCTGGCCCCCAGCTTGCTCCACAAGCCCCCATTCAGCGCCCAGCCCCCCCACATACCTCCTATGCGTCACATTTGATGGCAATGACCTGCTTCTGCCCCCCCAAGCCCCTGTGCTTGCCCCCTTTACCCCCTTTTCCCTGCCTGACCCCTGCTCACCTGTGGACAGCTGACATCAACACCGTTCATGACCTGCACCCCCTGCTGCCCCTCCCATGTCACGTTAAATGATGCTGACTGCCCCCAGTCTCTCCAGGCCTCCCGCTGCCCCCCATTCTCCCCCTGTGCCCCCCATTTTCCCTACCCAACCCCTGCCGCATGCCCTGACACTCCTGCAGCACTGGGAATGACCAGAGGCCCCCCACAGCATTGAGACGGCCTGGCATTCCTCACAGGGTGGATAATGGGGTGATGACCGGATGACAGCAAGGAGGAGCAGGAGGCACTGGGAGGCCTGTGAAATGGAGCACCTGCAAGGTACACACCGCCTCTCGTTCACCACCACGTCACACTGACCATGCCCCCACCACCAGGGCATGACAACAACAAAATGTGAACCAGCACCCCCACCGCCATCCATGGCCATGCCAACCCAATATGGATGACATGGCACCTGCCCCCATGCCTATGAGCAGTTGCTTGTAGGGTGGATCATGGGTGCATCCTGTCATGACGATAGGGTGGGGGGGCCATGATGCCAGCACCAATGCAGGCTTGGACAATGACAGGGATGGGGGGAGACATGACATCCACAGCACCAGAAACAGGGGAGGGGGAAAGGGAGGGGCCCCGCAAGCGCCCAGCACCTGACACCCACTGCTGCGAGCACTTGCTCACAGGGTAGATTGGGTGCTAATGGGGCACGTTGCCTGCCTACACCTGCCCCGTGCCATTTTTTTCTCATTTTTTTTTCCAGGTGCCCAAGTAGCCTTTTATATTTTGTAGTTCATTTTGTAAGTGGTATAAAAGAATATATATATTTAACAATGGAATCCCCTTGTAAAAAGACTCAAAAACATGAAATGAGCCACCTGCTTTGGATGAACTTGTGAAAAAAAAATCATGAAGTCATTTGGGGGGAGTTTGAATGTGCCAAGGCCTGCCAGGGCCTGCTGTCGACAAGGTAAAATGCATTTTGGCATCCTTTTTGTTCTTTTTACATTCCAGGGGTTTCACAGTAGCCATTTTCAGGCTACTTTTTGATCTCCTTTTTGGTCACTTTTTTGATCAATCTTCTGCCAAACTGTCAAAAAGGAGCTAAAAAGGAGATCAAAAAGTAGCCAAAAAGTAGCCAAAAATGGCTACTGTGAAAGACCCTATTGCTTGCCTTATAACTTGACCAGGTCCAATTTTTTGGGCAAAATCATAGTTCATGCATGTGCAATGATACTAGAATGCAAGTGAGCAACCAGGAGAGGGTGCCTCAACAATGTGACTTACCCAGACTGTTCCACATCCAGGGACCTTGCATTTCATTACAGAATTCCCAGCTTGAATCTCAACATCTGACACACCAGTGCCGCATATGCAAAATTTCATCCTCAGCTGTCAGATATCTATGGTATCTACTGGAGACTTCATTGGGTAGCTTTGGAGGGCTATTCAAACAATCCTTTTGCCTATTTTAGCTCAGCAGCATTGGGTAATATGTAAGTTAAAAAAAAAATCTCAGCCTCCAGCATGACCCCCCCCCCCACACCTATGTCTGGTTCAGGATTCCTGTCCTGACACCCCCTTGATGAGACTCTTTGAGCACTGGACATCTAAAACTCATTCACTTCAGACTTGTAACCAATCAATACCACTGCAAATATTGAGGGTTGAGAGAGCACCATATCAGCATGATCATCAGGAAAATCTGATTTTTTCTTACCAGCACTTGAGAGTGCTTATCATGACTTACTGGCACTTCTAAGCCCTGTTAAGCCAGAGGTCACTAAGCCTGACAATGCTTGGGCTAAGCCAGGTCATGCTATGAATTTGACTTACATGAAGCTTATCACCTTGCTTATTCTGGACTTGGGGCTAAGTGCAGATTTAAGCAATCTTTTCAGTTAGTCACTACCCAAATAAGACAGCATCCAAGTGGCTTATAAGTTCAATAAGCAGTCAAAAGCCACAGATATTTATGGCAGTTCACACTGTTAAGAATGCTAAGTATCCATCAAGCACACACAAAAGACATAAAAGTAATATTCAGCTTGTATGCCCTCTTGAAACAGAGGGGCACATAACTAACTTGATACAATATTTGGACTATATACAACCCCCCACTCATGTTTGCACATGGGCCTCTGTGCATCATTACTGTCCCTGCTGCCCCTGCCTTGTGCTGCGGTAGTGTGTCACCATCATTGTTGTGGTCTTCTGCCCCTTGCCACCACTGTCCCATTGCCCCTCATGATGTGCAATGCATGATTGGGGGTGCTGTAGTTGGAGCACTTTGTCATTAGATCCATTGTTGTCAACAAGCCCCCATCATTGCTCTTGTCAACACTGGTGTTGGGTCTGTGTTGTTGTTCAGGGTGGCTCATGTGGTTGGGGCGGTCAGTGCTAAGATGGATGATTTACAGGTATGGGGGCTTACTTACTGCACAAGCCACCAGGCATCTTCCTGGGGTTGTTTGAGCCCAAGATGAGTTCCTCATATCCCATTTGGATGTGGAGGGGCTGTGCAGCAAGGGTCAGGAGGTGGGCATGGGGTGGCAGAGGCAATGGTTGGTTCAGGATGCCAAACAGAGGGTTGGGACAGGTCAAGGGGTGGTGCAGGCCATCAGGAAGTTGTCTGGGGTGGGCCAGGGGCTGCAGTGGACCAGATGGGTAGTGGTAGAGCAGGGGATGGCAGTGGTGGTGTGCATGATGTAGCATGGAAGTGGGGTGCTCAAGGTGCTGAACAGGGCCAGGTAGGGGCTGCTGGGGCATGTTGCAAGCTTGCATCATCATCCTGTGCACGCTAGGGGCACACTGGGTGCTGTGGGTGGCTGTTTTGGCAAGGGCAGAGTTGCAGATGCCATCTGGGGCACCCGTGACATGGCAGTGGCTGTGGAGGCCATGCTGTGTGAACCAGGGATCATAGGGGCAGGCAAGGGGCTGGCACCATCATGTGTTGTCATCCTGTGGGTCCCAAGAATAGCTTGGGGGTGGCTGTCTGGATACAGTCTGATAGTTGTACAGTGCAGAACACCAAAAGACAGCCTGCCAGGGCTGAGTGCAATTTTTACTGTCTCACTGAGATATTTTAAATTTGAAAGGAAAGTGGGGTCAATTAGCATAAAAATGAAATGTCCGAAAATCCCCTTATTGCATGACTAAATCCACTTTTTGGAGGGAAAAATCAAAAAGAGTTAGAGGCAATTTGGAGGCAATGCCCAAGCAGAGCAACAAGCAATGGCCCAGAGAGCCTCAGGAAAACATGGGTTCAACTCTGGATGGACGGATAACCCCTTTGAGCATCTGTTGGACCCTGACTTCAAACTGACAGGTGACAGTGATGATGGGAGTGAAGAATCTGGAAATGAATGTGGGCCATGTGTAGGGAGGTAAAGCTGGAAGCTGACTAGAGGCTTTTGGACGAAGGGGGACACTCCTCTGTATGTCTCAGAGGTCAGGAATAATTGTCTCAGTATATACTATACATATAGTATATATAGTATATAATGCTGAAGTAATGCTGAAGTAACAGTAATTAGTAATGTCATAATTACCGCTCTGGATATAGCAATTATAGGCTTGTATCCCAACACTCCCCCTCAAGCCTAGAACGGCTAGGTGAAATGGTTAAATATTTTGTCATTACTCCCCCTGAAGTCAAGGGTGGAATAAGTTTCTCCAGTTGCATTAAAACCTCTGTGGTGGAAAAAACCCATTGGAAAAAATCCAACTCACATGAGGAAAGCTGCTGGGTTAACCTGACTGAACTCCCATCTCGTCCCTATGTCGTGTAAATTTAGGCTTTGGCAGAGCCTTTGTTAATATGTCTGCAGTTTGCTCCAGATCACAACAGTTTTGAATTTCTATTGATTTATTGGCCACAAGATCCCAGACCCAGTGATAGCGGATAGCGATGTGTTTTGATCTCTGATGAAATTGAGGGTTCTGAGTTAAAATTACTGACCCTTCATTATCGCCTTTAATCACTGTGGGGAATTGTTGTGCAAATCCGAGTTCTTCATATAAATTTCTTAGCCATACGGCTTCGCGTCCAGCATCTGATAATGCAATATATTCAGCTTCGGTAGAGGATAGTGCAATAATAGTTTGTTTCTTAGATTTCCATGTTATTGCTCCCCCAGATGCTTTGAAAATATAGCCGGTTGTGGATTTAAGATCTTCAATATTAGCAAATGAAGCATCAGCATATCCGTGGAAGAGGTTATTGTTTTCAGTCTCATCTTGGGATTTATAAATTATCCTGAGAGTTTTCATACCAGCCAAGTACCTGAGTATTCGCTTTATTGCACCATGGTGTTGTAAACCTGGGTTAGCGGTGTAGGCGGCCAACTTGTTAACGGCAAAGCTGATATCGGGTCGTGTGGAATTTGATAGCAATTGTAGACATCCTAATAATTTTGCGTATGAATTACTCCTGTTGGGTTCATTATAATCCGGATTTGCCAATAATTTAATATTGGGATCCATTGGCATTCCGACTGGATTCGCGTCAAGCATTCCCTCCTTGCGGAGAATATTTTCAATGTATTTCTCCTGAGATATCTTGATCGCGTCATCTTGGCACGTAATTTCTATGCCAACAATTTTGCTCGGCTCCCCGAGGTCAGTTACTTCCCATTCCGTACTGAGCGTATTTTTCATATGCTTCATCATAGAATCGGAAGATGCAAAGAGTAATGTGTCGTCGACCCAGACTGTTATTATTCCCAAGTCATCGTCGACCCTTCAAATATACACGCATGGATCTGCAAATAAGCGTCCGTATTCGTGAATTTTGAGTTTACCATCAAATTCATTATTCCACTCTCGCCCTGCCTGCTTTAGTCCATAAAGCGGTTTCACTAACCTACATACCCGGCCTGTCCCATCTTCTTGTCCTTCAGGTTGCTTCATATATATTTCTTCTTTTAATGTGCCATTGAGGTATGCACCCTTTACGTCCATCTGTTGTATTTTTAGACCCTTCTTTGATGCGAGCGCTAATACTGCTCAGAGCGTGTCCATCCAGACTACGGGTGAGAAGGTATCTGTATAATCATAGCCTGGTCATTGTGCACATCCTTTTGCAACTAATCGCGCTCGGTATCTTATAATTTCCCCTTGTTTATTTCTTTTCCAGACAAAGACCCATTTGTTTGCGATCAGTATTGCGTCAGGAGGTTTCTGGACCAATTCCCATGTCCGCTTCTCCTTCAATAGGTTCAATTCATTTTGTATGGCTGTTTGCCATTCCGGCCAATCAAGGGAGATCCGCGCATCTTTGAGCATGTTTATTTCATCTCCAGCGATTATTGCATAGGCTTCATTGTTATCTAGGAAGGTATTTGCTTCTTCCTCTTCTGTAAGGTGTAACAAGGGTTTATAGTCGGTACAAACTCCACGTGTTTGTTGCGGTTCATTTCTCTGCATTGCACGCGTCTTGCGCAGTTCATCAATATCAATGCGATCATTATTATCAACTCATTTCCGCTTCCGGGATTGCTTCTCTGGGTTATGAGGTTCTATTTCCAGTATATCCGGTTCTTCTCCGATCGGTGATGCGGCTCTGATCAGAGATTCATCATTTGTGATCGGCAGTTGTGGGGGTGGCTGTGCCTCAATCTCCCTATGGTCGGGTTCTATAATTGGAATTCTTGGTGGCACACCTCCATCAGACTCCCCCTCACGCGTTGAGGGTTCCATTGTATTGTCGTCAGAAGGTTTAGATTTTGGAGTACCAGTCAATAGCTCAAGATTCCGCAAAGTTAATACATTACGCAGTTCGGCATTGTAATATTTGACTGCTCCGGCACTGTCGTCATATCCAAGATATGCACGGTGCTTTGATTTAGGAAGCATTTTTCTTTCCATTTTCTGACCTTGTAATAAGATCCATACTGGTGTGCCAAATTCGCGTAAATGTGAAACATCCGGTTGTTCATTGTGCCATCCCTCGTAAGGAGTTAATTTCCGAAGATGCTTTGTATATGATCGGTTGCAGAGATAGGCGGCGTGCATGACGGCATATTCCCAGAGGTATTCTGGGAGCTCGCTCACAGATAGCATTGCGCGCGATAATTCGACAAGTGTCCTATTCATTCTTTCTGCAATGCCATTTTGCGATGCAGAGTACGGCGCGGTTAATTGTATTTGTATCCCACGTTCCTTAGAATAGTTTTCCAATTTTTCATTGACGAATTCTTTTCTGCAATTGATTTGAATCCCCTTGGGTGTTCGGCCTTGTGTTTTATATAGGCCAAATAATTTATTACTCCCTGTGCTGCATCACTCTTTTCTTTTAGACATTTGACGGTGACATACCTCTTGGCGTCGTCAACGAATAATAAATAATAGTATTTTCCGTTGATGGACTTGACGGCATATTTTCCCCATAAATCTATATGCGTCAATTCTCCGGTTTCTGTATTCTGTTTGACTGATTTTGGGAATGGTTTAATGTGTTGTTTTGCGGCTATACATGTCTTGCATTCTGGTTTTGGGGTGGCCAGATCAACATTAAATCCTTTTACCATATTTCCATTGAGTAGTAATTGTAGCCCAGTATATCCAATATGTCCAAATCGTCGATGCCATGTTTCCCAACTGAGTGATTTTTCATTTCCACTGAAAGTTATATCATTTTCAGCGTTGTTGGCAGTGTCACTCGGGTTTCTAATAATCATTTCCATTTTGTAGAGATGATTATTGATTTTATTCCTGTGTGCAACAGCTTTACCATTTTTATTGATGAGGGTTATTTTCCCTTGTCCCCCTTTGTATTTTCCTCCTGCGGCGTCCCATCTTCCTAGCAAAATTAAATTGTTCCACATTCCTGGAACGTGCAGAACATCTTTGAGATGGAGAATATATTTTTCTCCATTACATGTCGCAATTAGATCGACATTTCCTTGTCCTTCTATTTTTGCCTCTTTCCCTCCTACACCTGTTACAGAAATATTTTTCATAGGCTCATAAGAGGTAAATGCTTCTTTTTGATGCGTTACATGTGAAGTGGTTGCCGAGTCGGCCAGCCAATCATAATAGATCAGACGCTCATCAATTATGGCATTGTTATTACATGCATCAAAATTATGCCCTTCCTCGTCTGCTGAGAAGTAATATGTTCTTCTACTATCATTGAAGTATCCCCGGGCTTCTTCTCTTTCATTTTCTCTTTCTTATTTCCCCAACAATTCTTTGCATAATGTCCAAATTTCCTGCAGTTACGGCATTTGTTCCCATCAAATTTTCGGCATTTGCTCATCCAATGCCCCGCGCGCTTGCAATGATCGCAATAAGATTTGATGGAGGTTTTCTTTTCGGTAATATGGTTTTCCAGGGATTTACTGGGACCAGTAGCTTTCTGGGTTCGCACCAGATTTACGCTCCTGCTGGTTCCGTTATTATTCCCATTCCGATTTAGCCGAAGTTTATATTCCTCTCATAATAATCCTATAAACACGTCTGATGATAAGCAGCGCTTGGGATCCAAGTCATTGGGATCATTTGCGTTGCCATTGTATGGCTCCACATAAGTTTGCCAAGACGATGGTAGAGATGCCAATATGATAGATTTGAACCGGGTGTCAGAGATATGAAATTCCTTATTAGGGAATTTATTGATGCGGTCGCGGTAAGATTTCAGGGTGTCCATATGCTTTAGAAGATCGTCGGTAGCGTCGGCCTTTGTCTCGCACAGTAGGCACTGAATATGATTTACGGTTTGATGCGCTTTGTTTTCGTGAGTAACGGATAGCGCGGAGTACATCGCTTCTGCCATAGTTTTTGATCCGACGTGATTCATTTGCGAAGAGGTAACATTATGTATTATAACTTGCTGTGCCCAGGTGTCGTTCTTGTCCCAGTTACATGCCCCCTCGGCATCCCTGGATTCTTTTGGGCGTTTTACAGCCCCGTTAATATATCCAGTGATGTCACAATTAATGAATACCTGTTTCATCCTTTCTCTCCATTCGTGCCAATTCTCATCAGTAAGGTGATCCCGATCGGAGATCTTGTTTATGTTAGAATATTCTTTGGTACGAATTAGAAGGATCGTGGGCTTCTTTTGTTTCGGTGGGATTCCCACCTTGGGCGCGGCTGGTGGCGCTCCCACTGTAGCGTATTGGGAAGTGGCTGGTGACGGCCCAAATAATTCCATATGGTCAGCTAAGTCCTGATCATACTCCTGGACATATTCTTGAGGGTTTTCTTCGTCACTGTCCGGGACAAATTCTTCAATATTGCTTGGGGCTTTTGACATGTTGTAGAAGGTTTTGTAAATAGATTTTTGGGTTGTTTAAAATAAGGCAGGGCCCATAACCTGTAGGGAGGTAAAGCTGGAAGCTGACTAGAGGCTTTTGGACGAAGGGGGGCACTCCTCTGTATGTCTCAGAGGTCAGGAATAATTGTCTCAGTATATACTATACATATAGTATATATAGTATATAATGCTGAAGTAATGCTGAAGTAACAGTAATTAGTAATGTCATAATTACCGCTCTGGATATAGCAATTATAGGCTTGTATCCCAACACCATGTGAATATGCAGATGGATGAGAGGAGGAAGTTACTGAAGATGAAAGTGATGGAGAGGATGGCACAGATTTGGAAGAGAGCACACCATATGCTTGTCTGGAGAATGCCAATTACAATGTTGAGTTGATTGGTGGTGCCATTGATTTTTAATGCACAAGAAAGGACTGAATGCTTACACAGTATTTGCAGTCTGAAAATATTGTTCTCACAGGAGAGTTGGGGCTAATATCATGATGAACTTAGATATATTAAATAATCCTGCCTAGTTACTGGAGTATTCTGTGCAAGCTGTCTCAAGCTCGAACACTCACAGTCAATGGTTATCCATTGGTGAGAGCAACCTATATAAGGAAATTAGGGGTCCATCAAGGGTCATCAGGGCCCTTAAGGGTCCAAAATCCACTTTTTGGGTTGCAAATTTTCTTAAATGTTGGAATTTTGACAAAAGGTTGAGTTCACCTGAAAGCTCTCTTCAATTCCAGTCAATTCTGATGGTTTTTGGAGTTTTCCCATGACTTTCTGTGAGAGAGATACAATTCTAAATTTTTAGGTGCCAAGAGGTTGATTTTTAGTGTTTTGCACTGTACTGTCCACTGGCAAGGCACAGCTAGGGAGCTGGAGGGCCATTGGTGGGCTAGGGAGTGAGTGCCATCATTTGAGAGGTGTTGGTCATTGTTCCAAGTCTGAAGGTGGGCTAGTTGTGGCCATTGTTGATGATGACAATGGCAGCATCGATGATGGATGTGTCAATGATGGATGTGCACACGTTGCCAGGAGTGGATGTTGATCAAATGTCATGTGATGAGTTTAGGGTCGGCTGAAATCACTTGACTATATTTGTAAAGATAAGAGAGACAGCATACAGGCAAGCCACTTGACATGCTTACCACTCTGATTCTCTCACTTTCATTTGATAACCCTGTATGCTTTTTGTGTCTTACATATTTTTTCTACTTGTGACCTTGATGTGCTTATGATGTGCTTATCTTGGCTTAGGTTTTTGCACATGCTTACTAACCAACTCACCAGGTAAAGAATAAGCAACTTGAGCACCTTAGGGGGCTTATTTACAAGATAAGCAGACTAAGCTTGGTAAGTTTTCTTGGATTTTCCTGATGATCTGTGAGAGACTGAATCAGTCATGACTTAGCTTGCCTACTACAATAGATCATGAGGATGTTGGGCATGATCCTGGAGTACAGTACAACATAGGAAAGTCACAGAAATGTCCTGTGCATGTGCTCACCTTCCTGAAAAAGAATGAGGGTGATCCTGCAGTCAAGGCAAGTAGTCTTTATATTCTTCTGCTGTATTACACTAACCCCTATGATGCAGGATTTTTTGCCAAAGTTAAGAGAGCATCTACTTCCTATGGCACTTCTCCATAAAACTGAATCACACTCAGGGCCTTCCAGCATCAGAACCAGCTTGGATACTGCACCATTTCATAGCTCCAAAGAAAATTCATGCAATTATGTGTTCTTGAAGAATGACTGCATGTACTCCCACAAGCTTATTCAATTCCACTTCACCACTTATGATGTTCAGCATGGAACTGACGCCATTAATCCAGGGACATCTTGTCACAATGTCATGCTTCTTGCTGACAATATGGAAGGTTCTAGTTCTGTTAATTCTTCAAATCTGCATCATTTCTTGTATGCATGGGTCCTCAGCATATATCATGTAAATTCCATTTATACTGGGCCTGGTATTTGTGATTTTGCAGCTTTCTGCTTTGCTTTTTGTGGGTGCAATGGTTCAAGGTTGTTAACCTGGATTCTTCAGGGTGGAGGACTTCCAAGCTGGACTCAATCTGCTTCCCTCCTATGAACAAGAATTATTCTTTCAGTTTTGTGGATCTGAAAGATGTTCTGTGTGGATGCCACATTTTACCAGCCTTTGCAAAAGGAAAATGACAAAAGGATGGCATTGGCATCTCATGCTGTGCCAAGGATGGTAATGATTACAATTGACACTTTGTTGGCTGGTGGGTTCAATACTTGCTTACTAGTTCTGATTTATCCTCCCAGGTTCTCTGACTGGGACCTTCTCATATGCTACCACTGGGGGCTAGGTGTTGGCCACTTCCATGCACATCAGTCAGAATTGACCTCATGCAGTGTTTGTGATCTGGCTGAGGATGCCCAGGGTATGATCCAGGATCCTGATATGGAGCTGCAGAAGGGATTGGGAGAGTCTCTTGCACATGCCAATGACAAAGATAGTGACATGGGTTATGAATCAGACAACCCAGAGCTATGTTTAGACAACCTTGACTTGGAAGGTTGTGATGACATTGACTTGGAAATGGAAGATGGAGAAGATGGTGATGTGGATGAGGACATTGAAGAGGCTGAGGATTTTACAGATATGTACTAGTTGCACATTTCTCAACATGTCTGCTTAGATTGGACATCTGTGTACATCAGATTCCTTTATTTTGTCTTCATCAGTTATTTTACAGGTTTTGCCATGTGCTCAAGATTATGCTCCAAGTAAGTCTGCAACTGATTTCAAACAGACAAATGATATTTATGTAGTCAAAGGCTATCCAGAACCCCACAATGTATATGTTATCAATTCTCAATGATTCATCCTACTGGTAATGTCTTGCCAAGCTCTGTATGCACATGGACAGGCGCACTGACTATAGTTGCACCTTGATAGCAGCTGCTATCGTTACATAATCGTAGCAGCTACCAATCATATTTCAGGCTCAGTATGGAAATTCTTTCCCATTTCCTCTGCTCAGGCTGGAGCCTGGCTGGAGCACTACATTTCTGAGTACAGCAGAGGTAGATAGGACCATTTTAATATGAAATACATGGATTTACTGCAAAATGGACTGCCAAAAAAATACAATGTGGGCCCTGGGGACATGAGTTTGACAAGTTGGAGGTGATAATTTAGTGATCTACAATTCTGTGCTGGTGAATAATATTAACTGGATACCAACAAGAAAATAGTAAGTGTGAACAGTTTACTTCAACCCAGATTCAAAGCATCCAATTCTAAATTTGCAGGGCTGCAGTCAATTAACTTATTAAGTACTCTGGCAGGCTGTAGGAGATAAATATGTCTGCTGCCACTCCAAGACTCTATCTATGCTATCATGAGGCTCCACTCCAGTTGATGCAACTCAAGAATGAAGCTGCATACACATTTAAAAATTGTCAGTTCAAGATGAAGGCAAATTGGTCCAAAATTGGTGGCACACTGGCAGGCACAGAAAATTTATTACTTACTAAAATGCTACTATGCACTAGTTTAGTGTCATCAACTAGTAGGCCTCATGCCATTTGGCATTGAGATCCAAAGACATAGAGCTACATGCATAAAGACAATTCCTCTCTTCCCTCTCTTCCCTCTTTCCTTTTTTGGTTAATTTTTAATTAATTTCGAATTATTTATCAGCGAGGTGCAAACATGGTCACAGTGCCGATGGACACAACTCTAGAAGACTTGACTAGAAGACTTGACTCATGAGCACACTGCTTGATGATGGCATCAGAGAAAATGTTACCAACAGGGTACCAGGATCATCAAGGCTCAGCAGTGATGTTCAAGTTCTGCAGCTCTTCCTCCTTTCAGTGGTGATGATGTACTGTATGACTCTAAAGCTGTTCCCCACAACTTTCTCTGCTCCTGACACCGTTTCCATTGCTTCTCTGAACAACAAAATAGGGTTGCCTGTCTTTGAACATGAAGCAAGTTCCAGATTGGCAGGCCCATCAGCTGCTATCTCAACAACACTGAGAAGAAGAGACCAGTGAGGTCTATTCCTGACCACAGCTTCGTACATGCAGTAACATTTTATGTTATCCTCCTTCATTGATATACATAATAATGATTTCCATCACAGATTTGCCCTTATGTCCCTTATTGCTGGATTTTCAGTCAATACAGCATTCCACACACCATCTAGCACAATAGGTGACCCCACTATTACCTTTTGGAAGTTCTTTGGCTCCAAGGTTAATCAAACTGCTGTCTTGGCCATTACTGCAGGAGCCACCAAACTGGAGGTTACTACATTGGTTAGGGATGTGGCTCTTTCAGTTTTTAATCCAGTTACAACTCCTTTGACCACATTATCCAGTCAGTCTGCAGTTGGCTAGAGCATCAAATTCACATGGATTGAGAGTGCCAAATCAGCAAGAGATTTTATCATGTGACCCACAACTCAACTATCCACAAACACCAAGCCATCAATACCACATGCTGAGACTGTTGCCAGGCCATCAAAGGCTACCAGCCTGAGCCTGAGGGTTTTGGATTCTTTGGCAGAAGTTCTGGACATTAAGGTAAACATTTTAGTGGAAGACATTCATAATGACTTTGATGAACTGGTGGATGAAGAATTTTCTCAAGCAATTTGATGGCAAACTTGGAGTATGATGTGGAAGTCAAAAGGCAAGGTGAACACTATTTGTGGGTGTGTAGTCTATTGCACTGATAGAACTCAAGGGAAAGTGAAGGAACTGAAGATGATTGTGAATGCCCTGGTATCTGACAAGTTTTATGGATATTCCTTGAATTGGTATATGTATTGCAACTTTGTATCCACAGCCTTGGTTTACACAAATCCAACAAGCTTGACATGGGCATCAAGGATGGTGTCAATGTCAAGGCACAATGTAGACATCATAGCACAAAGCATTCTGGATATGCTCTGTAGTCTGTGTTCTGCTGACATTCCTGCTGATATATAACACTCCTTCCCAGCCTCCTGCTGTTGCATGGTTGGCTTCTTTCTCATTTCATTGTCTTCATTTGGCAATGGCTTAGGTATGATTTTCTTCAACTTACCTTTTAGCTCAAGTCAAACACCCAACATTAACAAACTAGTATTAGAACAAGAGTCTGCAGTCTCTCTCACTTATTCTGAATTACATACTTGTGAGTGTCTTTTTGTTCCATCTTTCTTCCTACCATCAACATGTTAAGACAGAAAAGATGACCAGACTGGAGATAGAACCAAGGACCTTTTGGACATATACCAGTAGCTCTACTAGTGCTTCAAGGTCCGGTCCTTTGAACCAGAAAAGGACCAAGGACTGAACCAAACCATAACCGGTTCTATAGGACCATCGTTGCAGTCCTACTGGTCCTAGCACCAGTTCAGCTCACAGTTCACTTAGTTCACACAAAAGAATAGAACTGACTAGGACCAGCTAGAACCAGTCCCAGACTGGACTGAGAGTCACTAGCCTGGTTAATAATCTCACTTAGGTGTTATATACTTAGTATTAATATTAGCTACACTTAATTTACTATTTTAATGTTTTCAACACCAGAGGGGACAAGCCCAGGGCATCAAGAGCTCCAAATCTAGAGGACTTATATACCCCTAGTGAGTTTGCACCTATTTGTTTGCTAGGGCCATCTTTTCTAGGGTCATTTTTGACAGTTTGACAGTTCCCATCTTTTTTTTTTTTTTTTGACAGTTATTATCTTTTTTTGATGAATTATTTTCCTTTACCAAACACACAACAACCTTGGCAGCTCCACCAACTTCAAATCCCCCACATGCCTCACACCACCACCACCACCACCACCACTGTGAATGATGCTGCTGCCTCCCTTGCTGCCATCTTGTGATGCCACTGCCTCCCCTGCTGATGTGGCCCCCTCTGGTGATCCCCACCTGATGCCACCTCCATCTCCTCTTGCGACTGTGCTGGCAATGCACCTGACTCCCCAATGCTGCATTCCCCTCCTCTTGTGACCTGTGATGCACCCAGCACCCCAATGCCACCTCCCCCTCCTCTCATGACCCCATGGCCCACTCAATGCCCCAATGCTGCCTCCCCCTCCTCTTGCAACCCTGCTGCCAATGCCCCTCCCCCTGGTTTGTTTTCTTTTAGATATGTATATAGTTCTATGCTTTTGTTTTCATTTACTGATGGTGCCCTTCACATGTGAGCATGTGGGGGGATTGTAATTACACATATAATTATTTGAAGTATATTATAAGTAAATGACTGGTCTCAACTGCATTACAACTGGTCACAAACTGGTCCACTCAGTGACCAGTTGTGACCAGTCTGTAAACTGATGTATAACTGACTGTAACTGGTCCTGTATGGTCCGGTTACAGGTCTTTCAAAAAATAAAAAATTTATAACTGGTTACAGTCTGGTTACTGCCAAAAAAGGGCAGAAAACCGGACCAGACTGGACCTTGAAGCACTAAGCTCTACCACTGAGCTATCAGGTCTTATTGCATCCAACTTGGTGGGTTATTGTTGATGTAACCTAAGACCATATTGACACCTCATTAGCTGCATATGTGTCTTACACCTCATTGGGATGCGAATTTATGCAGTGAGGATATTACAACACTTATGGCCCACATCATGTGACAGATTACATCATCCAACACCACATGTTCTCATTGGTTTACTTTAGCCCCATGCCCCTCTCCATCTATGCCATCCATGTATTTTGACCTCAATTGTCTATTGGTTGTTTTCTGGCACACTGGTGCATTCAAGCCATGATTAGATGGCATCAGGCCAATATCATCTTGAATATTGGTGACACAAACACACATCATTGGATAATTTGGTGAGTCCTTTATTTATATCTGCATTTCTTGCTAGATGTAGTGTTTGAAGGTCTGGTCTGGTCTCAGTCTTTTGCTCTTGAGGGGTCAGACCAGGACTGAGACTGGTCCTAACAAAGCTATCTACTCCCTAGTACTGGACTGAACCAGTGTAGACTGGTCTTCACCAGTCTTAGTCAGTCTTTTCCAGTTACAAGACTGGTCTGGACTGGTCTTTCACTCTATTTTAATGTACATTACTAACCCACCTTGCAAGCAGCTGCTCGCAAGGCTGGAAAAAACAACCACTAATTAACTACATAATTTAAGCTCACTATGCCACAACAAAAAAAAGAATAAAACCTAGGTATCACACATGAGGGCAGTCAGCTGTTGTGCAAGGGGGTGCAAGTGGTGGCATTACTCAGCATCCATGGAAGGGCACCCCCTCCTGTTGTTGCGTCCAAAGTGTTGGCGATGTTAGTAGAAATATGATTAATCTACAAAATAAATAATATACAAGTCCCCCCCACATCCATTTGCAAATGAGGGGGGGTGTCATTGAAGACATGGTGGGGGTGGGTGGCATGGTGGCTACATTGTGTTTGGTGTTGGGTGTGTGGGCAGCGTTGGCGATGCTGGTGGGGACAGTGATGTGGCAGCCATGTCCTCAATCAGTGTCATGCTGTAGATGGCATCAGTGTCACTGGCCTTGGGGGACATGCCAGGCAAGCAGGGGGTGCCAGGGGTGGGCAGGAAGGTGGTGTCATCAAACATCATCATCCTGGAGGTGACAGAGGCACCCTGGCTGCCGACATCAGTGTCAGCAGCCTCCTGGGTGTGGTGCTGGTGGCAGCATTGGGCAGTAGCAGGTTGTGTGTTTGGAGGGTGAGCCACATGGTAGTTTGGTGGCAGTGCACCTGTGCATCCACCCCACAAGCAGTTGCTCGTGGCAGTGGGTGGGTGCTGCAGGATATTTTGAGTGTTGACAACTAAAATCCTAATAATTGAGGAGTAAGTTCATTGGTTTGAAAAAACAATATGAAAAACCTTACAAGGGGCCAAAATGACAATGGACATCATTTGGGCTGGGGGGGCATGGTGGTGGATGTGAGGGGAATGTTGTGTCTTGATGTGGTTGTTGACAGTGTTGTTGAGTATTTGTGTTTGATCAGGAAAAATAAAAGATAGCTGTCAAAAATCACCATAGCAACACTAGTGCTATCAAACAAACAGGTGCAAACTCACTAAGGGTATATAAACCCTTGAGATTTTGCTCTTTGGATTCCCTGGGCTTGTCCCATTGTATGTATTGTATGTAAAATATACTTAAGTTTGAATATATTAAATATTAGTATATAGTATGGTTAACCAGTCTTAACCAGTTAAGATCAGTCTTGCTCAGTCTTTATTATATTAAAATAGTGAAGGACCAAAGACTGGACCACAGTTGTGGTCTTCATTGGTCCTAATATTTTTTGGTCTTTGTCAGTCTTGGCCCAGTCCAGTCTCAGTCTTTTTCCAGTCTTATAACTGGACCTTCAAACACTAGCTGGATGAGCCCTGTAGCTGAAATCTTCATTGTTCTCCCCAAGGATCATGGATGGCCATGCACTTCAAGCACTGGACAGTGCATGCTGATATGGCTTAGAAACTTCTGAGTGGCAAATTTCAGTTTTGGTTAGAAAGCTGGTAAGAAATTCTAGGGCAAAGGGAGAAATGTACCAGCTTGTCCAGGCATTAAAGGAGAGCCTTACATCAGGAAACCAATGAGGGTCTGACAATGTTTTATAACCATATTATAGAAATTATAAACTATTGTATAGTCTTGTAATCTCTTATCAAACCTCTCACCTTTATAAGGCTACAGAGAGGCAGAGTTTTCTTTGAAAAAAGACTAACTATCATATTTAACTGGCCATTTGGCCATGTATCATCAAGCCACAGTAATTGATCTCTTAAACTTTATAGGTGGCACCTCTGTGCTATTTCCAAAATACCATATAAAGGACAGTCCTTATCTCTATTTCATATAGTGGTTCCATAGACAAGAGAATTCCCCCTCCCCCCCTCTTTGTATACCACACAAATCTTATCATTGTTGTATAGCTCACTGAGCTTATTAAGAATATTAAGGATCAAGGACTCAGGACATAGGCAACTCAAATGCTGGGACAACTCCCTGTATCATGAGAGCTTAGGAAAAGCGTTGGGGTGAGGATTTAGGACCAAGGAAGTCATCTCATTGGGGGTGCACCATGTTACACAAGGACACAGGATTTAGGACTTGGCACTTAGGAAGGATTAGGCTTAGGGACTGCTTAGGAAAGGGCAACTCAAGGAAGGACTAAGGTGTTGTTTGTCATGCTGGATAGATTCTGCAAGGGAACTCCTCAACTTGTGTCTAAGAAAGGTTAGGTTGTGTGTGTGTGTGGTTTGTGTTAGGACACACTCAGAGCCTAGCAAAGCATATCAATAGGGTTGTTCACAGTAGCCATTTTCAGGCCATTTTCACTTCATTTTCAGTTTTCATTTTTCTTCCATTTTTCAAAAATGAGCTTTAGAATGAGTCAAGAATGACCCGAAAAATGATCATTTTTGCAGAATAGAGCACCCCCCCCCCCCATTTTACCAAAATGCCCATTTTCATTTTCATTTTCCTTAGATTTTCATGTTCCCTTTTTGTCGTTGTTTCAATCTCTGCTACAACAGGCTCAATGCGCTACATCATCGATGTATCATCCACCACCACCACTGTCATTGATGCCACCTCCCTCATTCCTCTACCACCACTCCATCAACACCTGCCGCCATGCCTACTCCCATGCTGTCGAGAGCCGCATACTATTTTTTTTTCACACTTGCGTCACCATCAGTCACCACGTGCCACCACGTGTTGTGACTGCCAGCTCACCATTCACCACCACCACCACCACCCATGACACCACCTCCCTCCCTCCCTCTCTGTCTCCATGGGGCCTGTGGCCCTATGGTAAGTATTTTTTTAATTTAACTTATCAATTTTGTTTCAAAAGTAATAAATTTTATTTTTCAGTTTGGCATTTTCAACAACAACGGCTGCCCCCCTCACAGCGCCCCCTTGCCCTCCTATATCCGCCTCATTGTAAGTTTTTTTTACCTTATCAATTCTTTTTTAGCTAACAAAAAGAATAATTTCAGCTTTTCTATTTGTAACAACGAATGCCAGGCATGCCACCCCTCCTCTCCACTCAAATGGGATGTGAGGGGCTCGAAGGGGAATTGGATGGCCCCAGGGAGGTGCTGGGAGGCCAAGGAGTGGGGCACCAGCAAGGTGCACCCCGAATTGCACCCCCCCTGTTCCTGCCACATCACTGACCCTCCCCCCCCCTGTGCTCCCCCCTCCTTCCCCCCTCCCTCTAGCAGCCCCAAACAGCCCCTCACACAGCCCTGCAAGCCCCTGCTCATGGGGTGGGCAGGGGGCTTGGTTTTTGATAGGGGGGACTCCCACCCAACCTGCCATGCAGCACCCGCCCCTCGCCTGCAAGCCACTGCTTGTGGGGTGGACCCTACCCCAGCCGACGACAATGATGACACATGGGGAAGGAATGAGAATGGGGGGGGATAGCCTAGCACTTGCCACCCACCACTGCAAGCATTTGCTCACAGGGGGGGATCTGGTGCTAATGGCCACATCACCACCCCCTCTCTCCAATGACAATGACGATGATGAGGGCAAGGACCGACAACAAGGGCTGACAGCAACAACAGCACCCCCCACCACTGTTGTGAGCCAACTGCTCGCAGCATGGACATGGGGTGCTGAGGAGACAACACGATGGGGTACCAGGGTGGTGGGCATGGCGTAATGGGGGTTGCCACAGCGCGACACAGGGGGAGCCACCATGATGGGGCCCGCCTTCTGCATGTGGCCCCCTTTTTATTCATAGTTGTTTTTGTCAGTATGTAGTACAAATGAATATACATGTTTATCAGTGCATGTTAAACAATAAGTTAAGGCTATGATAAGGTACTAGTAGTACCATTTTAGTGAAGCTCGAGAAAAAAAATATCACCAAGTCCTTTAAGGTGGAGTTTGAATGTGCTGAGTACTTGCCAGCACTGCTGAAGACCATGTAAAATGCATTCTTACTTCATTTTTGTGATTTTCGCTTTCTAGGGTGTTCACAGTAGCCATTTTTCGCATCATTTTTCGTTTCATTTTTCGCATCATTCTGACAATTCTTCTGCCAAACATGTGAAAATGATCCAAAAATGAAGCCGAAAATGAGCCGAAAATGGCCCAAAAATGTTTACTGTGAACAACCCTAATGCCTTCAAAGCTGGCTCCTCACATCTTTACACCCTACACATCTATCCTGTCTTGCTGCCTGAGAAGTTCCATAATGGCAGGAAGCACTGGGTTTTGCATTGTCTGTGCCCTAACAAATATGCTGAAATCTGATTGCATGGTAAGTCATGCAACACTTGTTTTTCATATGATATGGTGCTGATTGGTTACTTTTATAGAAAACACTTAGGATGTAAATGCATGAAAGAGTGGGATATCAGTGAGTTCTATTTGATATACTGGGGACCTTCAGGTAGTCAGTCACCCCCTGTAGTCAGTCATGGTCCTATATCTTGTTGTTTTCTCACATTTGATGTTATGTGCATGAATACTGAACAGAACACATACCATTTGAGGTCTGTGCCAAGCAAAATACCCTGAGGATCATGGGATCTTGAGGTACAGGCCATTTGTTGAGGGAAATAGGGCAAAAATGCTGATTTTGGCTGTTTTCCAGCTATCTAAAGCTGACCTGGGTAAACATGTGGAAACACCCTTAGGCCAAAATGACACAGAAACCACTCCAGTATATAAAGTCATGTCCTAGGACATAAAACATCCGATACAAAGCATCAAATATCCATCATATTAAGTGGTCAAGTGCTGATTTTGGCTGATTTTGACTGTTTTCCAGCCACTCAAGGTTGACCTGGGGGTGAATGTGTGGAAACACCCTTGGGCCAAAATGCCACAGAAACAACTCCAATACATAAAGTCATGTTCTAAGACATAAAACATAAGACATTAGGCATCAGATGCCTGTAGTATTGGGTGGATGACTGACTTCTGGGTTTTTCCCAATTTTGCACCCAGCCCATCAAACTGTTAGCAGAACACAGAAACCAAGGAAATTGCCTCTGAGGTGCTCTCATTCATTGTACAAGACTGCTGTCATGGTGTCAAGCCCCAGCCACTGTCAGCATACCTAGGGTGACATGAGGTACATTTTGATTTTGCCTATGTGACTGACTAGACCATATTGGACAGTACTTACAATGTCATTCTATTCTCACAATGCAACTCCAGTTCATCATGATTGTGTAGTATAATAAAATTCATATCATTTGCACAGTTACAATAACTTGATGGTAGTTGGCCACACAGCTGTTTCTATATGCATGCTTGTACCTACATTGAAGATATTAGACAAAAAAGATGCCTCCATGGTAGAGGTATGTCCTGCAAAAAGCTGGACTTGGTATGTGTGATTGATGTTTCTGAAAATATGCCCAAGATCACAATTTGATCCCAAAACTGGGATTTCTTAAATCACATGGCCAACAGATGTCATGGCTTGTAGGATGAGGTAGAAAAGCTGTAAAATTCTGAAAATATTTGTGGGACCACTTCACATACAACAGAGTCTATCCTGTGCAAATGAGCATGGCCAATTATATGGTATTGCAGTAATTTGACTGGTGGCCAACTTCCCCATATTTCCCATATTGGGAGGCCACATGGCCAATCATTCACACAGGTTCAACAAATTGATCCACTGTCTCCCTATTGTACACAGTATGAGCCAAGACACTTGCCTACCCACCAAAGACCATAAATGCCCCATAGTGAGTGCCAGTCCTCAGCTGAGACATGTTTATCCTTAGGTGGCCAACTACCTGCATAGCAACAGTATTCCTAGTCATATGTTGGATACTAGATATTTGGTTTGTGCACCCTGCCCTTTATAGCCTTAGTTTAGGGGAGTAATATGCTCCTTGTCACTTGGGACAGCTGGCCAGCTTTCAAAGATTGTAGATATAGGGGTCAGTTGGCTTCCTCAATCTGGAAAGCTCATACAGTAACATTCAACTCTAGAGGACATCAGCCATTGCAACCAATGGCCAACATGAAGTACTACCCTTTCTGCCACTGTAGCATCCAATCTAACACTCTTCATTTGTCAAATGCTCTTGGCACCCCATCCACAAAGAAGATTCAAGACTGGAAGAATTGGGCACACATTCATTGTCCATTTGTGGTCATGAGAAAGGGCTTGCTGGTGTGTATAAATCTTTCTATTTGCTCAAATGACTGTTGTGGTTTGTCACATACAATGGAATAATGTCATACCTTGAAACTCCATCAGTCAAAGCATCATGGAATGAGAATTCTGTTGGAATTGAATACATCAGTAGTTGAACTTTTTTTGCAAGGATTTGAATATTTTATCAGTGCACAATAATTCTAGGGAAGAATGATATTAAAGGGGATGGTCATTTCTTTCACTCAAAAAAATGTATATTATGATAAAATACTATCATGGCTCACAATTCTGTCAGATAAAGCATCAGCAGTTGAACATTTTTTGTAAGAATTTAAATATTTTATCAGTGCACAAAATTAGGGAAGAATTACATTAAAGGAGATGTTAGTATATGGTTCTTTTCACTGTGAGACTAGTGGGGTATGGATTTCAGCTGTTTAAGTCAGAAAATGAGGTCTTTACTCTCCCCCCCCCCCACTTCCTGGTCCATTCCTAGGATTCCTAGGAATCCTAGGAATGAACCAGGAATCCTAGATAGTGTAAATGGAATAGTAATTCCCTGTATTAGTCCTAGTCCGTTCCTGATCCATTCCTAGTCCATTCCTAGTCCTGCCAGAAATGCCAGGAATATTCCTTAGGAATGGTCCCAGTCCATTCCAGGCTGTTAGTATTAATATATATTGCACCATCAAGGATTGAACCCAGGTTTCAGGAGATGATTACTCAGCACAAACATGGCAATTTTACCATTAGACTAAGCAGCTGATATTTGTTAGGTAAGCTAAGCAAATATGTTATGTCCCAAGCCTCACAGCCATGTCAGCACATGTTTGGTCATGTGTTGGTTGGAAACACATGGTCGTGTGTGACCATTTTGTTTATCAGTGACACACGCTGCCACCACCACCAACACTGACTGCGCTGCTGCCACCTCTGCCCCCCTCACACTGCAACTGCCACCACCTCTCTCTACAACCGCCACCACTGCCACCACCTCTGTCCACAACCGCCACCCACTCGCACTGGCCCCAGATGACCAACATGCAACAATGACCCAGGCCCCACTGGTAAGCCCCCCCCACCCCAACATGCCATGTCACTGACCCCCCCCATCCACCAGGCAATGGCCCTGGCCCTGGAATGATGACCCCAGCACCCGCCACTACCTGGTAAGCCCTTGTACCCCCCACCTTGTGTGCCACATCACTGATGCCCCTGCCTCCCCCCCCCACTCTGCCCCCCCCCCTCTCTGCCTCCTCTCCTCCCCTCCTCCACTACCCATCAATGGGGGCCTGAGGCCCCCATATTAAGTATTTTTAATCATCAAATATATTTATAAGCTAACAAATCTCTTTTCTACTTGTAACAGTGAAGGCCTGGTGCGCTGCCCCTCCTCCTCACTCAGCTGAGATGGGAGGGGCTCGGATGGGGATAGGGGGGTGCCAGGAGGCCCGAGCAGTGGGGCACCCACGAGGTGCACACAGAACAGACCACCAGGCCACCAGCTCACTAACCCCCCACCCCTTTCCCCTGCAGACACCCATGCTCACCACAACAGCAGGATGGCACCACCAGGTCACACTGATGAGAGGGGGACGCGATGGGATGCCAAGGGACCTCCCAGCAGCCAAGGGGACGCGATGTGAGGCGCCAGGCCATGCCAGGAGCTGAGGGGGAGGTGACACCACACGCCACCACCCAGTGGGACATGACAGGGGCCATGAGGGAGGCGACAGAAGGCCCCTGGATCCCAGGAGACACTCCCAGGCAGCAACAGGACATGACGGGAGCTGAAGGGATGCCACAGGATGCACCAGCAGGCCAGGACAGCTGAGCGGGATGCGACAGGAGGGCTCAGCAGCCCAAATAACACCACCTGGCCCAGCCTCACAAGCCACTGCTCGTTGGGGTGGAGCGTGGGTGGGGCGATGGCAGCACCAAGCAGGCGCCAACCCCCCATGCCAGCACCCTGAACTGCTACCATGAGCCATCACTTGTGGGGTGGAATGGGGTGCTATGCTGCCTATGCGAGGGGCAGGTCACCGCAATGCGTCGTGATCGCTAAGCCCCCCGCCGCCTGAGAGGCGTGGGGGATTTTATTTAGTTTAATTTAGTCATGTATTATATCAATAAATAATATCTCCCCCCTGCCTCATAGTGAGTTGGGGGGTTTTTACACTTTTTGTCAGTATTTTTTGTTAGTATTGATGTTTCCATAAATGGTAATAAATCCATTTAATATTTGAAATAATGACCTAGTACCTCCAGGAATGGTGGCTAGAAATGGTCTAGAAATGGTCTAGAAATGGCTAGGAATGGACCAGGATTCCTAGGAATGTGAGGAATGAACCAGGAATCCACCAGGAATCCAGGAATGGACCAGGAATAGACTAGGAATGGACCAGGATTCCACAAAGAATGGGGGGGGGAGTGTAAATACTTGAGAAATAGTAAGAATGGTATAAGGGGGGTTGGGGAAATATGCTTACATCAGGGCTAAGCTCTTCTTCTGAAATTGGATGAGAATTCCACGTGCTTTGAAAATTGGCACAATCTGAATTGATGGAATCCAAGAATGCTCACCAAGGTCTGGCAAACTGCTTTCCAACCTCAACCCATAGGCATTCAATCTAGGTATTAAAAGTAGAGGAGCCCCACATAAACCTTGCCTGGTTTAGTCCCTTGAGAAGAATCATAAAAATTCCAACATCCTGATTTTCACCACCATGATCTCCACAAACTCTGAATGGAATGCCATATGCAAGAATGGCATCAAGAAACATGTCAAGTATAGTTGATGCCTTATTGTTGGTATTAGCTTGCAAACCAGTGACCTTCAGTAATTATGTGAGTTTAAGATAGCATACTATAGTTTAAGGCAACAGCTTACAGCCCAAGAATATCCATCAACACAGCCATGTATAACTATACCCCAGTGAATTAGTTTATGATGGCCATCAATATGCCAAAGGGCATTAGGTCGGGAAACATGGTACTGCTGGCAGGTCACTTTGGTCCTTTGCCAGTAAAGAGTCTGCCCAAGATGGTCTACCTGTTTAACAGCCAGCTGAATATGCTGTCTCTGAACCTTGAGGCCATGTCTGTGCAAGAACCACATAAAATAGCACAGTCCAGACTCTGGCTGCTGCACATGAAAAACCTTTACTAGGTTTTCAAGGTCCTGATCTGACAATGGAGAAAACTGGGTGTGCAGTCCTGCAGCCTTTATCTTGTAGCGAAGCATATTATGGTGGATGTGGAATTTTTGTGCCAGTGTTTTGAGTGTAATTCTGTGCTTAGGATCTGTAAAAGTCCAAATTAACCACTTTTTTGGGCTGACCACATCTTCCTGAGTTTACAACTGTAATTCGCTCCACAAAATGGACATTGGAGGATTCTCTGCAGTGTGGCTGAGTCAAATTACCATCATCCATTGCAAAATAGACTCACATGTCATGGATTGCACTCTTTGCCTCTGCAAGCTTGACAAGTAGCTCACCAAATAGTAGTGCACAGGCCTGAAGCCATGGATTGAGCTGATCACCACCAGGCTCTTGCTTAGAAGCATGGTCCTCCAGCTGGAGAAGAAGAGGAAGGGCCTCATGGGTTATTGCATTAAAATGGTGCTGTATGTGATGCAGATTGAAATTGCCACTTCCAAGAACACTAGAAGCTCCAGAGTACAGGTCACCAACAATCTGTGCAGCACTATGAACATTTGGTGACCAGGGTTGTTCAGAGGCAGGAAGTATGGGGAGCTCTGCAGATAGTACCATCTCTGGTTGATGGGGTATGAGGACAAGAAGCCTAATGCACATCACATCACATTGTATCACATTGTATCACACCATGATGTCATCATATCAAACTAGAGTCATGTGATCTAGTGGTTGAATTCGCAGTCCTCTTGTTCTTCTTTATTATTACTATATACACTAATACCCACAACCACTCCATAACTCTGCTCCCCACCACATTCATTTGTCCAACTGCTACCATTCATTTTCTATTTCTCTCTTAGCTCTCATGGCAAAACAAAAGCACTGAGCATTGCCCTCTCAGAGTGATCACTCATCAGATGACTCAAAAGCTGCTGAAACAAAACACTCAGCTATTGGGTCGCTCTCTTCAAGTAGTACCAAATGGTCTAAGAAGGCTAAGAAAACACCATCAGAGGATAGCAAAACACAAAGCATGATCAGTTCAATCCTGCTTTCAGCTACAAGAGGTGGACAGGCTTTGTCAGCACAGAAGGAAACAAGCTGAGGCCTTCAGAAATTTTCAAGGGAAAAAGGGAAGCAAAAATCATCATCCAAGGGGAAGGAAAAGGCTAAAGAGGTAGCATTTTTTATTTTTGGCTGCTTTCAACAACCTGGACTTATCATTTTCATTTCAGAAAGGCTCACTGTTATAGATTATGAGCATAGGATCAAGCTTAACACTAGCTGGGACTTTTCAGCAGCTCAGGCAAAGCTCAGGGAGTTGTTTCCAAGACTTTTTGAGTGGCTTGACATGCAGCCTAGTGAAGCAAACCCTGACCCTGATGATACTGACAACTTATTTCTCCCCCACTTTCAGCTGTGTGTCAAGGATGGAAAAGGAGTGTCAATTGCAAATTGGGTGGTATTTCCAACTGGGTATGATCTCCTTTTCAATGCCCAAGTCACATGAGCAGGGTTCCAGCATCACCACCTATTGGGATCAAGAAGTTGAGCACAAGATGAGGACGAGGTTTTTGAGGTATTGAGTTTTAAGTCAAAGGTAAGTGTATGAGGGAGTCTGCCACAGGGAGGAATGTTATTATCATCTCCTACAAGATGTGCAATATTTATACTACACAGTTAGGAGGTATATTGTAATGTACTCCTATAATATATAAAGGAGGGATGAAGTCATAGACTCCTGTAATAGTTAACTATGTCATTTCCCCTATAGATATGTTGTCATGGCTTGGAAGTCTTACACTTCCTGCAGGGTGTGTCTTAGACACTCTATCCTAGGCTCTGTCTCTGATAGCCTATGATAGACATGGCTATATCTTGCCTATCCTATCATAGACATGCTGCAGGATGTTTAATCCTGTAGCATGTGTTAACTGTAGATTCCCCTATATGTCTCTGCATGTGTTAACCTCTGTTAAACATGTGTTAATATGACTTAGCATATTCTGGCAATATTCCCTAGGCATGTTAACTGCCTTGGCTTGCCTGTATACATAATCCCAACACTCCCCCTCAAGCCTAGGCAGTGTAGGACAATGAGTGGAATGGTTCTGTGAATGTCATCACCCCCCCTGGAGTGGTTAATAATTTTCTTTCAGGTGCATCAAAACCTCTGTGGATGGAAAACCCATTGGGAAAAACCAATCTCACCAAGGAAAGCTACTGAGTTAATTTTGACTGAATTCCCATCTCTTTCCTATGTCGTGAAAACTTAGGCTTTTATAAGGCCTTTGTTAATATGTCCACTGTTTGCTCCGGATCACGACAGTTTTGAATATCAATAATTTTGTTGGTGACTAAATCTTGGACCCAATGATGCCGTATAGCGATATGTTTTGACCTCTGGTGAAATTGAGGGTTATGGGTCAAAATTACTGACCCTTCATTATCCAATGGCTCAGGGAGACAAACATCACCTGTAGGTCCCATTGACTTGCGTCACCTGCCCCAGTTCAAGCACGGGACCCTCCAGATGACGCCACTCAACCCTACATCCCAGACTCCAGAATCCAGTAAGGCACACGTACGGTAGAGAAAAGAGTGTAGAATGACAGCCATCGAACAGTAAGTGATAAATTGATGACAGGATAAGAAAATAGAAGGAGTCCGAGATCCCCAATAGAGCCCATCAGATCCAGATTCTTCGGTTAATCGCTCCGAGCTTGATCAAGGAGGATAACCTGTGGATTAGGTCATGAAAGACAGTTTCAATGAAGATCTGTAAGCTTAGCAATAAAGGTAACATTAGCAAGGGTAACAGTGCAATGAAAATACATAGATTAGTTAACCAAATGAACAAACATGCATTCGGCTCCTGCATCAGCTTTAGGATAGGCACCTGTCATGATCACACATCAGCAAATAGGGCACTAGGGAACCAGTCCAAACTGTGAGGTCTATGAGGAGATCTTGTAGTCCTACAACACCGATCTGATGGTTGTAGGTTTAAGAGCAACTGTCTGGGCTTTGTGGTAGTAGAACAATAGATTGTCTTTCGTGATCATGATATTGTTTTGTGATGCCTGTGTGACCTGAGACTTCCAAGCATGGGTGAGTGGGCCAAAAACACCGATGTCACATGGCTGTAATGCATGTGTGGTATGTGAGGGAAGACATATGATAATAATGTGATGTTCAGCAGAAAATTTAATAAAGGGGTAAGTACAATGTGAGTTGTGTCCATCAAGAATGAGAAGCCGGTCTACTATTTGGCTCAAAGTCCTGCTCTAGCCATTTTAAACCGAGCTCACAGTTGCCATCCTCAACAGAATATACAGTACTCTGATCCTGATCATTAATTGCTGCGACCTTCACACCTATCCCTAACTGCATGCTCTTCTTGTCCATATTCCATGTATTCTCTGGCTTGATACCAAACTCCTCGACTACCCCTTCAAGAATATCATAGAACCCTTCAACAGCTGCTGGATTGAGAGCTTTCATGCGACATTTCTCAAGACTTGTTGTTGTCTTGACTTTGAGATCAGTGTGTCTAGCAAGGAATCTCTTGGGCCAAGACTCGCCGACAGGCTTGCCCAAGATTTCAGATGCATAGGTAGCAAGGGTAGAGTGAGTCAATGGTACCCCATGATGACCCAGCACCTTTGCCCACTTCACAAGAATCTCTTCCTGAGCTGGTGAGAGGTTTTGCTGGTTGATGTGTGCCTCTGCACATGTTTGGAGGCCCTTCATGCAGTCACCAAGAGTGTTACAAGGTACTTGGTAGATATGAGCAGCCTCATGAGTAGAAAGCTGCTGGCGACCAGTTGGTTTGTAACCAGCCTTGGTGATGGCGTCGATGGCAAGCTGAATGCAACTCTCTTGTGGGAGTGCAAGAATATCAGCAGAAGGGGGTAGGATAGGCTCTGGCATGGATGTACTAAGGATAATGTTCATACTTAAGTTGGGCAATGTGGCACACCATCCATACACAACAAGGGAATGCATAATATGCTTGTATATACAACCTACAAGTGGAACACCAATAGTTCGGGCAGGTTCTCTGCGGACGTCGGGGTGGGTCAAGGCTCGGCCTTGTCCCCAGTTTGCTGGGCGCTTTATATTGCGCCCGTGATGCGCATCTTCTTCGCCCGTGCCCCCCGGCCGCTGGCGGATCTCATCTCCTACATCAATGATGGCACCCTCATTGCGCAGTCAAAGCGGGTGGAGGACAACCTCCCCAAACTTGTGGAAGCCTATAACGAGGTCTTCCGCCTATTTACGGCCCTAGGACTTGTGCTGGAACATGCCAAGTCCGAGGTCTTCCACTTCTCTAGAGCTCGGGTGGCACCCAACCCTCCCATTGACCTCGGTGTTGCCCCATTCACAGGGGCCACCCCTCTCAAGCCCAAACCGATCTGGCGGTACTTGGGCTTTTTCTTCGACCGCAAACTGTCCTTCAAGGAACATGTGTGGTTCTACACCACAAAGGCATTCACGACTGTGAGCGCCATGCACATGCTTGGCAATTCGTCCAGGGGACTCTCCCCAGCAAATAAACGCCTGCTCTACAGGTCCTGCGTCATCCCTGTGGCAACATATGGACTTCGTCTCTGGTTCTGCCAAGGTACCCGTACCAAAGGCATCGTCAAAGCCCTGTCCCAGATGCAGCACACCGCTGCTTACTGGATCACAGGCTGCTTCCGCACGACCCCCATAGGGGCCATGGAATGCCTCACCGCCTTGCTGCCCATGCCGCAAGTGCTGCGTCATCTGGCCAATAAGAGCTGTCTTCAGATGGCCACTTTGACATGCACCCACCCCATCCGAGCCATCTTGGAAGGGGACCTTGTGGGAGACGCCCCCCGGCATCTGCTGGGACTCGAGGCCCTCCCGCCTGCTGCCTGATGGAAGATCATGTCCCCTGCCGTGGACGTGGTCACCGTCTGCTCCCTCTCCGGGGAACCTTTCAAGGCCTTTAGCCCCAAGAGTCAACCTGGGGACCATCTGATAGACCTGTTCACGGACAGGATCTCCCCTCACCGCCCGCCCCCCAAGGGGACGGATGAGCGCAAGGAATATGTCGAGTGTTTGGACCGTGTCCTGGCTGAAGCCAGGGCAGATCCGGACTGTCTCATTGTTGGCTGTGACGGGTCGGTACCCAAGACAGCCCATCAGGCCTTGGCGGCCGCCCTGGTGTTCCGTGGAAACCAGGAAATCCGCCGCGTCACCGCGTTCCTCGGTCGCGCCTCCACGACAGATGCTGAACACAGAGCCCTCCACTTAGGGGTGTCCGCGGCGGTTGCCACTGGATGCAAAAAGGTGGTGGTTTTCTCGGACGCCCTCGCGCTTGCTGACGTGTGGGTGGACTGCTCCCCCTCGGGGGGCCAACAGTACGCCCTCTGGCTGTGCCGTCTCCTGCGCCCCTGGTTCGTGCTGAGCCAGGACCACCAAGTCCACCTGTGGTTTGTCCCCTCCAAAGCGGAGTGGGCGGTCCACAAACAAGCCCACAATGTTGCGACATTGCTCCAACTGCCCCTGGGGATCTCCCCCAGGGCCACTCGCAACTGGCTGATTGCCTCCTTCAAGGAGGCGGCTGAGAAAGACTGGGTCATCCACTTCGCGGACCCCAAGTACAGAGGGAGGAACTTCTTGGACCTTCGGACCCAACAGAAGACCCCTGCAATGCCCACTGCCTCTGGCTGCGTGCCCTGGCTCAAAGAAACTGCACACAACTGCAGGTTGATGGCCCGACTATGTCGGTGCATCACGGCGCATGCCCCCATTGGGAGTTACCGCGACCGCTTCCACCCCAGTGAGGATACTCACTGCACGTGCCCCCCCCGGCCCTTCCAGGACCGAGATCACCTGCTCCACGTGTGCCCACATGTGAAGCGTAAAAAGCACCGGCAAGGCCCACGTTGGATCGCGGACCTGGTCGAACTTCTTGAGGCGAACTTGCACGCATTTGCCTTTGCCCCCCCAGAAGGGTGGGACCCGGGATGAGGGTCACGCACAGGGCGTATGACCCCTGTCTGGTGGCTTGGTGCGCCTGATGGCCCGCCGAACGCACGCTTGGTTCTCGAACCTGCAGTGTCTCTGTCAGTAACACCGAACCTCGGGTTCGCCGCTGGCAAGGTTGGGGGGCCCGCTGTATGGCGGGTACTGTCCCATACGTGGGGCGGCTAAGCGAGGAGGGGCTGTACTCAGGCAACTGAGGGGCTCCGGACCCCATCGGGCCTTATGGCTGGCAGGTTGGTTGACCTGCGGGAAGGCCTGTAATCCTCATTCCTGGCCGGTGCGTCAGTGGGCATGCACGACTAATAGGGGCCACACAGAGGCCACGCGGGGGTAGGGGCTAGGTGGGTTAGTACGCGCCGTTGGGAGTGCCGGCGAGCTGGTTCGGGGAGGCGCCCGAGCGCCCTCAGCCTATTGTCCGGCCATGCGTGCCGCTCCAGTGGGTAGCACGCGGGCCTTCACGCACCCTTGTGCATTATCAGGGCTGTAGTCTCCCCTCCAACTTATGTCATATACCCGTTGTCTCATGTAGTAGATAGCCGTGGACTGCGCCTGTGCACCACATTAAACATTGTTGAACAAAAATAATAATAATAATAATATGCTTGTATATGAAACATGAATAGTATTGTTCATGTATGTACAATGAAATGTCTGCAGATGAAAAATGAAAACAGTGTGTTTGTCATGCATTTGAGTTGGCTGTAGACCACAAGGAAAATTGAGTAGGTGCATTGAGAAAACACCCAAATACTGCCTGATGATACTACCACGCACCTAGGATACAAGATCTGCCTCCACATGCAGCCTGAGCAAGAAATTCATTACCAATCAGAAGCACACAAAAAGTGGTTGCTGAATGTATAACTGTGTTTGTTGGATGGGAAAAAATTCCTAAAAATGCAGACAAGTCATGAAACGAATGAAAAAGGTATGGAAAGCAGCATACCATCAAAACTGAGCACACCCATTGGACATCACTGTAACAACTGTCAGGTGGACTTCATCACTTCACAACTGTCAGGGGAGCTTCCACCCAGCCTTGTGGCAAGATTATGGATCGTTAATTGGTATGAAACATATAGAACAAAGGCAGATTGGTTGGAGGAGTAGCGACAGCAAGTTTCAAGGCAAGGAGATGAAAACTGGGCATAGAGTGGATGGGTACCATATCAGGGACATAACAAAACAACCACAAATACCTGATCACCATGCATCACTGGTTCATATCTCAAAAGGGCACCATCAGTGGTCAACAAGCATTGATAAATAGCTTCCTCTGTGTAAATCCTCAAATATTGAATTCACATTATATCAATTTGGTTGCCATTTGATCCCTAAATATCATATTGGCCAAGTACCCAGTGTGGCCAAGGTGGTGATCTTTGATAGTACCCATACCTTACACACTCCTTTTACAGTATCATGTTTGGTAATGATATTCTCATTTGTTTTGCATATTAACTCTATACTATACCATTATTATAGACATATTTTAATCAGTAAATAGTACATTTTCTTGTACAAAGTGCGAAGTAAGAGGCAAGCGAACAAAACCTGGGCTGTGATGACACAATTTTCAGTCAGGTGATGCAAGTGCATCGTGACACTATCCTAATGTGACACTGGTGACACAATTTTCAGCCAGGTGACACAAGCATAAATTGGTGATGGCACAGTTTTTAGTCAGGTGATGCAAGTGCCTGCATCATGATGCTATTCTAATGTGGCATGTGACCACTTTTATTTTAGTGCATTTGGTCTGTCATAGTCCACAGTGATTTCCTGAGGGAACAGAGTCATCAGAATTTCAACCTTTGGTCAATCCTCAATCATTAGCATCATTAAATTGTGTGACAAACATGTCAAGAGTCAGATATTCAATTATATTTGTAGATCAAATCATATCAGGATGTTGGCCACTTACAAAGTCTGCCTGGTTATATCAATGTACCCCTGATTTCCTGATGAGACCCGGCAGCCTGTCTATACATCGATGCTTAGAGATCTGTCACCAGTCTACCTGATTTTGCAGATCTCATTTTCTGATGTTTTGGGACCAAATTTGTATGCAATCAAGGGGGTTGCGGAACACGGATCCCATACATCATGTGGGAGGGGGGGGTCATCAGGATGTCCTTAAAAATGTTTGACAGGGAAGGATCAACGAAGCTTGTATACCTCAATGCAGTGACAGGACTATGTGAATACGGTTGCCAGCCATCACACTGAGCATAATAGTTGTAGACAGTAATGCAAACACAAATTTTCGACGCGCCGTCAACCAACCCTGGTCAAGGACAGGCCCCAATACAGCATGGCTGTGGGCAAGAAGGAGCAGCCAATTCCAAGTCAAAAGATGAAGCAACCGAAAACAAATGTTCTCATGCTTCCTCCGTAGACTATTTCCCCTGCGAGATGACTCCGAGTCGGCCTGATGCTGCATCTTGCTGCACTGCCTCTGATGGTGGTTCCACAGCTGTTGACAGCATGCTTTTGGTTGAACCTGCAGCTAACGAACCATCTACACAATCACTAGGCACAATCACAGATCCTCAGATTGATCAACCCACGACAAATATCAAGGAGAGGCGTATTTGAAAGACACGAGTGATAGATTTGAAAGGGTGTGAGTGCGGGCTTGAGGTATCACAAGCTGAGATTGACATGGGTGATGAAGTGATGAAGTGTAAGGTGCCTGGCTGTGAGACTGTCTGGGTAAGTCTGTTCCCTTTGTCCTCTTGAATGCACTCACAAATTTGCGACATTCAGTTCCATTGGCAATGTATGAACTACAACTTTGCCCTGAAGAACTGGACCTGCCCTTGTTGCAAGGCAAGCAGCCAACCCAACAGCGAGCTTAACTAGCATATGAATATGCTTCTGCACCGCTTCTACGGTGTTGTGTTTACGATGTTTTGTTGGTTGTCTTCTTGTTGTGTTCCAGAATAGAAGTATGTGATCACAACATACCATATTGAGACTAATTTATCCATATATGGAAGGAGGGGGGGTCCAGGGAGAGCTCCTTAAATTAGAAACCGACGTGATATCTAATTTTCGCATTCTGCAACCCCCTTGTACGCAATAGGATTGTTGAGCATACCGACGCATATATGCTTGATACTAGCTGACTTAGTAGGGCACTTGGGAAATAAGGGCAGCAAAGTCAAACGTATTTAAATTATTTCACACGCATGCACTTCACGACGCGCCCTCCTCACACAGCCTAACCATAGCCCTGAGCATCTGCTCCAGAAGAACATTAAGGTCAAACACTTACCGCAGAATTGACCATCCCACTTGTTGTAAACTGCAAAGTCATTGAGTCTTGGTTTCTTAGATCCTCGAGTTGATGATGATCCTCCCGATGACGATGACGGTCCTTCCCTATATCCTTTCTTTAGTGGATATTCCATGAGATTCTCCTGAGCGACATTGCACGCAGCAAATGTGATCGACTGTAACAAAACCCACTCAGTGAAAGCTTCAGTGGTTATATCATGAAGTACTAGTATTTACCGATGGGGCCACAAATTGCTTTGGGTATTCCCTTGAGTGGCAGCAGGTCAGTAGTTGTCAGGATATCAAAGCATGGAAGGTGAACGCACACATTGGGTTTCCCCTCGTTGGATAGTGCCTTGCGCATAACTGAGGCGACGATAGACGCGGAGTAAGTGGCCCTCTCTATACTAATGCATTGGCAACTCAAATCAGTGCGACCTGGACTCTCACCAGCTGAACATTTACATCCCGGGCCAACAGCTTGTACCACTGTGGTAGCTGTGATCAACAAGGCTAGGACAAGACACTTGAAAACCATGATGATGACGAATGGTTTCGTGACTGGTGTGGTTAGAATTCCAATTGGTCTTATATTCAAGTTGAATATCAACTGAGAGTTTTTTTTTCATGCGACAGTGGCATAGCTACCCGATATTTCAGATGTACCGTGGTGCAGTGCTCACACGCACGGCGCCCAACAGCCCACCGAATACGTCAAGATTCTTGCCCCTTGAAGTTATCGATCGTGTTACCAACCATTCAAGGCAAACCGACCTGGTTGAATAGCGTCCTCCCTCTGCCCGAAAAACATATACCAATCACCCAATCAATGCAAGTACAAGTGTCAAGGCAAGTAAAAGATAGCACATGATATAAGGGGCAACGAGCCAATCAAATCGCAGCCCTCCCTCGCTGCGCTCGGGTCCCCCAAACCGGGTCATCTCAGGTCGGCACACTAAAGCCTCGTTCGTGCATTGATGACAAGCCGGGCCCCTCTAGTAGAGCTGAACAAGTGTGGTATAGGCACCGGGAGCTTTGGTGTAGATCCACGGAGGTGGGGGATTAGGATTGTGAAGCCAGGTTGACATCCGCCCCAGCTGGTTACAATGTGTTAGTACACCTTGAGCATATTTGGACAAAGATTACAAATCACGGAAGGCCATCCCATGATCTCCCGAGTCTTTTTTGACCATGTCACTCGATTCCCGAGCTCCATTCTCCTCATCCGTCAGAACCACGATCCGTCAGACATATGGAAATCGCTGTGCTATCTGCCTCGACCTACTACCTGAAGTCGGCATTCAATCTGCCCATTTATTTGATTCCGCTGCAGTGGGTGCAGAGCAGGTTTGTATCGTCAAACAAGTTCACGTCAAGCTTCCCAACAGACATACCCTGTTCCTTAGCTTGCTACCGCGGTTGATATTGGCCTCTTGACTTCGGATTATCGACGGAGTTCCGGTATCAACGGCATGGCACGTAAGTCAGACAACTATTCAGTGTTCGAAGCATACTGAGTGGGGGACGGAGTGCCCAACCTGCTACCAAGCTTATTTTACCCTCAACCTCATCGCCCTTTCTCCCTCCTTGCCTGTCCTGAGGTACATCCGTAACTACCTCAATATTCCTCAGCCTAACCGAAAGCCCCTGCATGAGGTACATGTCGGTCTACAGTATATGAACTTTTGGATAGGCTTAAGCTTTGACGTCAGGTGTTCGCACTGCTCCGGCTCGCAATGGCAGGCCACGATGTTGCGTTGCCCGATCCGACATCTATTTTGCCGTTTCTTGGCCTCTTCACCATAGTCATTTTGAGACCGGGAGGCCTGGTCGGATGTTGCATCACCACTCAGCACTTACCTGCGCTTTCTATTCTCCAAGATAATCATTTCACACTCGCTCCTGAAGGGACATTACCCCAGGGTGAAAATGTGGCCCGGATATTTGACGTCTTAGGGATGGTCGCACTCGACCCTATCCCCGTGTCATATGGGGTAATCCCATTGTCATCAGAACACCCTGTATTCGGGCAACAGCGTTACTGGCGGCTGACATTGTCAACCGAAGCTGTCCTCGGAGCGCTGATGGCCCGGATTGCAATAGGCACATTTGAGGGCGAGGAGATTCGTGTGGCACGGGCCATCTATCATACCCTCAGTCTAGAAACTCTGGAGTCCGGGCCCCATGAAGGAGGTGGACCGGGTGGCCGCGGTGGACATGGTCGTGGTGGCGGATCCGGTAGTGGTGAATCCGGTCGAGGTCGCGGTGGTAGTGGACCTGGGGCGCGCGGCGGTGGTCGTGGTGGGCTAAGTAACGCCAATTCTAGCGCCAACAAAAGGAACCTCCGAAGTACGAATGGTGAACCCCCCCCGCAAGAAGGGCCGAAGGAAGGGAGAAGGCGGTCTGGGCAAAAAGGGTGGTCTGAGATCTCGCCCCTTAGAACCAGCTGAATCCGGACCCAGCAGTAAAAGTTGTGAGCAGCGTTTCATCAAATCGCATACTTTCTTCACTGAGTTCGACAAATAGCCTCTCCAGAAAGACGTCAAAGAGTCCACTTAGATGATTGGGAAGTAGCATCATCATTCTCAACCACCATTGGCAATGAATCCGTGCGGACGAGAAGCCCATTTGAAGATTCAGAGACAATGTCAGCCGGATCTCACTCTGAAGATGGCTGTAGTGAGTCGTCTTCAACTTGCACAGCCCACTCCACTTATCACTCCCGCCTCCTGATACAGATGATCCTGCTGCCTGGCGATTTGGTCCATCATACGGATCTGATATGATTATTGTTGCTGCACGGGGCATAAGCCTTGTTTAATTGGGTTTAAACGGTTGTTTACACTAGACTAATCACCGTGAGAGGCCATCCAGGGCACATTTCAGCCAAGCAGCTGCAAGACCCCTGCAGCCCAGGTGCTCTTTTGCTCGCGCCGCCTCGGCTTTCAGCCACTTTCGTTGTAGCGCTCAGGTCAGCCTCGCTATGACGTCCTTGTCTCAGTTAGAGTTCATATACCCAATGCATGAGGGCTATCGCTGTTCCACCTTTGCCCTCGTGCTTTGGGTACGCTTCTTTTTCTTCTTTCGTCTTTCACCTAAAAGATTCACTGTTCTCGGGCTTGTAGTATTTACGCTTAATCAAATCGTTCCTCACATCGGTTATTACCTCACAACGGTATGACACAACATGGTGAGACACCAGCGAGCAGTGCAACGTTACCGAGCCAAGGGCCAGCGAGTGTTCAAGGACCTTCCAACCTTGAACAAGATGTCGTCAACAAGTGCGTCGAAATCGTTACGCAGTTCAGGTCGGGCAAATACACTAAGCCGAGAGCATGCCTACTCCTCCAACAAGCCCTACCAGGGGAAACTATGGGCGAAGACGCTTTTATCTCGGCTTACGGATGCTACCTCGACATGCTCGACAATTTCGAACGATTCCGGAATGATGCAGCAGGAAGAATTGAACGAACCGGAGAGTTGCTCGGAGGCCTACAACCAGAAGAGCATCGAGAAGGTAGTGCACAACCAGATAGAGCCCCGATTGCTGGCACGTCTAAGCGACCCCACTCACCATCAGGGAGTTCAGAAGGGGATGAGCAAGACTACAAGAGACAAACTCGACTCGACTACGATGCCCTGCCATGGAACAAAATGGAGGGCGCGGAGAGTGAAGCATCTTCGAGATTGTCCTTATCCCTACGGAAAACCCAGGCTCTCCTCGCGAATTTCTCTCGGGACGTCAAGAAAGCCAGGAACTCTCTCCTTAACTGCGGGGGAGCTTACCCACAGTTCCCACAGTCTGAATGGCTCAATCTCCTCAGTGGATGTGCCATCGACCTCGATCATGTCTTCTCTAACATCTACACCATCTCTTATGACAACCGGGAGTCTATCGAACTTGGGAAACGAATCGAATTATTGCATGGCTCCTCAACCCCAGCAAAAACTGTCAAGACTCATGGGGACTGGGTCATTGCTTGGGAATCACTGGTTGATGCCACACTTTTCGTCTTCGGCCATCGAGCACAAGAGCTTCGTGCCTATGGGAAACACGTCCAGCGGTACTTTGCTTCCTTACCTACCCAGCTCCACTCCCGAGTCATCAACTATGACCGTGCCGTCAGGATTCGAGTTGCCCAACGGCGAGACCTCGAACTCACAAATATTGCCGAGTTTGCCGACCTTCAGATCCAGTGGATCCACAACCCCATTAGTGCCAATTCAGGGCAGCCACTCGAATCAAGGGCCAAACAGCCTACAAATCGCCGGCGCAGTGCCCCATGTCGCCGATGGAACGAGCGCCATTGCCCAAATTCGGCTACAACCTGCAACTATCTCCACGTCTGCTCCAGATGTTCAAATGGAGCCCACGTTGCCGGTGACTGCTCGGGTGCGAGCAGGAAATAGATCTTTTCTTGGTTTTCACTGGGAAAGGAGGCCTAGATATGCTCGAGATTTTGTTTGGGGAGCAGATGAGCCACTGTATGTACCTACCGCCTTGACGAGTGAAACCGCAGCTCCGATTCCTGGCCCTCCTGTTAATGAATTGCACAATAAAACTGCATGGGGCACCATTAATTCCTTCCCTCATCTCTTCTCTATTACATCAGGAAAATCTACAAAAAACTTAGTAAACTTAATGTGCTTATTTCATCAATAGGGTTGTTCACAGTAGCCATTCTTTGCTCATTTTCGGCTCATTTTCAAACTCATTTTTGGGCCATTTTCATGTATTTGGCAGAGGAAAGCACAAAAGGGAACCGAAAATGAAATGAAAAATGATGTGAAAAATGGTTACTGTGAACACCCTGGGAAGTGAAATTAAGAAAAATGATGCGAAAATGCATTTTGCTTGCCAGGCACAGTGCCAAAAAGATGAAAAATGATCATTTTTCGGTTCCCTTTTTGCAAAAGTGAGGGTAGGGTTCCATTTTACATTCATTTTTTATTCATTCTCAGTTTCATTTTTGAGAAAAATGGAATCAAAATGAAATAGAAAATGATGACAAAATGAGTCAAAAATGAATGAAAAATGGCAACTGTGAACAACCCTAATAAGCCTGTTAAGTTGCTCAAGCTGCTTATTTTTAACTTGGTGCGCTCATTGGTATAAAAGAGTAAGCAAATTATGGCCAACAATAAGTGTCCTAAGAGTGCAGGCAAGTAAACAAACGGCAAAGACAACTAAGATGCGTCAAGTATGAATGAAAGCAATTTTAGTAACTAAGCAACGGAATTGTCAAGACAGCATATTAGAAAGCAATTTCGAATGCATGGTGATCAATGTATTTGTTGACATAGAAGCTAGTAAACTTATCAAGCGTATCTGTGAATGAAAGAGTTCTTGAGACATGTCGGGGGCCAAATACTGGAATAAGGTGTGATGCTCGAACGATAGCATCAAGGTGGATGATCGAGGCAAAGGTTTCGCCGTTGCCTGACGTATCTGGTTCGACTACCCACAGGCCTGTGTGGTCATCTGGTAAATCACCAACGCGCGAGAACCAGTGGACCAGGGCACAGGGATATTCGATACCATCGTGAGAGAACGAAAAAAAAGCCACACACGAGCAACATCCATCCCTTGCATACCTTCCACAGAAGGGTCAGTGTTGACAAAGATAGTATCATAGCGACCAGGCCCCTTCCTCCAAGATTTCACTGCGCGTATACATTCTCGACGCATGCCGCCAATGCCTGAGATATCGCTAGGTGCGTGGAATGTGGCAACAGCAGATGGATGAATAGTCATCTTGCCGTAAAACGTGGGGAGAGCAGAAACACTGATATCCAAGTCGGAACAGGAGTCAGGATGCTGTTGATTGTAGATGAATTGCTGTATGAGATCAGAGAGGTCAGGTTGCTCAATTTCGTCGGCAATATCTTCTGGATACACTTTGCATACTGTAATGTAGTTCAGGATATTTCGGCGACATCAAGTTTGCGATACTTACAAGTTACATGCCGTCTTTGATAGGTCAACATGGGCATCCACCATGGGACCATCAACATCGCCATCGTCTTCATCTTTGTCTCCAGCTTCATTGTCATCATCATCTTCGCAACCAAGATCAAGACTATTAGGCCTGTTGTTGAGAGGGTCTTAAGAGACAGGGAGGCATGGTGGATCGGGATTAGCAGTCCCATTCATTTCTATGCAAATATATTAGTTCGGGAGATTATCAGAGAATATGATTGAAACACGAACGAAGAATCTTATCCCAAACTGATGATAAGCATGTACCCTCCAGCATCCCACGTTCAGTGAAGTCGGCATGAGCAGCAGCGAGCTTATCGAGACACTGATTAGTAAGGAGCATCTGACTGAGCGCCTCGAAGCGACTTGAGCGTCGCCATGGCTCCTTCACAGCCTTTATATGCTTCGATTCCGTGATAGAAGAGCAAAGGCCATTTGGAGCTCCAAAGGCGCGAATGAGTTTCGCATAGTGGTTGAGGAAGTGTTGCCGAGGGAGATTAAACCCATCAGCATGAACACCACTTGTCCGAAAGATTTCACGATGATGATGAAAGCATCGAAGGGCATCATCTAGGGCTTTCAGGCTCTGTGTATCATGTACATCGCATCGAGCAATATAGCAAAACTCTAGAAGGGCATGCAGTGCCTGCACCATATCATGTGGTACATGGCCTTCAATTGCCGGTAAGTAAACCTGCACACAAATTCGCCTCGTCAGACTTAGTAATAGAGTATTATAAAGAAGCCATGTACCTTCATTAATGCTTTCGAGTCATCGCTGGTCCATTGCTTGAAGTTTCGGCCTTCAGGAAAACGTCGAAGGCCAGCAAAAGATGGGGCAAGTGCTATCCTAGATGATTGATTCAGTAATTACAACTATATCTATGACGAAGAAAACAGACCGCTTATCAATATCGTCAAGTATTTTCTGTGCTTCAGATGCAGGGTATTCAGCCTTGATGTACTCATTCACCCACGTAACAAGATGGTCCTTGAAGGCACCTTTGATCAGCTGATGTAATAGGTTGGGTGATAGAAGTTCATTGATATCAGCTCGGGGAAAACCATTAGTGAATGGCTAAAAACGATGGTAATCAGAGATACAGGTGCAGAGAACATACGGGGCAAAAAAAAAATGACGTACAACGACGTCCCCAACAAGTCCATATTCATCCCATAGCATACCTAGCTCAAACTCCTCAACTAGCAATTCAGTGTGTGCCTGAGAGTGGCGCACATGGTGACCATGACCAGAGTCAAGATCACTAGCAGGTGCAGTACATCTGAAAAGGCTTGTTAGCAATGTATATAGGCAATGGGAATACTATGATATACTTTGGGCACCAGCCTTGCACGATGCAGGCAAGTAATGCCTGTTCGGGATAGTCCGCGATGTAGGGGCCAAGGCCATAGATGACCTTTCTGAAATGTCCATCAGGAAAACGAGTGACCTCGGGTATCGTCATGCCAGGTTTGAGGGATTCGAGTATTTTGGCAAGTGATGAATGCAGAAGTTGACGGCGGAATTTACGAAAGTCAGCATCGTCACGAAATTCATGAGTTGCTGAATGAAGTATATGTGCATTTGCGAAAATAATAAAGCTTGATAATATACTTACATTTAGGGATAGCAAAGAAACCAAGGAGCACAATGCCATTGCGATGCGCATGTCGAACATTATTGCGGATGTTGCCAATGGAAAGATAAATCGGCCAGTACTCATTGTGCCCCGTCGCTACAGAGACTGTAGTTTTATCACTGCCCAGAATGATTGGGCAAAAGACGGCGCCGTGGGTTTCAGGATCTTCCGCGATTATGTCCTAACATGGCAAGCATAAGCAATAAATCAAAGAAATAATAAAGTAGACTTACGGCCTGATGCCAGGCCCAATTTGCAGACATAAAGTCTCGAAAACGATGAACTCCTTCAGTAGTGTACTCTTGAAATGGCATGTAATCGAAGTCGGACTTGAAATCGGGATTTGACAGGAGATTTTGGACCAAAGTGTGAGGATCTCTGAACCAGACGTCATACTCCCCTTGCATCCATGACGGGACACTGCCCACAGGTTGGGTTCCATTATACTGTAAACTAAATGATTCCCAGGGGACATCACCAAGAGGAGTGGAGTCAATAGTCTTGTAAAGATCTGTAGCATTTGAAAAGGGTGGTTCATCATTGTGGATAGCGAGAGAAGCAGCCCAGAGGTTAAGTAAGACATTTATATCCCCAGCGGACATCTGATTCCGGCGGAATAGGAAGTCGGCCACTTTGAATTGGAGGCGATTAGTGTATGGCGCCCAGTTTTCGGGCCCCTGATCTGAATCGCGAGGAGGAGGAGAACTGTCAGGTGGTAGATTGTTTCCTTTCTTGTCGCAGATCTTCCCTACAAACAACAATTATAAGTGTCGGTAGATAATGAAAGGAGCTCCACTCACCATCAAGCTTAGGATGATAGACGTGCGTAATGCGTGGAGGAATGTGGGGCTCAGCCACATCCCCACCAGGTGGCAAATCTTCATTTGATTCATCACCAGGGTTTTGATAGAATTCGGGTGGGCTATTATCCTCGACGTCCATGCCAACGTCAAGGTTGGCGGCATTGAATCCTTCATCTTGTGGAGGAGGCACTAGTGTGGATTCAGGCGGAACATGGTTCGGAGCGTGTTCATAGCAGAATTGGTGAGAAGACAAGTGCGATGAGGATGACACAGGCGATGGTGCGAGGGAAGGATTGAACTCATGTCATTCAGGTCCATCTGCATCGTGCTTTGCTCGTATGTGCTTGGTGTGTCCACCTTTGCTACGAAACTGTCGAGGACAGTAGGGGCACACAAGGGTAGGAAGGGGAGAACCAAGTGTGTGAGCATTGTGAACTCGGAGATTACGATTTGGTAGCATTATGAGAGTGTAACTTATGATGTAAGACCACAAATGAGGGGTGAAGGAGAAGAAAGTAGAGGGAAAATGACACGGGAAAGTGCGTTTAGGTGTGAGAGCGTGGTAAAGTCCAAATTCATCAAAATTTAGTCCTACGTTTGTGTTATTACCACGATCTGCTGGCAAAAGTTTTATCACGTACCTCGTCAAAAACACCCCACCTCATACCTCTAAACCTTGTTATTGTTCCTACGACCGTGACTGCATATCCTTTAACATCAGATGGAAACTCGGTCGAGGAACAAACAAGCTCACCCAGGAAATGTTGTCAAGGGTGCACAATGTCGAACCACAGCCGAAGTCCAGCAGGAGCGCGAAGGGAAAGCTCAGGCTAAGGCAGCTCGTGCAGAAGCCAAGCAACAGAGTATCAACCGTGCTGCCGAGTTCGAGCGCGCCGACATGGCCAATGAAGAGATGGTTGATGCTACCCCCCGCCCACCCTCCACTCCAAAACTGTGGCCACCGCTCCAAAACCGGCAACAGTCTGTCCTCACCCCCATCGAGGAGTCAAGTGATGTTGAGATGGCTCCGAACGCTGACGAGGCCTGGTTTGAACCTGGATACGACAACTCAGTCACTCCAGATAGCGATGTTGAAAGCGATGTGCTATCCCCTCCTCCCAAAAAGCGGAAGGCTCAAACCGTTCAGAAGGCCCCTGTGAAAGTGGAAGCAAGGAAGAGTGGGGAACAAGCAATGGACAGGGAGACCAAGGAAGAGCTGCCTCACAAGCAGGAGCCCAAGCCGAAGAAAGAAAAGGTTAAGGTGCACGATGAGATCAACATCGCGTCGAAGAAAATTGAGGAGAGCAAGACCCAAGGAATCTGATCCAGCCTGTATGGTGATATGGTGAAGTCCGCATCTAGCAAGCGAGCGGAGGGATCAAGCGGGAAGCCAGCTTCCAATGCCCCATTGCAGGTCCAGGTGGTGGGTGGCAGGAAGTTGAAAAGGGAGGGAGCGATAGCTGATATCAAGGCGATGTATAACCGAGAGGTTACAGCCACAAACCCCGATCAGTCAGCAAAACGTTCACAAATCAACAATCTGATGGAGATTGATAACAGGTAAATTTCTCCCACCACCATCATGTATCCTGCATCGTTGCTAACACTTGATCAATCGACACTTTTCTATTGGACTCTTAGTGATACCTCTTCCAAAAAACGAAAACACAACTCTGCAATCAATGAGTGGGCCTCCACAATCCCTGCCATTGCTAAACCTGCCTCGCAAGCTCCTCAATCTACTTCCAGCCGTGCTAAGTCTCAGTTACCCAAGCCGAGCATCAGACTCTGTTAAGGTAAAAGCCGAACCAGTGCCTGAGCTCTCTTTGTATGAAGATGGAGGTCTCTCGGATAACGATGAGACAAGGGGTAAGGAACGGGAGGCTGCAATCAACAGCCCCCCCAAGGGAAGGAAGCGAGTCACCAGCGAGGTGAGTTTGTGTTGTTTGATTTGATACAACAATCTTAAGCATTATTACAATTAGCAACTCATCGTTCAAAAGCCCTCAAAGACCGGTGAAACAGCATCCAGAAAACCTCGAAATGAGGAGCTTCCGGACTGGGTCGAACCGCAATGGTTCCGACATACCTTTGTTACTACGTATATGGCATTTGTTGGTCAGACCGGCGACCCTTGTGATGTGCCTGTTAAGCAAGCAGTCAAAGTGATGCAGAAGATCTGGGATGCTACCAGTGGCTATGAGTACGAAATCATGGCATCCACCGCGGTCTATCAGAAGGTATGTAACAAATTCGGCTCTACTACAGTACCAAAAAAATTCTTTCAGATGGTTCAATGCCTTGCGGACTCGTGGCGCAATATTATTGGATCCACTGGCATTGCAGTTCTTTTGGCATTTTTTGATGCTCAAGAAAGCTTACGAGACTCGGATGAAGAACGTGTAGAATTCGCCAAGTATTACCTCCAAGATCTTCGCTTTATGTACAAAGACACCGAACATGATGACAAGAAGGTATGTGATCCCAAACGCCCTTGCCCAATTAACATTATCCTTTTTGAAAATGGAAAGGGCGCTTTCGTGGTCCCTTTGTCCTCTAGACGTTTGCAGCTCACCTCATGGCTATCAAAGGTTCTATGAAGGTTCCTGACCTCCACGACAAACCTACTCCCGCTGCTGTTGGTGGGTTAAGCTTGGCTGCTGCCTCCGTAAGTATTGTACACAGTGTTCTCAGGGTTGTTCTGATTTTTGTTGGTGGAGAGAGCATTAACTTTGATTGCCACGGGTACGTTGACCATTGCAATGGTCCGTGCTAGCAAAGGCAAGACGATCACCCTTCCTTGGACCCTCAACCTCTCCACCGGCAAGACGTCGATGCGCCAGACAGGCTTCAGCAACGCCGCTTGGGGTAAAGCCACCTGTGGTTATGCCACGTCGGCACGCGCGCTTACAAACATCAAGTTCGACACAATTATTCAAGATGCCCGAGAGTTCATGAAGCCAATTTGTGCTCGCAACAAGGCTACTGAGCCTATGGAGATCATCAACATTGATGATGACGATGACGACGAACGAGCATGCCTTGTTGACAGCTCCGACTCTGAAGAGGAGTGTAAGTTATCTTTTCTCTTCTGTGACCTCACCAACATTGTTCTTTTAGAATCCGTGACGTGGTTTGCTGTCTGATACCCTTAATAGAAAATTCCATCTTCGTATCGTTACATGTTCCTACCTATCACCATCCCGGATTCAACTCTGGCTCATTATGCTTGTCTCGTGTTTCATGGCTCATTCTGTTGCTTAATGCCTAGCTCATTTAGCATGTATACCCTTACTTGGACCTCATTACTACATGAATATAAGTGTTTTGTGCGCTTGCAGAATGCTTACCATGTCTAATTGTCTGAACTGTGCTTAAAGTTTCTCATGCTTGGATTTATGTATTGGGCTTTTAAGCCACTGGGTGCTCTTGGTTGGTTTGTCTTACCCATGGAATTTTGATTGGAGATTTACTTGAAAGATGTCTTAGGTCTGCGCTTAGCCCCAAGTCCAGACTAAGCAGGATGATAAGCCTTGGGTAAGTCAAATTCATGGCACGACTTGGCTTAGCCTAAGCACTGCCAGGCTTAGTGACTTCCAACTTAACGGTGCTTAGATTCGTCATTAAGTCATGATAAGCATGCTCAAGTGTTGTTAAGAAATTTTCAGATTTTCCTGATGTACTACCCCCATTAGTGCTGACCATCTGCATGCCTCCCTGGTCTCACACCCAAACCAAGCCCTAGTTGCTTCTGTCTGCCGAGGTTTGAAGGAAGGTTTTTGGCCATGGGCGAAGACTGATGGGGTGCCTATTCCTGACATTGTCGACAACGCAAGCCTTCAGAAGATCAGGGACCCAGCACATCTTGAGTTCATGCGGGAGCAACGGGATGAAGAGATTGCTTTGCATCACTTTTCAGATGCCTTCCCTTCTCTACTGCCTGGCATGACCTCTATACCCCTATGGGTTGTGCTGAAACCCCACTCAGATAAGCTGCGCCTCGTTGTTGACCAGTCTGCAGGCGAATTTTCACCAAACTCTCTCATTTCCTCTGAGGATGCAAGAGTGCATTTGGATTCACTCCACCCTCTTGGCAGGTCCCTCATCCAAGCCAGAAACCGCTATGGGAATATCCCCCTCATACTGTTCAAAACTGATGTCTCTCAAGCTTATCGTCATCTGCCTATGCATCCGCTTTGGCAATTGCATCAAGTTGTCACCATCGACGGCAAACATCATGTCGACAATAACAATGACTTTGGCAATCGTGGAGCCGGTCGCCTGTGGGTCACTTTCTTCAGTTTAGTGCTCTGGATCGCTGTTGTCATCAAATTCATCAATGACCTCTTTGCTTATGTGGATGATGCTTTCTCTTGGGAGTTTGCAGACCGTCTCGTACACTATGCACCATATGACAAGTTTCTGCCCGAAAAGCAGGCTCGCCTCCTGAGACTCTTCGATAAATTGGGAGTGCCTCATGATGAAAAGAAACAGGTTTTCAGTGCCCCTCTTACCATCATAGGTTTCGAGGTCGATCCTAACACTATGACAATCACTATGCCTACTGATGCTCAATGTGAACTCCTTAAAGCAATTCATGCTTTTGCAAACCCTCGACAGCGTCGATCACTGAAGGATTATCAGCGCCTCACTGGATGGATTAACTGGTCCTTGAATGTCTATCCTTTACTCCATCCTGGTTTATCAAGCATGTATGAGAAAATGCGGCAAGGTTCCTCACCCCATCAGAAACTTTCTATCAATAAAGCCATCTGCAATGAACTCCATTGGTTCGCAGACCATGTAGAGAGTTCGAATGGGGTTTACATCATTGAGTCACAGGAATGGTCTCGAGATGAAGCACATGCCACATATCTTTCAGATGCCTGTCCTTCAGGCATGGGTTTCTGGTCTCCGAAAACCTGTGAGGGTTTTCAATGCTCCATCCCACCTACGACGCGAAATGGCATTTTCTACTTTGAGGCTCTGTCTGTTCTATCTGCACTCCATCATGTTTGCGAACACACATCCAATAAGCCGCAGCGCCTCGCCATCCTCACCGATAGTTCAAATACCTTCGACATGTTTAACACTCTCCATGCTTTACCCCTATACAACCCTATTCTTCTCACTGCAGTCGACATGCTCCTCAAAACAGGTGTGCGGCTCCGTGTCTTTCACATCCCCCGCAGTCAGAACAAGGTCGCTGATGCCCTGTCGCGTCTTGATCGCCACGCGGCTTGGCGTCTCCAACCGAATTTGTCCATTACAAATTTTTCACCCCCTCGATTGACGCTGGGGGAGGCATTTTTATAATGCCACCGGTATTGTCCAGGCAACCCCAACGGGATACCTGGACTAAGGAGCGTCTCATCCGTGAGCGCGCCATTGCCATTGCTAGTGCCATCGAACCAGGTTCCGTGTCCTCCTACTCATCTGCTCTCAACTCCTACATCAACTTCTGTGCATTACACCTCTTTCCTATCGATCCTTCCCCTGACACTCTCAGCTTCTACACCGTCTACATGTGCCACTACATTAAACCCAAATCTGTTGACTCCTATTTGTCTGGTATTTGCAGTCAGCTCGAGCCCTTTTTCCCCGAGGCAAGAGCTCACAGGCGACATCGTTTGGTGGCCAAAACCCTTCAAGGCTGCAAGAAAATTCGACCGTCTGCCCCATCATGCAAACGAGCCATCTCACGTTCCGAATTATGTGCTATGTCACACCTTTATCTGCCGACATCTTCTCATGATGACAAGCTGTTCTTCGCTCTACTGCTTACAGGCTTTCATGGGCTTATGCGGCTAGGGGAGTTGGTGTGGCCTGACAGAAAGGACTTGCAGGACTATCGCAAAGTGATCATGCGAAGCAGCATAATTATCAATCTTGAGTCCTACGAATTCCTCTTGCCAGGTCACAAAGCTGATTGTCTTTTTGATGGATGTCGAGTTTTAATCCAGCATACAAACCTTGGTGATGACCCTCTGCAGCCTTTCAAGTCATACCTATCCACTCAAGATCACCTGTTCTCCTTCCGACCTGAATTGTGGCTCATATCTGATGGATGCATTCCCACACGCTCATGGTTCATTTGACGCTTACATCGGCATTTCGCAAAAGATGTTAGTGGTCATTCTCTACGTGCAGGCGGTGCCACTGCTCTTGCTGATGCTGGCATCCCCCCACACATGATCCAGGCCATCGGCCGCTGGTCATCTGAAGCATTTCAGATCTACATCCGGCGCCACCCTGTCCTCCTCGCTGCCCTCCTCCTCGGCCACCACCAGCCTTCCACTTAATTGCGCGCTCCATCATCCTTCACCTTTATTTTTGGTATTCGTACCTAACCATGCTGTTCAGCTCCCGTTTGTCCCCCTGTATTTCTATCTGTACTTGTACCTATCTCGTGACTTCCTCCCATGTATTTCTACCTATCTGCCTACGTTGTGTACTTCTTATCATCTTTTGGGTATGCCGCCCTTGTACTTCTATCCATCCACCTCATCCTTATTTCCCTCACGTTCAATCACTACTTCTTTTTCCCTTCCTTGTCCCTCCCTCCCTCCCTATTTTAGCCTTTAGTAGTTCTGCGCGCAATTTCATGTAGGGGTGTCACTGCCTTTCAGGGCACTCCTACACTCGGCTATCTCTGGCCTGTGCTCCCTCGAACGGGCGATTAGTTGGGTTTAAACGGTTGTTTACACTAGACTAATCACCGTGAGAGGCCATCCAGGGCACATTTCAGCCAAGCAGCTGCAAGACCCCTGCAGCCCAGGTGCTCTTTTGCTCGCACCGCCTCGGCTTTCAGCCACTTTTGTTGTAGTGCTCAGGTCAACCTCGCTATGACGTCCTTGTCTCAGTTAGAGTTCATATACCCAATGCACAAGGGCTATCGCTGTTCCACCTTTGCCCTCGTGCTTTGGGTACGCTTCTTTTTCTTCTTTCGTCTTTCACCTAAAAGATTCACTGTTCTCGGGCTTGTAGTATTTATGCTTACCCTCCCACCTGCTGCCCTCAATTTGTAATAAGTAGTTCTGCGCGCAATTTCACGTAGGGGTGTCACTGCCTTTCAGGGCACTCCTACACTCAGCTATCTCTGGCCTGTGCTCCCTTGAATGGGCAATTAGACTAGCTGGAATTTCCGTGTTAGTATTCACAATATTCATATTTTCTTTGAATTATCATCTTTGAGCTTTACTTATCACACATTAATGTCTCAGAGTGATGGAAGTACATCAAGTAGTGCTATGCAGCCCACCCAGGAAAGAGGAGACTTCTCCAGGAATCTGAGTGGTCTTGGCGCTGTGAAGATGTTTGCACCTTGTAGCAGCTGCTACCTTATGTAATGTCATATAATGTTCCAATTATATCAAAGTTGTCCCACACTCCTGTCTTCTGAGCTTCTTCCCCAGGCCTGATTGACAGATATATCTGTCTTGCAAAGTGTTATTGATGTTAAACCTAGCAAATTAGGCATTTTCTTTCTAGATCACATCTGATAAGGCTATAACTAAGACTTTCCCATTTATTGGTCTCATTTTTTTGAATGGATGTAAGAAATAAATATGGGTGTTCACAGTAGCCATTTTCAGGCCATTTTCACTTCATTTTCAGTTTTCATTTCTCTTCCATTTTTCAAAAATGAACTTCAGAATGAGTCAAGAATGGCCTGAAAAATGATCATTTTCCCTTGCATTTTCCCTTCATCTTGTTGTTCCATTTTTTGTTGTTATTTCAAACTCAGCTCTGATATGTGTGACACCCACCACTATGACTGTCCATGTTGACTATCCATGTTGACTCATGATGCCACCACTCCCTCCCTCCTTCCCTTGACTCTCTACCACCAACCCAACTCCATCACCACCCATCATCACCACTTCCACACCTGTTACCAAGCCTGCACAAGCTGTGAGTGGCTGCAAATGATGGCAATGCGAACCTGTCATTTGGGCTCTAGGTATACTTTTTTTTTGTTCAATTCTTCTTTTTATAAGCTAACTAATTGTAATCTTTCATTTTTAGGATCTATACTACTGGTAATGACAAGCACTGACATGGCACAACCCACACCCACACTCACCTGCAATAGGGACCTACAGCCAATGCCAGCACCATCAACACCAGTGACAGACAACATGCCACCTGCCCCCCAGCCTCATGACCAACTGCTTGTGGGGTGGATTGCAGGGGGAATGATGATGAGGCATGGGCAGTGGGGGGAGGGAAGATGACAATGACAACTGATGATGAGGAGTGGGGGGGAGAGTTACAATGACAAATGACAATACACCACACTGCCCCAGCCTCAAAAGCAACTGCTTGTGGTGTGGATCACAGATGGAACAACATGAACCACACCTGATGGCAACAATGATGCCAAATGGCACCCACCCCATGCCTATGAGCAACTGCTTGTACGGTGGATCATGGGTGCAGTTCAGCTAGAATGCCTGGTGTGCAGAGCTGCCAGCACCTGCCTCCCACCACTGCAAGGCCTTGTTTGCAGGGTGGATTGGGTGCTAATGGCCCTGTGACAATGAGCATCCATGTCATATCCCATGCAAGCCTGCGATGGAGCTCTGGTGGATCACTGATGGAGCCACCACTATTTCAAATAACCATTTCAAATAACCATTTCAAATGACCATTTCAGATTCTATTTCATATACTTCTCCTGTTTTGTTTGTATCACTTATCATTGATTGATTATCTTACTTACTGTGTACTCAGTACTCCGCAGGCTCCACCGTAGTTTACCTCAGTTACTTAGTTACTATAAAACCTAGATACCATCACTTGTAACTTCAGTTTGATTATTGCATTGTTACCTCTCCAACTCTCTCAACTCCAAGTCCTCTTTGTCTCTTACTTCTGGAACTCTGCCAGACCTCCACTCTTATTATTGTCTTCTTGTAAATTGGACATCAGGCATAGAGAAGGGTGCAATCTCTTATAGATTGAAGCCAAGTCCATTGTCACATTGGAACTCTGTCAGAACACCACTGTAACTCCACCCTATGAGATCAGTTCATAACAGTATAATCAAACTCACACTTCTTACACCCTCTTCATGAACATATTAACCTTTTTATGTCAACTTCAGTCACTATGTGTACACGCTCTACTACCAATTTGCAATGAAGTGGATTACAAGCCGTGCGCAGATCCCAACTATCCTCACCAACCCTGCACCGATCTTTGTCAACCTTTGGTACCACACCACAACCTTCAAACATATTTCCTGGCCTGGGAGCAAACCCAGGAAACCCCAACACACAACCTCTGTCAACTCCGCCGCATCCTCGTGGCACACTGGTTGAAAACCAACCTAGTCATGGCAATCCTGAAGGGCCTGATGACCCTGATGGTGACAACAATGACCCAGAAGGTGATGACCACCAATCCAATCCCAAGTTGGAGCCCCACAGCAACAACCAGTTATTCCTGCATGTACTACAAGAATTATTGGACAGCATCTGTGCCTCCTGACAACCTCACAATGAGAAAGTCAAAGTATGCAGACCTGACACATTTGATGGTACAGACCCATGGAAACTCCGTGACTTCTTAATCTCTTGTAACCTCCACTTCCATGACCATCCTACCCTTTTTGCATCTGATGAAAAAAAGTGCCAATTGGATTTGGGACTTTGAAGCTTTCATCAACAAGCTCAAGACCAACTTTGGCCTGCATGACCCCATTGGAGATGCTGAGAAATCTCTATACATGCTCAAAATGAAGGAATCCCATCACATCATCAAATACAATGTCAAGTTTTGGAAGCTAGCTGCTTGAGTCAATTGGAACAACTCAGCACTCCATGAAGCATACTTCTGCGGACTTCTGCTACAGATCTGTGTTGAAGCCCTCTGAGGCAAACCAGCAACTCTACCAGCATTACATCTCAAAGCCCAAGAAGCTGATGAAGTCTACTGGATGCAGAAAGACGAAGCAGTGCTTGAAACCTGCTCTGCTAAGTCTGGCAACAACAACAATAACAACAAAACCAATGATGCTTCCTCCTCTGGTGGCAAGTCTGCAAACACCACTGGTAAATCCAAAAACTCCAATAAGTCCAACTCCAGCAACAACTCCAACAATTCCAACAATGCTAGCAGCTCCAACAACAACAACAAGAATAAACCCTTGATAGCCAACAAGTTAGGAAAGGATGGTAAGCTTACTGGAGAGGAACAGGCCTGCCACTTGAAAGAAGGGTTATGCCTTTATTGCAGTATAGCAGGTCATGAGGCTAAGGATTGTAGGAAGGCAGCTAATCCCAAAGGCAGAGCAGCGACTACAGAAGCTGCCACTCTGGTGGCCCCTGCAGCAACCTCCATGGATTCAAAAAAGTAGTCAGCAACCCTCGAGAATCCTCCACACAGGCTGGGAGTTGTGTTGACACCAACCATGCACCAAAGGAGGTCCGCCTCAATGCCGCCACTCTTTATGATCCTAAATCTTTTCAAATTGCTTTAACTTCTATTTATGACCCTACTATGATTACTCTTTTAGACAGCAGTTCAACTCATTGTTTTATAGACTCATTGTTTGTATCAAAACACAATATTCCAATGACAACGATACTGCCAATATAGCTCCACTTTCTCAATGGGTCTTCAAACAGATGGATCATGCAACAGTTACAGTTGCTGGTTTCATTTCCCACAGGTGAGGCTTTCAACCTACTATTCTACATTACCCTGCTTGACTCTAGCAACTCCACCATACTTGGACTAAATTGGCCATTCTCAGTCTCTCTCTCTGATGACAGAGTCCATGGCAAAGCCACCACACCAGTCGTGGAGGATGCACCAGACTTATCCAAAGTCCCTGAGGAGTACCATGAATTTGCAGACATCTTCAGCAAAGGAAAGGCCAACACACTCCCACTACACTGAGCTTATGACCTCAAAATTGAACTCAAGAAAGGAGCGGAACCTCCACTGGGTTGCATGTACTCATTGTCTGCCTCAGAGCTTGACACTTTCTGTGTGTTCATTGAGGAAAATGTCTAGATAGGTTTCATATGGCCATCTAAATCACTGCATGGAGCTCTGATCCTTTTTGTTTGCAAAAAGAGTGGTGAACTCCAGTTATGTGTTGATTACTGTGGGCTTAACAAGCTTATGAAAATGGACCGCTATCTGCTACCCCTCATTTCCGACCCACCTGATACCCCGCACAATGCCCGTGTCTATACCAAAATTGACCTGTGCCATGCCTATCACTTGGTACATATAGCCACCAGCAAGGAATGGAAAACAACATTCCGGACCCGCTATGGCTCTTTTGAATGGTGGGTGATGCCTTTTGGGCTTTCCAACACACCTGCCACTTTTCAACATTTCATGAATGACATTTTTAGTGACATGCTCAATGTTTCCATCATCGTTTACCTGGACAACATCCTGATCTACTCCAATGATATCTCTCAACAAAAGAGGCATGTCAAGGAGGTATTACAGCAACTCTGCAAACACAGCCTTTACGCAGCGCCACAGAAATGCAAATTCCATGGCAACACTGTAGAGTACCTCAGTTACATTCTGTCACTAGAGGGCCTATGGATGTCCACTGACAAAGTCTAAACAATTATAGATTTGCTAGAGCCCCACAAGATTAAGGATGTACAGTCATTCTTAGGTTTTGTAATTTCTACCGACATTTCATTCATGGGTATTCTGACATCACCATTCCTCTTACCAGACTAACTAGAAAGAACATCCCCTGGACTTTCACAGACAAGTGCTGACAAGCCTTCCAGAAACTAAAGGAAGAATTTATGCACACCCTGGTCCTCACCCATTGGACCCTGTACAATACAATGATTGTCAAGATGGACACTTCTGACTGCATGCTTGCCGCCATACTGTCAATGTACACCGCTAATGGCAAGCTGCACCCAGTCACCTTTCACTCCTGCTCTTTTACACCCCCCAAACTCAATTACAACACACACAACAAGGAGCTATTGGCTATCTTCAAGGCCTTTAAACATTGGCAGCAATATCTCAAAGGTAGCAGAACTCTGGTTTCCATTGTTACTGATCATAAAAATCTAGAATATTTTTCCACTATGAAACTGCTCACCCAGTGGCAAGCCTGCTGGCCCAAGTACCTTTCCCAATTCAACCTCATTATTTGCTTCTGTCCTGGGAAGCTTGGTGCTAAGCCCGACACTCTCACTAGATGATGGGATGTCTACCGCAAAAAGGGAAATAGCGATTCCATCATGGATAATCTGCATAACTTCTGCCTGGTATTTTCTAAAGAACAACTTAATGCATATTTATGTGCTACTTACCTTGCTGAACCCATCTTACACAGTGCTGTAGCTCTTGACATAGAAAGTCTGCATGCAGACATCCATGTGGCTCTCCCATCGGACCCTGCTATAGCATCACACATCACTACACCTTCCACACTCTGGTCACTTGGGGATGATGGGCTTCTTTGACTCAATGATTGCATTTATGTCCCAGACTCCACAGACCTCTGACTTTGCGTTCTTCAATACAAACACAATCATATCCTTTCTAGTCACTTCGGCCAAAACAAAACATTACAATTGGTACACCGAGAATATGTGTGGCCTAACCTCAGAACATTTGCAAAGGATTATGCAATACTTGCACTTCATGTAAACACACCAAGTCGCTGTGGCATAAGCCATATGGACTACTGAAGCAACTACCAATCCCAGAGAAGCCGTGGAACTCCATCTCTATGGATTTCATTGGACACTTACCCCATCCCAGTACTTTACTGTCCCCCACAAGTTCCACTCAGATCCAAGTGGTTCCGAGCAGAGTCCAAGCAGATCCAAGCAGAGTCTGAGTGGATCCAAGCAGATTCTGACCAGATATGAGTGGAGTATGAGCAGATCTGAGCAGATTCCAAGTGGATTCTGACCAATTCTGGTTGGAACTGACTATGCAGTGTTATAAATGTATTTATCACCATTTATGTCTACAACAAGAATGAAAAACACCTCCATCTCACCACTAGGCAGAGGGGGAGGGGGGGGGGTTATATATTTACTTACTCATCTAATACAAGACTAAAAATATAGAAACACCCCATTCAGCTCAAGGGGGGATATATTTACTACAAGTCCTCCTCCTCAGAGGGGGAGCACATAAACTACTAATTATGAATATATTAAGTCCCCCCATGCCCATGCATGAGCAAGGGGGCAGGTTTGTTGGCAGCCTCATCTCCCTCCCAACCACTGCAGTAGCCCCTGGGTCCCAGATGACAAGCCATTGCTTGCCACTGTGTGCCAGGGGCTATGATAGGGTCAAGGTGGGACAGGGCACATTATTCCCCCCCCCCCTGCCTGTGTTTGTCTGGCATCTGGGTGTCCACCCCATTGCGTTGCCTGTGCCTGTGCTGTTGTTGCCTATGCCGTTCCGGTGTGCATCCCCGGTCCCCCCCCCCCATTGCCCAGTTGCATCCCCCATCGTCCTGGCACATCCCCCATCATCCCCTGTTGTCCTGGCACGTCCCATCCCCCTGGCCGTCCAGCTGCCACTCCACCTGCACCCTACCCCCACAAGCAGTGGCTCATGTGGCTGGGCCAGGTGGTGTTATTCAGGCTGCTAGGCCCTCCCGTCATGTCCCCCTCAGCTGTCCTGGCCAGCTGGTGCATCCTGGTTCATCATGGGGCATCCCTTCAGCTCCCATCATGCCCCCTCATGTCCCAGGGATCTGGGGGCCTCCCGTCGCATCCCATTGCTTCCTGGAGGGGCTCCTCAGGCTTTGGGGGCCTTCTGTCATGTCCCCTTGGCTGGTGGAGTGACCCAGCACATCCCACTGCCAGCAAACACATCCTGACATGTCCTGGGCGGGTGCCACATGGCGGGTCATGTGGGAGTATGACATATCAAAAATGAAAGCCCCCTGCCCACCCCATGAGTGTTTGGGGGGCTGCCCAGGGGCTGTTACAGGGAGGGGGGGGCAGCAGGGGGGGCTTACCTTGTGGGCACCCCGCTCCATGGGCTTCCCAGCTCCTCCCTCGGCCCATCCTATCCCTTTCCAACTCCCTCACATCCCAGTTGAGTGGGGAGGAGGGGCAGTGCAAGAGGCACCCATTGTTACAGATAGAAAATCTGAAAAAACAAATTGTTAGCTTAAAAAAAAATGAACAAAGAAATACTTATGATGGGGGCCACAGGCCCCCACAATGGTGGAGTAGAGGAGAGGGGAAGGAAGGAGGAGGAGGGCAACATGGGGGCTAGGGAGGAGGGAGGGAGGAGGGAGGCGGCATTGTGGGTGGTGGCAGTGAGAGAGGTGAGCTGGCAGTCATGACGTGCAGTGATGCATTGTGATGCATGGTGACACATCCAAATTGGGTAGCACGTGCCACTGATAAACAAAATCACGGGACTTTGTGCGCACGGATCCAAGTGGAATCCAGTCAGAATTATTCTGCTCAGATCTGATCAGATCCAGTCGGGGAAAATAACAGCCATTTGCAGGCTGCTCTATCAAAAATGTCCAAGCAGATCCGAGCGGAATCCAACCAATTCTGAGTGGATCTGCTCGGATCTTGTGGGGCACAGTAAAGACCTCAGACAGAGTGGGAAATGGGAAACAGGTGGAGGGGTGTATCCTATAGCATATTCACGTATACCGAGTGTTTGCCAAGTGTAATCAAGAATGAAAATTGTTTGTTCTTGATCAACATGGCTTGATTTGGCTGCATAACAGTCAAAGATGTTGAGCCATGTTGAGTGGTTACCATTTACATGACTTTTCACTGGGCTTCAGGTCACCTGACAGTTTAAACTGACCAAGAGTCCTGACTCAGTCAAAGCCACGGCTTCCAATTGCATAGCCGCAATCAATCTGGTCAGACCTGAGACAAGCCGTGGTTTTCAAAGCCAGCTCATGGTTAGCCAAGTCGCGGCAACATAGATGCCACTTACACAAACACTGACAATCTAAAATCCACATCAGGCTATGTATTCTTGGCTTCAGGGGGAGCAATTACCTGGAGATCAAAGAAGCAAACAATACATGCCCTATTGTCAACTAAAGCAGAATACATTCCTCTCTCCAAGGCCAGCCATGAACTTTGTTGGCTCAGAACACTTCACCAAGAACTGGTTTTCCCCCGGTCTTCACTGACAATATTATGAGGGGATAATAATGGTTTGCTTATGATGGCAAAAAATCCTCAATTCCATCAACGTTCAAAACACATTGATATTTGGTACCATTGGGTCCATGATGAGATAGCTAACAAAAATATCTACCTCAAATCCTGCCATGACCCTGACCAAACAGCAGATGTCCCAACAAAACCCCTTTCTCATCCTAAACACCAAAAACACACACACAAAATGGGCCTCATGAATATTAAATTAAACAATCTGTAAGAGTGCCTCTTACATCATCAAAGCTTATCTACATCTGCACCTAGTATCACATGTTACTCCAGTAGTATATAGTATATACTTCAAGCCCTTGTCCTGTATCTTAGCTATTCCCTCTGAATATACTAAGTTCCTAACATGTTTTGTTTGCTTTGAGTGTTGGAAGCTCCGGCTTCCTTCCACAATCATGTTGATTAAAATGTACCAATCAAAAATGATGGTAGCTTTCCTCCCTGTACCTGTCTTTTTCACCCATTGGGTTTTTTGACTGACAGGAGGTTTTGACGCACCCATCAAACCATCCAATGCTCCACTTGAGGGGAAGTGTTGGGATGTGCAAGTGGACATCCATGCGCACAAACCAACAATGATCAATTGGTATTTACTCATCACTATATATACTGTACTGTAACAAGAATAAATAATCTCTTGCTTACCCACTCACCCTCACATAGAGCCTTTCAACATCTTGTACTTCTATCCCTGAGCTTGTTAGCCTGATACAAGCCTTCCAGCTGCAGATAAATTGATCAAAGAATTTGCTGTCCCTTGGAGTGTCAGGAGTACAATTTTCCCAAGACAATTAATACTATTATTTTCACTATTTGGACATGATAACAATTTTATGTACACATGGTAGGCACAAGGTCCCTATGATCAAGCACATGGATAAGGATAGGTACAACACATGGTACACACATGGCCGACATGTGGCACGATTGGACTCATGGTAGACACATGTAGCTGTGCACCTCACACTGTAGACATGGTGCTACGCCCGCTGACAGCTCATGGTCTAGGCATGGCTAATGCATGGTTACCTCATGTAAAGTAGTATATATATCTGAATAAATCGCCTAGAGACACTAGTCATGTTCTCTTAGGTATCTGCTATATTCTAGTGTGATCGCCTCTTGACTACTAGGCTACTCTTTGTTTGTTGTTGTTGTTTTGGAGGGAGCCATCATTGTGTCTTTATAGATATAGCAACATCCTAACATGGAGTGCATTCTAAGAGGCTGCTCTTCTTGGATTTGTAAATCAATATAATCTGTTGTTTACACCTGCTGGACTGGGAATGCTTGGTAATTCCCATCTGGTTAAATCTAGCTCTCCACATTTTCCTGATGTACTTTGATGTTTTCATGAACCCATCATGAAAGAAGAGAAAGCAAGCCAGGCTGGACAGCAACAGCTCAGATAATTTGGATTCTGATGACAAGTTTGCTGTTAGGGACTCCCAAGTGGGGACCGGTGCACCTGGCTGGCCCACTCAAGGGGGTGTCAGAATGCAAATAAAGAACCAGACGCTATGTTTCAGGATAAGGTCTCAGAATGACCCCCCACCCCCCCCCCCCCTCTCTGCCAAATAAGGAAATTTGGATTTTTTTTCTCAAGCAGACGATATAGGAAGCAAACAGAAAAAGGATCTATGTAGTAGATACAAATGTAGCTGAGTAAAATACAGCTGGAAATTAAATTCTCCAGTGCTTATTTGTAGATTGAGCCACTTTACAAGCTGGACAAATCCAAGCTTTCAGTGCAAAGTTGTAATTCATGCACTCATGGTGGAACTGGAAATGGTTGATTAACTCAAATCATGACAGTGTCCAAATGTGAACACACCCAAATAGTCTCACACCCAGCAACTCGACACTTCATCATGGTGTCCCCTTCATCATTTTTGGCTTGGGAGACCTCAATTCTGCACTGACAGCTTCTTGAAAAAATCATGAAGTGAATGGTTGCCTTGGGACTTTGCCACTTTGTCAGGGAAGCATGCTTGTTTTCGGCATTGCTTTGATTGGTGATGTGCATTGAGATTTGCTAGTCCACCAGTGCCTACATGAATCTCTTTCATGCAGTCAGGACATGGGAGTTTACTGTCATTCATGTACTCTGGAGTTTTTCTATAATGTCTTCAATAGGGGCTTTCGAGTTGGCAGCAGCAGACTCACTTAGAACTTCTGGTCATGCTGGAGGCAAGGCTGGAAGGTGTGTTGGGGTTGAATGTAACAAGATTCAATATAATTCAATGTCTTTCATTGCTATCAATGACATCTATTACGATATGAGTGGCCCTCTAGCTACAATGAAGAGGCCACTCAACCCTAATTGGGCCCCCTAAATTGTTGTTGACATATTGGGTTAACAGGCCATTGGTCCCCCCCCCTCCCAGTGTCCAGTCACAGGATCACGTTCTGACACCCCCTTGGGCCCACTGATGATTCTATGCAGCAACTAGACCCTGTTACACCTATCTCCCAGGTCCATCTGCTTTCACATGAGGATGGTGAACTTTCACCTGAGCCCCCTTATGCATGATTGGACAATCCTTGGATCATCTTGTTTGTTCCACAAAAACTGGTTCCCCTGGTGGGAACCTAAGGGGGAGTATGTAGTGATCCAGGTAATATCCCAGATATTTTATTATAAGGACTTCAGCTTTGACTGGCCTATTTAAGGCCAGTCGACTACTAAAAATGTAACATACTTACCACCATTGTTGACATGAACAAATATATGTTATTTGTGTTCTTGGTGACCCCTTAAGTATCATTCACCCCTGACTCACTACAATTGCACCAGGTTCTGATGACAAGACCATTCAAGTATGAGATGCAAGCACTGGTGTTCAGCAGAGTGATGCTTCTTTTGATTCTGCCCCATTCACACCTGGTGGGTTGGCCATGCTGGATCATCCTGTAATTTCCATTGATGAGAATGGATACATTGTGAATATTGCAACAGGTCACTGTCTCTGTAGGGTCCCTGTTGAAATCTCATGCTATCATTGGAGGACTGGAGGACTGTGTTGTGCTGGTTGGACCATAAGCTTGTGATTATTCACTTTGAAACAGAACGAGATAGGGTCCTTCTATTGTGCATAGTTTGTCTTGAATATAATATCAGCAATATGAATAGCGAGTCCACAGTATACATTTTTGCGACTAAGTCTTCACCCAGCAATAAGTATTGATTCTGAGGTACACTAGCAACTCGAGCAGAAGTACGACTCAACATACGCTAAACGAAATCAAGGTCAACATACAATTCTATCATGGGAGATGATAACAAGAAGGTCAGTTTAGCAAGTGTGACAATCACAGTCAAGGCTCAGAAACAGCTTCTAGTTGATTATTTTATTTTTTGAATGTTTCATCAGAACATCCATGCATTGGATGAAAGGAAATAACACAACGCTCGCTTACCGTGCTCGACACGGACCATTCACTCGACCAAGTGGCTGCACCTATATGCAAAAGAGGGTCAGCAAAACGTGCCATGGCCAAACATGAAGTTCAGAGGGGTTGCCCGAATTTTTGAGCTGTGGCGGGCCTTTTCGGCATCAAGAGTACGAAGACCGTCGTGATAAAACATCATAAAAAGCGCAGCCAAGAAAAAAGTAACTCACACATCCTTGAAGGATCCCGCCTCCCAGTCAACGCAGACAGTATCTATTCATGGGATGAGCATCAGTATGGTTGAGGAGATGAAATATAGGACTAGGATCAGAATTATTAAAAAAACAGCCATGTTTTTGTCGTCAAAGTGGGCATAACGAACACCGAATCAGGCGGTAACTCCATTGTATCATCCGCAAAGTATGGTTTGAACGAGCATGCTCACCATTTGCGTGGCGTTCGAAAGTGATGATGATGCGGGTCCCCGAGCTCCCACTAACATGTCTCACGCAGTAGCGAGGACAGCGAAGCGGAGGACGTTGAGCCGCTCTCGGCGCCTGTTGCTGCACTAGATGCACCGGTTGCCTGGAACGAGGGATTTGATTAGTGTTGTTCCACGATGCAGAGAAGTCGTGATGAGATCAGTGGATTGACAGATAAAAGTAAAAGCATTGGGCCTTGAGGCGCTCAGATACTCTAGTTTGAATAGTTTGGCTCATCTTTGGAAGGGAACACGCGTCAAACGAAAAGCTTCAAAAAGCTCACCGTAAAACCCCGTCCTTAGCACCCCAGCACCCGCTATGAAGCTGACGAAGTTGAGTAACGACTCAGAAGGTCCATGGTTGGGATATCTGCATGGCAATTTTATGTTAGAAACAATATTTTTATAGAATAGCAAAGCAAGACCGATCAGTGTAACTATGACAAAAATGTAATCACAGCAAAGACGTCTAGGTATGATCGTCAACGCTCGAATAGAAATAAAATGTTCATCACTTCGGAAGGATGAGGGTAAATGAACGGATTGGGCACTCACTTCAAACTTGGTCATTGTCAGAAGACGGAACGCAGAGTGCTGAGAGCAAAAGCTGAGGGAAGACTTTTTTTCAAGTTCAGTTTTGATCCAGGCGGTTTAGGGCAGGTGCACTGTTTTAGTGTTTACGTAATAATTGCATTAGAAGTAGTACTGAAGTACTACTTCTGTTGTTATACTACACCTACTTATGGCCCGAGGCTTTCAAGTTCGTGCACTGATGGACTTCGTTTCTGGTGATAGATGCCTCAGCTAAAATTGGCAACTTCAACTTGGTGGATCTCACTGGCACCAGCGCTTCCTGTTCTGAGCCTTCGGTCCACGTTCCACACAGAGAGACATCCTCTTGACCCCACCGAAGTCCTTCTCGTTTCCGTATATAGCCACATTGTGGATTGCGCTTGTGGTTATAAAATCTCGTTGCTCCCCCTTATAATGACACTCAGGGCACTCATCCTCTCGAAAACCCTTATTACGCCATCAACACCTGTCCAGCTTCTCCTTGTTGCCACCGATTATTTTTCTCAATCCGAATGCTGCTGCATACTCTTCCGGGACATTTTGACCCTACTGACGGCGACAGAACAGATTCGGATGTTAGAATGTTTCTACCTGACGTGGATGTCGCAAGGCAAATAGCATGGGTAAGAATATCCCGGCGCTGCATATACCTCACGCCACACTAATATATCTGGCCTAGATATCTTTATTGGACGAAGTAGAACTCTCCGAACTCGCCCATACTGTGATTCCTGGCCCCATCGGTGAAGAGACCGCCCAACTCATTCGCATAAACAAGATTTCTGGGAAAGTATTTGTGAATATGCCAGATATCGATTTTGACGTGTAAGATTTCGCCGGAGAACTGCTTGCATCTTGATAATCTTAAATTAGGTTATTCAAGAACGAACCTGATATGATAAGATCGCAGTTTGGATTGCAAGACTACGCTGTGATCAGAGATCGAACAAGGCATAGTTCAATCATGGAGGTTTTCCCTCAACTCTCCCTGCAAATCAGCTCCATTGCTATGGGCCGAAATTCTTCGATGGATGTTGTAGGCACTCCCGCAGAGCAAGATGATATGTTCGATTTCGGGACACCAGCATCCCCACCCTCGAATGAAGAATGCGGTTTTTTGACGCCCGCAGAAATAACCGTTTTCACATCCAGCAGGCCATCAGGTATTGTAGATCCTTTATGTGACCGATCGCTTGAGGCAGATTTGCCCTCTCGGCCTACCGAAATTGGAATGCCTGCATGTCTTGAACCAGGACCCAATCTCCTACTCCCAGGATCGCCCGATTCCCTATCAGCTCCGACTCGATCAAGCGGCGAGGCAGCTGAAGACCTAGTCGGAATGCCCAGTTCGGAGATAACAAGAAACTCAGAAGAGAGTCAGGTTGACGGACCCTCTGTCGCGACGTCAGAGTTGTTTTTGGCTTTCGATTTCCACAATGTTGATGAGCTGGTTGAGGAACTGTGTGTGAACACGTCAGTCTTGTGTACCTCAAGCAGCTCATCGACTGTTAATATTCGTGAGTTCATGTCTTTCTCCTGTGAGTGGAAGATGGATAACGCTGGAAAACTAGTCGATAGTATCCATCTTCGTCCTTGTTCTCAAAATAACTCGATCCCTGGACTGCCCTGCCGGTCTGGATTGGCTCTCGATGCATCAGGCACCAGTACTATCATACGGGAAGATTCACAAAGCTCTGCCATACGTTCGCGATCATTGGAGCGGTCTGAAAACCACACGTCGCTCAGTTGGCCTTACGTATCAAAGGTCAACGATGGGATCCCACCTACTATTGACACGGCCATCCCTCTCAGCGGCCTCGGGCTCTATGATTCGAGCCATACTATTTCCATTGATCTCACCGCAGATGTCTCGTCACCACCCTCAACCCCAGAATCTCAATTGGGTAAGTGTTCAAAGCTACTTTCGAACGACGAACATTTCATTTCAGTCTTACTATGCTCATAGATGATGAGGAACATTTATTGCACACTGGAAACGACGACAGCTCTAGCTTTGCTGCATTGATGGAATTGACATTTGACGACATCACGCTTGCTCCCCCCTCGAGCTCTCCAATCGAGATACAACTTGAAACGAATTGGACATCACGAGATTTGGTCATACTTGAAAGGGACACTTTGGGCGAAGGAGTTCTGCTAGAAGCACTCCACCAGGCCGAGGACGACATCGCTGAGAGTATCGTCGAGGGAGACAATTCGCCCTCGCACTCCCCGTTGGACATACCATCCCGTACTCTTACGGATCCGGGGTCCCCAATGCCCAATTTATCTCTCGCTCCAACACGCTACGAAGACATGCATTGTGAGCCACCTGGCGCTTTTGCTTTCGACCAGCACGGACCAGAAGTGGCCCTGAATTCCATTGTGGGTGACCCCCAATCACAGGGATCTTTGTTTCCTTGTCTAGACGCATTACAACCTGTCCCTTCACTGTTGTCAAGTCTAGAACACGATGATTGGCTTTCTCCTACCATAGAGTCGGGACAATCACACGACAGGGTAGCATTGTCAGGTCAAACACGATTCGGCCTCTATCGGGAGGCAAGTCACGGTCTGGTGTCGGAGCCCCAGCTCCCTTGTGTTTCGCGATCGCCACCTGACCAAGACGATGATACCACAGCCAAGATATGCAAACACGATCCAGTCAACAACAGCACATCAAACATTGACGAGCCGGCCAGAGCTGGGATATCGTACGGATGCAATGATACGTTCATCAGCACTGCAAACACAACACGCTCGCCTTTCCTCGAAATAGTTGTTCCTACTACTCAACTAACCGCAGAGCTATCTGCTGTTTCACCCCTTTTCTTGCCCTTGGAACTATCAGAATGGACCCGGGATTTCGGCGAGCTAAAGTCGCTACTAGTCGCGCCGAAGGCATCACCAGTTGACTCCAGTCCACCTCCACGATGTGCAGCCACAGGCGCACCACGGACGTTATGGCCCACGACCACTGGTCATCATCATGAGAACACTGTACGGTTGCAAGATACCAAACGACCAGCTGCAAATATCAAACCTGCCGTTATTATTGCCAACCCTGGTGTATCTGCCTCGAAGGAAAAGTGTCAAAATAGAAGATCTTGTGAGAGAGAAGGAACGACGGAACCCTTGGTTCCGATCAGAACCCTTCAGTCCCCTTCCATTCCCGAGGACCGCTCAGCGTCGGTGTGGGGTATGTTGGCTCAGCTATTGTTCACAGGCGAAGAGACGGCATCTGAGCCAAATTCCCATGACCAGCAGCTGAAGGGGGAGCCTCAATCTGAGGCTCTAGAGCGACTTTTAGTTCCCAGCTGTGACGAGTCTGTCTGCTTTCATGGAGCCTTGAATCCAAAGTAGACCCGCGAAAATCGAAGTATTCAATTCAAATGTTCATTATTTAGTAACGTTACTACATCTCCAGCAAATTAGTGTTTAGCTGGTCCAACCACGACAGCTTTGGTCTTGGTAAGGAGGGATACAGTCTCGTCAGACAAGCCAAGGTGCTCTTTAACCAGTGCGGGAGGCGTGAGGGCTAACCACTGCACCTCGATCAGTATACTGATCAGAAGAGCGGATTATCATAAACGAACCTGGTTCAAGCTCACATCCTCGAATTTTTCTGTGAACCCGTTGTTAGAAGCGACAATGCATATCACGGAATGGTATAGATACTCGAATTGAAGAGCTCCAAGAACTTCAGAGTTGTGTTACCGATGTTCTGGACGTAATGACCTGAAATCACCATCTCTCAGTAAATTCCATCACGTTCGAGGAGAACTCACCCATTGGAGAAGGAACATAGCCGACATCGCCGGCCTGATTTTTGAAAAGGCATAATGTGAGTGGGTTGCTTGCAGGAAGGTGCTCTCAAGAGTACCTGATAATCAAACGTTCTAGCGTTGGATTGCGAGGCAAAAATCGTTACTCGGGCTTGGCCTTCACTATGAAAGAAACATGAATATTAGTCGAGGGTAGATAGGTGAAACAGGGTGACCGACAGGTAGAAAGTCCACTCGTCCTCAGTTGGATGCCACTAGATTCGTCATGAACAGTAAGAGCACGGTCGAATACGAGCCGGTCCTCTTACGTGAAGTTCCCTGGGGGGTCAGTGGATGAGAAACCAGTCTAGAGACAAGCACATCAAGGAACACACCTCATTGCGCCTGGCTCAACAGTAATCTCTGCAGAATCGTCGATGAATTCAGATGTCTGATATACAAGAACTTCAGAACACAACCAAACCTGCGGCTGCGATCGTTGTGGAAATCTTGAAGGTAGAGGAATCGACGATCTTGACTGAACCTCCGGCGAACCGAGTAGGGTTGACTTTCGACAGGGCAAACGCAAAGGGGTTGGGGACAGTGCCTTGAGGGCTCGTTGGTGCATCACTATCCGGCTGCGGGAGTTCTGGTGGAGAGAGACTCGGTGATTGCGCTAAGGGTCAATTCAAATACTGCTATCCTTACCGGCAGGGAATATGTACAGCTCTTCAGCAGGAACATTGGCGAAAGCAGAGACGTTGCTGTGTAATAGAATATCAATACTACGTCAACTTCGAGAAAGTACGACAGACGTTTGAAAGTTTAGTGCAAGGACTAGCAAAAGCTATTGTGAGATAATAACAGGAAGGATTTGTGATCTCCCTCACCTTCCGCTGGAACGTGCGCCAGCCAGTCCGTCAACTACCGCTTTGTCAGTTTTCAAAGTATCCCCAAGCACTAAAAAGCCAACCAAGAATGTATCATCTTCGCTGAATGCGCCATCATCAAAGACCTTCATATGTCACTCAGTGTGGTGCAGGTTTGCGATTTTAAAAAAACATTTACCAAGAGGAATTCTGAACCCTCGGGGTCGTCGCCCGTCGCTTGGAGCGAATGTGGGACACCAGGGGGGAAGAACCATAGGTCACCAGCTCCCTGAAAGAAACAATACCATTTCGTGGAGAGAATCATCAACGGAGCTCAATGGGCATACCACTGTCTGCACGAAGTTGCGCCCTTGAGCATCCACAGAAGTGACTTGTGTTGATCCCTTATGTATTTTAGTAGAGAAGAAACGGGTTCTAATGTTGCCTACTCACCTTTATAACGTAAGCCCACTACGAGGGATCAGGCAAGTCTGAATATGTTTGGAACATGATAAACGTACTTCTGATGTCTTATGCCAATGAAGCTCCCTATTAAGTGTCTCAGTGGAGAACAACCCGTTGAAGAAATAGCACGTACCTAATAGCACCAGCTTCCAACCGCATGTTCACGCCCGCCATAGCTATATTTCATGAGATGTTAACAAGCACCTAATCAGGAGGATTGCCACGCACCTTTCGCGAAAGGCATTACACCAACTGTTGGGAAGAATGGTGAGAAATCACTATGGAACGGGTACGAAAAAGATCATCACTGTTTTGCTGGCGGGCCCAACCTCCGGTCTGAAGACGGTTATGGCTAAGACTGAATGGCCACTTCGCATTGTCTCTACCCATAACAATCAAAAAGGTGTTTGGAAAAGGACAGAGAACCTACACGCTTCCATGGTCCGTCGTAGGGGGAGCGATGAGGTCCAGGTTCTGCTCCACGACAGCTTTATTGTCTGGACCTAAAACAGGTGCACCGAGCTTCCCGCGGATTGGATTGGGCTCTGTGACTGGATTATTGGGATCGAGGCTGATAGTGGGAACTGTGGAAGCAGGTGGAGGAGCTGATCCCGTCGGGGTTGAGGCTGCAGGGGCTGCGATAGCGAGTCTTGCGAGGAGAAGAGCGCACACACAACAAGTGAAGTAGATCATCTTGACCACTGAATCTTGAAGAAGCACTGGAAAGCCTTTTATACCACAGCGATCAGATCAAGCTGGAGTGGAAAAGAACCCTGCGGGGACTTAAGAACACGTTCAGTTCCGACTGCCTTGTGTGATCGAGTCACAGGAGAAAAATCGAATATCGCAACAGATCGTAATCCAGCCCCCATAAATGAAAATTAATTTCGACGGAATAACTGAAGGTCAGACTTGCCCTCAATGGCATCTGAAGCTCGGGAGGAATCGGATGATGTCGAAATGAACCTGAGGTAACTTGAAAGAGATGTAGACCGCCGCAACTCGGAAGCCATAGTAATCGTTTGGCACCATGAAGCCCTCCCTACACGGCATGGCTCGACCGCATCAGCCGAGCAACGCTAAAGGGAAACACACATATATGTAAACCAAAATCGGAGAAATATGCGTAACATCACGAGGGGCTCATTGTCAACCCACGGCGATAGATCACGGTGTAAGGTTCACTTCTGCCGAGGAAGTAACGCAAGGACCGTCGTCGGCCGTCTCAGAAGAGTACGAAAGTGCGTCATCCAGGTTCGTGCCAGCAAGAGAATAGTTTGTGGAGAATTGGATGTTAAAATAGCTCACTCCCGCTTATCCGGAGGTCTATTCCGGCAGGATTATCGCTGCAACCCAGGTTGCGATGTGTCGCAGAACACCGTGATCTATGGTAGTTGGGTCACCCCGGTGAAGGCCCTGCTCAATTTCGAGAGGAGTATCGTTACTTACCATCCTGATAGTAATATGCCAGTGTGATAGTCAGTACTATGTAGGAACTCGAACGAATGCCACCCTTTGTTTCTCAACCAGTGTCCATACCACATGTAGTAAATGAGATTAGTTTAGTCACAGCATCGGAATAGATTCAGGGTTCGCCATCTGTTGCCTTACGGTGATACACGGGAATCAAGTTGGTCAAGGCGTTGATCAATTACCATTTCCAGGCTCACCTAAGTTCATAGAACAATTGACAGATCCCATCATCGAGTGGACGGAAAACTTCGGACTGCCAAAGAAGCGCAAGTATCACAATAGGATGGGATCCTACCACGAGGCTAGGCCATAATAATGGCCGTCCAAGCCCCGCAGCATCACAACAGGCGTTGAATCGAGGTATTGCTGAGGGTGCAACCACTATACTACAAACTTCCGAAGCCAAAAAATTGAAAGAGAAACCTGTCCTTTAGTCTTCAGAAATGTGAAATGACTTGCGATGCCTCTGCGGGCCAAACCGTGTTATGCAAGTCCTAAACCTCGAGTGCACTAAGGACAATATGTAACGGGATTCCAGAAGTGCCGGCCCGTTAATCGCGCCGATCGAGAAATGTGTTGCTACCCACATGGGGTACATGCTCGCAACGTTTCAACCTCGGAAGACGTCATGTAAGTACACACATTGAGGAGCAGATCCGGAGTTGCCGAAGAGAATTTCGGCCCCTGTTTGCTGGATGGGCAGCACACGGTCTGCCGGGCTAAAATCTGACACCAGTGGTATAAATCACGACCCCTGATACAGATCATGAATTAACAACATGTGGAGGAAATCGAAGAATCAGCATGGCAGAACTCCGACACTTCCACCATTCTCGAGGATGCGGATTGTCTGACCGACCTCGGCAAACCAGCTAAACCCCTTCTGATGAGGTCTTTTGCCTGTCGCGATTAGATATTTGGCTTGCTTCCCAGGTTTGTAAGGAAGGCCGTGCACATGTAAATGAAGGTGGTTTACTGTATGAAAGGGGGAGATATGAAACCCCATTCTGTGCAAGATGGTAAAGGTGGCTTTTAAACAGATAACATAAGAATACCTCCGCATCGACGCCGGGACAGCACGATCGTCGAGTAGTTTATGGCCAACCTTTTCCATCGATTTTACTAGACATTATGAGCTCATTTGCTCTCGACATAGGAACAATTCACCAACCCAGCCCGACTGCAGACTTGTCTAAATCTCGAACATTTGCTAATGAAAATATTAACAGCTTTCCCGCGTTTACAGTTAAAACATACTGATATGTGACCTGGGAATAACTAGTATGTGGTATTGGGCTGCAGGTTTGTAGTCATCAAAGGCTATAAGAGTTTCGTCCTGGCAAAACCTAAATAACCATACAATGTAGAAGATCTGAATCTAACGCACTTCCCAGATGACATTGAACCCGTTTTCAGGGGAGATATTACAGAATATACATGATTTTCGCGCCACGGGGGTCTCTGACTGGTCAAGCTTGGTGGTCTTCGTACAAGAGATCCAAGGGATGGAGAGTCCGAACATGAAAGCACGATATCAATGCTCGGGTCGAATATGAGGAATGAACGACCACAACACTCGTATCGTTCCCCCGTGTGTGGCACCGTATGGCAGATGAGAGCCTAGGTCTGAGTACTGAGTATTCACATAGAAGTTCAAGTTGGGCCTGATGAGCCAAAAGACGTTGACACTGCACGTGATGGACAAAATGATCGATCGGTCAGGGCCGAACTAGCTCTCGCCGAGGACGTTTGACTCTTGTCGCGAGATAGGTATACCAGGTCTGTCACTCTCATATTCGCGCAAACGAGAAAAATAGAACGCTTACCTCTCATTAGCCTCTGCCTGCCACCACCTGCCAGCACGGGAGAGTTGCCATGAGTGAAACTACAGCACAGTGCACACATATAACGGCCATCTTGGGAGAGGCAGACGGAGACGAAAACGCCATGGCGAAATATAAATCCGTGGTGGCGTGGAATGTAAACCGGGCTCAGAGCGTCAAGAACCCGGCCAAGCGACGGAAAGTGAGTTCCCCCCTGCCCCGGAAACCAAAACGTATTGACACGTATATTGCGCCTAGATATCTTCACCTTCGTGCAGCACATGTAACCTCATTCTTCCAAGACCTTTTGCGTGCTTACATTGCTCGTATGCTGGATGTTGGTCTGGTGGTCACGTGGTGGAGCATCTACGTGAGGAGGAACATAGTTTTTGTTCGTCCACTCGTTCAGCCCGAGAGTGTCCATTAATGTGCTTTCGTTACAGGCGCAGACGTCAAGACGGGCGCAGTTTTCTGCCGTCAATGCGATGATTTTATCTATGATGCCAAGCTTGACGAGATTTATCTCTCCGCTATTGTTGCGACAGAAGAGAGGCTAACCAGGTTTCAAGGTGACTACCCAGCGCATCATCTTAATTCCATCTTTTTATTCCGCCGCAGTCTCTAAAAATCCACGCGAACCGTTTACACCGTGGGTTCCCAATGAGAAGGAGATTGCCGCTCTCGAGGATGCAGTGCCCATACCTTGTCAAGGTCAGACTGGTTCTGCTGTTTCCCTCAGTTATTCATGTCATTTCCACCCCAGGTCGCCGTGGTCTTTTAAATCTCGGACAAACTTGCTTCTTGAATGTTGTCTTGCAATGCTTCATTCACAACCCCCTCCTCCGCAATTACTTCTTGGCAGATAAGCATAACTGGAAGCTATGTAAAGTCGAGAACTGCACTTGCTGCGAGATGGACAAATTGTTCACTGAGGTCTGGTCACCTTTGCATTTCGCAAGTTGACCCCCAACTTACCCCCACAAGGTCTACTCAGATGATACTACTCCATACGGCCCAGCCAATTTTCTTTCCACCACTTGGCGTGCTTCTGCCGAGTTGGCAGGCTACGCGCAACAAGATGCCCATGAATTTTTTATATCAGCGTTGAACCAAATCCACACCACTTGTCGAGGCTCCACAAACGTTTCCTGCAATTGTATTATCCACTCCACGTTTGCTGGCCTCCTCCAAAGTGATGTGAAATGTGAACGTTGTGGGACGGTTACACATACATCGGACCCGATGCTGGATATCAGTCTTGAACTGGAAGGGAAGGGGGGGAAGATTGCCTCGGGCGAAAATACACTTGCAGCCTGCCTTCGGAGGTGTGTTCCATGGTCATTCTCCCTATCTTTCCGGCACGTAATCGAGCTCACCTCAGATTTACGCAACCGGAGAAGCTTGGAAAAGAATACAGTTGTGTCAAGTGCGGCAAAGCTCCTCATGTACGTTCAGTTCCGTGTTCTCCCCCGACCTATTTCCCCCAACCTTCATCATTGTCAGGAAGCCAACAAGCGGCTCAGCATTCGAAAATTACCTCCGGTTTTGAGTTTCCAATTCAAGGTTAGTCGTTTTTTTTAAACTTCATCCGATTTAAGCGTTATGTTTGGCTCCCAGCGATTCGAGCAGAAGACATCTGACAAGTCTTCGGCACGCAAGATTGATGCTCCCATTCGTTTTCCCGCCTCTCTCAACATGGCGCCCTACACTACTTTTGCTATGAAAGAAACGGAAAAGGAGAATACCGGTCCAAATGCAGTGTATGCCAATAATGTGCCTTACCCTCATAATTCGTTGTAACCCTGAGGCATCAGATATTCTGGCCCCGAGGCTATGTATGAATATGACCTTTTTGCGGTCATCAATCACGAAGGAAAGATGAACAACGGACACTACACCAACTTTGCACGATTTCAGGATGAGGTGCGTCTGCATAATCACGTTTAGTCCACAGCGATTGATAGCGGGACCTGGACTAGTGGTATCGCTTTGATGACGACAAGTAAGTTGTTTGTATTCTCCCGTTTCATGTCTAATCCTGGCTCAGGGTTTCTGCAACAAACCTAGGAGCATGCCTAAAATCCTCAGGGTACATGTGCTTTTACGTCAAGCGTCATCTGGATTACCAGCCCTATACGACGCCGACATATGTTCTCACGCGGGAGACTGAGGCAGTACGAGAAAAGGAGCTGGAAAAGGAAAAAGAAGCGGCCCGAAATAAAGAGGTCGAGGACGCTCTGCTGGCCACCGTATACTAGTAAGGATTGGAGTGTAGTAGATCTATATTGTTATCTATGTAAGCTTCCGTGAAATGGGGTGGATGTTCCGGGGTCATTCAGGCTTGGAAGCTACTATCCAAACACGCTGTTCGCTGAACAAGTTGTCCCGGAAGGCCGTAACCACCGTAGAACATGCAGATCACGGCGCAGCATGTGCCGGAAGGATTGTCTGATGTAGCGCCGTGAAGCATATGGATCTACGTCGCCGATGGTCCGACGCGGAGCCATAGCAAAGTCAACTAGCTAGTATTCCTGGCCTTGCTTCCCAGAAATCGTTTTTGATGATGTCGCAGTGGAGAAGAGTTATTGTTGTTCTGGGCTTGCTCTCGTTCTTCCGCTTCCTTCCCTTGCCCTCTAGCGTGGATTCGGGCACGATCGCTATTCCGGTCGGCGGGTAGGGTCCCCCGGCAGCAGCTAGCGAAACACCGCCTTCCAACTCGGATTCGGGGATCTTTTCGGCAACTGGATCAGTCATCGTAACAACACGGAATAGATTAAAATACTAACAGTTTCCCGAACGAGTACACTCCCTTTCCGATATCGTGCGTCAATCTGGTTATAATTAATTTGGAATCGCGAGAAGAGGATTTCGTGCTTCTCCTTCGACAGTGTCCCCTGGAACACGGATGAATGATACCGGTTTAGTCTGACGGAGAATACAAATCAGCGCACCCGGAGTGTGGCGTGAGCTTGAGTTGTAGTCTGTCCCTCCCGCTGGACAAGAGCCCAGAATACAGTGTTATACAGATTGTTGATGTGCGCTGTAGACAAGCTTGTCGGCGGAACATTTAGATATATTCAGAAGACGAAACGCAAACTGTCTGCCTGCCTCCAGGAGAAGTAATCACGAACTTCACGCTCGCTGGGATACAGCACTATCCGCCCGTCAAACGATGGAGGGTATTGAAGAGGGTTGTCCGGAAAATGCTTCGACCAATGGAACACGTAGGACGACGTGAACAGTGACGTCAACGTGGAAACAATCTTTGCCTGTCTACGATTATACAGATCTGCAGCTTTTCGCAGGAGGAAGCTGCCTGTTTGTCAGAAGGTTCCAATTCAAGAGTATCCAAGAGAGTATGTAAACTGAAGCAGACCTGAATTCATCAGATTCGCCGAAACCAAGCATGATGTCGGGGTATTCTTCCATAATATCACGGGCGGCATGGTCCATTAGTTCAAGTGCACGCGAATCGTTGGGTTTTGTGAACTTATGAATTTCTGAAAATCTAACAAGAGATGAAGATTACTAGGTGATGACTCTTGATAGATGATTCTCATACCGATGGAAAGAGTGTCCGTCAAGCCGGAAGATCATGAAAGTGCCCGGTAGTAATGGGTCTGGCAGTTCAAAACGCTTGACATAGGCAAATTTGGAACCAGCCATGGGGTATATCTGGAGTATATACAGAGTTGCAATTATTGCGAGTACTTATTGAATGGCAAAATATCCGAGTCACATTTCGTGACTCGTCGGACTCTTTTCCGAACGCGAATCACAAAGCCTCGTCCTCGCCTCGAGGTTGGTTGCAGCTTGCCATCCGCCACCACCACTGGTCCAGTCATAATTTTACACCCATAACCTCAGTGATGAGCACAACAGCAAACTCTCACTTCTTTCGCCGTCGCATGATCGGACGAGCAGCATCTCCGCCTACATGGGCGTGCTATGAGCAGATCCCATACGACGGTGATGAAGACAGCGACAGTGGCTCTGATTCCTGTTCTGAGGACGAAGACGACTATCCACGGGAGGCAGGACAAGAGCCCATGAGCGATTCAGACGATGTGAGTCACGTCACAACGGGCAACAGCCAAGGCGAGGACATGCATGATTTCGGAATGGACATGGATGAGGAGGGCATCGACGCTGCTGCCGAGAAGAAGGCTGACTGCCAGAGAGATGTTAAAGGAAAACAGCGTGCGATTGATCCTGAACCTGAGAGCAAGAAGCAGCGTCGCAAGAGGGAGCGCCCACCGGTATATACTCTTCGACCCATCTTAACAATTCAGAAGAGCCAAGGCTTTGTATGGAACCAAGTCAGTGCTCATTTTTATTCATTTTCTGAAACCGCCCCCCAACCATTTACAGGATCTGTTCGTGCCCCCATACATCAAAGATAGATGTTCGTTTCCTTCACCCTCTCATCAATAAAGCTGCTCACGTTACTGACCGGCTTGCGATTCTATTCTTTCTATGTTCTTTTTTCTTGCCCTGCTGCTCAAATCACAGACGTTGCCTCGACCTCTCCCCCGAACTCGAAGGGGTTTATTTCCACCTCCGCATCATCTGCTAATCCAGCACTGCCAGATTATGAGGTCGAGGTCGTCGAGATTCGAGTGAATGAGGGCGATCTGGATTACCTTAGGCCCTAGAAATTTTTCATCTTACAGTTAAATTTGCTGATTTTGTTTCGAATTTTTTACTTCATTCCTCATTCTACCTACAAATGTCTCCATAGCCAAAGCTCTGTACCTATTATAGTAGTCTCAGTGATACAATCCCAACTCCTCCCCAAAAACCAGTTTGCTTTGAGCGGTGACGTCACATTGGGGAAATGTGTAGGAGATGTTAGGGGCGTAGTTTTCCTACTTCCTACGACGAGAAACATCACAAGTCTGAGGGAGGTAACTTTGTTATTCAAGCAAAGTTGCTTGTCAATCCAAAATTGAAAAAATTGGAGAGGTCTTGCCAGTACTGGGATAAAGCCCCCATCAAAAACCACTGCCAATGTGCTCTATGAGTCACTACAAGGCTCTTTGTAGTGTTGAACAAGAGGGTGTTGCACTCTCTACAGAAATGGGTAAGCTAGAGGCCTGGGGTACCATTCTTAATCATTTCTGTTCTACTGGCCCATTCTTTCATACTATCATCACACTTCTCTCATTGTAACAGGAGACTCGGAGACTCCAATCTGTACAGATGCATGGTCCAACAATATGCATATGTAGTAGTACTTAGTACCAACCACCTGATTGCATTCACCTACGTGTTCATATAAAGATTTATGCAGTTTTCCTGAGTAGTTTACAGCTTGTATTATCACGGGCAGAATAATCCCACCAGTGCGGAAGGAGAGCGGTCCCGAGAATTCCGTCCCTCGGATAGCTGCACGGATGGAGCGAAGTTCAACTTCGCTCCATCCGTAAGTTGGCCCTGATTATGATTGAATAGGCTGATTTCGGCGCGGGAGCCTTATCCAAAGCTATACATAGCTCGGAGGTCTCATCTGATGGAGATGTTCGAATGCGCTGCCTGAGGAGTGTAGATTGCTGGTGGAGTAAGGATAACGACTAGTATAGTCTATGGTGAGACCACAACGACCCAGGGAGATATTCGTCGGGACAGTCTGACTCATTTCAAGTTCCTGCACACATGGCTCGGACGAACAGGGAGAGGCATGCAGTTCGCAGGAGATGGCCCGGGTATAGTACCTCGCAAGGCTGCGGGCTTGTGGGAAGAGCGCGGCGAAAATAGAAATCAGCCACTGGCACAATACACAAGTCGCAGGGAAAAGTCACAGAGTTCCTAGGCGGGCAAGTCGCGAAAGAAGCTGGTGGGGCGACGCACGGCGACTGGGAATGTGTGCGGTTGAAGAACGCCTTCGTGGGGCGGGAAAGAATCCTGGGGGAGATAATCGGGAGAGGAATTGGGGGTTTAAGGGCGTAGAAGAGACGTCGAAGTCGAACGACTGCAGGCACCAGACACACTGAGCGTGATACAACAAGATTCTAGAGAATTTATTGTTACTGAGGGCTTGAGATTCGTTGAGCGAACGTTCCAGGCGTTTGAGTGATAGTGGACACGGAACTTGACAAGCTTGTTACTTGTCGATGGAGTAGGATCCAGTGTAAGCCATACGAGTCTGTGCCCTCGTCATAGTAGGGGGGGGGGGGGATGAGAAGAAAGCTTCAAGGGTATGGGATTCTGCTCTGCAAGAGATGAGTCTCTCTTTAATAGGTGGCCAGACTCAGAATGCAACACATGGAGACGCAAATAGCATATAGGACCCCGGATAAAGTTTTGGGGAGATCCACATCATGATCAGATTGGCTTTTTGGGCACATTCGGGGGTATTCGATTGCGTGAACCATGGTTCCCCTTCCATCACCACCCGGTGGCCTCCCGGCGAAGCTCCCATTTTTGGACGTCCTGGGAGTTTCTAATCTGAGTTAATATAAGTACCTCGTATGATCTCACTTACTACTTTTGCAGTGTAAATGCGGAGTATTTGATTTCAGCCCAAGTGTGCCTTGGCTCAGACAGTCACATCAGAAAGCGGTATTTTCCCAGTCGTGGTATTGATCGGCCAGCATGAGAACCCTTCAAGACATTCATTGTTCATATGTTCGGGAATGTCGACAATTACGGCAATCTCCGTACCTAGATTGCAAACTTCCATATTCGAATCCCGCCCGAGCGGGAGGTCGCTGAGTTGAACGACTTTAAAATTTGACATGAACCCACCTGGACCCAACCCTCATTTATTTAAGATGCTGGACGTCCACAATGATGTGACATTTCTTACCTCAACTCTGTGTCTCGTCCCGTGGCTGGCAGACTTCTTGACGCTGAGGCGCCGATCACTAGCAGGAGATGCGCCCTACGCCTCGTGGTCGAGCGTCCAAGGTCGCTTGCTATATCTCCTTATGAAGGCGAGCTACTACCAAAAGAGGCATTTTCGCAAGACATAGGTCCGCTCCAATCAATGCGAACTACTCGTTTTGGCCGAAATGGACCCACAATTGAGCGCCTGCAGCCGAATTACTGTCTTTGGTAAAAGGGCATCCTGTCTTCCCGTTTCGAGCTCTGCCAACAGCCAGATCAACGCTCACGTGCAAATGTTCGCACGCTAAAAGTAGGTCGGAGCCAATCCCGAACTTGGATTGGTTTTGAAGCACTTTCACCAATCCACGATAATCGCCATAGCTGGTAATTTTGCGAGGTGACCTCACGGCGTTGGTCACACAAGGCAATGTCGTTAAAAGCGACTCATCCTGCAGGCCTCGTCCCCCACAAGGACCTCCCTGTTCGTGGCACATTCAGCGACCCTTTCTCCTGTTCTTTCTTGCTCTGTTTTTGGGCCCATTTGTTTTCACTCCTCGTCATCTTTCTGCGATTACGTTTCCGCGTGACACACATTGGGTACGTATTTCCTTTGTGAGTCGCGGAGCTGCACATCTCACTGGCACTTCCCTTTCTTGGTCTGTTCTTTTCCTCACCTCCTCCACGTGTTCCGACTTGGGCTGTCCTGGGTGCCTCGTTCAATTTGGCTCTGTGGGTCCATGTTTCATTTATCGATTATTTTCCAGGGGACATGTCAAAATCGTCTCATCCGCATGGCTATTTGCCATATTCCTCCTTCCCGTCGCCGTTACAGATCAATTCTTTCACAATTCCTCGGTCTTACAATCACTCCGACGACGAGTCGGAGACCGGTTCTCCTTCTGGTGCTGCTCCAAATGCCTATCCATCGGCCAGTCACGGGGTCCACAATCCTCAGCCTGACTCCCAAGAGGACACTCCCTTTGTTCCATTGCGGAGGGGCCATCGTGCACAGCACCAGTTAGGGGGGCTAAGGACCGACATTGCTTTGTCGTCTGATACTTCTTACGGCGTGAGTCTGATCCATCACTAGTCGAATCTACCGATTCGATCTTGACAACCTTCTCTTAGTACGAATACGATCAGGCTACCATCCAACCACATCCCGCCGGCAATTCGCCTCATCGCGATCGTGGTGCTTATAGTGGAATCCACAACCAAGCAGCACCCCCCTCCCACACTGTGTTCCCCGGTGATCGGGACCAGTGGAGAACTTCTTCCGGATCTGTCCCGGAGGGTTACTATCGCCCGCAGGCGTCGTACTCATCTGACCACAACTTGCAAGGCGGGTTCCTTGCTGGATCTCCACAAGCAACATATGGCTTGCCGCCTTCCGTCCATAACTCTGGTGTTTCCCAACAGCCCTCTGGTCCTCCGAATGCCCCGATCGGGCTTCACCCCAGCGCGGAGTCTGATGCTGAGGAATACTTACGCCAACAACTGAATATTCCACCCTACCAACCCGTCAACTTGTGGGCGTTGCCAGATCCTCCTCCGGGCCAAAAGCCATCGCAGGCATTGCCTGTACTGATCAAGTTGGCAATCCATGGCAGCCCAAGGCGGAAGCTGACGCTTCGGGAAATATACCTCGCTTTGGAGAACAGGTTTGCTTGGTTCCGTGAAAATCGCGATCACAAAGCCTGGAAAGTGAGTTTTGTTTGTTCGTTTCGGATGCTTCTCGGGTTTATCACTTCATATAGGGTTCCATCCGTCATAACCTGTCTTTAAATAAAGTCTTCCGTAACATTCAGCGGCCTATCACGGAACCTGGCAAGGGGAAGTACTGGGTTCTCGATGTCACCGATGGCGAGGGCTACAAACGCGAACGCAAACGAAGGAACAAGAAAGTGCGGTCCGGCGACGTAGACGATGACAACGACGACGATCTCTCGGACGATGAGGGTACTGGCTCGTCATCAGCTGGGTCTCCCGTCCCTTCGGGGAGCATCACCATGCCGCAGCAGGACCCTCAGTCCGGTGTACGTCGCGTCAGGTCTGCTCCCAGAGGGACATCTCCCTACGCGCAGCCCGCCGCAGGCACCAGCTCTCTCTTACCTTCCATTGGATACGGGGCAGCCTCGGTTTCCTCAGCCGGTGCTTCACAGTCTTACCACCGTGTTGACCCGTCTGCCTCTCAGACGACGTTCAGCCGAGCAGGATTCGGCGAGGCGCCCTACAGGCAGCCTGCTTTCGGACAATCGTCATTGAGCTTCGGGGCGCGAGCTTACGCATCCCCAGTCTTGTCACAGCAAGGACAGGCCCATACTGTTCCTAACCCTCATGCCTTCTCGTCGCATTCTGGGACATTTAGTACGGTGGCACCTCTTCAGACCATTTCTTCTGCCCCCGGGCTGGCGGGATCTCCTGGACGGAGCCCTATTGAGCAGCCCCAGCAGCAGTTTTCAGGGTATACTGGTGGGATGCTGGACTATGGGGCTGTGGGGATGCCGCCTGCTGGTGTTCAAATCCAATATGGCCAGGGTCAGTTCGATCCACGGATGGGAATGGGTCCAGGCGGCCAGGGTGGGGGACGCGCTCCGTGATGTTGAATTATTCCTCGTGAGTTTTTCTCCGACTCGGACGTTGAGATGAGCTCACTGCTGTAGTTTCTTTCCTCAGATCGGGGCTGGCCTTCCTTCGTCCTCGATCTACGACCGTCACGCCACGTCATGACCAGAAGTAACGAACATTCAACATCTTCTCGATTGTCTCGTCTATGTCTGCCTCGTATGCAAGTTTCGCCTGTTTTCTCAATATTGTTATCCATGTGCGCTGTTCCTATGCTATCGACTATGTGTCCCTCTTACTGCGACCTCCCGGATAACTCGCCGATAATTGACTCGTCTGTACTAGGACATCTCGCTGTCCCTTTGTTGTGTGCCATTCATTTTCTGGAATCATGTTCTGTTCGTCGCCGATTTCCGCTCTGACACACAAGCACAAGTTCCTGTTCGAACACTCTGCGTCTCTCAATCACATTGTAAAACCTTGCAATCTTTTATACCCCGCTGCACTATCACACTCCCTTCTCCGTTTCTAGTACATGTGTAATATCTAGCACAATACGAACATCTTTTATATTTTAGTTTTTCCAATTGATTTTGATGACGTCTGCTTGTGCGAGTACTTCCAAGTCCCCCAACGAAATTCATTATACCTTGTCAATATTAGGCCGAATGACACTCAATTTCAATATGCTCGTTGCTGACGAACCTGAACACCTGTGGAACGCCGTTAATCGCGTGACCCACAAAACAATATGCATTTAACCCAAGACATTACAGAGACATGGAACATCTGTTCCTCCATAACATCGTCTAAATGTTATTCGAAAAATCAACAATCAAGGTTCCTTCTGCAACTCCGGGATGGAGTCTCGACGTCTGGCAGTATGTTCCCAGAGCGGCGTTCTCCAAGTCCCTCCCTGTCATCGTCCTGTTGGTATCTCCGTTGTAGAAAAGGTCGGCCGTCGACATAACTGAAGACTGGATTCACTAGGGGTCCCGGGCTGTCTGTGAATAAATCGGTAGCTCTAGCTCCCGTTGCGGAAGCTTTCACCTCGATAGGTTATGCGTGCCTTGTGTTTGACTACCGTCGCTGGGGGGCTTCCGGTGAGTTTTAAGCCACAGCATTAGGTCGTTCTGGAGGCGCTGACTGCGGGAAGATGGCACCCCTAGGCATGTCGCGATCGTCAAGGAGCAATTGGAAGATTATAGGACGATGGTGAAGTATGCACGTCAGCAGCAGGAGTTTGATCCTCATCGCGTCGTCATCTGGGGGGTTAGCTTCTCCGGTATGTGCCTTCGTTATCTTTTGAGCGCCTGATTGTGCCGACGTTTCCTCGACAGGAGGGCATGTCATAACGCTCGCGGCGGAGGTAAGTGACAGAATGCAGATCCGCGAAGTCCGTTCTGGTACCGACCCTGATACGCAGGAATCGCTGAATGTCAGCGCTGCCATCGCCGTTGTCCCGTTCGTCGGTGTATCACCCAAGGCCCCGATATCATGGGCAATGATTCAGACACTGTTTTGGGGGATTTGCGATTGGGTTAAACAAACATTGGGCTTTCAACCGATTTACATGCCGGCTGCTGCGGAGCCAGATCGTGTCGGTGCACTAACTAGGGAAGGATCTGTAGAAAAGCTGCGCATGCTCTGTGAAGACCAGAAGTAAGTCTGGATTGAGCGCTGCAACTGTTTTAGAAAACTAAATATTGGTCGTAGAGATTGGCCTAATGAGGTGAGGAGGTTTTGGGTTCCTTGTGCAGTAGTAACGTTTCAACCATTCGACGGTCCGTATAGATTGCTGCGTCGGCCATCTTCGACATCGCGGGGTATAAACCATTCGTGACGGCTTCGAGCATAAAATGCCCTCTCCTTCTAATTGCTGCTTTGGACGACAACGTTTGTCCGTTCGATAGTTCCAAAGATGTGGCAGAAAAGGCGGAGCAAGGCAAACTGGTGACGGTTGATCGTGGGTTCCTCCCCTATTTTTGCTTTTGCAAATGCTTTGAAACTAGCTCATTTCGTGTTTTGGCAGTGGGTCACTTTGAAACCTTCCCTGGTATGGCGAACTTTGAAAAGGCGTTGGTACCGCAGCTGGAGTTCCTTAGGCGGTGAAGAAAGTGCCGGCGCCTGGGTTGCGAATTCTGCGTCTGTCGGAATATATTCAGTTTCATGATTGTCACGATGATAGTCATGGCATCCTACTTACTAACTTGAACTTGAATGCTATGCATGCCAGATTCCTTTATCCGATTTCAAATTCAATGCAGGGATCGCCGTAATTGGAATTTCTTGGCACAATCAATGATGATAGTGATGTCCCGCAATCAAGACATCAATGAACACTCAAAATGTGTGTTGAACTCAACTGGCTGTAGTGGTATGGGTATGGGTGGACTCCGTATCTGACCGCTTGAAACGGAGACTGAGTGTAAGCACCTGAGGGACCTGGAGGGACAGGGCGCTGATCAGATGGCTAATACGGAATGTTCATTTACAGGGACAGAAGGGAAATCAATTGTGAAGATGTCACGCCATGGAAACAGACTATGATAGGAAATAACATTGAATGCTGTGTCTAGCGCCATTAATGAAGAACTCACAGCCTACATAGGCTCATAAATTGATGTCCTATGCCCCCGTTAATATCGTGCACCGAAGAATAGTCCACCAAGTGCGCTGGGGCAAGAGGTGATCAACGTTCAACCTCAACCTCAACCTCAACCTGAAGGATATCATAGAGGTCAGTAAATTAATTAGTTTATCTTTGGAATTGGCGATAACGAAAGTGCGCCATCACGTGATTCTGGTTGAACTCACCCCAATTCCTCACTCTCATTCTCCTTCTTCTCTCCGACCCTCCTCCTCCTTCATCTCTCCCGCCATTACGCCCCGAAACGCGATATCTATTGCTATACAGTTTTATTAGAACTCTGTTGCACTTGTAAGCCGTATTGTCGTCGAGGTGTCCTTCGGCAGTGAGCTAATATTTAGCTGACCACAGAACCTCTTCACGCTCACTACTAACGATTTCAGCTCCAAAAACACAACAAAAACATATTATCTAAATGGCTGAACCCTCTCAGCCATTTCCTCCATGGCTCACGCCCTTTCCTACTGTCGTGACTGATCCCGCTGGGATTCCCACCACATCCACTACGGTCCTGTACTTGCCATTGACCTATTATGGCCCAAGTGTGAGCAATTCTATTCTCTTGGGAAGGGGCCTCTAGGGGGATGAATGGCTGGACGTATGAGACCATTATGCGCAGAACTCTTCTCTGATTTCGCTATCTTTTCCCCACAGATCCCGTTGAATGCTGACTGGACATACGGTGGTCTTACACCCCCGGCGTCGACTCTAGTGCCAACAACATCTGCACAAACGTCGGAATCGGGTCCAGCTACGACTACCTCCGCGATACCCCCTTCATCAACCTCGACCATTACCTCATCTCCTTCATCTTCATCCACTGCGACACCTTCATCTACATTGTCTACTTCCTCTACCTCTGTATCCTTATCATCATCATTTACTTCTTCACCTTCCGGAACATCTACGCTGCCCTCATCTACATCAACATCATCTTCCATACCCACACCTGCAGTTAGTCGACATCTGTCCAGAGGCCAGCTCATTGGCGTCATTGTGGCCAGCATCCTTGGAGCTATTTTCCTCTTCATCCTCGCTCTGTCGTTGTATCTCTGTCTCAAAGGTCGCCGCAAGCGACGCAGAGATGTTGCCTTCTCGATGATTACTCCGATTGACGAAGACTATCTGGTTGTCGGAGAAGATGGCCGCCCGCCTGGGGAAGGTTCACCTCGCCACAGTGGCGAAGAGGCCGATCCCTTCCTTCAGAGACGTGACGCCGCCGCCCCACAGGCAGATGCGGAGATGGGTGGACGCGCTAGTACTTCCCAGGTTCCTAGGGTGCCTGCTCCCGCCTCTGGCAGCATGTCATCGAGTGGAACATCTTCCACAAATTACTCGGGATATGGAGTACTGATTGATCGTCCTACTCTCAATCTGATGCCATCTACGACAGAGGAACTCGATCAGCTGAGAAGAGTTCACATCCTCAGTCCTGACGAACTTCGCCGGATAAATGAGGAGACTGTGCTTCCTTCCTCAGACATTATTAGAGACCGCAACGCTCCCCTTCCACCCCCACCGCGTCTGGTCGATCCTGCACTTTCTTCCACCCCTCCACTGGAACGCATGCCTTTCAAGCCCCAAGCCTCACACCTTTCACACATGTCCACCATTCCGGACGCAGATGAACCTGTGACGGTGGCCATGGCACGCCGTGTGCGTGTGGAGGACCTCTCTTCGAGGTCACCTCCACAACTTCCATTTTCCCTGGGAGGCTCAAGTCATAGCAGCAGTCCTGGGTTCCTGGCTGGTCTTGGTGCTGGTCTAGCTAATATTGGTCGTCTGAGCTGGCTCAAGAGTGCTGAATCCAACTCGCGGAGGAACTCCCGTACACACTCGTACCTACCTCACTCACACGAGGATGTTGAAGTCGGGAAATCGCTTCTTCAACCTCAAATGTTAGAGACCGCATCGTCTAGGGGGCGGAGCTTTGGAATGAACGCGGACGCGGTTCGGCCTATCTCAACGTCCAGTTATAGCGGCGGCTCTGTTTACCATGATGCTTCATCTTTTCCGGGTACACCCCCCGCGGGCGCGGCAAACCTATCACCCTTGCCGCGGGCGCTGACGCCGTCTGAACCAGACCGGGGATGGCTGTCGAAAAATACTATGAGCAGTAGTCGGCCACCGTCGTACGATCCTCTCGACACCTTACCTACCACCGCTTCCACCACTGCCTCACTTTACAACCACGGGCTACCGACTGGACAGGATGTCCTAGATATGCCTGCCCCGCCCGCGGTGCTGCCTTTTACGTCTGCCTCGACATCCACCTTGTCGGTGCGCGAAAAGAACACCACAAGTAGTCTGGTGCTGAAGACAAACCCCTTCCCGCCTGGGCTTCAGCTAGGTGTACCGAAGAAATCGTGGACAGACGCGTCATCGGATGCCACACATGTGTATGCACCGTTCACTGCTGTGTCACACCACACTCCCCGCCTAAGCGTATCTATTGACGTCCTGGAAGATACCCCTCCAGTAGCTGAGGAAGGTTGGCGATCGATGGCCGCTGTTATTCAAGATGGTCCCGGGAGACGTACAACTTTTGGAGGAGTGAGTACTCTGATGTCTCTCATTTGACTCAGTGCTAACTTTTTTTCTTTTCATAGTATGTCCCAGCTCCTGACATTGTCTCGGAGCAAGGTTCGTTATATTCGATGGGTTCCTATCTCCGCCCGACGTCTATCCAGTCCACACCCGCTTCACGGCATGATCCGTCGTTCTCATCAGGTTCTGCATCTTCCCGACCATCTGTTGTGCAGTCCGTTGCGGCCTCACTGAGCATCTCTTCTGATGAGCGGAAACGGGAGCAAGCCGTGTCACCTACCCTCTCTGCGTTCGGACCGATGCACGAGAGGCCTGAGCCACCCATCCCGCCGCCGCCATTACCGCGCTTCAACGACGGGACTATGAGGTCGACAGGCTCGGGGACGACAGCGGTCGATACCTTATGGGGTACGGAACCGGATAGGGAGGACCCTCCTGTCAGCCCGAGCAGTCCGTTGCTTCAGTTCTCGAATGCACCGTGGGCGGCTGGGCTAGACCATGATTGGAACCCGACAGATACATGAGGCGCCGGCCTTTCGGCTTTTTGTTGTTTCCTGCATCCATAGACATCACTGGGCTGGGCCACCATGCACAGAGGAACACAACCCCTGTTTTGCCGGGTGCTCCATGCCTTCCGCCTCTATCATTGGACTTTGCATAACGGACACGGCCATTACACATCACTGTTTCTTGCCTGGGTCGGTCAGAGATTTCGATGCTGTCCTGCATCTTTTTTGTCAATCGAAGGTGGATGACGATTCGCGCGATGAATTCGCTCGTTTTTGCTTCTGATCATGCTTGGTGCTTTTGTTATATCGTTTGCTGTATCTGATGACCTTATGATGACGACAAAATTACGTACCCGCCTGCGCTCCCCCCATTCACCCATTTTATTTTCACATGTAAATATATGCACATTTATTATGCTCTCTTGTGTAATTACCGAAATTCAACCATTTCTGACCACCCTCAGCAAATCCGGGAAATACCATAAACCTATGCTTGAAGCCTACCAACAAAAAGGTGTGGGAACTAGTATTCCAAAGTACTGAATTACCAAATGATATTAGAACTGCCTAAGTAAGGAGGAAAGCAATATGACGAACTATAGCATGAGCGGGCGTAATTCCTTTAGACGGGACAGAGGCGGAACAGCTAGGATCTTCACCATCCGGTGAACATTGAAACGTTGTTTCCGGAGAAGGTGGATCTGGGTTCTGCCAGTACTCAATTCCTGTTCAGCGCCTTGAGTTGTAAAACGATATCAGGTAGTAAAATATATACGATACCATGGTGATGGTAACCCAGGGACGTCGAGATCATCGTAGGCACGCTACCGTGACGAAGATCCTCAGGCACTGCAGAAGTAACAGACAGTAAATCTGACACACCCATCCTTGGTATGAACAACTTGTTTGACCTGTTAGTCCGTAACTGACAGCTAATATTTAGCGATTGACCTTACCGCGATATGCATTGGAACCAAAACGCTCGTTCACGTAGTCGGCAAAAATCTTGTTCTATAGTGAGGGTCAAATCGGACAGATATGCCATGGTATATAAAAACTCACACCAGTTCTGGGTGCACCATACGAGTACATCCTGACCTCACTAAGCACGACTGTGTCAATTCACCGAGCGTGGTGCAAAGTGGAAAACCCGGATAACGCGTACCTGTCCGGGAAATTGTGTTTCAACGTTACTGCAGCCAGACAAGAGATTGAGCCGCCCAACGAGTGGCCTGTGGTGACAATCGAGAATCCTGGATGCTTCCGTAGCTGTAGAGACACGATCTTGATGACCTGGGCGGCAACAGAATCCCAACTGAGTAGCAGATGAGAATTTGTTTGACTCAGGCAACGGAGACTTCTTACCCGAGAAGGAAACCGCTGTGTACCCGGGTACCCGCTGATTGGCTTTGGCTTAATGACGAGAAGATTAGCACTTTCGGTGAGGGTGCTCACATGGTGCAGAGACCCCGGGAGAGACGAAGGGCACCAGGGTGATCTGCAGACCCATCATGAAATCGATCATCGAAGCACTTGAAACAACAAATATTTAGTCGAGAATTGGTTGCAAGGTGTCCATGAGACTGACCTTCCTCGGATCGCTACAATGATTTCTTTCTTGTCCGAGTCCCGTGCGACGAACCCTTGGATATCAGTTAGGAGGTTTGAGAACTGTAATTATGACGCGAGATCGGTGAAATCGGTGGGTCCACGCAGATCAGGACGTGCTCACGAACATTCATCACTAGGGTATTTCCATTTGGGCGCGGGCACAGGCCAATGTAGGCAGAAGACGCGTATTTGAAGTAATGAACCAGCTCGTTGTACGTATCTGTCACGCAAGTAACCAGGATCGAAGTGGTGTCGAGAAAATCATACGGGTCAGGTGTGTCTCTGAAAAGACTTACCAGAACTAATGGCGGAGCCGACCATAGTAACAGTGGAGAATAAGAGTCTTGGCGAAACGAGAAGCAACTTGAAGTGGCTCGGACTCGGACCTAATATAGGAAGTGTTTACACCAATCCAACGGCCCTGGGAGAAAACAATGATGGTCTATTATGCCAGTGAACGAATCTACATCGAGAGACAAAGAAGGGGCATAAGGAACCAAGTAATAGGTATAGATTACACCTGTACTGAAGAACGAATGCTGTGAACGAACCGACGTCCTACATAGACGCTATTTGACAAAACGGTTCGATCTCCAAAGAGCGGAGGCGCACAATCCGGAGGGCCTGGCAGAAACGATGGACAAACATGCACCCAAGCATGTCCATGGATTGGTTGGAGATTGGGATACAGAACCAAGACAGGGAACCAACCACAGGAAAGAGAAGGGTACCAATCGTTTCTCTGGGTGGAGTATATGGTAACCCCATCTACGACTCGAGAGCTGTTCCTTGTATACGATTGACCAGAGGTAAACGGCCCAGGAAAGGGACAAAGGAACAGGAGAGAAGGGACCAGGGGTGGTAAATACGATACTGGGAAGTTGAAAATCACATGTCCAACGGTGATTTGATCAGGCCATGACTCTGAGTGGGTGTTCGCTGCAATCATTGTCAGATCTGTTTGGCTTCTATCCGACATTGGATCATACCGTTTGGATCTGCTGGAATGGGCACAGAGTTCCAGTTAGTTAGCTCGAAAGGGAATATAGTATATCTCCACCTCACCGTGCTGTAGTTGGAGAGGTGTGGTGGCGGTGGTGGTGGAGGTGGTGGTGGTGATCGGGTGGGAAAATCTTGGGGCAGTTACAACTTGAAGTTGAGAATTACCAAGCATAACTCCCCCAGACAAAGAGCGTGGTCCGTGACGACGACGACGTGGCATGCGTCTCGGGGAATAAAGAGAATTAGAATGAAGTGATAAGCATGGAACAAACCTGTAAGTATAAGTAGATGGTTGAGTGGCAAGCTGTTCTAGTACTTACCGAAAAGAGGGAACGCATGTCTGTCACCCTGTGGTGTCGATAGCTGTTCGCTGACAGTATTGGAAATTGCGAAGGCCGTGTCCATCAGCTGCGGGGGTGGTGGTGCAATTTTACTGGATGAGCGAGAACTGGACTCATGACTCTGGCAAAGGTTGGCAGGAGATAATACCGTGACAACGTCCTTGTATTCTCCGCTTGTCGAAAGTATCGAGGCCGGAAGTCGCCAAGAAATTTCCAAGTTCGAGTCGATATTTTCTCGTTCTATCGCCGCCAGTGTTTCTGGTAGTTGCCCTTTGAAATTTGAACATTTAGGCTTCAGTCACGGTCAAGTTGGGCTGTTCAAGAAATGTCAACAACACGTGACGTCATGGACTTACAATGGCCAAATCGGGACAACAAATTCCGTTTCTCTACAGCCTGAGGTCAGATCTAGAGTCTTTCATGATCATGCTTGTTATTCCCGAATCTGACTGTCCTCTCGATTCTACTTTCTCATCTCGAGAAGCCACGGAACCTGATCAACCCCTATGTTTCCAGACAGCAATCGTTACGTTTGGACCTCACTCAGGTGACGTGTCCAAAGCCCGGTCTGCGGAGAACTGTAAATTCCGGGGGATGGGAGGTGTTAATCGCATTTTTACCACCCAATCGCCCTCACGGCTTGATCTTTCCCAATCACGAAATGAGCCCGGAGGCCTTGAATTGAACCTGCACCGTCAAGGTGAGGCCAAAGCTAGAGAAAGGGCATCGTACGCGTTTTCCGCACCTGTGGCAGCATCGATCTCGTTCCAGTTTAACGTACAGGAAACCCCTGTGGATAAAGGCCACCCAGCAGTCCCCATCGATAAGCTTCCCGTCGAACTACTTGGCGAGATCTTTATTCGCTGCCTTCCTGGCATTTACTTTGTTCTACCGCGGCCGACGCTAGCGCCGATGCTGCTCTGCCAGATCTGCGGATACTGGCGAAAGGTTGCCCTTTCAATCCCAAAACTCTGGGTGAGAGTGTCCGTTCCAGGACGCTCTTATTATAACAGTTCTCATTTTTCTCTGTTGGATTTGTGGATGAAGCGGTCCCTCGACCATCCACTTTCCCTGCACTTCGCGCCTGTTGTAGACTCTCTGGGAAATCACGACCCCGCGTTCGAAATTATTCTGAGTCATTTGCACCGCTGGCGCTATCTCTCTCTAGCATTGTCAGAGAGCCTTGCTGATCAGTTTTTGGCAGTCGATTGGGCAGGAGTTTTATCACCTCTACAGGTTCTCAGGCTGGATGCTTCATGCACAGTTGATCAAGCCAGCCAAGTTGTGCTAGCTCTCAATCACTTTCCCCATCTTCGCCGACTGCAATTTACCAGATTTGTGCGCACTCCGCTGATTGACGCGCCATGGCATCAGATGACACACGTATGGTTGACTTTCCCAATGTCAGATCAACAGTGCCTTGAAATACTATCTCGCTGCTCTCGTATCGAGGATTTTCGCCTGTCTTATATCATTTCTCCTGCCAACTTCGCACCTCCCCAGAAGATTAGACTTCCAAAGCTATTCTTTCTTCAAATTCACACAGGTGAAGACGCAGGTACTATTCTCGATAATATCAACTGTCCTTCATTGCGTAGCCTGGAATTGAAACGGGGGCGATCAGGCCCTCGAGCCTCTTCGTCCTTTGTAGATTTCCTCTCACGCTCTGGTTGCAAGCTAGAAAGCTTCCACCTTTATGATGACGAGCTGTCAGAAGACGGCCTAATCAGTCACCTGCAGGCTCCACCTTTGAAACCGCTCCGTACTCTCGAGCTGGAATGTCGCAAGCTGGGCCCGAAGACACTGAAGGTATTGAGTTATAGTACAGAAGATGCAAACGCCAACTTTATTTTGCCTTCACTACACACGATCTGGTTGAAATTTTCTTTTCTGAACGACGATAATTTGCAGCAGATGACAGAGTCGCGCCTAGACAAGTCGGTGAAACTGCCGGATGGTATGGTAGGAGTGTCGCTCAGTGATGTCTTTATTGGAAAACACCGACATCCTGTTTGTCGCGGGGGGAAGATCTTGAAGCCGCCTGATATCGTTAATCCGAGTCATTGAGTGTGGCGTTGTCGACTGCACCGTGACAAACCTATTAGTACTACTTAGGCAAGTAAGCGTAGCCATTGAATGACTTTGTAGCTTTAACGCCCCTATTATTATCTCCGAGCCATACGCCTTTACTATGTGAAGGTACTAGTACCTTCACACCACCACCCCCCATCAGGCGCTCGATCTCATTCGATCCTTGGCGAGATCTTCCTCCGTCACCTCCCAGAACACTTCCGAGTCTTGTTTCTACTGCCATCGCTCCAATGTTGCTTTGTCAGGTATGTGGTCTCGCTAAGCCCCAAGCTCTGGGTGATACTATGTCTGTTCAAGGACCTGATCGTTATGATAGATCTTATCTACAATATCTCTATTGAAATTATGGATGCAGCGTTCTTTGGATCATCCATTCACTTTGGGCCTTGCAACGATTTCGACGGTTGCGGTGACCCTGCGTTCGAACTCTTTCGTATCATTGGCGCTCTAAAACTCTCCAAGGAGATTGCCACGCAGTTTTTGGTCTCTCCTTTAGTGGCTGAATCTCCTCTTACTACTTTCAGGCTGGATGAATGAATCAGGGTTGCAAGCTCGATAACTTCCATTTTGATATGCAACGGTTTCCCGAGCGCAACCTCATTGCTTACCTCCAAACATCCGGGTTGAGGTCTCTTCAAGCTCTCGAATTCGGGTGTCGCTACAAGTCCCGGGGCTATTGAAGTATCCGGAGGATAGTGACAGTGACATTGGCATTATTCTTCCCTTCTTGCACATGATTTGGTTAAGACCTTGTACAGTAGAGGTCGTGGCCTTGGACGGGGTTGAAGTACCTTGCTTGAACAAAGTTTTACGGTCCACGCCACTGACACTAAAAAAGTTCATTTTGGCCAGAACCGACTCCCAGTTTTTTGCGAAGGAAAGGTTATGCTGAACGCAAGAAGCTGATATGCCATCTTGTTACTTGCACGATGTTAATTTGGTCATGGTTAGTTGCGGTAGGGACGAGGAACAACAATCCTTGGACAGTGCACGAACCATTAGCACTCGACGGAAGATAAATAGATCACATTGAAGTCTAGTTTCTGGAATCCAGAGCTCGAACCTTGGCCTACGAAACGAACAGCGGTATCATAAGTGTTACTGAGATTGATATCATCATTAGGCTCACCTCAAGTGCGTAGAGATGGGAATCATAGGAGTTGGGGGAGAGATTCCGAATAGCAGCGGCGAGGTTATATAGATAATCCTAAATACAACAGGGCCACATCCATGATCACGGAGAAAATCTGCAAAGTGATTTAATACCTTGTTGCGACCAGATGGGCCTACAGATATCCAAATTCGTTCCGCGAGCGCGTCCAGCGGCTCAGAACCGACTGAATATATTCATGTAAGGAAAGATGAGAAGTGTCGGAGTAGCTACATACCGAAAGAAGGATTATCGTCGCGACCGACATAGCACTTTTCACCAAATAGACAAATTTATAACTGCGATCACAGTGAAATTGATAGGAAACGCACAGATGCCTATAGCATGCAAAATCAAGACGTGCATTAGATTAGAGATCTGAAGCTTACTCCATGTAAAATAACCTTCTCAGTACTTCCATCTACGCCCCATATATCGATTGTCTCCATGGTATAACCATCCTAGGTATGCTGCAAGTCAAGTACAAAACATGGGCTGGAGGGATAAACAAACCTTCTCTCGGTAATCTACACCAAGAAGACATAAGGAGCACTCTAGAATAGTTTTTGCATTATTACGATTTCGCACCTAAATAAGCTCGGACCTCAGCTTCATAAGCTGGATCTATTGTATACGCAATGCCTTCGAGACCAGTCAGACTTCCACAATCGTGTCATCATGAAGGGGGACGGATATACCCCACACGATGTCTTCGTCTGGAAATGCGTCCTGCAGTGCAGGATAGTAATAAGTCCGATTGCAACACGGATCTTTGCAGCGGAAACAAACAGAGTCTGAGAACTTATCCCAGTCTTCCTTGTGTATGAGAGTGACAACTCTGCCTGGGCTCTGAAGCTTATATGAGATATCCGGCTTGGAGTGAGACCAAGAGCTTCCACTAGGAGGCGGACCTCGGGTGTTCCTCTATGGTCGTGAGATTTCTGAGCGAAGCGTCTAACATATCCTCTAAGGAAACCGGGTACTAGTATATAAGGAATAAATAGAGGCTGCAACGATACAAATGTAAGCCAGTTACCTTGTGCAATCGTATGTGGTGGAGGCTGAAGTGAGGGTGCGGGTGACTCTAGTAAGTCGTTTACTGAATATCAGAAGAGTCAACTATTCCTTACCTTGAAAATGAGTGATCCGTAGCCAAATACAATGAAAGGCTGAGAGTCGGTCATTGGTATCCTTGTGGTTGAGTCAGTAAGTACTTAGGTAGGATGAAGTGGTAGCTTTCAAGAACGATCACGCGAGTACTGTGACTAGAGGACATACCAAGCCTATAACATTTTCCTGATCCAAGGGACAGACTGGGACCCGTCGCTCTGGCCGCACAGTGAGACACCGCATCAAAGCTGTACAACGAACCATGACCAGCACATCCTCGATGTTCGACGTGTACATGTCAGTGATCGAGGTACATACAAATTTCTGGCTGATCATGATTTACTAACATGCGCGTCTACAGCTCTTAATCGAATAACGCAACTGCTCCCACCTCGTCACCTAGGTCTTCAGAGCTGACCCAGCCATTGACGCTACCTCCGCTACCGCTTCTGTTTCGGGACCGTCCTAGTAGAAGGAACAAGAGTACTACCGAGCTAGTGCGACACAGAGACGCCCCCCTCGCCGAGCCTCGGAGTCCTGAGCCCCGGACCCCAGGCAGGCAAAACACAAGGTAGTCTATCACTTTGAGAGGCTGGGCCGGGGAGTGGGCCAATTGGATTGGCAGCGTACGTGTATTTCGGCCTGTATCATGCTTGCGTCGCTCCCACCAGTCGGCTCACCCCCTCTTTCACCTGGTGGCTGGTGAAGTGAGCCCAGTCCGCTAGCCACAGAGGTCCTTGGAATTTCATCTTTCGGATGGGACGAGTACACCAATTTTTCCTGTTTTCATATCAAACTACTATACAAGTGATTAAGATGCCTGTATGAGGAACGCCAAAACCCATGTCATCGCCATTCTCTCATTCTCCTTGACTCGGTGCTTCCATTTCCGTGTCAAGTTCAAGTTCGTTAGACACCATCTCTCTAAACTCAGAATCAGAATCCTCCGTATCATTTGCAATTGGTGGGGGGAGGATCAGCGGAGGAGGGCGCGCTAGCTGTGTTGTGAGGGTCAGGACCATCCCAGCCCGTGCCCAAGTGTCGAGATCAATGGGGGTCAAGAGCATAATGGAGGCATGCCATACATCGCTACCAGAGGTCCAAAGACCCGCGAGCCTCATATCGTTGAATGTAAACCCTCCGGGCCCGAGGCGCCAAGTAGGGTCAGACGATCTGAGGGACGCGTCTGTACAACATCTCTAAAGGATAATACACATGAGGTTAAATGTGAAAGTCAAAACTCCCCGAACAACCAACCTCGTAAAACTGCCGGTAGTGATCTGCGATCATCCAAGCAAGTTCTCCGCGAGTTAGGTCTAAGCCCGAAGACCCAAACACTGGAATTTTCACGAGCCAGTCGATCTGAGGATAATAGCCTGGCCACTGTGAAGCGAAGGTTAGATTCCCCCCACAATATCTCCCCTGCCACATGTACTGGTACAACGCACCGTGAGCTTGAGATGCACCAACTGTTTGCCTGCTTTCGCTTCTGGTGTGAAGATGGGGTCGTCGGCGTGTTTCAGGCCTCGTCGCGCCAGGCAATATGGCATCGGCAATCCATTTCCGTTCGCCTTGCTCTTACCTCTGGGGTAAAACGGGATCATCAGCCTGCGGCAGGACTTCAAATTTGGCTTCGACGGATCGGGCACGTATTGCTCTCGGAAGCCCACATGCACAGGAGCAAAGAGAACATCTTCTACTACTTTCCGCTGAGTGGACTGGCGGAACGAGTGACCAATGAATCGACAAGGTAGTAAGAACTGCCGTTGGTAGAAACAGACTCACTTTCTTATTTTCGGACTTTAGTGTCGCTGGATTGGGAACCTGGAGATGCGGTGAGCGAAGACGTGAGGAGCGTAACGAAGCACAGACTCTTTTCTTTGTGTCCTTCAAAGCCTTAGTTATGCCGGTTGTTTCGTTTGACTTGGAGACCTAGAAATAATCAGACGTACACGGGATGCCCAGTCCAGAAGAGCTTACAGCCTTTCTCTTTTTGGAAGAACCAGCTAGCGCAGAAGGCGGTATCGAACGCATCTATCAAAGTGGGAAGAGAGTCGAGGACTCGGCAGAACACATTCAATCTGGTTATAAGTACCATGGACCAAAGCGAGGCCCGAGCTTGGGCCCACACGATGGAGCTGAAATCTAGATTGTAGAAGACACAAAGGGATCCACAGACCAACCATTGGGATTTGACATGAATTGTCCACCGTCCTCTCCCGTTTTGGTCTGCGCCCACTGTGAAGTACGTGGCAGTGTAACCTAAACGGGACTCACTTGGCACTTCACAATTTCACATCTCACACTGTGGAGAAATAGATATTTGGAAGACCATAGAACAGAGGTGGACACAGCAGGGAGCAACAAACAGTATAAGAATGCACCAGCATCATTCGAACGTCGAGTTCAAGAATTTTAACAAATCCTTTCTATTCGCATCTCTTTCATGATCACCCTTGTCTTTCTTGACTTTGAGCTTGATCTGCACGGAAACGGTGTTAACAAGCACTCTAATTCTTTTGGGAGAAGCAGACCTTCTTCCCAGTAAGCGCGCTCCTCCTCTCCACCTTGTCCCTATCCCTCCTGTCTTTGTGTTTCTTGCGCCTCTCGCGGGAAGTGGATCGATCCCTGCTTACATCTCTCTCCTTCCGTTTGCTTTTAACCGTACTCTTGGAAGAATGTCGTCTCTTATGCTCCTTACTTCGTGAGCGTGAGCGTGACCTATATCTGCTACGCTTCGAACGTCGATGAGAGTCGTCTGACATATCCGAGTCTGACGCAGAAGGATCAGAGGATGAGAGGGAAGGACTCCTGGTACGGGAACGCCCCCGTCGATCACTATGCTTATGTTTCACCTGGTCCTGTATTGATGTCGGCCCCAATTGTCCAGCTTCTGAGGTCAGTGTTGAACCCGTGTACTACGGCAGGAAAACGTACAACTTGTCGTTCGCGACTTCGGCTTCGGCTGCGGCCACGTTTGAGCCTATCCAGCGTGTAACTGCGACTGCCTCGCCCCTTGCGCAACGGAGGTCACCTACAAGACAAATATCGACGATGACAGTCGACTTACCCTATGGCGGGTGTCCTCAGTACCATGACGACTAACATTGTCGAGGACGCTATCTGTCGAGTGGCGAGACCCACCCATCTTATCCTCTTCCCTGAAGCTCGACAGTGAATCGGTCTCTTGGTATCGACGAGAAGAGTGGTCTCGTGTTCCATCCGATCGGTGCTGGATGCGATGGCCGTTGTAGCGAAGGTCGTGACCACGTCCATATCCGTACTCGTCGTCGTAGCCCTCGCCCTTACGCCAGCTTCGTGGCTCTGGAGACCTGGACCTCGAAATTCGACGTCCTTTAAAATATGTGAAGCATTATCGATTCCATGTCCCCAAAGCATCCCAGTAGTCGAAGTTTAGTGTGGATAGCGCAGGAAAGTGGCATGTTCAACAGGTAGAAGGAATTAAGTGTGAGTCCGGTGTGCTTCTGCGTCAGGCTTCGGACTTTCTCTCACCATTTCGAGTTGTTGCTGTCTCATTAGTAGCGTATGCACGTCTCCACGAGCCGTCTTGGGAGTTATTACGTCCCTTGCCCATCCAAGTCCTTTTAGTGGTGGCGGTTGGAATGTGGAGTTTTTGACGTGGCGGTGCGGGCCGGAGTATATTTACAACCCCGCCAACTCCGCAACTTTTGGCAGTGATCGGACCGGTAGCAGGCATGTGATCAGTCTAGGGCCGGTATCTTCGCGAATTCAGTGGACATTGTCCCTTTCTACCATTCTCCATGAGACGGCGAGGTAACAAGTCCAGCAAGGTTTCTTTTCTTTACTATAGCCACTACACCTGCTGATATTCTCCCAAGGTACCCAACGTAAAGCTGCGACCAGCGCAGCCACACGCGTTACCGCGACGCACACAAACTGACGGGTCGACATGCTGGGCACAAGATAGTCAGCTGGGAAGTGATGACACGAGTGCCTTGGATTTGTGTCCAAGACCGTTTAAAGGTGTTGTTATTTGCGCGACGGGGGTCGTGGACAAGGTGTGTGGTCTAATAATCCGGCTGAAAGTTATTGATGGGATGGAACGAAGCCAACTCTCTTCAAACAAGCTCTAGAGCTTGGTGCCATTTCCGTGAGCGCATTTACAGACCGTGTCACGCACCTTGTCGCAGTCGATCATGGCAGTGCGAAGTACATGGTAGGTAGATTTTGTTCACTACGCGCCACGTCCGAGTCCATCATATGACTTCCTCTGCTATTAGTGTGCCCTGGAGAGAAAAATACCGATTTTGACGCCTTCGTGGATAATGGATAGCTATCAAATATGGCTTCGGGGCGATGATGTCACGTTCGAAGAGGTATGTCTGCCTTTCACGGTGTATTATACGATGCCTCTGAATTAAGATACCTCTAGAGTGTTGCATCACATCGCCTTCCCATATTCTCCGGTATCTTTCTTTGCCCGTCTGGCATAGCAGAGATTACACGACGTACCCAGATCAACAAGCTGCTCACACGGCATGGAGGAATCTATGTTAAGAATCTTGAACGGCCTGTCAAAGTCACTCACCTCTTGTGCTCGGGCGATGAGGAGACAGACAAGATGCGGTACGCAGAGAAATTTAACACCACCGGAGAAGCAAGGGTCCATCTGGTTTGGGAGGAATGGTTTTGGGACTCATTAGAGTTCGGAGGTGAGTTGATATATCATAATTCACGACTAAAGATCTCACATGTCTAACAATCACTTAAGGTAGATTTGACGAAGCCAGATACCAAGTTCGTCGACCCCGACCGGAGCGCAAATCATTGGCAGAACGTCCGTATGCAACGAGAACCTCTCGATTCTGTTGCACTTGAATTGACCAAATTCCATTCACAGGAGCCAGTATCCCCCCGCCACCGTCAGCTGTGCAGTCTGACGGGGACCATGATCATTCACCATTGTCACCCCAGCACCATCCCTTGAAACAACCACAACTACCGCCAGCCCAAGCCCAGAGCTATGATGACACTGACGAAGAACTTGCCTCTGTCACACGCCTCCCGGCAGTAACCCTCCAGCTCTGGGGGAGCCTCCTGAAACCACGCGGATACGAGATCTCCGATGGAGAGCTTCTCCGCAGTCCTTCGAAAGCATACTCTGCCGTACCCCAACGACCCCCGACGCCCGTGAATGATGTCGAACTTGAACACGGTGCAAATGGAAGCGTGATCGCGCAGTGCCGGCGAGCCAACTCGTTTGGGCCTGCACGGCCGGATGTGACACCCTTCTCGCGTCCGCTGCCATTCAAGCGTGCGCGGACTGTGGCTAAATTGGACAAATTCGTTAGTGAGGGCAGGGATGGGTCATTTATGGCGCCTGCGCTGTCAGTGCCGCAGGAGAAGAATGGGGAGAGCTCAAACGCTGGGAGTTCGAATATTTTCATGGGAATGAAGTTCATTGCTCGAGGCGAGGCAAAGAGCGCGAATGTTAAGAGTGCGATTGAGTTGAACGGGGGAAGGTGGTGTGCGGGTGATGATGATGAGGATTTGGACTATGTTATCGTAAGACTGGTTAGGTGGGTGAAGTCCTTGTCCTTCCCATTATCAAGCTCTTGATGAAACCCCTGCCGCCTCTAGCGGAAGCAAGCTCTACAGGGAGGAGCAAGACCAAGCCTTCCGTTTGAAGTATCGGACAGAATGTTGGCTTGAACGATGTATATTCGAAGAGCGGTTATGTCCACTGGAAGACCACGTCACGTTTTTGCCTCTGGATATCAATACACCTGTTTTAGGTTGGCACCCATTAGTGTTGTGCACTCTTCCTGACGATGCATTCCAGGCGCAGAGAATATAGTAATAAGTTTCTCGGGGCTCGACCAATCAGAAGCATGTTGGATAACACGACTTCTGCGTGCGTTGGGTGCGATATGACTCAGTTTTCCTGACACCATTTCCCTGATAAAAGCTCTTTCCCGGACTCTCAGGCATGAATCTAGCCCCAGGCTTCTCCCGTCTCTCGACGCATCTCTTGTGTCCCTCCGGGGCAGGTGCCAAGTTTGAAAAGGCACGGGAGTGGGGCACCCCAGTCATAGCGCTGGGGTGGCTGGAGGAGGTTGCGAGGATAGGAAAGATCCCGTCTGTAGATACGTTTTTGGTTACACCTGGTGAGGACGATAGGGCTGGAGTGGGGGCGGTACCGAAGATGGATGTTGACATGGATTTGTACGGGGACGCGGCGGGGGAGATGAATGGGAAAGGGAACGGGAAAGCGTTCTATAAAGGCAAAGCCAAAGAGGGTGCACGAGTAACCCGGCCTCTGTCTAACCCACCCGTCACGCAGCAGAACTCCTCCACGGAATCGGACGTGTCTGGGTCTTCCGAAACGGACCCTCGGCAGCCCACACCTCTCGAGATTGAGCGAGAAAGGCAACGAGCACGGATACCGTCCTCCAAGTCTCCCTCGCCCCTGAAAATCCCAAAAGGGACCACAACGCCAACGAGGCGAGGGTCACTTAAGAGGCAACGAACGCGAACACTTTCGGTTTCTCCGACGAAACTGACGAGGGAGGCGTCGAAGGCACTGAGGGATAACATCACTTCGTTGTTGGGCAAACGACAGCCTTCGGCTGGTGAGGACGAGGCGACGAACAAGAGGGCGGGGAAGAGACCCAGGCCACAGAGGTCGAAGGTGGGGTCGACTTATCTCGCTCTCTTTTTATGTACAATTTTGTTTACTGATAACCGTACCCCAGCAACCCTCCCGACAACCCTCCAGAGCGCAGCTAGGCGACATCGCAGCAGTGCCATTACCTGCACCGGTGTTCGGAGACACGTTTGGCGTTTACGGTGACGACATTAATTTGTTGGAACAGGGTAATGTAGGGGAGGAAACCATGCGCGTGACATATGTGGATCCTGGGCAGCGGGACGAGAGGAAGCGGCTCATGAGTCTGTTGAGGAGCGAAAATGTATTGGAGGTGCTTGAGAGCGGGAAGGCATCGTCCCAGAGGACTAGAAGGAGCTCGAGGATTGCGGGGTTCTGACTGGACTGTCCACTAATCCCTCAGGTTTGTTGGATATGTAGCTGTATGGATATCTAGAGTTGTATCTTATTGATATTTTGAAAAGCTTATTGGATGACTCCCCGGGTTGTGGTGTAGTGTCTTGGACTTGGACAATTTTTCACAAAAAATCAGAAAAAAAAGATCCAGGTCTGCAAGGCCAGATTCTACTTCAAATGGCAGATCTGAATAAGGTTGTTTACAGTAGCCTTTTTCCAGCCATTTTCACTTCATTTTCAGTTTCCAGTTTCCATTTTTCAAAGATGAACTTCAGAATGGTCATTTTCACATTCATTTTGGTGTACCCTTTTTTTGAACTCCACTCCAGTGCAACATCATACTTTCTAGTACTCCAGCTGTAATAGTACTGGAAGGGGCCTTGTAGTTACAAGCTTTTTTGCATTGTAATTATCCCCATACTAATAGCTGATGTAAGGTGTCCCGGCACTGGCAGCCGATTTCTCGGCTGAACTGCCCTTCTGAAAACCTGAAAGTTTCTCTTGCCAACCTCTTGCCCCTAACATAGTCAACGCCCAGTGATATAAACCTCATAGATCCATGCAAACAGAATCTGAACAAGGCTCCCGGTGAACTAAGGGCAGGCCTTAGGGCCTAAGCTCCTTGTCTGTGCATGTCTGTCGCGAAGCAAAGGCCATGCGTCAATCATCGACCGTCGCTTGGTCACTTATTAAGGCCAGAGAATCTGCTCGTATCAAATGACAACAGTTACACAGATTACTAGGTCACGACGAAACCATACACGATGAGACTGTACAGACTTGGACGAGAAGTCAAGGTACAAATACATTGTTAATACAATCGACGATCATGCTGACTACAACACCCTTAAGCATTAGCAGAGAATTCCGCAATCTTGCGCCTGAGGTTTACGTGGGGTGCAACCGCGGGCGCCCATTCATTCGGGGGGTTTTCAGGGTAGCCGTCGACAAAGAAGGTCAATTTACTGCCAACGGCATGGGGGAAAACAACACAATGAGTCGAGCCACCGTGATGGAACGTTCCAAGCTCGTCTCCCTTCTCGACCGTCTGTCCTGCTTTGACCGTGACCTCGCAAGTGGACACCTCGGACATGCCAACGGCGACGAAGCACATCAAGCCGATGGGATCGTCGGCGTCAATGAAAATGAGGGCGCGAGTGGCGGTTTGGCAGATGTACGGCTGGGACAGGTCGGGTGCCCCAGGGTCCAATGCAGCTTCGGGAGAAACAGCGTAGTATGTGCCTGCGACTTCGACAATCTTCAGTATCCTACCGCCGACGGGTGTGTGCCAGCGGTGATAGCTTTTAGCGCTGAGGAAGGCCTGGAAAACTGTCGCGCCGCCAGTCTGCGTCCTCTCGTCCCAGTCCTGGACGAAGTATTTGGAGTAGTGAGGGTCGTGATTCAAGAGGTGAAGGAGGGAGTATGGTTGGGACTTGACCCAGAACTGATCCGTCGGCTTGGCATTGCGATAAATGCGCTGCACATCGGATTCGCAACCGGAAACGATGACGTTTGAATTTGTCGGGTCTTCGAGAGGGCGTACTTCGTCCTTGAAATACCTAGTGAAGAAATCATCCCAACAGGTGAAACCGTAATATTGTGTAGGATCACCAGGCCCAGGCTTGAATGCGTCATAGAAGGGGACCACATGTGGCGTCTGCGGAGCATCGTACTTTGGAACAGACAACAGCTCGCGAGCGTTTTCGCTGAGCCAGCCTGTCTGCTCGTTGAGAACTGAGGCGGAAGCCTTGGAATGAAGGTATACGGCCCAAGCGTCGAATATCTTTTTGAATGCGGCATTGACGGCGGGGCTCGTGAACAAGGCTGTACCGGCCGGAGTCGTCATCGGCCAATCGATAACAGCATTGAATGGAAACGCGATCAGGCCGCCCCATTGAACCTGAACATCGAACTCGGGAGCGTCATATATGAAACTGTCAAAAAGCTGCAACATTTCGTCGACGGTCGTGACCTGCAACGTATTACCAAGGGTTGGCGGGTATGTCAAATTGGGAATAAATGATGTAGTCGCACCTGGGGTTCGTCCCTTCCATCAAGCTTCTGCCAGGTCTGTTGGAACATGAGACCGAATCCCATGAAGAGATGAGGCGTGCTGTCAATGAGCTTCTTGAAGTCCTGGACGGCTGGGTGCCATTCAGACTGGTCTTTAGGTCCCCTCCTGATTTTCTCGAGTTGGGCTCGACGCCATCTTCGCCGCATGTCGAGGGACGGAAGCCATCCGTAACCGAAAGGAATCTCAGTACAGGAATCTGTACCCTCAGTGGCGGCGATGAACTGCCAGTAGTCTTTATTCTCCGTGGGATTCCCTTCCACCACCACGACCTGAAAAATAAACGTTCGGCATTGAAACACAATACGGTAAATGCAAGTTCGTACTCCGTATGACTGAATGGTAAGGTATTTCGTTCTGTCTTTAGTGAAAATGCTAAGACGAAATCAGCCAAAACACTGAAGACATTACGAATCGCTGAACATACTAAAAATTCATATCATCCTGTTCAGCATCTACCGCTACCAAAGTCCATTCCACGGGACTGTCATAGACAAATGCTGAGTCGAGCGCGTTCACAAGAGTTGTCACGAGACCGGTGTTGGCACCCTGATCCTTGTAAAACACGACGTTGGCCCCACTCGCGTCCACAAACCACTATAAATCAAATAGGGAGTCAACGCTCGCAATGTCGCAGGTGGAAACGAAACAAATACAAACCCTTTGGCGATCGTGGTTAAGACCGTCTGTACGGTCTGCAGTGACTTGGAAGCCGAGCCCATTACCAGTGGCATACTTGGTTGCCGGGCCAGGCCCTTTGTTCTGCATGAAGAATCGGTAGTAACCGGTAGTGGGGTAGTTCGTCATTGCAATAGTATGATGGCTATTCGATTCCTCCCCGACTCCTTTTATACTCATCATCCCATTATGCATTTCCCCGTAAAATAAATTGGTCCGATTCGAGACTGTGCTCCAAGAACACCATTTTTTTCACCCCAGATAACGACATGCTTCCTGTCATTCATAAAACGGTCTGATGGATTGAATCGCGACCGGACCTAGGAAAGTGACTGATTAAGCGTTGCAAAATTCTGCCATCGTGAAGGTCCTCTGCCATTCCAAATTCATGTCGACAACAAGCTAAGAACTTGGAACTTGAACCACCCCGGAACTCCATTCCTGACAATTGATCGTGACTGTAACCTTAGGAAGTGCTTTGCGGGGGGTAGGCCCTAAGGGGGCTATGTCCCAAAACAAAAGTCCTTATCTCCCTTTTCACACTCTATCACAGGAATCAAGAACGTTCTCCACAAGAGTCATCAGGACAATGTCAAAATGATTAAACTGTGCTTAATCCTGCTTAGTCTCCTTGAAATGAAAATAAGCAAAATACAACTCGAAGAGGTACACCTGATGCTCAGTAGTGAGTTATCTTGTATCGAAATATCCCTCGACTCTTTCTAGTAACTCGATCCATTGAGATTAAACTCACATTGAGGCGTAATCAGAAAAACTTCAAGTTGACCTTATGACATGCATGCATTTGCATGCATGACAGGAGGAATGATGTTGCTCCGAGTCTAAGAAGCTCCTCCTGTCAGCCGCACTGGAGTCTGTGACTGGAAAAGAAATTCTTGTTCCTTCCATTCTCTTGTCAATTGACAGGGGGCCAGGGCCATGAACATTGCCGGTGCATGATGTCGTCTCACAATCGGAGTCAGGCACGTGTCACGGATTAATATGTAGTAATACCGTTGCCGAGAAGGACATCCAAGTCTTCAGCGCCTCGGCTTCGTTGGCTACTAGATAATGGGATTGTCACAACTTGTGACAATCAGGAAAATCCAATGCTTACTTATTATGCTTAATATCTCCTAAGTAAAAGCTGAAATTAAGCAGAAAGTCATTAAGGAGATCTTCCTTGGAGTACCAAGGTCCTCTGCTTAATCCACTTTATGAGTCCATATTGCATAGACGATACGCAAATGATTCCAAAATGTGGTTTGTTGAAACAAGTCACACGTCGTCGAGTTACTAGTACTAAATAGGCTCGATCAATCTCAATCCGAACCAAAGTCACTCAGGGAAGACGATCTTTCAAGTTTGCCGGACCAAAGTTTAGGGGATACAGATGAGTCTGGCAGTTCAAACGTTCAAGGATAGAGCCCTATCTATCTTTGCTTAGATCCTGGCGATAAGATATTCTCCAACTTGAAGAATGGAAGACGGTCTTCTGGCAGTTCAAGGATAGAGCCCCATCTATTTTTGCTTAGATCCTCCCTGGCGATAGGACACCCTCCAACCTGAACTCTGAATCCACGTTGCAGGGAGTGGAAAGAGCGGGTGGGCAGATAGCAATATTACCCGCTCCCAACCTTGAATTCGGCAGATTTAACAATTAAAAGAGAAAAGCTTGGATAACCGTGACACGACAAGGGCATAGAGAAACAAAGATTGAATCGAGTCAGGTTCAACCGGGGGGAGTAATTTCAATTCCAAGGAGCCATTAAGCATGATAAATGAATGTTGGATTTCGACACATGACTACAACATGTTGGCGTACAGAAATCAGTTTGACACATCGAAGTTCAGACAGAGAGTCAAGGTCTTTAAATCTTCAAGGGAACCCATTATCCTGTAGAAAATCATGCCAATGTAAGCCAACATCAGCGATGGAAAGCAACTGAGCGGACCTGCTTAATCCATTTTTGAGCAATGGGATGGAAGTATTTCCCATATTTGCTAAACGTCTTCTTTGCCAGGTCGCTATTGACCTTGTTGATCGCTTCGAAGATCGGTCGGCAGTATTTCATTCGTCCCTGAACAGCTGAACCATCGTTGCCAACAACCCATCTAGCAGCTTCGACAGCAAAAGTGCTCGCAGCCTCCGACTTGACATCGGCGAGGGCTAATAAGTAAAACCTATAGCGAATTTCCACATTATTGGACGAGATGAAATGGTACAAAACCCCGAGGTGAGTGATAATGTTGGATGGAAGGGGCATGTAGTGCAAGCTGAAACTGTTCAAAAATATAACTAGAAAAGCATGCATCATCTCCTTGCATCTTCGTAGGTTGTCAATGCATCACTTACGTGTTTGATTTGCATCAAATCCATCTAAATCAGTTTCTCGGAATGGAAGTTCAGAGACATGTGAGCCCCGCCAATTGTTCCAGTCGCTAGCTAGCTGCCATGCTGGTTTCGCGAGGGCGTCGTTCCACTCGACGTTTGCGGGAAGTTTATCCCGTTCCCTCGTGCCTTCGAGCCAAGCCTGGAAAGCGCTCGTCATGAGGCCAAAGACAATCCTATTGAGAACGCTCACTGTCCAATCGACCTTCTTCAGTGCCTCGTTGTCCTCTCCGAAGTAGTCATACAGGTGCGCTTTCCATTCATCCGTCGTGATACTCTTTCCCCAGTAGTCGCTTGCATATTTTTTAGCGTATGGCAAGAACTTGTCTAGCCCACCCAGAAGTCCCTCTGTCAGGCAAAAATCAGGGATAACGAAAAAGCAAGAAAAGAAGCGAAACCGACCGAGATAAAAAATGAAGTTGCCGCCCTTTTCGTAGGGAATGGTGCTGAATGCGCCATCTGGATCCTCCCCAAACCCGAAATCTATAACGAGTTTTCGATATTTCAAAGTCTCCTCGAGCTCGCCATACGCTGCCCAATCTGTATCCAGCTCCTTCTTGCCGATTATATAAAACAGGCCACGGCGCTCTGGGCCGTGTAAACGTTCTTGTAAAACACGTTCCATGTATATGGTCCACCCCTCGTTTAGCCAGAAATGTTTTGCCCAGGTACATCTAATCCAAAAGAGGGTTGGCATACAGATAAAATATATGAACGAAAATGAGACATACGTGATTCCATTTCCGAACCACGAATGTGTCAGTTCATGAACACCAACATCGACAAGACTGCGGTCACCAACCACAAGAGCTATTGGAATGAATTATATCCACGGGGTGATGAAAAAGATAAAACAATGCCCACCTGGTGTTACAAATGTCACGCTAGGGTTTTCCTAGAAGATTTTGAGATTAATTCAGTTAACTAAGTGTGCATAGAGTAGAGGTGCAACTCACCATACCACCATAAGGGAAAGATGGTGGAAGCACAAGGATGTCGTATACCTTCCACTTGTAATCGCCCATGACGTCTTCTTCCTCAGCCAAATACCTGCATTTATAGGCTGGTAAATATCATATCGCAGTCTGTACAAGTGAAAAGTCGTACTTCGGGATATCGTCACAAAACTCATAGTGCGCCTTGTCCAAGAACTCGGGCTCCGTCCAAACTCCACTTGTCCATGTCTTCCCATCTGGTACCTTAAAGGCTTTGTATGCCACATTGCCCACAGCAATAGCGAGTAGATAGGAAGGTATAGGATTGGTCTGGATTCGTAGATATATCAGCTCAAATATGCGTAAGCAGCACAAGTGAGGCAAACACACTTGGTCAAAAGTATATACAACGAGATCCTTTCCGATCACCTTTCCGCCGTGTCCACCATCGTGAGAGTTGGGTGCAGACATGAGGACTGGATACTTGGCTGAAACGCTCGCAGTGTATGTCTATTAGTAATTCGCATTGAACCTATTGTTAATAACCCCCAGACATGATGTATTTCACGCACAAATTTGACTGCACAAGTATCTGGACCAAAAAGGTAAGCGAAGTGTGATGCTGAGAGAATAGCTTACCCTGGAGTGGTGCGAGCGAACGCCCATATATCTGCTGGGCCTGGCTAAAGAGGTACGGATGGTTTTTTCCCAGCGTTTGCCTGCAGTGGTCATTTCATGGGCAATACGACAAATCGATCACCCTTACTCTTTCGTAAGCCACTGAAGAGCAACGTCTTTCGTCGTCTTGTCTGCGCTTTTCGTGCTGTACTCGATTATAACCTTGACGTTGTTTCCGGATTGTAAACCGGGAGGCAGGTAGATACGCAAGGGTGTCCCCATTACAGGATGACTGCCCCAGAGTTCGTACTGCGCAAGCGAATCAATCCTTGTTCAGTGTAAGGAAAACTACGGACTTACATTCTTCTTCTCCCCATTGACTGTAACGGCACCTTCGGGATTGATCTCCAGTTCAGACGTATCTAGACTATTAAATGACAGGAATAAAATAAGGCAGAGAAAGTAGAAAAGAACGACGAACATCAACTCGCTGAGGTCGTCTTTTTTCACAGTGAGGTTAAGCTCGATAGAACCGCTGATCGTTTTAGTATCGAAGTCAACTGTCCAATCTAAATGGACACTCGTTGTAGGAATGTCTCCGTAATTGCTTTGGGTCGATAAATCAGGATCCGTATCTTGGATTAAAGACATGACTTTGGCTGTGAGGATACTTGCAGATGAGGCTGTTAGATGGTGTTAGTCCGCAGCGCATGCATCCTTGTTTGAAGAGTCTGAGCTCACCAAGTGTCTGGGATGGGACGTTGAGGGCTCAGCGAGAGATTATAAGGCGGATTAGTCCTTTTATGTGCTACAAGATGTTGAAGATGCTGCATGGACCACCCTGACTCTGAACTCGGAAACAGGAAAATTAGGTGACGCCATGAGCTCGACATTTCCATAATTTCTGCAAGAACTGGCCAAATAGGAAACTTGTTATTCAGAAGAAAACGATTGTAAGTAAATCAAGTGCGCACCAGGATTTAAAAAAAATATAATGTTCAACGAACGGCCCGAACCCAAGTATGGTCATGTGACGTCACTTCCATGTGCGCTTTCAAGTTGCCCGCACTTGCCCTCATAAGCCACTTCGTTGGCACCTGTTCGAGAGCTACATCTGTTCTGAGTCAAACCCAGGCACAAAAACACTCTGAACAGTCAGTAAGTGTCACACCACAATGACTCTGAATGAGGTTGCTAACGTTCTCCCAAGTATGGCACCCAACATGGAAGCTGAACTAAGGTCCCCGTCCGTGATTTCCGGGCGGGTGCCACTGCAGGATCGGACATCAACTTGACTAGGGCGATCAAATCATTCATGTTTGCGGTCACAGTCAGAGGGACACAGCCCAACATCGTGAATTGAGAAAGAAACTTCGTTATTCTTCGAATGGCCCGGCCCTGCCGGAACTTGAACAGCCAACTTCGATGCACATTCAAATCAGAAGATGATAAGGAATGCCGTCAGACTGGCTTTGGGCATCAAGCAGGCGTTGTGGAATCTCCCGGAAAATGGGGGTGAATCTCTGAATCGCACGTTTCTCTTGACTTTACGCGGCTCAGATACACGCAGACGCAGCTGACTCATTTGCAAGGCTTTGATTTAGTTTCCGCCATTTGCACCCTTTCTTCGATTTATAGTGTTAATCTCACCGTTGGGTATGTGACTTATGCTCAAGCCTCTGTGAACTGTTGCTTCGAGAATCATTCATGCTGTCAGGACGCCGGATCTCTTTCTATTGTGTTAGAACTCAATTTCGCCTAGCTGTAGTTGAACTTATACATCACCAGTCTCACCACCACCACAACTTCGGTTCCCCCGAAAATTCAAATTCGGAAAGAATTTTCCTGAGGAATGAAAAGAACGCGTTTGCCACAAGGTTGTATTTTTTCTTACCTCTCCTCGAGCCTGCGTATCGAATGCTACTATGTAGAAGGCCGACCTAAATATATATAATATATATACATACTTAATATGTACTATAAAGTATAACATACATGTCACATGTCACAATTGCATAGAACATCGCTTGCAAGTTGGAATTTTTTTGGGACAGGCCTTTGGGCTCAGGGGAGGAGGGGGGGGGGACTGTAGCGCATACATCTCATAGTTAGATCATGGTAAAACGCACATATTTGAGATCAGAGAATCGGCTAGTACAAGTGTGCACTTGGCATTCCATCTTGTAGTTAAGTCCCTCCCCGTGGCCTAAAAGGCGTTGCTTCCTTTATATCACCGCGCAATAAGTAGAAAAGATCACGGGCCAACTCTGCCGCAGCAATCGAAGTAAGCTCAGCTGACAGACGGACTTGGTCAGCGCCAGAATTCATCCTCGAAAAATATGGACGCACCATAGTCGAAAGGCGGGGAGACTTCTACGATATCCGCACCACTGATTAAAGAGCATCAAGTGTCTGGCGTTCCTACCATAAAATGGGGATAACGTACACGATGTTCAGGCCGGCTAGGCCTGTGAGTATCCTCTTGAGCTCGCGCACTGTCCATCCGCCTGCCTCGGGTGTTCCAGCTAAGAGAAATACCGTGGGCAAAATGTCATTTATTTCACGAAGACAGACTTACTTCCAGGTGCAATGCCAGGATCTACCTATTGGTCAGCGACAACTTTTAGTGATAGACTTTGTACTTTACCTAGGACATCTATATCGAGGCTAGTAACACGAAGAGCACATTGAATACAGATACTTTTTCACCGATTGGCAGGACCATACCTCAGGTAGATGGGAGCGTCTTTGCCTGACTTCTCAACAGTCTCCCTGATTTTCGATGCAATGGTGGCCGCGCCCCACTCATCCATGTAGTATGCTGGAATATATGTGAAACCGAGATCCCCGTCATGTTCGAGGTCATCTGGCTACATTTGACATGTAACTCAATCGCAGCTTCGGATGAGCAACAGCCTCAACATACCATAAGTTTGCACCTAAGGCCAGCATGAATGCAGTTATCTGAGAGGAGGGATTCGTTGAAGGCTCTGTCAAAGAAGGTGCCATGATCGAGCCTGGACGTGATGGTTGGAGACGGGATTTCCGTGATTGACTCTGGCGTCCACGTATCCTTGAACATGTCCTCTCGTTATTTCAACGGAAACGACTAAACAAGAATACGTACTGGATGGGAATCGAAATGTATGACGGTTATTTTCTGGCCATAGACTTCATTCAATGCACGAAGAATGGGCAATACCTATATTTCATCAGATAGCGACTCATGGATGGACATGAAACTTCACGATGGTGTGGTCCCCGCCAAAGCTTTACGAAACAGAATCAGACACGATATACAAATTAACTTGACTTGTCTCACCTAAGGATCCTAGGATGGGTATGATGCGTCGGAATAGAGTTTTCAGGAAGCTCTCTCTTCAACAGAGTCCAATACGCCAGATGCGCTTGATTGATGGCACAGTCAGTATCATAAGGGTTGAGGGGAACCTACAGGTATACAATGGCACGTCAGGCGAAGTCAGAAGGACATTGAATGTTATACATCGCCGCAGTCTATAACTTCCATTCCGTCATATGCGCTGGTTCCCCAGGAGAATGAGTAAGCATTCATATCCTGATTTCTAGATCCAGAACGTATCCCAAACGGTCCAAAACGAGCCCTTGAAACAAGAGAGTCGAGTCACAGAGTAAATTCGAGCAAGTTAATACTTACCCCGGCCTATAGGTCACCTTATTGTCAAAGGGAAGACCCAATACCGCCATGTCAAAATTAATACTATCGTCTGCGAGGCACTTGGTGTAATTCATATGTTCGAAAGCAAGAGGGCCTGAGAAAGTGAGATCAAATTGTTTGCCTTCCCATAGTTCGCCGGGTGCTATTGATTTTGGTGGTCGACCAGGCTTTGGTCTGAGCACGGTTTGGTGAGCCAGAACGACTGGCGCTAGCAATATGGCGACAAAGAGTTGAGGGTGTTTGAGCATATCTGTATATGTGTAAAGAAAATGATGTTGGAAGGAATATATAGTCCGGAGCAATCGTTTTTATCAATCTCTAGCCCGGACCAACTGGAGGCGTACAACCGAAGATGCCTCCCTGGCCCGGCGGGCCACGGAGAGTATATGAGCCCCATTTTTCGAAGGAAACTGGCACTGGCAGGCTCGCTGCATTGGGAAATGTTAAAGAACGGGTGATCAAACAAAGCAAAACAAGTTTATGAAGGTACTGTATGCCGGCGCCTGACTCGGACTTCGTAACTTGCAAGTACTTCCTACGTTCTGTCATTGTTAAACAACATTAGGTTGACAACGGCGAAGTTCAAACATACTTGTGTCAATCATGCATTGGAGCGGCCGTGAGGGTCGGACAACACCCCTGGTTATCATGCGGCCGCACAGAATCCATAATGAGGTTCAGCATGGAATTGCCTGCAGTTGAGTCTAGCTATGCCATGTCTGGAACCCCCGTGATCAGCCCTATCTGACACCTCTTGCCATTTGACAGCTTGAGTGGAAACGCTCGGGCTCGTGGAGGCAGCAACTGAATTGGCTGCCTGTCAATTTCCCGAGTTTCAAAGAATGGAAGAGCGGCGGGTTGTCCATCAAAAGTTTGATTGATATATTTTCACATCAGATTCCTATGGAAGCAATCTGACTGACATGAGTTATGAAGAAAGCGTTGGACCAACACGATGCAGTGGATTGGTTGTCTTGCACTTCTCCGCATTCCGGTGGTAAAGTCCGTTCAGTTATGTGAACTGTAAATGCCATACTCCCATAAATGACAGATGGATTTGCTCCGTAAAAGTACTCTCCCGCGAAACATGCCCAAACCGTCTTTGCTCGTTCTTCTGGGTCTTGTACCAATCTTCGTTACAGCCCAAATCATCGTCCCGGATCGGTGTTCTATCGAGGCTCCTGAGAACCGCAAGACATGGTCTCAACATTATTCTTTCTTGGAGGACCCCCATTGGTATCTCATGTATTCGGGTCCCCTCTCTTTTGAACATCTTCCGTATACTCGATGTCTCGAGAACACGACAGCAAAATTTGACATTGCGATATTAGGCATTCCTTTTGACAACAAGGTTTCCTATAGAACTGGGTACGTCGAGTTACCTTATTGAACGACTCTTCTTATTCGAAGGCTCTCCTCCAACGAAAAGGGCGCGCTTCGGTCCATATGGAATTCGAACTGGAAGCAAAACACATGAATATGACAAAGGATACTCGATATTCTGGGATGGCAGCCCCTACGATGATTTGGTCGCTCTCGATTGTGGCGACGTAAGGAATTTGTATATTTCAGAGAACTAAAAATTAACATCGTGTTAACTCCCAAGGTCCCAGTAAATCCTTTCGACACAAAGTTGGCCGCCGAGCAGGCAGAACTAGCATATTATACTCTGTTGCAAAGGGGACGCCCCAGTTATCCCGATCAGCTACCAACCATCATGACGTGAGTGATGCGCACCCTTCTTGTATTGAGTCTGACCTGTGTTCAATCCATCTGAAGGTTGGGTGGAGATCACTTCATTGTAACGATGCCTTTTTGTTGCGTTTTTCTTTTCCAGTCTGAAAATATCGATCGCTAGACGCTACCGATCCTTCGCGCTCTGTACAGGGTGTACGGGCAACAGATAACGGTCATACACTTTGACGCCCATGTCGTAAGTTTTGTTTTCCTGTATATGCTTCACTGCGAACAATAACTTGGTTTTGAGGACACTTGGGCGCCTGGTGAGACTGACCCGAATGCTTTAACAGACGAATCCACAGCCGACCACGGCACTTTCTTCTGGGTCGCTCGCAGGGAAAACCTCTTGACTTACAGAAACATACACGTTGGAATAAGGAGTACAATGATTGATGTAAGGTTTTCTCTTATTTGTGGCGAAAAGAATTCAAAAAAGAAAACACCTAGGTTGAAGAAGACAGGAAACTTGGTTTTTCTTTCATCACCGCATACGACCTGAACACAAGAGATATCACCGATATAGTAGGTGACATAGAGCAGAGGATTGGATGCGACAAAACAAATCCGGTATACATCAGGTAACTCTGTATGTTATCGGAATCTATGACTTTTTAACTCAATTATTTCACAAGCATTGATATAGACGTGCTAGGTAAGGTTACCAGATGGAATGAAAATGCTTCTAAACTCTTCTTTGTCAGATCCAGCATTTGCTCCTGCAAGTCAGTTGTCATAGTACGGCATCAGATTCATATCACTCATTGTGTTTCGATGATTTTCAGCTGGTACACCAGAATCGGGGGGATTGACCCCTCGTGAACTGAAGCAGATACTTAAAGGTATCCATGACAAGGGCTACAATATCGTGTAAGTGGCACTATTGAAAAAGATCCAAATTTGACACTTGTTCGCCATGGTAGTGGTGCTGATATTGTGGAAGTTTCCCCTCCCTACGACCATGGTACGTTGTGTTTCGTTCAGCTTCCAAAACATCTATAACTTACTCACCTATACTAGCCGAAATGACGGGGTTTGCGGCTGCAGAAGTTACCCGCGACCTTTTATACTTGTTACGTGGTACTGTTTTACGGCCGACGGTAATGAGAGATGAATTGTAAGACAAGGTTCTCACGGGCGATGGTTGTTTTTCTATACGATGTATGTACGTATACATGGCAGAACGAATGCGATGGCGGATCTCAGATCTCATCGCTGAGACTGGAAATAACCCTACACCTACTAGTAGAGTATTCATGATATGCTGCTAAAGGAAGGAAGATAAGTCAGAGATGATATCAATTGAACAGGATAGAGCGAGGGTGAATACATTGATGGGGTGGACTGCTGTGAGCCTGATGATGACACCACAGCGGATGCCAGCAAGTGTGGGGAACATTGTGACAGAGATGAGCATGAAGAAGCCCATGGCATGTTGGCAGCTGCCTTCTCCCACTGGGCAAAAGCTAAGTGAAGGCGCTCCTTCAATCCAACTCTCTGTAACTTGAGGATGCTTATCATAAGCTTCGCTTGTCAAAGTTTAACTTGATGTAGCTAGTGTTTGAAGGTCCAGTCCAGTCCGGTTTTTTTGCCTAATTTGGACAAACCAGAACCAAAACCGGTTGCCCCTTATGGTAAGACTGTGGAAAACCGGACTGAACTGCAAAAAAACTGGTCCAAAACAGTTTGAACTGGTTCGAACCAAAGTCCAGTCGTAACCAGTTCAGACTGGTTTGAACTGATGAAAACTGGTCTTTGTGCAGTGTTTAGGTACTAAGACCAGTTGAAAACTATGTAATACAGTGTACATGACTCGGAGGTGCCTGCAAGGTGTTTATGGTGATAACAAATTTTTACATATAAAAATACAACAATTAGATGTTGTATAAGTTTGGTTTGGCAGTAGGATATTGTTTTGGCCATAGCACATGCAGTTCTGGACTGTTTGTCTTAAAAATTGGGTCAAAAGATGCACATTTATAGGGTGCACCTTGTGATGGTTTGAACTGGTTAAAACCGGTCTGGTTTGGTGCAGTTTTGTTATCACAAGAAGCTTGAACTGAAACTAGAAGTCCAATGTTGTAGAGCCTAGCGCTATGCTCGTAACTCAACAGCATAACGTGATCACGCACCTGGACTGTTGATCGACACATGACTGGGCCTACGACTGGCCCTAATGCTGAAAGGCACATCAAGCATGTACTTGTTGATGGCTCTGATTTCTTGTCATCCGTTGATCTTCCCTTTATTCTACTAAATTTGCACCTCTCTTTGTGCCACTTAGTTCTTGATCAAGCTGTTGCTCTTCACATTTATCCTCTCGATATCCTCTTTCTGCAAAGATGGGATGACCAGCCAAAGAAGACTTTGAAGGACAGACTGGCTTTCTAGTTTAGGCTTCAGGCAAATCCCTATCATTGCTCCACTTTGACACTTATAGCTCTAACTCTTTCACATACTGTCTCTTTCGTTTGCATTCAGGTGCCTCTACAGGATTCAGACAGCTGGAACGTAGGGTCGAGAGCCACGATTTGGAGGGCGCCGCACTTGAAGGGGGCCAGGTGATGCACGTCAATAGTGCTCACAAATCCGCGCGCAACTCCCCGAGTCATTGTCCAACTGTCTGTCTTCGGCACGCACCTGTACACCATCTTTTCTACATCATTCACTTAGGCCTTATACTTTCACATGTCTCCTTCATGATTCTTCGTCCTGATTAGTTTGCATTACTGTTGCGTGGTCCGACCAATGCGAGAGTACGCATGTGGCCGAGTTTTGATCTCTGATTTGTACTTAAGGTGTCCTCCCACCTCTCAAATGGAGCATCGAACCATCTGACAAAAATCTCCCCACTTTTCTATAAGTTCGTCTCCTGCAAAGAGGAGACTAAGTTTTCTACACAAAAAGGTGTAGTACTCGAGTCATTGTTCCCCTAGTCTGACTTCCTGGTCTACTAGTTCTCTCAAGGTTTCTAGTTCAGAGAAAGTCGGCTCTCGTTTCGTCCCATAAGCCTCAAAAACCCTTAGTTCCCGCGCTTCTCCTCCAAATCAACTTCTATTATCTGCACCACATCTTGCGTGAATGTGTACAGTCTAGAGTCTCGAACTCGACCATCCCACGGCCCTCCTCGTTCAATTCTTTACCCTACCCCCACAACAGGCACTCCCTTCTCCCTTCCTCGGTTCTCCCTAGCTCGAACACTCGGAGTTTGATGACCCAAATGGAACCCGACCAACGCTCCCTCTTTTCTACCACACCGACCTTTTCCAGTTTAAGTCCAGTTCAGTCCAGTTTTTTTTTCAGTTCATAGGACTGGACCTTCGAACACTAGATGTAGCCTGTCCTGCACCATCTGGAGTTGAAGAACACTGGCCAGCCTAGGTACAGGACCCCCCACAGTATATGCTAAAGGAAATGGTTTAATGCTCCCAAACTGTAATGCTGGAGGCTGTCCAGATGACATGGGTCAAATATAGCAAAAATTTGAGAAAATCATTCTTACCAGTGGGTCAGAAAGCACCGGGTCAAAGTTATATACAGATTGTACAAGCTTGAGCAGCTCCATCTTGACATTTCCAGCTTCATCCAAAATGTGGATATAATCCATGAGAAGGCCATTTAGAACTGCACTGTTTTCTTCTAGAGAAAGGGAGGCAAAAAACTAAGAGGGATAAATGAATAGAGCTTAATATTACACTAGAGAGGCTCACCAATGGAACATCAATCTGTGTGGAAATAGCAGGTACATTTCTTGGCCAGCAGTATAACTTGCTGAGTGGCTGTGGAGATGTATGTGATGATGGTTTGGACTGCAGCTTGCCTGATGTGGTGGAATGTGAAGGAAAGTTGGATGTGTTGGACTCAGAGTCAGGAAGGAGGGCAGACCAAAAACAGCTGCCATCATGCTTGATGTTTGACTTGTACATTGGGGCCATGGTACGATTTGAGGATGGTGACTAGCAGAACCTTTAGATAAGGCGATACCCTTAGTAGTAGTTGTGACATTCTCACAGTGGGCCAACTTCAAGTTTGATGTTTACACACCAGTACTACTACTAGTAGTAGTGACTTGACTATCTAATGCCATGCCATAGTACATGGCATGTACTATGGCACTGTGTTACAAAATGAAGTGGAAACAAATGCATGAATACTAATACAGACAAGCATGCCAAAAATGACTGTCTCCAAGAACAAGCCGATGCCACTGTAAGGTTCTCTGCTCCTCTTGTGATGGCAGGAATCCAGGTATGCCATGATGAATAGGCAGCAGTACTGGATGTCCACCCCTAGCTGCCCATTCAAAAGCCATTAGTTCAAGTGCTTGAATTGCCAGGGGAAAAGCCAATCTCACAACTGTGATCACATGAAGAAGATGCTTTAGACACTTCTGGTTGGTCATACCATGATATTCATTGGTGGCTGACAGAGCACCAACCCTGAAACCAAGGGGTTATTGGGTGGGTGGTTCTGCATCCAGTTGGGGCATGGAGTCAATCAGGAAGTGGACAGGCACTTACTTTCTGTCCCATTCAATCAGGTGCAGCTTGAACTGGTTCAGCAGCTCCACCAATCTATAGATAGTCAGGTCCTTCTCTACCTTGGAGAGCCCAATCCATGCAGGTTTAAGGTAGAGGCAATCCATGGCCATCCAATGTCAGGTGACCTAGTGTGATTTTGTATGACAAAGTGGTAGAAATTGAATTATAAACTATGGCAAGGCCTTGATTGAAAAATGGCTTTCTGAGAAATCTTGGCTTGCAAGCTTTTAAATTTTCTCAGGAGCCAGATTGGAAGGAGGCCGGGAAAGGCCGCCTCACTAAGTTCAGTCAGGCAGACAGGACAATGTTATCTTTGTTGCACGTAGTAAGAGTCAGTAGAATACATGAGTGAGCAATAGTAACTATACCTTTGTTGCACGTAGTAAGAGTGAGGCAACAAAGGGGAAAAGATTGTATATATATGAGGGGTTTGGACCGTGTTGGAAAGTGTCCAAATCCAGCATCTCAACCATGGCCGCATCAAGCGTAGTTCTCATATCGGGTAAGTGGTTGGGCCACCGGTATCTGTACGCATGTCCAGCTATAGGTATTGGGTTGCCGGTGATGTGACATGCATGGGTGGTGTCAGTAGCGGTGCACCAGTCGGTGGTGTTACCGATTGATGAAGCCGTCGGTCGGTGTGTGCAGCAGTGTGCATCGACAGTGGTACTGACCGGCAGTGGTATGCGGTCGCCTGTGGTCGCCTGTGGTTGTCTGTGGTCGTGCCTGTGGTTGCCTGCGGTCGTGGCTGTGCACTTACCGATTGGCTGTGAGCATCGGTATGTGTGTGCATCGGCAGCGGTGTGCCATCGGTATGCATCAGTTCGGCGTCGGTGCGCCTGTGTGCATCGGTGTGCACCAGTCAGTGTGCAGCGGTGTGCATCGGTTCAGCGTCGTGAGCCTGGGGCCAGGCTTACACCCCTCCCCACTTGTAAACTTTTGGTGTCCCCTAAACGTCTCTGCCATTCTCAGTCTCCCAGACATCAAGTGCGTCGGTGTCCTGCATCTCAGATCCCTGGCGCCATTCATCATGTTCATGTCCATATCCATCATATCGGACAAGGTATTGGACACCACGTCCGCGGCGTCGGGCATCGACAATTTTGTCAATGAACCACTCCTCAATGCCATCCTCAGTGATGATGGGGAGCGGCCGGGACAGTTCGCAGTCAGGGAAGAGTAGGGGGTTGTTTGGGATGTGTCGTTTCAATAAATTGGCATGAAAGCCAGGGAAGGTGTTGGGGTTGTTCGGGAGTTTCAGTGTGTATTCTGACCATTCCGGGAAGGCATGGACAACTGTGTAGGGGCCGTCATTGCGTGGCATAAATTTAGCCACCCGTTTCTTGCCTTTCCGTTTGTAGCTCCGGCGGCGGTTGTCCGTGGAGAGCATAACCTGATCGCCAATGGCAAACTTCTCATCGGGGGCACGGTGTTCATTAGCATGGTATGCCTGCAGGATTTTTGCCGCAAGGAGGTTGTCTTGTGCTTCCTTGACGTCAAGCTCAACCTGGGTGATGATGTCGTGTGCTGTGACTTGGTCGGCAGGTGCGCCGGCAGGAAGGGTGGCTATCGGTGGGATGAGACGTGGTGAGCGGCCGGTCTTCAGTTGGAATCCTGAGAATCTGGTGGATGCGTTCACGGTGTTCATGATGGCAAAGCAGATGCGTGGTAGCTTGGCTAGCCAGCCCTTCTGGTTGTTGTCAACGTGGTACCGGATGGACTGGTTCACAGTCTTGTTAGTCCGCTCACTACTGCCATCAGTCTGTGGGTGGTAGGAGGTCGACATCTTGAGTTTGACTCCGGAGAGCTTGTGGAGCACTGTCCAGAGGTCGGCGGTGAATAGGGCATCTCGGTCAGATACGAGGTGTAACATTAGCCCATTTTCACAGTACCATTCATTGAATAACACCACGGCAACCTGTGCGGCGGTGTAACTGGAGTGGGTACCAGCAATGCGTATGTCGGCACCGAGGAGGTCAGTCATGGTCAGGATGGTGTCCTTTCCGTCCTCCTCTGGCAGTGGGCCGATAAAATCCAGTGCCACTGTGTCGAAGCGGCCATCTGGTATCGGGAGTGGATGGAGCGGCCCGATTGGTTTGGTGGTCCTGTTTTTGTTCCGTTGACAATCAGTACAGGATGGGATATATGCCGATTTGAGGTCCCTGCGCATGTTTGGCCAATAATATGAGCCTCGGAGTGCTTCGTAACTTTTGTCAAACCCGAAATGTCCGAGGGTGTCGTGGGCCAGGTTGTATAACAATTCCCGGACCCTGAGATCTTGTAGGATCAAAAGGCGTCGACCGACATAAATCAGACCGTTGTCGGTGGTTGCGCCATCAATGCTCCCGGCAGCGATGTCTTTGGTGAGTTGTTTCGCAAATTCATCAGTGAGGTAGCCGGCAGTGATTGAGTGTAGGAGGGACTCGTCCGCTGCAATGTTAAGTACGCCAGCTGCAGGCAGATGCTGTGGAGAGCGGGTGTGTGCAAGTGCACAAGCAGCAAACCCAGTGTTGGGCGGATTGTCTGCCATGCGGGATAGGGCATCGGCTGCAGTGTTGTCTTCGCCACGGATGTAGGTGATGTTATAGTCAAAGTCGGCCATATACATGGACCATCTCATTTGTCTCCGAGACATCTCCTTCTGTGATTGGAAATATTCCAAGGTCCGGTGGTCGGTGTACACTTTGAAGTGGGCACCGAGGAGGTGCGACCTCCATTTCTTCAGTGCCTTGACAATGGCAAGGAGTTCCTTCTCATGCGTGGGGTAGTTCTTTTCAGCTGCGTTGAGCTGGCAGGAATCGTATGCCACCGGCCGAGCCGTTTCCCATGTCTTGCCGAAACTCAGGACGGCTCCTGTTTGGCAGTCACTGGCATCAGTGGTCACATAGATGGAGGAATCGGTGTCCTCATAATCAATGACGGTGAGGCAATCGGCAGAGAGAACCAGTTGTTTAATCTCTTTGAATGCCCTCTGGTGTGCGTCAGTCCAGTCTGGGAATTTCTTGTCGCATTCTTTATTTGTGAGCGGGGTCAAAATGCTTGTGTATTCGGCGAGGGCAGGCAGGAAGGTGGCGATATACCTAGTTAACCCAAGGAATCCCCAGACATTAGTGGCAGTGGTGGGCTGTGGCCACTCCACAATCCGGTCAGTCTTCAGAGGATCTGGTGTGATCCCGGTGGCCGAGACAATGTGACCCAGGAATAATAGCTCGGTGGCAAACAGGTTGGATTTCTTTGCGTTGCAATAGATACTGGATGCGCGGAGAGCCTTAAGCACGGTTTCGTAGTTCCGTTCGTGTTCCTCAAGGGTTTGTGACCAGATGATGATATCGTCTAGATACACATGGCAGATCTTACCGATGTGTTCCCGGAGGGCATCGGTCATTCGACGCTGATGTGTTGCCGGTGCATTACACCTGCCCTGAGGCATGACTGTCCATTCATAGAGGCCCCAGGGTGTTCGGATGGCTGTGAGGTGGATATTGTTGGGGTGGACTCGTGTCTGAAAGAAGGAGTTGGTCATATCCATCTTCCCAAAGATCTTCCCTTTTCCACAGTCGGCAAGGATGTCATCGATGCGGGGTAAGGGGAAATTGTCCCGGATGGTGTTACTGTTGAGTGCCCGGTAATCATTTACCCAACGGGGGTCAACAGTTAAGTCAGGTATCCCGCCTTGGCTCTTCGGGACACAAAAGGCAGGAGAGGCATATTCCGATGCTGACGGTCACATTCTGCCCACTGCCAGATGTCCGTCAAGGAGCCTCTTCCAGGCCTCTTGATATTTCTTCGGGGCTGCATATCCCCGGCCACTGGTGACCTTGGAAGGGTCCCTCAGTCGGATGCGATGGTAGATGTGGTCTGGTAGACCCGTGGTTGTGTCCGGGAGTCTCACCAGGAATCGATCAGCATAGTTTGCTTTCATTGCTTCATTTTTTTCCCCCAGGAGTTCCTGGAAGGCAAGTGATTCAATTCGGTCCCTTACAGCAGCCATTATCGGTGCTGGGAGTAGACAGCCGGCCAGGGCAGGGCGGACAGCTGTCTGGGTCAGGGCCTGTCTGGGTTTCCTAGCCGCCTTTGACATAGGCGGCGCTGGTATCCCTGATTTTGATATCGGTCGGGGCACGCATGGCAGCGGGTTCACTATGTCGTACCCCGTGTGCTTATCAATTGCTGTCCTTGCATGGCTATCAATCACAATGTGCTTGGCCGAAAGGAATGGCATTCCCAAAATGAGAGGGACAGGTAATCCGCTATGTACTTTTATTCTCATCACTCTCAATTTCCACTGGCTGGCACCTGACTGTAGCTCCAACTTCACATACTCCTTGCAGAGGAGCGGCGAGTCCAAGAGGGACGAGAGGTTCTCCCTTTTTGGGAGGGGGTACCTTCAAAGACCCAGTTTGTTGGCAAGGTCTGAGCTAATCACTGTGGAGGGGCATCCCACATCAATTAGCGCTCTGATTGGTAATGGGAACTCGGTGATGCGTGGCCCAGTGGCAGTCAGCTGCGCATAGAGATGTGGGACAGTGAACAGGATTTCATCGGGGGGAGGGACGTACGAGTCGGTATCCACATCCTTGAGATGTCCGGTTCCTGTGGCCGCTGCTGGCTCACATGGCTGCTCCCGTTCTCGTTCCTGCGGGGCAGCGGCAGTTGCCATGGCTGAGGTGAGCGTGACATAGGTGGCGGGATCCGGCCAGGTGTCGCTGACCTTCATTGGGCAGGTGTCTTTGCAGTGGTTTACATAGAACTGACGACACCGGTAGCAGCCCTTGTGCTCAAAGAGGAGCGACCGTCCAGCCGATGTAAGGGGGGAACGCGAGCGGCATTCCCTTTGTTTCCCCTGGAGTTGGACCGGCTGCCAGAGGGGGCAGAGGGCATCTTGGGTGCATCTGTTAGCCAGGAGAGGAGGTCTTTCTTCTCCCCACGGCGGGTTGACCGGCTGATACTGTAGGCATCAATCAGCCATTGGGTGCGGGCATCTTCTGCCTGCATTCGGTCATCCCGTTCCTTGACCTCTACAGACCATGCAGCAAGGTCTGTGGCAAGGGTGGGCTCGTTGCAGAGGCTGAGCCGCAGGTCCGGGTGGAGGTTGGACTGGAGCTGGAGTTTCAGCACCGCCTTGGTGAGCGCGTGTGTGGGGGAGGAAGTGGTGAGGATGGCGTTCAGATTTTCCATCTCAATCTTCCAGTCGATGAAGGCCTGTCCCCCCTGTTTGGAGGACAGTATCTTCTCCAGTACGTGATGTGCCCAGTTCTTTTCAAGGACAAGCCCCGCAAGCTCAGCCAGGTATTGGTCAAGGGTGAGGGCATCTATCCGGGTCTGGTTGGCCTGGTACCAGCCAATGAGCTGAGGCTCGAACATGCCTTCAGCGACAAAGCTGACAATCTCGGCTGCAGTCTTCCCAGCATGCTTCATGTACCGGCGGCAGGCAAGGGACCAGGCTTGCATGATGAGGGGGTCGATACAACCGGCAGTGAGCATAGGGCAGTCTTTCATTTTGGTGACCTTGACTTCAGCCATGTGGTGTGTTTCTGTGCGTTGGGACATGTTTGTTGGGCGATTAACAGGGGCGGTGGAAACAACGGTGGATTCCGTGGAAGCACTTGTCTCGGTGGACGGAGTTGGTGATGGTGGAGTGGGGGTGAAGTCCTGCTGGTGAGGTCCTCGTTGACGGGGTCCAGTGGAAAGGGTATGGAATTCTGTGGTAATCCCCAACTCGGCCTGATGTTGTCAAGCTCTCCTTGTGAGGAGGGGGGTAGGAGTTGACCGTCGTTGAGACAGTGTCGATGTCAAAAAAAGTGGAAGGAGGCCAGGAAAGGCTGCCTCACTAAGTTCAGTCAGGCAGACAGGACAATGTTATCTTTGTTGCACATAGTAAGAGTCAGTAGAATACATGAGTGAGCAATAGTAACTATACCTTTGTTGCACGTAGTAAGAGTGAGGCAACAAAGGGGAAAAGATTGTATGTATATGAGGGGTTTGGACCGTGTTGGAAAGTGTCCAAATCCAGCATCTCAACCATGGCCGCATCAAGCGTAGTTCTCATATCGGGTAAGTGGTTGGGCCACCGGTATCTGTATGCATGTCCAGCTATAGGTATTGGGTTGCCGGTGATGCGACATGCATGGGTGGTGCCAGTAGCGGTGCACCAGTCGGTGGTGTTACCGATTGGTGAAGCCGTCGGTCGGTGTGTGCAGCAGTGTGCATCGACAGTGGTACTGACCGGCAGTGGTATGCGGTCGCCTGTGGTCGCCTGTGGTTGTCTGTGGTCGTGCCTGTGGTTGCCTGCGGTCGTGGCTGTGCACTTACCGATTGGCTGTGAGCATCGGTATGTGTGTGCATCGGCAGCGGTGTGCCATCGGTATGCATCAGTTCGGTGTCGGTGCGCCTGTGTGCATCGGTGTGCACCAGTCAGTGTGCAGCGGTGTGCATCGGTTCGGCGTTGGTGTGCCTGTATGCATCGGTGTGCATCGGTCAGTGTGCAGCGGTGTGCATGTGTTCGGCATTGTGAGCCTTCAGTTCGGCGTCGGTGTGCCTGTGTGCATCAGTGTGCACCAGTCAGTGTGCAGCGGTGTGCATCGGTTCGGCGTTGGTGCGCCTGTATGCATCGGTGTGCATCGGTCAGTGTGCAGTGGTGTGCATGTGTTCGGCGTCGTGAGCCTGGGGCCAGGCTTACACAGATTTCCGAATGGTGGGGTGTAATAATTTATAATTGAAGAGGTATGGTGCATTGCCCTGTCTGAGGCTTGCAGGCCTGCTACTCATGGCTTTCAAGAAGAGGAAGCTTTCATCTATTACAAACTTAGGAAGTTGGATTAAGTCAGAGGTCTCTAAGAGGTTGAATGAGGATGATGAGAAGGAGAATGTAGGTCACTTTTGTGGTCACCCCCAACAGCCACTTACATCTTGCTAGGTTGAGCCATGATCTTTTGTAGTGTCTTCAGGTCTAGTTCAGTTAGGTTTTTCAACCCCAAATTGGGTTAACTGTAACCATAACTGGTCTAGACTGTACCTACATTGAACTTAACTGTAACCAGACTGATCTGAACTGGTCTTTTACAGTTCAGTTAACTGAAAAGACCAGTTATGATTGGTTTTAACTGCGAAATTTACTATATATGTAACTACAATACAAAAAACTTAATTGAGGCCCTCAGAGGGCACAGAAGCACAAGGAATATGGATCGTAGACAAGGAATGGCCCCTTATGCTTGCTGTTGGGGCAAGGGAGGGGCCATAGTCACCCAGATGTCCAGAATGAGACATGACAATGGCCCTCCACTCACATCTGAGGCAAGGGAGGGCATGGTGAGGGTGATGGGATGTGAGAACAGCTCTCTGCTAGTGTTTGAGGTGAGGGAGGGGGAGATGATGGTGGTGGGACAAAAGGACCATCCTCTGCTCACGTTTGAGGCGAGGGAGGGGGTGATGATGGTGGTAGGACGCAAGAGTGGCCCTCCACTTGCATGTGAGGTGAGGGTGAGGGTGGCGAGGATGAGGGTGGCAAGGGTGGTGGGATGTGAGAACAACCTCCATTTGTGTTTTGGGCAAGGAAAGGGGTGGCAAGGGAGGTGGGACCAGAGAATGACCCTCCACTTGCATTTGAGGCAAGGGAGGGGGTGATGACAGTGGTAGGACATGACAACAGCCCTCCACTCATGTGTGAGGCAAGGGAGGGGGTGGTGCAGGTGGTGGGACACAAGAATGGCCCTCCACTCACATTTGAGGCAAAGGAGGGGGATGTGATGGAGCTGGGACCAAAGAATGACCCTCTGCTTGTGTTTGAAGTGAGGGAGGGGGTGACAACAGTGGTGGGACACAACAATGGCCCTCTGCTCACCTTTGAGGCAAGAGAGGGGGGTGGCAAGGGTGGTGGGACATGACAATGACCCTCTGCTTGTGTTCGAGGTGAGGGAGGGGGTAGTGTCAAGCCCAGTGATGAAGTTGTCATTGCCAGTTGTTGTCATTGGTTGTCGCCCTGTAAGAGGGGTTGGTGCCTGACTGATGTCATCCAGAGTCCTCTGCTCGCATTTGGGGTGAGGGAGTGGTAGTCAGTGGTCATTTTGGTTGTTGTTGTCCCACTGTGTAAGCAGTAAGCAAGGTCAAACACACACATCGTGAGTTTGTTTGGTTGCATGAGACCATGGCAAACAAGACCAAATGGTCCATGCATGCACCAAAGTATATAAACCCTCCCTCCTGCCCTCTAATTTCTTCAGGCATCTGCCCATTCTCATAGTTAATTTTAATTAGTATTAAATATTAATCTTGGTCTAATTTTGAGTCAAAAACTGGTTTTTGATCAGTTCTTGTTAATTTCTAAGCCCACGTAACCAGTAACCAGACTATCTCCAAGACCCTCTAAACCATAACCGAAGGTCTGGTCTCTTCCAGTTTGGTTAAGTTCAGTTTCAGTTATATTTTCAGTCCTATAGACTGGACCTGAAAACACTAATCTTTTGGTATGCAGTCCACAATATGAAGCAAAGCTGCCTCCATATTCAGTACCATCAAAAGCTTTGTACTTGGACAATCAAGGGAAACCTCACCATCACTGGAGCCTTCCTCAACACATGTCCCAGCTGTTTGGGAATTAACTGCCCAGTTTTTTGTTGCAGGTTGCAAGGAAATCACAGTTACAGATGGTGGTGATAGCGCAGATCAGGACTTATCTTCAGGAATAGAAACTGGTCTATCATCAGAGGCAGCAGATCTACTTGAGTTGCCAGCTACACTAATGGATGACCTTCTGAAAGCAAAGATTTAGATGGTGTTGCAGAGACTAGTAGATTTTTTACAATCCCTTCTAATTAGTGTATGTGTACTTATAGGCCATCCATATCTTAGTCTTCATACTTATATATTCCTTTTGTCACATTCAGTGGGTGAGCCTGATCATGATTATGTTCAGATAAAGCATATTGTCACAGTTTGGTCATGGCACATGACATTGGATGAGTATGGATTACCTCTACCTTAGAATGCAGCAAGTTCTGAGCAACATCTCCATAGGATTTCACAGAGTTTTTTTGCCCAATGCCAGGTATTTTTCAGAGCAGTTCAGGGCATCCCCCCTCAGCTGCCATGCCGAACAGTGTAGCCGGCAATTCTTGAGGTTCCTTTTCTGGTTTTTGGTGAGTCCCAGTCTGGAGGGGGGCAGGGCATGGCTTGCAAGGGGCAAAGGGGCACCTGTTGGAAGGGCAGCTGAGGAGGGCATCTCCTGCTCAGGATCTATATCATTGGCATGGGCTTCCATGTGGGCAATGGCCTCCAGAGTGCTGAAGCAGACAGAGCATTGTATGAGCTCTCCTTCAGGTGGGGAGGGCACCAGGCTGGGCCAAGTGTGTGGACCTGTGGAGGAGTGAGAGATGGTCAGCATGAGGAAGTAGGGGAGGCATGGAGGGGAATTAAGCAGCCCCTCAGAGGCTGGGTCCCACATGGGGGATTGGGGTGGTGGGCCCTGCCCTTTCTTTGAGGTGCTGCCTCTGCCTCTCCGGTTCCAGGGTCAGATCCAGAGAAGCAGAGCAGACATCCTCTTGAAAAGAAATGGGTCCAGGGAATGAAGGAGGGCATCTGAGGGGGATGAAGTACTTGCCTGGCATGATGTTCTGATGATTTCTGCTCAGGGGTGCATACAGCAGAAGTGGGGGTGGGAAAGCAACACAAAGCAGGAAGTGATGGGATGGGAGATGGATGACTTCAAGTTGATCTGAAAGTAGATGTGCCATGTCTCTACCTGCAAGGCACTGTGGGTGACCTCAAGTTCACGCTTCAGTTTCAAAGTTCAAACTTTGAATGCAGAATGCAGAACTTTCAATGAATTTTTTCTGGTACATGATTACATAAGTTTTAGCTCTGACTCTGACTTGGAGTTGGTGACCCAAGTTTTGAATTAAGATACACTGAGATAATACAATTTTAGGCCATGTATCCACATCCACACAATGTTGAATGTTAAACATTTGAAAATTTGAACTTTTGTGGGAAAAAAAGAATTTCTAACAAATCAGTATAGTGTGTGGCATGCATACAATGCACATACTAGTATGAATGGGTATGGGGGTCTCCAAGCTCTACTGGACCAAGCACAATCAATTTGAGAGGGGAGATCCCAAGAACAGTAATGGTCTGTATAGGTACACTTCTGCTTCATGCTTTAGGTGGGGCACTAGACTCTTGTTTCTCTAGGTGATTGAATTCCAGCAACACTACCATACAATATATTGCAATACCAACATGTATGGCATAGTTGTATTCATTTCACTGAATACATAGCAGACAATTAATTACAAACTCTTATGATTTTTTATTCAATTTACTGATGTACAATCATCAACATACTGGCACTTTCTTGGTTTCTTCGCTGTTACTGTATCTTCTTGAAATCCTGTTGTAAATTGCCTTCATCCTTGTGTATATCTAATGACTATCTATCCAACAGCTAGTACATGGCTACTACCGGCATCCCATCATGTGCTATTTCCTCGACTCTTGATGATGGTGATAGCTCAAGCAGCCTCACCCCTGCTCAGTGCACATTTTCTACTCTGCTCAGATGTCTTCATCCACCCCCGATGTTCCTTCCTCCAGCTTTATGAGACAATCATCTATATCATCATTATCTTTGGTTGAGGTTTCATCATTCATTTTTTCTTTGGGAATTTGAGTGTGAGTTCCAACTGAGTTCCATTACTCCTAAGGCACTACTCACTTGCCATAAATTTCCATCCAAACTTGAAGGCATCAAATATTTTAGGGTCAAATTGCTTGGGGGGGTCAAGAAACTCTGAGTCCTCCAGCACAGTCTGCAGAAATGTGGTTTCCATCTTATAAAAGTCACGATGCATTGTGGGTTTGAATCCAGGAGGAAGGCAGGCATTTTGGAGGACCTAAGCATGGTGGTGCAGGAGGATCCCCAAACTGTTTTGGAGGAACTCAAGGGACCCAGTAGGGGCCATAGAATAAGGCCATGAGATATGCAATTCAACCATTGGGGTCATAGCCAAATGCATTGTAGTTGGAGCCATGATCTTTTGGTTGCCTGGTAATTCTTTGGTGTTCTTTTGGCATATTTTGGGCATGGGATTGAATGGTGAGTTTCTCAAAATACCCATGGCAACTCTGGAAGTCCAAATTCATGTTCAATAAATACTAGCAGCCAAGGTTGGTTTAAATTTCACAACATCTGTTGGGTGGCAGCTCTGTGAGACAGCCCAGGTACCTCAAATTGTCTGGCAATGTACTAGATCGCCAGACAGTTTGAGCTGCCATCCAATCTGTTAGGCTACATCACAAAATAAGGGTACTGATTCCATACTATTGGAGGCAGTGCCTGCCAGATAATCAGTTCAAATTTAAACTTCAATGGGTTTTTAGGTTTTGCTGCTTTGGAATCTGTTGGATGGCAGCTTTGCAAGACAGCCCAATCATTAGACAATTTAAGCTGCTGTCCAATCAGTTACTATGCCACAAAACTACAACTTGAATTTCCATCTATATTGGTTTAGACAGCTTGTACTTCCGTGATTCAGGGTAATGATTCTGCAACTACTATATCTGTGTTACAATTTCCCTTTATATCTGTTTCTTCCTTTGCTGCAGCAGTGCTTACCCAATCATTTCCTTATCTCTGACTCGTCTTCATGACTCATAGGGCAGCGCCCATATTTCCCTTTATATTAGACACCAAGTAGATAGCTGTCCGTTTGCCTCGCACTCTACAGCTTTGCATAGCCATAGATACCTTACTGACTCTTACAATACATGTAGACACGTATTCGACATGTAGCCATAAACATACCTATATAAACTGTAGTAGACAGAGGTCAAGGCTCTTTAGCTTGACCTTAGGCAATTTACAGCCTTACAACTGCTCTCGAACACGCGACTCGACCTAAGCAGAAAGCCTCTGACTTAGTGTGATATAACTTAGCGACAAAAGCCTCGTTGTTAACGAACTCGATAACTTGTACTTAGTAGTTGAGGCTCTTGCCTTAACAATCTGAGTTGCAGGTGTCTGCCAGGTAATCTCCATTCTTACCACCACTACAGTCAAGTATATTCTCAAACTACAGCACACCTAACTACTTTGTCTTTATGTCTAACTCTACCCTTGGTCAATGGCCATGAGATGCACTGCAACCTGGGCCAAGGAAGAAACCATATGTATCATCCCCTTTTAAGCTATCATTCTCATCTTTCAGCTACATATAGTATGACTACCAATCCTCTTGTCCATCATGGGCATCATTTTGGCCATGCAATATACGCATTTTGCAATGTCAAGTCCCTGATCATCAATGGTCTTGAACACATGATTAATGATGCACCTGTTGGCTCACTTAGTGTCAAGTAAGTATCTGTTACAATTTCCTTTACGCTTATTTCCTTTACTCCGTTTCCTTTCTTGATACTTAGCAGATACTGACTCGACGGGCAGCGCCCATTAGATACTTATGTTTGTAGCGCAGCAACAAGCGCAGCCGCTTACTGTACAGTAGACATAGCCTTCCGTAGTACAACAGCTATACCGCTGCGCGCGCAGCAAGTAGTATGTGTTCGCATACTATTAGACGATTAGCTAGGTACTTGTAGCTATATAAACTGTAGTAGTTTACGGTCAAGGCTCTCTAGCTTGACCTAGGCAATTCATACCTTAACTGCTCATTGACGCGAACTCGACCTAAGCGGAAAGCCTCCGTCTTAGTGTGATTGAACTTAACGACGAAAGCCTTGTCGTTAACGAACTCGATAACTTGGACTTAGTAGTTGAGGCTCTGCCTTAACAGTATCTGCATGTTTTGTATTCACATTCACTATCCATAGCTCTTTTAGGGAATGATGCAAAGACTGGGTTTTCCATGTGCCTCTGAAGCTGTGCTATGGTCTCAAAGAACAATTATTGAATGCATCATATGAGAAGGTTGAGCTGGTGGCTGATCTTGTAGGTCTTTTTGAAGTGTACCTTAATCATCTAGCTAACTTTTCACAGATCCAGAAGGGAGCAAGTGGCTCCCACACTGACAATACCAAGGGAATGAAGGGTGCAATCATTGAATGGATAACACCAGAAGGTCAGATGCTCAACCCTCCCATCAGCCATAGATATAAGAGTGAGAGGGAATTCCGACACAATTGAACTGGCACCCTACTCTGTCTGACTGGTATTGATTGGAACATCTCCAGGTGAGTAGTGACCCTGTTCATTGTTGTGAAAAAAATTCATAGTCCTGTCCTGCAGTGTCAAGGAGAAACTTCAGACAGGTGAGATGGATGTTCGAGGAGACCAGTGGGCATATTTTCTTTATGCAGACCTGGCTTACAATCCAGATGACCCCTGGAATGGGTTGCTACAAAACCAACTTCTTGTTTGCATGAGTATTGCATCATTAGTTCTGTTGACTGTCAGCATCATGGCTTTATTACATAGGCTTATAAACATGTCTTGTTGGGATTATGTATACAAGAGTATACAGGCAAGCCAAGGCAGTTAACAAGCCTAGGGAGATGGAATACAAGTCCTAAGCTTAAGGTTAGGGTTAGGATCTGCCACTGGTAGAATCCAACACAGCCACAGGGAATAATATTAATTCCCAAGCTGCTACCCTTAATAGACTGGCCAAGACTACAAAGACTGCCAAGACTGTCTCCTATGCTATCCAGGGAACCCCCTATAATATACAATGATAGACAAGTCTATCTGGAGAATTATATAGGGGATATGACATAGTTATTCCATTATTAACTGGTACAGGGGTCTATTACAGAATACCTCCTTTATATATTAAAGGAGCGCATTACACTATACCTCCTAACTGTGTAGTATAAATATTGCACATCATGTAGGAGATGATAATAACATTCCTCCCTGTTGCAGACTCCCTCACTCACAAGCCTTTGAGATTAACTTCATCCCTTAACCTTGCCCTTTAACTCTTCCTGTCACTGTTCACCACTCCATTCCCAACATGTCTTTACTTCACCAAGCTCTGTAGATGATGATGAGCCCAGGGCAACCAGGTCAGGAAATGCTCACATTCATAACATGACATCCGTAACAACTGCATCATTAGCTTATATTGCTACACAGGTTAGTCTTCAGATTCATTGAAGTCGTCCTCCTTTCATTTTCAAACAGGTTTGATTTGCCCTTACTTCCACCAGCACATTTTCTAGAACAGACACTGTGACTCACTCTGGAAGATTCTACACTAGCCTTCTGGACATGCTGGAAGATGAGCAGGAAGTGGACAAGGTTGAAGCCCTTATTGCCTGGTGGAATAGGTGTGTCAGACAGATACCATTATTTGAGAAGATACCCTGTGTCACTAATAAGGAGTTTTGCTATTCAGGAAGATTTTCTCACACTCTTCTCTGGAGTCTGTTCCTGCACCTGTTGAGGGAAGTGCTCTGGATTGAATCAGGCAGAAGTGTGCAGAGTGAGCAGGAATTATTCGTATGTAAATATGGCTTTTGACCATCGATTGCTATTTGCTATTTGCATATATTATTATTACTATGTGGTACTGAATCCTCAGGCTGTTGGCACTCAGAGCCCCAGCACTGGCTTGAAACTGTCCAGATTCCAGTATGATGATGATCCAGCAGCTCCCTATGTGGTAGCTGGGGGCTGTATCATCTCATTGTCTCAAATGATACCCTGAGACAAGTAGTTGTTCAGATGATCCAACTGAACCTGTGGCAGGTAGGCAAGACCATACAGCTGTACTATGGGAGCCTTGATGCCAAGTTGCTAGTTTGTGTGATCCAAACCTAAAGTATTTAGATCATACAGAAGTGATCTGAGTGCTGAGTATGATGCCTCCATCCTTGTTGCCATTGAGGATCATCATCAACTCCAAGCTCTGGTACAGGCCCTGCTGCATTCAACTTAGGAGGAGAGATCCCAGGCAAAATTTCGGGTTTCCAGGCAGTAGCTCTACTTTAAGCTTTGACTGGGCACAAAAATCTTTATGCTGTAGTTGGGCATTAGACTCTTGTTTCCTCTGGTGATGGAATTCCAGGATCACTACCCTGCAATATACTTCCTTGGCAACTCAGCACAAAAGCTGTATTTCACACAGAAGTGATCTGAATGCCAGATATCATACTTTGAGCATTGTTGCTACCCAGGGCCAATGTCATCTCCAAGCTCTACTGCACCAAGTGCAATCAATTTGAGAGGGGAGATCCCAAGAACAGTAATGGTCTGTATAGGTACACTTCTGCTTCATGCTTTAGGTGGGGCACTAGACTCTTGTTTCTCTGGGTGATTGAATTCCAGCAACACTACCATACAATATATTGCAATACCAACATGTATGGTATAGTTGTATTCATTTCACTGAATACATAGCAGACAATTAATTACAGACTCTTATGATTTTTTATTCAATTTACTGATGTAAACACCACCACTTTTGGACAGTGGCCAATTTGGTCCAGGTAAAAAAAGAATTTTGAGACCCTGCAAAAACTGGTTGAAATTAGCTTGTATGGTGATATTGGGCACAATCTACTGTCTCCAAAAAAAATCCTATGTCTTGTGAATGTGATTTTGGCAGGTTGGGTACTTCCATAAATGGCAATAAGGGTCCAAATCATGTCCATTTATGGTAATGTGGCCAAAGTCCTGATGACAAAAAAAAATAACTCCTTCAGCTTGGAGAATTTTGACAAATGCTCTGGTAGTTTCAATTCCCTTGCAAATTGGAGCATTTCTACCAGATGGATAAGAAAAATTGGTTTCATTTGACTCTGTTATTTTTGCTGTACAAAAGTAGTGGTGACTAGGTGTTGTGCATCATAGGGATGACTGAGCTGGCAAAAGTGCTTGAACATGAAGGCAGTGGAAATGGATTGACAGGGAAGAAGACAAGCTTATAATTACATGCCTTTGTCATGGACCTTGCATTGCTTGACCATGACCATCACATGTTTGAGGATATGTTGACAAAGCTTTATAATGCAATACAAGAAGAATAATGACCATATTTTCTGCAATTCTTGCAGACCACTTTATAAAGGTAGTTATATATAGGGTGTGTTAGTGGAAGAGTGATGGCTCACCACCACCCCTTCAAGTCATCAGTAGATAAGGGCCACAATGAATATAAGTGCTGATGGTAGTGCTTCAATTGGCAAAAGTCACAATACTCATAATGCATTACATGCACTGGATGCATAACTAGATATTTCAGGGCAAAGTATTGAAAAAATATTGAAAAAGTATTCCAGTCAAAATTAAAATATTTTCAAGATACTTTGACAAAAAGGTTCCTGAAAAGATCAAAGTACTCCTTTACAATATTGAAAGCAACATTACTTTGATGATATTTTTGAAAAATATCATGATACTTCTCAGATATGTTTTGAATATCTTTATCAGTTTCTTCTGAATACTTCAAGTGGCAATGCCAAAAACATATTTTGATAATTGAATTGAATATTTAGGTTAGAAGTATATTGAACATATGAAAAACACACACAAGGATACTTTCAAGATGTATTCTACATATCTTTCATGATATTGTTTTCATTTTGCAAATTAAAATATGTTGAAGATATTGGAAATATGGAGCATTCCAGTTTAAATACGTCTTCAATACCTTTTCAATCCTAATGTCAATATTTATTCAATATTGAGAAGCAAAAGAAGTTAAAAGACAATGTAATACAAAAATGAATAATGTTTTGATATGTTTTCATAAGAATATGTTTAAAAATACAAGTTAACAAATAATTGTGTCACACTACTTTCTAAATATTTCAATACAAGATATGTAGAAAGTATCTTGAAATGAATGTCCAGTAATGGTCATATAATAAAGAATAAATGGTGCAAAATAAGGTGATTAAATAGTTGTATGAAACATCAAAAAGGGCGCTAGATTCAGAGCATATGTCAAGAGTACGATTTTTCAAAGACGTTTAACACTATTTAGTTACGCATTTCCTTTTATTTATACTTGTTGTGGTTATTATAGAGTTAGCAGACACATGGTAAACACATGGCGTCCGAACATCACGCACGCCTCATGACTCAAGCATGGATCAGATGCCTCATGTAGCACATGCGGTTACCTCATTGTTAGCTCATGTATTGTAGTATATAAATGGTTAATATTACGCCTAGAGACTCTAATCGAGTTCTCTTAGGCTTACCCACTAAACGTGCGGCTGCCTTTAGACTACGAGATCCCCCCTTTGTTTGGGTTTGACTGTGAGAGCCAGCGCTAGACCCTGTGTTTAGTGTTGTCCTAACAGCATAGATGATAAGAATGCACAATGAATACAAGGTTTCCAATTCATCCAAGTCATGTAAGTCTTCACTATAAGTCTTTGAAAGATTTCAGCCATTGTTGCAAGTTGTGAGGGCAAGTCAAGCAAGTCTTCATTCCAAGGGATGCAAGTCTGCAGTACAGGACATGCAAGTCTTCAAGTCTTTCAATTTGTGCAGGTCTTTGGTGAAAGTTTTTGGTGCAAGTGTGCAAGTCTTTGATACAAGTCTTGCAAGTCTTTGGTGGTAGTATTGCATGTGTTTGGTAGAAGTCTGGTAAGACTTCAGTACAAGTCTTGCAAGTCTTCTACACAGGGTTTGCAAGTCTTCAATGCAACTCTTGCAAGTCTTCTACACAAGTCTTGCAAGTTGTCTGCACAAGTCTTGCAGGTCTTTGGTACAAGTCATGCAAGTCTTCAGCACAATTCTTGAAAGTCTCCAGTGCAGGTCTTGAAAGTCTTTGGTGAAAGTCTTGCCAGTCTTCTCCACCAGTCTTGCCAGTCTCTGGTGCAAGTCTTGCAAATCCTCAGTGCAGGTCTTGAAAGTCTTTGGTGCAAGTCTTGCAAGGCTTCTACACAAGTCTTGCAAGTCTTCAGTAGAGGTCTTGAAAGTCTTGAGTGCAAGTCTTGCCAGTCTCTGGTGTCAGTCTTACAAGTGTTCTACAGAAGTCTTACAAATCTCCTGTGCAAGTCTTGCAAGTCTTCGAGTACATTACACTCCCCCACATATTCTGGCCGGAATTTCTGGATTCCGGGTGTACTTTTTTTTAGTGCATTTCTCACTGTAGAGGATAATTCCAGTTCAAATAATTGAACCAGAATTTCCGGAATTTACCCAAACCAGGAAAAACCAAACTAACCAAACTCACTGGACACGTGTCACATGGCCACAATCATCACCGTGATGCATTGTGACTGCCAGCTCACATGTTGCCACCCACCATCACAACGATGGCTTCCCCCCTCCCCCTCCCTCTAGCACAACATGGGGGCCTATGGCCCCCATTGTTAGGACAACACTAAACACAGGGTCTAGCGCTGGCTCTCACAGTCAAACCCAAACAAAGGGGGGATCTCGTAGTCTAAAGGCAGCCGCACGTTTAGTGGGTAAGCCTAAGAGAACTCGATTAGAGTCTCTAGGCGTAATATTAACCATTTATATACTACAATACATGAGCTAACAATGAGGTAACCGCATGTGCTACATGAGGCATCTGATCCATGCTTGAGTCATGAGGCGTGCGTGATGTTCGGACGCCATGTGTTTACCATGTGTCTGCTAACTCTATAATAACCACAACAAGTATAAATAAAAGGAAATGCGTAACTAAATAGTGTTAAACATCTTTGAAAAATCGTACTCTTGACACACATGGTAAGTATTTTAATTCAAGTTCTATTTCATCTTGATTTAAAGCTAATCAAATATATATTTTTTCTCTTTCAGTTTTGTGTATGCAACGACACGCCACCCCTCCTCCCCACTTAGCTGGGAGGTGGGGGGCTTCATAGGGACCTGCCACATCACGCCAGCACTGCCTCCCTTCTGACCAAGCACCCACTGCTTCCACCACATCACCACCCACTGACTGAGTGCCCATTGCCACCGCCATGTCATGCCCACTGTCCCAGCACCCACTGCCACCACGTCACCACCACCCACCAATCCAGCACCAGCTGCAGCGGCACTGCCATGTCACCGCCTACCGGGGACGTACCAGGACCAAGGGGGACGCTGTAGCTGTGTGGCCAGCCTCCCACAGACTGTAGGTAGATACACGGTCACATGACCACGGGTTCATCCTAGCATACAAGTAGACACTGCTTGTCGTCGCATACCACTGCTATACACTGCCGTGCCTTGCCTTGCGGGCTTCTCTCGGGTTTGTTCTGTGAGACTGCACGTCTCCATCTGGTGACAACAGGTCGATTCAACTCTGTGCATTCAGTCATGGCTCCATACCATCGAGCTTACATGTTTACTGGTGAACCTAGCACTGCTGAAAACCCAGCTGACTGGCTGGCTGCTCTCGAGACCAACATTTACCAGTCCAACACCAATCGAGACAAGGTCGACCTTTTTTCTAGCAAGCTTTTTCCTGGCTCTCCTGCAAAGAAATGGTTCAACAAGCTCCCAAATGAAGGTCACAGACAGTGGAATATTGTTAAACGAGAATTCGAGTCAAGGTGGTGTAACAAGGCAAATACTCATACTCCTGACCTTGTCACAGTCCCAATACCTTCCCCTGCCCCATTGCACTGCTGTCCACCAACACGGATTTTACCACTCCAATGGCCACCCCATCTGTCACAACCATGACCAGCACAGCGACCCACACAACCACAACCTCTCCAACACCAGGTCTTACAGGCTATACAGAAGCCGAAAGATGCGCGCTAACAGATGCAGCACGACGAGAGGGACGCGAGAAATTGGTATGGGAGAAAAAAGGCTATCAGAGAGGTCTGAAAGAGGGAGAAGTTCAAGGGAGAGCGAAGGAGCGAAACGGCTGGGTTTTGAACCATGGGGAGGGCCGCTGCGCCTCCCTGGAGGCTTCGACCCCCCGGTCTCGAACCACCAGCGACGCGGTGACCCAGGTAACCCCCGCGACCTTCCAGGCGGCTTCCAAGGTGAACGCTGCCTCCCTGCACCTCTCCACTGCTGTCCAAACGGCCCCGCTCATTGACGAGCACCCCCCAACCCCCAAAAACGCGAAGCCGACCCCTACTTCGGATGCCGGCACTCAGACCGTGCCCAGCACCTGCGACGCGACTACTCAGGCCAACGACGGTCCCCAACCCCCTGTCCCACCACTCACAGCATCCCACAGCCCTGCCACGTCGCCCGTGACAACACCGGCACAGCCGCGATCAACGTCGTCATCAATGTTGAAAACCGCCACCACCAGCCCTTCCCCAACCCCAGAACAACCCACCACAGAGCCCAGTACATCCCAGGCCACCCCCTGTACCTCCTGCTTGCCGAGATCAGCCCGCGCAACCGCCCCCACGTCGCGAACGCCTCGGACGGCGTCCCCACCCCCCCAGTTACTCCACCGGAACCCTATGGCCCCCAGCGCGCCCCAGACGACTGCCAGACAGCCAACAACGCCCCCGAGGGCTGCTACAACCCCCAGGACAACGGTGTCACCCCCCGTTCGATGCTGACCGCCTCCCACAGCCTGCACCGCATCATACACAACACTGCTTGCGTCCCCGGCCCTGTCCCTGCCAACCACGCCCCCTGTGGCCTCCGTAGCACCCCAGACGACCCCCACGCTGCCTTGGACGCACCTACACCCGCCCCCTGCACCTAGAACGGCCGAATGGCCCTGCGCTCGACGCCGCTTGCCCCCCGCTACCCCAGCCGCGTCGCGTTCGACGACACTCACTGCCCCCCACCTCTGTAGGCCCCCCACTGCGCCCCGTTTGCACCCACTGGCCCCCATCTTCCCTCCCCGAGCCCTGCTCGTCAGTGGATGAACCCCTTCACTGGCGCCCGTGTTCTACACCCCCCCCACGTCACCTGCCCTGAGCCTAGTGCCGTTACATCCGACGCTGGTACCCACCTGGTTTGACTGGGCTGAGGACACTGCGTCATTGCCGACTGCCCCCTCTGTACACCACTGGGACCTCTCCTGTCTGAAAACGGGCCGTACACAGCCGTTTGGGACACTGCGACGACGGACGAGACGATGAGCCCCGCCTCCATTTTTTATACCCTCGCGACAGTCTTTCCAGCCATCTCATGCTCACCTCCCCCATTCTCAGTCCTTTGCTACCCGACGTCACCCCTCTGGTATCGGACCTGTTCCTATGCTCGACTGGGACCAGGACCCTTGTCTCGCCAACCTGAGTCAGGCTCTTCGAGCCCTGGGATGGACCCCGCCTCGTTGAGCATCTATTTTATTCTTTCTCTCTTCATTTTGTTATGAATATCCTTTGCTATCCTATGATACCCCCTCTCCTGTTTTTTTCTTTTCTTGTTTCCTTTTGTTGGCTACTGTCTCAGAGGCAACGAGGATGTTGCCTTTGTGGAGAGGGCCATATGTAGCTGTGTGGCCAGCCTCCCACAGACTGTAGGTAGATACATGGTCACATGACCACGGGTTCATCCTAGCATACAAGTAGACACTGCTTGTCATCGCATACCACTGCTATACACTGCCGCACCTCGCCTTGCGGGCTTCTCTCGGGTTCGTTCTGTGAGACTGCACGTCTCCAACGGACCAGGAGGGAGGGGGGACTGGGGTCCACCATAGGAGGGAGGCGAGACATGCCAGGGGATGGGGTATGGGCCAGATGTGACACCCAGCACGACTAGGAGGGAGGGATGTGCTAGGAGGGAGGGGATGTGCTAGGAGGGAGGGGATGTGCTAGGAGGGAGGGGATGTGCTAGGAGGGAGGGGGGACGCACCAGAACCAAGGCGGACACGCTGGGAGGGTGGGGGATGTGTGGGACATGCCAGGAGGGAGGGGGGACCCATGGGGGGACACGGGGACACACCAGACTTGACACCCAGCGCACCAGAGCACCCCCACCACCAGGCACAGGAAAGGGGGGGACAGGGAAGGGGGGCAACAATGGCGATGCACCAGGCCCCCCTCCCCCCCCTCCCTTTAATTTAATTTTGTATATATATATTATTTATACTCTAATTAATATAGATACCACTCTGTCAGAGTGAGGGGATGTGCCAGATGCACAACCACATGACACTCAGGACAACAGAGCACCCCCCCACCACTGCTGCGAGCAACTGCTTGCAGGGTGGAGGGGGGTGCAAGGGCGAGGGTGACTCCTCAAAAGTGAGTCCAGAATTTCCAAACTCAACTGGAATTTCTGAACTCAACCGGAATTTCCGGACTCGAGTGGAATTTCCGGACTCGACTGGAATTTCTGGAATATGTGGAGGAGTGTAAATTACAGAAGTCTTCAGTGCAGGTCTTGAAAGTCTTGGGTGTAGGTCTTGAAAGTCTCCAGTGCCAGTCTTACAAGTCTTCTACAGAAGTCTTGCAAATCTCCCATTCAAGTCTTGCAAGTCTCTGGTGCAAGTCTTGCAAGTCTCCAGTGCAAGTCTTGCAAGTCTTTGGTGCAGGTCTTTCAAGTATCTGGTGCAAGTCTTGCCAGTATCCAATGCAAGTCTTGCAAGTCTTCAGTGCAGGTCTTGCAAGTCTTCTACAGAAGTCTTGCAAGTCTCTGGTGCAACTCTTGCAAGTCTTTGGTGCAAGGCTTGCATGTCTCTGGTGCAAGTCTTGCAAGTCTCTGGTGCAAGTCTTGCCAGTATCCAATGCAACTCTTGCACTGAAGACTTGCAAGACTTGCACTGAAGACTTGCAAGACTTGCATTGTATACTGGCAAGACTTGTGCCAGATACTTGAAAGACCTGCACCAAAGGCTTGCAAGAATTGCACTGAAGACATGCAAGCCTTGCACCAAAGACTTGCAAGAGTTGCACCAGAGACTTGCAAGACTTCTGTAGAAGACTTGCAAGACCTGCACTGAAGACTTGCAAGACTTGCATTGGATACTGGCAAGACTTGCACCAGATACTTGCACCAGAGACATGCAAGCCTTGCACCAAAGACTTGCAAGAGTTGCACCAGAGACTTGCAATGGCGACTTACAAGACTGGTGGAGAAGACTGGCAAGACTTTCACCAAAGACTTTCAAGACCTGCACTGGAGACTTGCAAGAATTGTGCTGAAGACTTGCATGACTTGTACCAAAGACCTGCAAGGCTTGTGTAGAAGACTTGCAAAACCAAACACTTGCAAGACTTGTACCAAAGACTTGCACACTTTCACCAAAAACTGAGGTCATTACACTTCCCCACCTTTCCTATTGGACTCTGCTCAGACTCCACTCAGACTACTTGGACTTCACTCAGACTCTGATTGGACTGGCTTGGACTGGTCCATCAGCCAACTCCCTGCCAATGTTCAGTCCCAGTCCCAGTCCAATCCAAGTGGAGTCTGAGTGGAGTCTGAGTGGAGTCCAAGCCAGTCCTTGGAGTTCCTAGGAGTCTGAGTGGAGTGGACTTGGATTGCTTGGACTGGCACATGACTGTTATTACTAATATGAAAAGGATTGTCACCAGCAGGAATTGAACCCCAGGCCTTACACAGATAAATACACTACATAATCCATAGACAACATAACCACTAGACAACAGCAGCTTAGTTGCTTAGGTCTATATTTGCTCCACATACTATTCCTGTGGCTGTGTATGACAAAGCACATAACTGCATCACTGCCAGCTCATCACCACTCCCTCCCACCACCACCACCACTACAATGGCCTCCCCCCCTGCCCCCTCACTCCCCCCTCTAGCACTCCATGGGGGCCTATGGCCCCTATGATAGGTATTTTAAAATATATTTCATTCTTATTTTATCTCATAAAATGTTTTTTTTTCTCTTTCAGTTTTTCTTTTCATATCTGTATGCAATGATGCTCCGCCCCTCCTCTCCACTTAGCTGGGAGGTGGGGGGCTTCATGTGGTGAGGGACTGCCCCAGGGGAGTGCTAGGGAAGGGAGAGGGGAATGATGGCAGCTGCCATGTCACCCCACCCAGCACTGCCACCACCGTGTTATCATACACCAATCCAGCCCCCTCACCCAGCCAGGGACCCCACTGCCACCACCCCTTCCCTCACCCATTGCAACTGCTGCTGATGCTGCCCCTCTTCACCACACTGCACACCATGGGACCTTTGGGCCCCATGTAAGTGTTGTTTTTTGTTTTTGTTTTCAGTCCAACAGTATGGGGCCCCAGGCCCCCCAATACGTTTTTTTTATTATCACTAAATTACATTTTGCTAATAAACTATTTTTTTCAGTTTTTTGTATGCATTCAATGAGCCCCCAATGCGCCACTGCTCCTCCCCACTCAGCTGGGGGGTGGGGGGCCAATGGGTGGGGGGAGGAATGGCCAGATGTGGAGCAGGCCACACATCAGCACCCATGACCACTGCCATGAGCCATTGCTCATGGGGTGGAAAGGGGTGCTATGTTAGTGGTAGTACTGTGGTGCCGGTGTGGCAAGGGGTGGGCGATAGAACAACAATGAGGTGAGGGCAACAGGTGCAAGCCACAGCAGCATCCCCCACCATCGCTGCAAGCCACTGCTTGCAGGGTGGAGATGGTGTATGACAGGTGAGGGTAACAGGGTGGTGACAGCACCTGCCCAATGCAATGTGACAGAACAGATGGGCATGGAGAAGGGGGCCACAATGGCAACCAATGCAATATGACATGCCCCTCCCCTTATATGTAAATATCATATATAAAGTATATTTAGTTAATACAGTCACTTCATTGATCAAATTTACTTGTTATACATTAAGTCCATAGAGGTAATAAGATAACAATAATAATGTACACATAAATGACTCTATGGCTCAGCTGTTAAGTTGCTTGAAAATGTAGAATTGAGGATCTGGAGGTTGAGGGTTCAATCCTTGCTTTGAAAATGTTATTTTGACTGTGTGTTACAAGTTTGTGTGCGCAACTTAATGAAGTTAGGTTGCACTACCCAGATTACAGTGGAATCCAACTGGAATAACCAGATTCCGGGGAGTCCAATCAGAATAGGTGGGGGAGTGTAAATTACAGGGTGCTTGGTTGGTGGGCATTGGTGATGTGTGGTGGCAGTGGGTGCTTGGTCAGAAGGAAGGCAGCACTGGGGGTGATGTGGCAGTGCTGGGCTAGGGATGGGGTGGCAGAGGGGAGGCAGTGCTGGTGGTGACACACATTGTTGTTGGGTGGCATGTGGCAGTATAGTGGTGATGTAGTGGCCATATCGTTGTTTGGTGGCATGTGGTGGTGTTGGTGGTGTGGCAGCTGCTGTCATTCCCCCTTCCTTCCCTGGCAGGTCCCTGGCACTAAGTGGGGAGGAGGGGCAGCATGTCATTGCATACAAAAAACTGAAAGAGAAAAATATATATTTGATTAGTGATGAAATAGATCTTAAAATACTTACCATGGGGGCCATAGGCCCCCATGTTGTGCTAGAGGGAGGGGGGGGGGAGGGGAGAGGGAGGCCATTGTTGTGATGGTGGGTGGCAATGTGTGAGCTGGCAGTAACAATGGGTTATGGTGGCAATTGTGGCCATGTGACATGTGTCCAGTTAGTTTGGTTAGTTTGGTTATTCCTGGTTTGGGTAGATTCTGGAAATTCTGGTCTAATTATTTAAACCAGAATTGTTAAGACAAGGGCTCCCTCTTGTCTACAAAGGGGTCAATTGCTGTTCTCTGCTTGAGGCTTTCAAGCAGTATATGGTCCATTAGCTCTAGAGGCTTTCTAGAGTAGTTCTGAGAGTGTATCTTTGAGCAAGAGAAAGCTGTAGATTGCTTAGGTCAAGCTCAAGAGCTTGGACCTTTGTACTGCTACTTATATACATGAGAGATGAAGCTGTGCTAGCAGCATGCAACGTCAAGGGGTCTGATACAAAGGAGAGAACAATGGTAAAACAAAAGAATGGAAGCATTTCAGGTACATCAAAAAGAGGAGAAGCGACGGAGCATTTCAGATGTATCAAAGGAAAAGGAAGGAGTGGAAATTGGTAGGAAAGAAAAGAAAGAAAAATGATCTGGTGCCTAGTAGACAACAATTGTAAGATTACCCTCTTTTCATCTGTAAAGTCACCAACTTCTCCATCAGTACTCCCATGACTTTCCCAAACTCAATGCAACCAAGGACAGGGAGTGAGGAGATTGGGTGTTGGGGTGGAGGATGTGCTGTTCCTCTGACTCAGCCAGTGACAGGGCGGGAAATCAGCTGGTGGATGGGGGCAATGGTGGGCATCCTGTAGGGGTAGGTGGCACATAGAGGTCAAGAGAATGTGATACCCATTGAGGGCAAGTGTGAGCATGCAAGAGGGGAGTGAGGGCATAGGTGTTCTGGTTACTAAACACCACTGGGCTCTTGGATCAGGTTTGCAGGGTGCGCTCTGGGCACTGACTGTTTTGATGAAGTGCAATGCATGTCAGTGCAAAGGTTGTCCCCAGGACAACTAGGAGGCGAGGGCAGCAACAAGGATGATAAGAGCAGTGTTCATAGTGTGGGTGGGGGAAGGAGAGAGAGTTTTTTGTTTTTTGTATATGTGTAGGAGCAGTCGAGCCAAATAAATATTGTTGAATGTATCTGAGTAGTCATTATCATCCAATGGGGGTCTATCAGGGCAGTTGTTGGAATAGTGGCCTGGGTTATTTTTCCCACAAGTGGAACATCTAAATTTTGGACAGTAGGGGTGAACATGACCTTTCCCTTTACAGCAAAAACATGTCTTCTCCCTGGGGGGAGGGTCAGTCTGGGAGCAAACATGGGTCTGGGTTCTTGGGGTAGACTCTCTGGTCAGATCGATGATTACATGGTTGGCAGGTGGGGAGATCAGTTTTGGGGAGGAGATCTCTATGGAGGGCAATGGAGTTATGTAATCAGAGAGGGAGTCCTGTTGAGGGGGTGGAGGTAGAGGGGTTTTTTGGCATCATTTTGCCTATGAGGAATGAGGGGTAGGGAGTCGGTCTCCTTTTGGGTCAGGAAGTGGATCAGTGGGCGGGGGTTCTTTGCTGGTGGAGGGGCACCACAACATCTTCTATTCCCTCCAATAACAGGGAAGAAAGGAATGCCTCTTCTTGCTTCTGGGTGGCATGGAGGAGGTGTTGGTTGTAGCCCCAGGCAGCAAAGAGGGGTCTCAGGTGCATGTTTCTGTCAACAAGTTGTTGGATGTCTTTCTCATGTTGTTGATTGGATAGGAAGAGTCAGGTGGCGACAGCATTGGGCGAGGGGTAGTACATTTTCTTTTGTCTTTTGTTTTCTGCTTCTTTCTTTTATACCATTGTTGTTGTTCTTTTTTTTTTTGTTGTTTTTCTTTTTGTAACTACTTAGCATGTATTCAGCATGCTTGAGATTAGCTTCTGGTTCCCATGAGTTTTCTGATGAGGGGTAGCCCATCCACTTGATTAGGTAGTAAAACCCTCAGCCTCTTTTTCTGTGGGCAAGGATTGCTTTGATGTCATATTCTTTTTCTCTTTTGATCAAGTCAGGTGGGGGCTCTGAGAACAAGGGGCCATGTTCATCCATTTGTCAGAAGGAGGTCAGTAGGGCCATGTGGAAAACAGGGTGGATTTTCCATTGTTTCAGGAGGGAGAGGCAGTAGGAGAGTGGGTTTAATATAGCCACACCCTTTCTCCTTTCTTGAAGGGTTTGAAGTTCCAGGTGACCTGTTCTGCCACCATTTGACACACTAGCTCATGGGTGGCCAGTGCCTTGTCCCTGGCTTTTTGCAGGAGGATGATTTGTTGTTCTGCTGCGGGGACATTTGTCTTCTGATAGGGGAGGGGGATTGCCTTTGGTTCATAGCCCATCATGAGGTAGAATGGCAAGTTTTTCTGGACAGAGTGAGTCCTTTGGTTGTGTGTGAATTCCACAGTAGACAGGGGGTGTTTCCAGTTTTCTGGGTTGTTGGAGCAGAATATCTGGAGGTATATTTCTACTTCTTGGTTCACTTGTTCTGTTTCTCCATCAGTTTGTGGGTGATAAGCCGTACTCATTGCCAGTTTGATTCCCAGCATCCTTCCCAGCTCTTGGAACAGTTGGGAGGTGAAGCAGGGGTCTCAATCAGAAATAATCTTGTCTGGCAGACCAAATCATTTGTAGACATTATCCAGGTAGGCCATGGCTGCTCTGAGTGTATCTATAGTTTTGTTACAAGGGATTAAAATTACCCCCTTTATAAGACCATGGTCTACTATGACCATTAATGAATCAAATCCATCACAAACCAGGAGGTCAGTGATAAAGTTGGTTGTTACAAGTGCGAATGGGTGGGTGGTGTGGGATTTGATCGGGGAGAGTGGGGGGGTCATTGGGTGAGTGTTGACTTTCATTTGCTGGCAGGTGGTGCATCCTGTGACAAATTTCTTGATAAACATCACCATTCCTGGCCACCAATAGTCCCTCCTGATTAACTCAGTTGTCTGCCACTGTCCAGGGTGCCTATTGGGCAAGCACTCATGATAGTGTTCCACTATTTGTTGCCATATGTCCACATTGTCAGGCACATGACACCTGCCTTTGAAAAATAATGCCCATCTTCTATTTTCCAATCTTCAAGGGAGGATTTGATAGGGGGCATGCCATTGTTTTTGAGTGCCGTGATTGCATCCTTTACCAAGTCTTCCTTCATAATGTTGGCGGTGAAGATGTCATACATTTTGGTGTCAATGAAATTGACAAATAGTGTTTCAGGGAGGAGGGTCATGTCCTCATTGTCTGTGTCTTCTTCCAGGACATGATCTGCTCTTTGTGAAAGGGCGTTGCTCTGCACCATCTGAGATCCTGGGACATGTGTCAGCTGCAGGTCAAATTCTGATAGGAACAGGCTCCATCTGGCCTGCCTCCTGTTGAGATTCTGCACAGTCCAGAAGTAGGTTAGGTTTTTGTGATCAGAAAGAATTGTCACTGGGTGTCCCAAACCCAGCAGGTAATGCTGCCATGTCTCCAGGGCTCGAACTATGCCAAGGAGTTCCCTATTGTATATTTCATAGTTCTGTTCCATAGGGGTGAAGGAGTGAGAGATGTATCCACAAGGGTGCCAGTCTCCATTGGTGTCCCTCTGCTGAAGGACTGCCCCTGTTGCATGTTTTGAGGCATTGGCTTCTTGTAGGATCTGGCATCTAGAGTTTAAAAGTCTGGTCTGATCCAGTCTTTTGCCTCTTTCAGGGTGGACTGAGGACCGGACCAGTCCATTTATTTTTAGTATGTCTGAAGATTGGACCAGACACCATTGGACCAGTCCATGTTGGTTCACAGCCAGTCCACAAACCGGTCTTGACTGGTCTACATGCAGACCTAGTCTGAGCCAGTCTGAGCCAGTCTGAACCAGGCCTGAACTGGTCTCGAGTGGTCCCACTGACTAATTACAAGCTTAGAAATATGTACCAACTACTTGAGTGAAATAAATACATAAACTAAGTAAAAAAACATTTCCACCTGTGAGCAGTGGCTCACGAGGCTGGATATGAAATAAAAATAAAAATGCAGACCTACTATAGTTAAAGTATTCAACAAATTAAATAAGTCACCCCCCCCTCACATTTGCAAGCAAAGGGGACAGCACAAGTCAGGGGGGGGGCATGAGTTGGGGGTGTCACTAGTCAGTGGCAGCCACATCATTGTTGGGCAGTCCATGGAGGGTGGTGACATGGCAATGCAGGGGTCATTAACAATGTGGTGGCACAGGGGTCGCTAACAACATGGTGGTGTGGGGGTTGCTAATGATGTGGCAGCGCGGGGTGTTGCTAGTCATGTGGTAGTCATGTCATTGGGTGGTGCATGGAGAGTGGTGACATGGCAGCACAGGGTGTTGCAAGTGACATAGCAGCATAGGGTGTCACCCGCATTCCACCCCACAAGCAGGGGCTCATGGGGCTGGGGCCAGGCATAGTGCCGTGGTGATTCACACCAAGTTCTATCCTAAAAATTAAATGGCAAGTTAGTTATAGAAAAAACAGTGTAAAAAAAAACTTAGACATGGCCCAAATGACTAGTGTTTCAAGGTCTGGTCTGGTCCGGTTTTTTGCCTTTTTCTGGCAGTAACCGGGACTGTAACTGGTTATAAATTTTCTATTTTACAAAGGGACCATAACTGGACCATGCAGGACTGGTCACAGTCAGTTATACATTGGTTTACAGACTGGTCACAACTGGTCACTAAGAGGACCAGTTTGTGACCAGTTATAACCAGTCACCTTGCAGTTGGGACCGGCCATTTACACTACATATTCTAATTAGATATATAACCCCCTGTGTGCTCACATGTGAGGGGGGGCTGTTGTTGACAAGACAAAAAAAATATAACAAAAAATAAAATAATCCACATTAGCATTGGGGCATCATTGGGGGGACCTTGGCATGAGGGGGAGGTTGCAATGTTGGGTTAGCATTGTTGTGGGGTGGTCACGTTGGGGGTTGGTATGGTGCCCAGGAGGTGGCCGTGTCAGGTTGGCATCATCTGGGCATCATTGTGTGACATGGGTCCTCGAGAGGGGAGGCCATGAGATTGAAGGGGGGTCTGGTGTCGAGGGGGGGTTGCCAGAGTGGGAGGGGGGTGGCTGCGAGGTCAAGAGCGCATCCAGTGTCAAGGGGGGGTTGCCAGAGTGGGAGGGGGGAGGCCATGAGGTCGAGGTGGTGTTGCCAGAGTGGGCCGTGGCATCAAGGAGGCAGCGGCATCATCCAGCATTGAGGGGGGAGGCCGTGAGGTTGAGGTGGTGTTGCCTGAGTGAGCCGTGGCATCAAGGAGGCAGCGGTGTCATCCAGTGTTGAGGGGGGGTTGCCAGAGTGGGAGGAGGGAGGCTGTGAGGTCGAGGTGGTGTTGCCAGAGTGGGCCATGGTGTCAAGGGGGCAGCGGCATCATTAACGGTGGTGGTGGTGGTGTGAGGGATGTGGGGGGTTTGAAGCCAACAATGTCATTGTGTGTTTGGTAGGGGAAAATAAATCATCAAAAAAAGATGGCAACTGTCAAAAAAAACAAAAAGATGGCATCTATCAAACTGCCAAAAATGACACTAGGAAAGATGGCCCTAGCAAGCAAATAGGTGCAAACTCACTAGGGGTATATAAGGCCTCTAGATTTCGGGCTTTTGATCCCCTGGGCTTGTCCCCTCTTGTGTTGAAAAAAGGAAAATTATTATAGTAAATATTAATACTAAATATATAAGACCAAGTCCAGTTATTAACCGGTCTTAACCGGTCCTTAGCACTTATATTGTTTACTTAAATATCTTGTAACTGTAACTGTAACTGGACTGTAACCGACTGTAACTGAGACTGATGGTCCGGTTACACTGGTTACAGTCTGGTTATGGTCTTGGTCTTTTGCCGGTCCTGGTGACCGGACCTTGAAACACTACAAATGACACTGGAAGTTGTTTGGGCTGGGGGGGTGGTGGTGGTAGTATGAGGGGATTAGTGTCAGTTCTTGATGTGGTTGTTGGCAGTGTTGTTAATTGTTTGTTTGGGATCAGAAAAAAAGAACAAAAAAAAAAGATGGGATCAAAGAAAGAAAGAAAAAGATGGCATCTATCAAAAATCACCATAGCAACGTTGGCCCTATCAAATAAACATGTGCAAACTCACTAAGGGTATATAAACCCTTGAGATTTTGCTCTTTTGATCCCCTGGGCTTGTCCCATGTAATGTAGTTAGATATAATTAAATTAATTAGCATAGTCATGTCAGACTGAGGGTTCGGTCCCAGACCAGTCCAAACTGGTCTGCCCCCAGTTCGCTAGGATTGAGAAGCTAGTTGGACTGTGGACTGGGGTGTTCTGGGACTGCCCCAAACCAGGACTGATAGTCCTATTGGACTGGTTTGGGTTCAGTCTGGTCTGTGGTCTTTTCTGGTTTGGTGGACTGGACTTTAAAACTCTACTGGCATCAGTAATACTGGGCTTTCTGCAAACTTAGCTTTTAAAGTATTGAATGCTTGTTGGCATTCTGGTGACCATTTGAAGACTTTAGTTTTCTTGGTGAGCTTGTTCAAAGGTTGTGCCAACTCTGTGAAGTGCCTGATGAATTGTCAGTAGAAGCTGCCAAAGCCTAAAAAGGAATGGACTGCTTTTAGGTTTGTAGGTGCTGGCCAGTCCCCAATCCCTGCTAATTTTGTCTGATCCATGCCTATTTCATCCAGTTTGATCACCAGTCCCTGGAACTCTACTTCTTGGACATCAAACTTGCACTTTTCTATCTTCAGGTAGAGGTCATGTTCCTAGAGTCATTGCAGGACTTGTCTTGTTCATTCTTAGTGCTCCATTTTCCCTTTTGAGAATATTAAGATGTCATCCATATATATCACAATCCATCCTTCATCTATCATGTCCCTGAAGATCTCATTCATCATGGCTTGAAAGGTCACCAGGGAGTTGCAGAGGCCAAAAAACATGACTGTCAGTTCAAATAGTCCTTTGTTAGTTTTGAAGGCCGCCTTCCATTGGTCACCATCCTTTATTCTGATGTTGTGATATCCCCACCAGATGTCCATCTTTATAAACCACTTGGCCCCTTTGAGTTTGTCAAGTAGGTCTCCCACCAGCAGCAGCGGATAGGTGTTTTTGATTGTCCCATTGTTTAGATACTGGTAGTCTTGGCAGGTGTGGAGAGCATCGGTGTCTTTCTTTGCAATGAAAAAGAAGGGGGATGCCATGGGAGACTTTGATTGTCTGATATACCCTTTCTCCAGATTTTCATTGAGGAACTCATTGAGTTTCTTCTGTTCACTGGGGAACAGGGGGTAGACCTTGCAGTCCTTTGGGAGGAAGTCCAGTTTTAGATCAATGGCATGATTCCAGGGTTGTGAGTCAGGGAACCATTCTGATGCTTCCTTTTTGAAGACTCATCAGTATTGCTGGTATTCTTCCAGTAGTAGTTTTCTTCAGCTGCTCACCTAGGCCTTTTTCCAAGTCATGGGCGAGCTGTTGTGAAACCAAAGTTTTGGCCCTGATCCAGACATTCTGGCTGCAGGAGTACCAGGGGGATGTCCATGATGCTGTGAGTCAGGATATGGTGGCCATTTTCCAAGAGTAGGAATATACCAGGTTGGTGTATTCCTGAGTGAGGGGGATCTTTTTGGGCTTGAATATTCCAATGATGGGTTCTCCTCTGATGTAGGCAATGAGCAACTCATTGTCTTGTTTTCTTTGGTAGGGGTTGGGGGAGGGTCCTCTTCTTCATCCTGCTGTCTGATTGGTTCTGCATCAGCCAGTCTCATTATCTTGGGTTCTTCATCAGGTATTTCTTTGACTGAAGGTTGGGGGTGCCTGGTTTTTCCAAGGCTTCCCCAGGTTGTTTTGTTTTCTGTACTATCCTCCTGACTTGGACAAGCCTGTGGTCTTCTCTGAACTCCAGCATCCCTTCCTTCCAATCTATGATTGGGTTTGCCTGCTGCAACCAGGGAGGTCTTTACACTCCCCCACCTTTCCTATCAGACTCCGCTTGGACTCCGCTTGGACCACTTGGACTCCACTCAGACTCTGATGGACTGGCTCAGACTGGTCGATCAGCCAACTCCCTGCCAATGTTCAGTCCCAGTCCCAGTCCAATCTGAGTGGAGTTTGAGTGGAGTCTGAGTGGAGTGCACTCGGAGTGCTCAGACTGGCACATGACTGTTATTACTAATATAAAAAGGATGGTCACCAGCAGGAATTGAACCCCAGGCCTTAGATAAGTACATTATATAATCCATAGACAACATAACCACTAGACAACAGCAGCTTAGTAGTTTAGGTCTATATTTGCTCTACATACTATTCCCACAGCTGTGTATGACAAAGCACATAGCTGTGTCACTGCCAGCTCATCACCACTCCCTCCCACCACCACCACCACTATGATGGCCTCCCTCCCTGCCCCCTCCCCACCTCTAGCACTCCATGGGGGCCTATGGCCCCTATGATAAGTATTTTAAAATCAATTTCATCCTTATTTTATGCTCATAAAATGTTTTTTTTCCTCTTTCAGTTTTTCTTTTTGTATCTGTATACAACGATGCGCTGCCCCTCCTCCCCACTTAGCTGGGAGGTGGGGGGCTTCATGTGGTGAGGGACTGCCTCAGGGGAGTGCCAGGGAAGGGAGAGGGGAATGATGACAGCTGCCATGTCACCGCAACCCAGCACTGCCACCGCCATGCTATCACACACCAATCCAGCCCCCTCCCCCAGCCAGGGACCACCACCACTGAGACACGGCATGCCCCCAGGCCTACGAGGGCCAGGGGGGTGTCCCTCAGAGCGAGGGGACATGCCAGGGGATGGGGGAACACACCAGGGACAACAGGATGCGCCAGGGGACAAGGGAACACGCCAGGACAGAGGGGGATGCATGGGGGGACAGGGGGATGTGCCAGGACAGAGGAGGATGCCCTGGGAGGGAGGGGGATGCATCGGGTGACAGGGAGATGCACCAGGAGGAGGGGGATGCACTAGGAGGGAGGGGGATGTAGGGGGTGCACCAGGAGGGGGGAGACTAGGGGACAGGGAGATGCGCTGGGGGGGGGATGCACCAGGAGGGGGGAGATGCACCAGGGGACAGGGAGATACACCAGTAAGGGGGGGGACGCACCAGGAGGGAGGGGGATGCACCAGGAGGGGGGGGATGGCCGGGGTACAGGGAGATGCGCCAAATGCGACCCAGCATGACAGAGCACCCCCCACCACAGCTGCGAGCAACTGCTCGCAGGGTGGAGGTGGGGTGCAGTAGGCAAGGGCAATGGATGGGCACGGGGAAGGGGGGCAATGATGGCGGCGCGACACATCCCCCTTGCCCCCCTCCCTTTCATTTCTTTCATATATATATATGTTATTTAGCCTCTATTTTAATTAATATGAATACCACTGTCAGAGCTGCAGGACCCCCAGTACAACAGAGCACCCCCCACCAGGGGTGCATTTAAAAAAAAATGTATATATATAATTTTGTATTACATCAATTGACTCTATTTAAATAGAATTAGTGTGACTTGAATGAAAAATACAAATAAAAACTCACTATTCTATAAAATTCAAGTATAGTCTGAGTGGAGTCCACTCAGAGTCCAATTGGACTATGTAGTGTAAGTGTGAATTTCATAAAGTGCATATTGTACCCTTAATATGGTAAAAATGTATCAGGCACTTAGCTCAGTTGGCTAGAGCACCTCACAAACTGTTTATCTAAGCTGGATATAAAAGGCTGAGGGTTCAATCCTTGGAGATACAAGTCTTTTACATTTTCAGACACGAGTTTGAATCTCAAGTCCTCAGTCTGAGTGGAGTCCAAGCCAGTCCGAGCCAGTCCGAGCCTACCAATCCACTTGGACTACTTGGACTCCACTTGGACTGACTCAGACTGACTCGGACTCCAAGGAGTCTGATCAGAGTCCAATAGGACAGGTGGGGGAGTGTAAAGTCTTGCAACCAGAGGAGTCCCAGAATGATGGACTCATCCCCTAATCCAGTAATAAGGAAGCTGGTAGCAAGTTCCTTTCCATTGATCTGGAGTTGCCCTGTGACATAGTGGGTGATGGTGCCTCTTTTGTTCAGGGTCCCATCTGCATTCCTGACCAGGATCTGTTTCTTTAGGGGGGTGGGTTCTAGGCCCAATTGTTCTGCAAATTCATGAGTCATGAATACTCTCCCTGCTCCTGAGTCCAGGAGTGCTTTGGTTTCAATAGCTTTTCCTCCTTCTGTCTTTGCTATAGAAATTGATAAGTGCATGTAATTGTGGCTAGCATAGTAGAACAGACAGAAATATCAGCAGTACCTGGCATCATCTCAGGCTGCTTCTTTAAAAACCTGAGTTTTCTAAGAGCATCAGGGCCTTTCCTTTTTCTTCTTCATCTAATTTGGCCATCATGGCCTGGATCGACGCATGCACATCAGCCCCTTTCTTTTTCTGGAATGGCTTAGGGGTAGTGTAAGAGGACATTACCTCCTTTGTGGTCAGAAGAGTGGTGTCCCAGCTTGTGGCAAAGGAAGCACAACCCTTTCTTCATGTGCTCCATTCTTTCTTCATTGGTAAGCCTGTTGATTTCCAGGCCTGGTTCCTTTGACAGGAGGGGAGGTCTTCTTTTCTGGCCAGTAGGCCTCTCATGTCTTCCCAATAATGGCCTTTGCTCTCTTCCATTGCCCATCATACTTGGCAGCTGCCTCCATCATGTCATCCAGTTTCTCCAGGACCTTTTCCATATTGAATATTTTCTCTAGTATCTTCAGATTCAGCCCATCCATAAACATGTCAATAAGGGCAGTGTCTTCTTTGATTCCTGATCTTCCTTTCAAGATCCGGAATTGTGCAAGGTAATCTTTCAGGTCACCATCCTGTTTCAGGTCCTTCATCTCTGTTCTGGCAGCTCCTGCATCATCTGTGGGAGAGAACACTTAGTCTACCACTGTTTTGAAAGCATCCCATGTTCCCATGTTGGCCTTTGCTGCCCAGTCTTGCACCCATGCTCCAGCTGTCCCAGAGTTCATGAACGAGAGGGTGAAGGCTATCATCTTTTCATCTGTGTCATAGACATCTTTGTTAATGCGAAGGCACAAGGATACTTCTTGTAAGAATTTTGCCATCCTTGTCCTTTTCCTGTTGAAGTCGGTGGGGGTCCTGAGTTTCATTCCTTTGTTGCCATATCTGGCTTGTCTGGTTCACTGGTGTTGCTGAAGGAAAAGGGGTGGGAGGTGGAGGGAGTGGGTTCAAAGTCTTCTTCTTCCAGGTATTGGGCAGGTTTGTTTGGAGTGGCTTTGCTAGCCCACTTTTCTGCAGACACTGAGTAGCATACTAATCTTTCTCCTTGCCTATACCATGCTGAGTGTGGGATAGGTTGTGCACCTCTTGGCAGGTGCTCCAGGGTTTGTCTGGTGTCTCATCTGGAAGACATCTTGTCTGCTCCTTGGTAAGAGGACCTTCTGGTTTAGCTTGACCTTTTGTTAAGACAAGGGCTTCCTCTTGTCTACAAAGGGGTTGATCGCTGTTCTCTGCTTGAGGCTTTCAAGCAGTATCTGGTCCACTAGCTCTAGAGGCTTTCTAGAGTAGTTCTGAGAGTGTATCTTTGAGCAAGAGAAAGCTGTAGATTGCTTAGGTCAAGCTAAAGAGCTTGGACCTTTGTACTGCTACTTATATACATGAGAGACAAAGCTGTGCTAGTGGCATGCAATGTCAAGGGATCCGATACAAAGGAGAGAACAATGGTAAAACAAAAGAAAGGAAGTGTTTCAAGTACATCAAAAAGAAGAGAAGTGATGGAGCGTTTCAGATGTATCAAAGGAAAAGGAAGAAGTGGAAATTGGTAGGAAAGAAAAGAAAGAAAAATGATCTGGTGCCTAGTAGATGATGATTGTAACAGGAATTATCCTCTACAGTGAGAAATGCACTCAAAAAAAGTACAACCAGAATCTGGAAATTCTGGAAATTCCAGCTGGAATATGTGGGGGAGTGGAATGTACTCATGGGTGTGGCTTGTGCCACATCAGTGCCTGTCATTACCAGTAGTATAGATCCTAAAAATGAAAGATTACAATTAGTTAGCTTATAAAAAGAAGAAATGAACAAAAAAAAGTATACCTAGAGCCCAAACAACAGGTTGCCATCATTTGGGCTTGCATTGCCATTGTTTGTGGCCACTCGCAGCTCATGCAGGCTTGGTAACAACAAAAATTGAATGACAAAATGAAGGGAAAATACAAGGGAAAATACAAGGGAAAATGAAAGGGAAAATGAGCATTTTTGTAAAATGGGGGGGGAGGGGGTCCATTTTGCAAAAATGATCATTTTTTGGGTCATTCTTGACTTATTCTGAAGTTCATTTTTGAAAAATGGAAGAAAAATGAAAACTGAAAATGAAGTGAAAATGGCCTGAAAATGACTACTGTGAACAACCCTAATATTGTCAGTAGTTGAGTTCAGGAGATGGGATAACTGGAGTATTTATGTTGAGAACTGGGAGAATGTTACCTACCATAATCTTACTTTGTAGTGCTTTAGGGGTATGGTGAGATGGAGCACTGGCACCTGCTCTTATAGTTTTGGTGGCATTTGTATCCTGGTGACTGGTGGTGAATTGCTGCTGTACCACCAACCAAACCCATGTATATCTGCCTTTATAAAGTGGTTTGCAACAATTGAAGAAAACATTGTTATTCTTCTTCTTTCTTAACATCATAAAGCTACCTCAAGGTATCCTCAAGTCATCAGGAAACCAAGGGGATGCTGGCATGACCAAGCAGAGTTTGTAAGCAGTAAGCAGGCCAGTACTGATTTGTATTGAAATATATAGATTTGATCAACATAATACAAGAAATTTGTAAGTAATAGTTAGATCCAATAATCCTGACAACAGATTATGTATGTCCAAGGCTGACAGAGAATAGATATAGTTTTGCAAGGAGCAGGAAATAATTATGTGGGTTTGATCTATATAATGCAAGGAATTGGTGATTGATTATTAGATTCAATAATTGTGACAATAGATCATTTATGTCCAAGTTTAATGGGGAACAGATGTAGCTTTGCAAGGAGTGGGAAGTAATTATATGGGTTTGACCTATATAATGCAAGGATTTGGTAACTTTTTTTTTTTTTTTTTTTTTTTTTTTTTGTTCAACAATATTTAACGTGGTGCACGGACGCAGTCCACGGCTATCTACTACAAGAGATGGCTGGTATACGATGTAAGTTGAAGGGGAAACTACAGCCCCGATAATGCACAGAGGTGCGTGAAGGCCGGCGCACCCTAGGGTTAGGGTTGTTGCGCATGGCCGGACTACAGGCCGAGGGCGCTCAGGCGCCTCCCCGAGCCGGCTCGCCGGCACTCCCAACGGCGCGTACTAACACTCCCAGTGACCTACCCCCACTAAGCCCCTGCATGGCCCCTATTAGTCGTGCGCGCCCACTGACGTGCCGGCCAGGAGTGAGGATTATAGGCCTTCCCGCAGGTCGGCCAACCCGCCAGCCAAAAGGCCCGACGGGGTTCGGAGTCCCTTGGTTGCCCGAGTACAACCCCTCCTCGCTTAGCCGCCCCACGTATGGGACAGTACCTGCCAACAGGCGGGCCCCCCAACCTTGCCAGCGACGAACCCGAGGTTCGGCGTTACCGACAGAAACATCGCAGGCTCGGAGACCGAGCGCGCATTCGGCGGCCATCAGGCGCACCAAGCCACCAGACGGGGGTCATACGCCCTGCGCGTAACCCTCATCCCGGGTCCCACCCTTCCGGGGGGGCGAAGGCGAATGCACGCGGATTCGCCTCGAGGAGTTCGACAAGGTCCGCGATGAATCGTGGGCCCTGCCGGTGCTTCTTGCGCTTCATGTGTGGGCACACGCGGAGCAGGTGGTCCCGGTCTTGGAAAGGCCGGGGGGGGCAGGAGCAGTGAGTTTCCTCACTGGGGAAGAAGCGGTCGCGGTAGCTCCCAATGGGGGCATGCGCCGTGATGCACCGACATAGTCGGGCCGTCAGTCTGCAATCAAATGCAGTTTCTTTGAGCCAGGGCCCGCAGCCAGAGGCGGTGGGCGTCGCGGGGGTCTTCCGTTGGGCCCTTAGGTCCAGGAAGCTCCTCCCCCGGTACTTGGGATCCGCAAAGCGGGCACCCCAGTCTTTCTCTGCCGTGTCCTTGAAGGACGCGATCAGCCAGTTGCGAGTGGCTTTGGGGGAGATCCCCAAAGGCAGTCGAAGGGACGTTACGACGTCATGAGCTTGCTTGTGAACCGCCCACTCCAGTTTGGAGGGGACGAACCACAGGTGAATTTGACGGTCCTGGTCCAGCGCGAACCAGGGCCGTAAAAGGCGACAGAGCCGGAGGGCATGCTGTTGACCCCCCGTCGGGGAGCAGTCCACCCACGCATCAGCAAGCGCGAGGGCGTCCAAAAATACCACCACTTTTTTGCATCCAGCAGCCACAGCTGCGGATACGCCGAGGTGGAGGGCACGGTGTTCGGCATCGGTCGCTGAGGCACGACCGAGGAACGCGGTAGCACGGCGGACCTCTTGGTTCCCGCGGAACACAAGGGCGGCCGCCGCGGCCTGGTGGGCAGTCTTGGGTACTGACCCGTCACATCCAACAATGAGACAGTCCGGATCGAGCCTGGCCAGAGCCAAGACGCGGTCCAGACGGCCGGGATATTCTTTACGTTCGTCCGTCCCTTTAGGGGGCGGGCGGTAGATAGAGATCCTGTCCGAGAACAGGTCCAGTAACCGATCTCCGGGTTGGCTCTCGGGGCCATAGGCCTCAAAGGGCTCATCGGAGAGGGCACAGACGGTAATTGCGTCTGCTGCGGGGGACACAATTTTCCGTCGGGCGACGGGCGGGAGGGCCTGAAGACCCAGCGCATGCCGGGGGGCGTCTCCCACCAGGTCCCCTTCCAAGATAGCTCGGACGGGGTGCGTGCGCGTCAAAGTAGCTGTCCGAAGGCAGCTCTTATCAGCCAGACGGCGCAGCACCTGAGGCATAGGCAGCAGGGCGGCGAGACACTCCATCGCACCAACAGGAGTCGTGCGGAAACAGCCTGTGATCCAGCGGGCAGCGGTGTGCTGCATCTGGGACAGGGCCTTGACCATGCCTTTGGTACGGGTACCTCGGCAGAACCATAGACGAAGTCCGTACGTCACCACTGGGATGACGCAGGACCTGTAGAGTAGACGCTTGTTCGCCGGGGAGAGGCCCCTGGACGAGTTGCCAAGCATTCGCATGGCGCTCACGGTCGTGAACGCCTTAGTGGTGTAAAACCGGACATGTTCCTTAAAGGACAGTTTCCGGTCAAAGAAGAAGCCCAAGTACCGCCAAATTGGCTTGGGCTTGAGAGGGGTGGCCCCGGTGAAGGGGGCGACACCGAGGTCGATGGGGGGGTTGGGCGCCACCTGTGCTCTAGAAAAGTGGAAGACTTCGGACTTGGCGTGTTCCAACACCAGTCCGAGGGCCGTGAAGAGGCGGAACACCTCGTTGTAGGCGTCCACAAGCTTAGGGAGGTTGTCCTCCACTCGTTTAGATTGTGCGATGAGCGTGCCATCGTCAACATAAGATATCAAGTCCGCCAGCGGCCGGGGGACGCGGGTGAAGAAGAGACGCATAACTGGCGCAATGTATAGCGCCGAGCAGACTGGGGACAGAGCCGAGCCCTGCCCCACTCCGACGTCAGCAGAGAATCTGCCGGAGGTGTCGGTGTTCCATTTGTAGGTCATGAAGCGGCCTACCAGATACGAGCGGAAGAAGTTCACCACACAAGGTGGGAACCCCGACTTCTCGATAATCGCCAGCAGAACCTGGTGGTTCAATGACGGGAAGAACTGAGCGATGTCGAAGGCGACAACGCTCGTTTGTAGGCCCTTAGTCCACCCCGCACAGATGAGGTGGGTGAGGTAGACTCCAGCGTCCTCAGTGGAACGCTGGGCAACGCCTCCAAACTGATTGGGATGGAAGACGCCGTGTGCTACGCCATCGAATTGGAGCCGCCTAGACAGCAGCTTTTCGACCAACTTCCCGAGGGTGTTCAGCAGCACAATGGGCCTGAACGACTTCGGGGTGGAGTAATTAGGTTTTCCAGGCTTCGGTATGATGACTGAAGTGGACTCCTTGAAATGAGAGGGCCAATGGCCCAGAGTGACGCACACCTCGGCGATGCGGACAAAGAGCTCGGCAATTTCAACATTACCGGCCCAACGTTTGAGGAAGGACCACGTAACGTGGTCCGGCCCCGGAGCAGAGCGTGAAGAACACGCTTTGAGAGCTTCCCGCAGCTCTAGCAGGGAGAAGGGAACCCACTCCCGGGGGGGGAGGGGGTCGTAGTCGTCCAGCACTGAGAGGTCTACAGGGCGGTCATTGGCCGCGTTGTAGGTGCCATCCAGCGCCGTCCAGAGTGTCTCCAACGTGTTACAAGGGACACCTCCATAGGAGATGGCCTCGCACGACGGGAGGTTGCGTTGTTTGACCCAGGGCATCAAGTCCCAGGGTCGCTGATTAGTAAAAGAGACTTCTTTGATGCGCGCATCAAAAAACTCCCGCTTGGCGGCTTTGACAGCCTGCTTAAACATCTTCCAGTCCTCAGGATCCCGGGACTCCCGGTACTCCTCGAGGGCTGTGTGGCATTCATCTGACCACCACTCCTTGGAGCGGCTACAGATCTTCTTAGACCGGGCATGGGTGCGCCACGCCGTTGCAAACGCTTCGGAGATGGCTTGCACCACCTCGTCCACCTCCGCCGGTGAGTTGCCCGTCCAGTTGGACAGGGCCGAAAGCCGAGTGGTGACGTCCTGAAGGTAGGCCGTCTCCTCGTCAGAGTCCGGAGCAATTCCCTTCGTCTGCAGTGGCACGCGATAGAAGGGAGTCCGAAGATTAACCAGGAGGGGCGCATGATCCGAGGACCCGCGGTGCTCTGGGAAGATGGTGTGCTCAGTGACGGCTTCGTCCGCTGAGTTGATGAAAAGGAGGTCAATCACGGTGGGATTGAGCTCAGTGTTGTAGGGATAGTGGGTGGGCTTTGCCTCATCAGGACGGCATAGCGACAACCCGAGACGAGTGGTGGCCGCCAAAAGACGGTCCGCGTGTACGTTGGCTGCCGGTCCCTGGGGATCCCAGAGGCGGTGGCGGCAGTTAAAATCTCCCCCGAAAGGATTTGGTAACTGATCATTAGATTCAATAACTGTGACAACAGATCATTTATGTCTAAGGCTGGCAGAAATAGATAGCACTCTGCAGGGACTAGGAAAGAATCATTCATGATAAATAGTTCTGGAATACAGATTGTATTGGAAGAAACAGGTAAGAATTACTGCATAATGAGCATTTTTGACACAAAGTATGAACAACTTGAATAGGTGAGGGCCCCTCCAATGGAGCCAACACCCATGATGAACCCTGGGCCTGGAGCTGCAGATGAGAAGATGTGCCCAAAGTTGTGGGGCATAGTGACAGAGTGGAAGTGTAGGGAGCAGGTTTGATCTACAAAATGCAAGAACTTTGCAACTAATCATAACATTCAATAATTGTGATGACAGATCATTTATTATCCACCCTCCGCATTAAGACATGACTACATGAGCATCAGAATTCTCCTTGAGCTTTTACAAGATCTGTTTGCTTATGCTTGGTATCAAGTTGTTAACCTTCAGGACTTAATTGAGTGACTGGCTTTATAGGCTGCAACATATCATGGTGAAGTTACTAACAAATATCACACAATTGTAAATAGTATCAGGTGAGAATTTAGCAGACAGGTCCCCTGTGGAGAGAAACATTGTAAGGAGAGAAGTCAATATCTTGACTGCCAAGCCCAATGAGGACCTGGCCACCAGTTTGTCAAATTTCCTTGTTCAACACAGCATTACAGATAGGATAGACCAAATCAAAGGGCACTTTCCAGAACTTTTAAAAAGGCTTCATTAACAAGCAGCCCACATGCTTTACTCATGTGCTGGATGGTTTCAAAGTTAAAGATTGGTTGACTCAGGTAATCCCCTCTCATTGCATTATCATATTGAAGTTGATGATGCATTGAATGAAGTTGTCATGGTGGATAATGCCCTAGATAATGTGTCAGCTGTCAATTTTGTGGCTGAGAGTGGTACAAACAGACTCCATTGTCACCACTTGATGATGAGCACACTAGGCCCTCAATTGTTGTGAAGCTGGCTGCTACTTCAAATGCCACCACTCAGACCATACCCAGCACCTGTGACACTGCATCCCAGAGATTGTCAACAATGACCACCCCAACTGTCCTGAGTACATTGCACTAAGCCACCTACTCCAGTTGGATTCTGGTTATTCTGGCCAAAATTTCTGGAATTTCTGGAATCCCGTGGAATTTCTTTTGGGTGTAGTTTTCCCTATGTAGAACAATTCCAGTCAGAATAATCAATAATTTTGGACCTGGAATCCCCAGCATCAGATCAGACACCTGATTGGATAGGCTTTGGCAGGACGACTGGAATCCAAGTGGAATAACCAGATTTGGCATATGTCACAAGGTGTCATGACATGTCATGACATACCAGCTCATCAGTCACCACCACTACCACTACCCACAATGCCACCTCCCTCCCTCCTGATGCCTTTCCCATCCTCCTCCTTTCCCCCCCTCCTCAACTACACCTTTAGCCCCCATAGTAAGTTTTTTCATTCCTTATCAATTTTTTTAAGCTAATAAATTTTCTTTTTCAGTTTTTCTATTGTATAAACAGATGCATAGTGCGCCCCCCCCCCAACACCCTGCTGTGGTAATACTGACAACAAAAAAATGATGATGATGACAACATTGACAATGGTCCAGCTGTGCAAGCCTGTGTAGAGCTTGCACAAACTGTTCATGAGTTTATTCTGTTATTTCATGGTATTTGCTCTGAGGTAGTCCTGTTAGAGCAAAGATGTATGCTGACCTTACCAGGGAGATCAACCAACCTCAGCTACCAGAGCACATTCAATGATTCTTGTACAATCAGCTGTGCCCTGATAGCCAATTCACCTCTGTTGACATACCCCTGAATGCCTGTCCAATCTTCTCTGGGATGGTATTGGTGCTTTCTTCTGCTGTTGCAATGCACCATGCCCCAAGTGACCCAAGTGGGATTGGTGGCATGTGTCATGAACATATCCGAGCTGTTCCATCTTGGTGACTTGGTGCTGCTCATTATGGTTGTGCCTTTGTCAATTCTCACCCAGACCTTGATGGAATGTGTGGTCTGGATGTTGTGCACATGCTGCTTTTCTTTTCATTCACATTCAAAGATGTGACATATCCCTGTGCACTTGTACACTGGTTCACATCTGTTGAGACAGAGGTACTGGGTGTGGATGGTTTGGCCAGAGAGAACTGATGATGCTATCCTGATCACCACTTTGCCAGGCAATCCCCTCAACACTTTTGTGGTGTTTTATGTCAACAAATATGCTGGCTGCCATGCCCTTGAAATTGCTTCATAAAAACATATTTGCTTGTCTTCCACTACCAGACTATAAAGGCACTCTACTTTGTAGTGAAAAGAAATCAACTTTTTTTTCTGGTCAACCAGGGGAGGTCTTTACTCTCCCCCGCCGCTTCCCAGTCCATTCCTAGGAATCCTAGGAATCCCAGGAATGAACCAGGAATCCTAGATAGTGTAAATGGAATAGAAATTCCCTGTATCAGTCCTAGTCCATTCCTGATCCATTCCTAGTTCATTCCCAGTCCTGCCAGGAATGCCAGGAATATTCCTTAGGAATGGTCCCAGTCCATTCCAGGCTATTAGTATTAATATATCAAATATTTGTATTGCACCATCAAGGATTGAACCCAGGTATCCAGATTACTCAGCACAAATGTGGCAATATAACCATTACACTAAACAGCTGATATTTGTTAGGTAAGCTAAGCAAATATGTTATGTCCCAACCCTCACAGCCACTTGGCACATGTTTGGTCACGTGTTGGTGGGAAATGTGTGGTCATGTGTGACTATTTTGTTTATCAGTGACATGCACTGCCACCACCACCAACATTGACCATGCCGTTGCTGCCTCCGCCTCCCTCACACCACAACCACCACCACCTCTGTCCACAACTGCCACTGCCACTCGCACTGGCACAAGATGACCAACATGTGATGACCACCCAGCCACACTGGTAAGCCCCCCCCCACCCCGATGCACTGCATCACTGACCCCCCCAATCCACCAGCCAATGCCCCTGCAGCCTGGAATGACGAGCGAGCACCCACCACCACCTGGTAAGCCTCTTGCCCCCACCTCGCATGCCACACCACTGACTCCACCTCCCCCCCTCTCTGCCTCCCCTCCTTTCCTCCTCCACTATCCATCCATGGGGGCCTGAGGCCCCCATGTTAAGTATTTTTAATCATTGGAATAAATTTTTAAGCTAACAAATTTCTTTTCTACTTGTAACAATGGGTGCCCCTCATGCCCCTTGCACCACCCCTCCTCCCCACTCAACTGGGATGTGAGGGAGTATCTTTTCTTCTTTTTTTTTTTTTAAAGCTGATATCATTTTTTATTCAGTTTTTTCTATTTATACATCAACAACAAGCTCCCCACCATGCGTCACCCCTCCTCCCCACTCAGCTGGGAGGTAGGGGCTTGATGGCTGATAGGACGGCCTCAGGGAGGTGCCAGGAGGCCTGTGGAGCAGGATACCCACAAGGTATGTGCCAAATCCATCCCACCCTGCTGCCATGTCACTAATGGCCACCCCCCTCCTTCTAACAGCCCCCTGGTGGCCCCCCAAGCAGCCCAGTGAGCCCCTGCTTGCAGGGTGGGCAGGGGGCTTGATCTTCAGCCAAGGAAGGTCACCACCAGACAGGATGCCCCCCAGCACCTAGGGGACATGTCTCGATGTGATGGGGTGCCCAGACACAACCAACCCAGAAGGGGGGATGCACCTGCCAGCTGGGGGGGACACCAGACGATGGGGGGGATGCTAGATGACAGAGGGGACACCCAGGGATGTGACAGGATGTGACAAGCCATTGGCAGGATGTGACTGGAGGCCAGGGGACACAACTGGAGCTGAGGGGATGCAACTGGAGGCCACAGGACATGACTGGAGCCGAGGGGGATGCAATGCAAGGGCCTAGGACCCAGCAGGATGCGACAGCAGGCCCCAATGGCCAAGGGGGACATGACAGGAGGCCCCAGCAGCCCAAATAACACCACCCGGCTCAGCCTCATGAGCCACTGCTCATGGGGTGGAGTGTGGGTGGGGCAATGGTAGCACTGAGTGGGCCCCAGCACCCCATGCCAGCACCCCCAACTGCTACCATGAGCCATTGCTTGTGGGGTGGAATGGGGTGCTATGTGAGGGGCAGGTCACTGCGATGTGACATTATCACTAAGCCCCCTGCTGCCTTGCTCTGAGAGACATGGGGGGATTTTAATTAGTTTAATTTAGTCTTGTATTATATTAATAAATAGTATCTCCCCCCTGCTTCATAGTGAGTTGGGGGGGAGTGTAAATACTTGAACCAGGGACTTGGAGGAGAAGTTTTTTCAGATTTGCCCAGCCTCTGCTTTTAGGCTTACAACTACCTGTCATGCCACCCTCAACTGAGCCTTCTTCATCCTGAATGCCACCTCTGAAGGCTCATGTCATGATTATCACAACCATACCCTTCCTCTTATTGCTCCTCCACCACTTTGACGCACCATTGAAATGACTGCAGGAGTTATTGATGTTGTTTCTCCCTGGAGATAGTGCCCATGGCCAGGTGGTCCAAGTTCAAAGAACGACACCAGGCAGCTCAGCTCACCCTGGTGGTGCCAGCCAGTGGAGTGCTCCTTTGGTCAACAGCTGCCCCACCATCCACCCTTCTGGTCCATAGGTGAATTAAAGGGCTAATCACCAGGACCACATCTGGGAGGAGTATTGCTTCTGGGCAGCCATATCAAACTCCTCTGGATTCCACTCCTTCAACTTCCCAACACTGCTCTTTGTCCACCTTCCCTTGGTTGGATGGGTCCTTTGCCTTGCCCAGAATCTCACCCAGGTGGCAACAGGAGGAAGAATTATTCCATCAACTTTGCCCCTGAATGGGTGGTGACCACCCTCCTCTACATTTTCCACTTCCAGAACATTTACATTAGCCAGCCATGCTGCAGGAGCAGCAACTGTAGCTTGTCACATTGAACAATAACCACTGCCATCCTGCCTTATTTGTCTGTAACCAGAGGTCATGGTCAATACACCCTGGTGGTTCCATTGGCCAACAGCCAACATGGATATCTCCCCTAGCAGAAGTTGTGGATAGAGTGGAAGTTTCTCTGCCATTGCTGATGGATCATTTGCCTCCTGGAAATACAATTAATTACTAGGCTAGAATGTGGACAACACTGTATGACCTCTCCAGCATCAGCCATGGAGGAACTTTGTGTCATGTAAGTACACCAAAGCTTTCAGTATGCATTGGCTAACAAACCTTCTTAGGAATTCAACCCATTTCAGTGGTGCAAAGCACACAATTGTCCAAGGTTTCAACATTGCTGGATGCCTCATGTTCACCTGTCACCTCTCCAGGTCAAGGTGCCCAAGAGTTGATAGGGCATGGATGTAAAGAAGGGCAGGAAATGGTTACTTGGATATCACAATGACAAGTGGGAGATCAAGATACTGTGTGAAGGTGGACACCCAACTGTCAGCAACAGGGCTGGGGATATTGTTCTCCTCACTGAACTGGGTACTGGTCATAGGTATGCCCTCCTTTTTACTTGAGATTTAACTTACAGTATCTCTCTAGTTTCATAATAAAGGGTAGGGCTCCTGCAAGCACAACTGCAATAATTTAGGATAGTTATGACTCATGTACAAGCTTTTATTCTCTGCCACTGCCTCCAATGTTGTCAGCTTCTGTGTCCAATGGCAAGATTTATCTTGATCTAGTTACATCTGTTGACAACCCTGCCTCAAGCTATGGAGCTCTCCAAGTACCGGAGCTTCCACAATCCAATGAAATTCCTCAAAAATTGTGATGCCATTGTCTGGTATATGAAGCTGATGTGGAGCAATGCAGATGGATGGGTTGATGTTGAGGTGGCTATAAGGGAGAAGAGGGCAGGGTGGGTTTTGCAGGTACTGGTGGGTGACTGGCAGGTGAAGGCCCAACAGGATGCTGTGGATATGGACAAAAGCTGGAGGTACCAAAGATGGCAAGTATTTACACTCCCCCCCCATTCCTTGTGGAATCCTGGTCCATTCCTGGTTCATTCCTCACATTCCTAGGAATCCTGGTACATTCCTAGCCATTCCTAGACCATTCCTAGACCATTCCTAGACCATTCCTAGACCATTCCTAGACCATTCCTAGCCACCATTCCTGGAGGTACTAGGTCATTATTTCAAATATTAAATGCATTTATTACCATTTATAGGCCCATCAATACTAATAAAAAAATAAGCAAAACCCCCCAGCTCACTACAAGGCAGGGGGGGCATTTATTTATTTACTACCTTAATACATGTTTTTTTTAAATACATATTTCATAAAAGACTTAAAAAACATAAACAAAGAAAACTGATAGGGGGGTAGGCAATGGACATGGCTGGTTGTATCACAGTGACCTGCCCCTCACATAGCACCCCATTCCACCCCACAAGTGATGGCTTGTTGATGTGTTCCTAGTGTTCCTAGCTGCAAAGAAGCACCAGAAAACTAGAAGAGGGAAGAGTTAGCTTAAAGGGTCCCAGAACTGGCCTTCTTCTACAAGGGTGGAAACCTGTGATGTCTGTTGTTAACGATGTACAGCCTAAACAAAGTGTGAAGAATGCAAAGTTAGTAGAAAAGGTCAGTGAAAGGTCGCGATAAAGGTAGTCAGTAGTTTGCCATCTAATAGCACAGTTTGATGAAAAGTACTTTACCAATGAACTAGGATTGTCCCAGTTCCTGGTCACAATAACGCAGTGATGATATTCGAATAAGTCGCAAGTCGACTTCACAGTTGAACACGAGAGGAGACAAAAGTTGAAACCTTAGCGCTGAGAAAGGGGGAGATGAGATCTCTGTTTCTAATATTTTACATAGGCTTTTATACAGAATAGAGTAAAGTGGATACTCTGTGAACTGTGGATACTGTCCATGTCCATCGCTAACAGACTGTCTACACTAACTAATTAAGGGTAACCCAGGTAAGTACAAAGTGGGTCAGTTCACAAACTCCGCAAAGTAGCTGCAAAGTGTGCAAAGTCCATAAAAAGTGAAATATAGGTAAGTATAGTTAGTAATGGGCATTCTCATGTCTTCAGAAGGAAATGGAACAAAGAGGAAGGTTGCCCCACAACCTTAGAATATAGTGAAACATGATTTTGCTGCCCATACTTGGTGGAAGCCTATCATCATGGTAGCGGTTTGGGGTGCTGGCATGGGGGGTTGGCGCCCACTCGGCTGCCATCACCCCACCTGTGCTCCACCCCAACAAACAGTAGCTTGTGAGGCTGGGCTGGGTGGTGTTATTCAGGCTGCTTGGCCCTCCCATCATGTCCCCCTCAGCCATCGGGGCCTGCCGTTGCATCCTGCTGGGTCCTGGGCCCTTGTGTTGCATCCCCCTCAGCTCCAATCACGTCCCATGGCCTCCAGTCATGTCCTCTTGGCTCCAGTCGCGTCCCTGGGCCCTCCCGTCATATCCCCCTCGGCCATCAGGGCCTGCTGTTGCATCCTACTGGGTCCTGGGTCCTTGCATCATGTCCCATGGCCTCCAGTCGTGTCCCCCCCAGCCCCAGTCACGTCCCCTTGGCTCATCTGGGTTAAGCTGATGGCCAGTTGCATCCCTTGGGTTTCAGGCATGTCCCTGGGCATCCCCTCCATTGTCTGGCACCCCTCCCATTGTCTGATGTCCTCCCCAGCCGGCAGGCATGTCCACCCTTCTGGGTTGGTTGTGTCCAGGTGCCCCATCACATCAAGATGTGTTGATGTGGTAGGTTGCAGGTGGCCTTCCTTGGCTGAAGATCAGGCCCCCCACCCACCCTGTGAGCAGAGGCTCACTGGGCTGTTTGGGGGGCTGTCAGGAGGCTGTTAGAGGGAGGGGGGGTGGCTGTTAGTGATGTGGCAGTGGGGTGGGGTATATTTGGTGCGTACCTCATGGGGAGTCCTTTACACTCCCCCACCTATTCTGGCTGGAATCTGGTTGGAATACTGGATTCCAGTCAGATTCCCCCGAGTCTGGTAGCCTTTTTTTGTATGGTAATTCCACTGTAGCAATTAATTCCAGTAAATATATTATTGAATTTTATTATGGAATCCCCAGAATCTACCTGAACTCAAACAAAGAAAGAATAAGCAGAATACCTGGAGTCCTCACCGGGTCACATGCCTGCCTACCATCTGTGACCCACCCCATGACCCATCAGTGACTGCCAGCTCACAGGCTCATATGCTCACAGCCACCTACCATGACCACCATCAACGGGCCCCCCTCCCTCACCATCCCACTCTGCCGCTGCTGCCCCTCACCCAGCTCACAAGCTGCCATTACCAGCACCACTGCCTCCTCCACCATGCCCCTTCCCTCACCCATCAACACCGCTGCTGCCCCTTCCCTCACCCATCAATGCCACCACCACCCCTTCCCCCACCAATCAATGCCACTGCTGCTGCCACCCTCCTTCACCACACTTCACACACAGGGCCTTTGGGCCCCATGTAAGTTTTTTCATTTTTTGTTACTGATATCAATATTTTGCTAATTAACTATATTTTTAGTTTACATTCGCCTACCCTGACGCACCACCCCTCCTCCCCACTTAGCTGGGAGGTGGGGGGCTCAATCAGGGATAGTAAAGCCCCAAGCCCCAACCACAATGTCACAAGCCACCAGTGCCACATTACCACTGACCATGTGGCATCACGATGACCAGGGGGGGCACAGGAGAGGACGGGGGACACCAGGCAACTCACAGGACAAGGGGGGGACACTAGATGACGCTGAGGGGATACCAGACAATGGGGGGGGAACGCCAGATGATGGGGAGGGATGCTAGATGGTGGGTGGATGCACCAGGTGACAGGAGGATGTGCCAGGTGATGGGAGGATGCCTAGATGAGCAGGGGGCAAGGGGCCCTCCTCTCTCATCTGATGATGCTGCTACTGCCACTGCAACTGCCCCCTCACCCTGCTTGCAGGCTGCTACTACTACCGCCATCACCACTACCACTACTGCCCTACTTCCATCATCTATCGGTGCCGCCACTGCCCCCGCCTTCCCTCACCCATCAACAACAACACCACCACCTCCAGTCCAATGGTACGGGGGCCCCAGGCCCCCTGCTAAGTATTTTTTATTATCACTATTTATATTTTATTAATATACTATTTTTTTTTTGGTTTTGTTGTGTGCATTCAATGAGCCTCCGACATGCTGCCCCTCCTCCCCACTCAGCTGGGAAGTGGGGGGCTTGATAGGGATACTATGGCCCCCAGACCATGGCTGCCACATTACAAGCTGCACCCCCCTCCAAATCCACATCATCACCACCTGCACATTGCCCCGACGACCAGGAGGAGGACAAGGCCAGATGGGGGGGGGCACCATGCCACCGGGGAGGCACCAGATGATGCAGGAGGGATGCCAGAGGACCCAGGACATGCCAGACGATGGGGGTGATGACAGATGACCCAGGAGACATGCCAGACAACAGGGGACACGATGGCCCACCATGCGACATGAGCAGACAAGGGGGGGGTGCCCAAGAGGACACCCAATGGAGGGGGGGGGCCCAGATGAGTGAGGGGACCATGGGGGACACAACCAGCACCACCTGGCCCAGCCCCACAAGCCACTGCTCATGGGGTGGAGCACAGGTGGAATGATGGCAACACTGGAGTGCATGCCAGCACCCACAACCACTGCCATGGGCCATTGCTTGTGGGGTGGAAAGGGGTGCTACATGAGTGGCACTGGGAGGATGAGTGACATGAGGGGAGGGGATGCGATGCCTGAGGCCACGACATGCCCCACTCCCCCCCTCTCCATATACTAATATTTACTTAGAGTATTTTGTAAGTAGGTAATGTATATATATATACTACAGCCAATGTGATGTGATGTGATGACCTAGGACACAACCACTTCCCCCCCTACATATAATGATTTTATATGTAATGTATTTTATTGTGTAAATAGGTAATAAAGTAACAATAATATCTAATCCCAGTAAGGGTGTCATGGCTTACCTGTTAAGTTGTTGGAAAATCTGTAAATTGTAATCTAGAGGTCAAGGGTTCAATCCTGGCTGGAGACATCTTATTTTGAGTTTAACTTGGTGTTGCAAAGTTCTTGTCCATTTGACCCCACAAATTTCAGTCGGAATAACTGGAATCCACCTGGACTTTCCAGAGTCTGGGGAGTCTGACTGGAATAGGTGGGGGACTGTAAAACACTGAAACCTAGCAATAGAATGGATTCTATTTTTGCAGGTCTTCTCTTCATGAAGCGGGATTTCATATCCAACTGGGCCATGATGGTGCCAAATGCATTTCACCAATATCTGGGCCTCCTGCATTCACTGTAACAGATCTGTCTGGTGTTCATCATGTTGCAGTAGACTTCTGTGACTGCCACCAAAATGAAATTGTCCCTTGTCATATACAGCTTTGGCAAGCAGGGTGGTTTCCAGCAACATTTAATTGGCCCCAAAATGCCTTTACATTTTGCTGTCTTGGTTTCTACCATGAGTTGACTCTACAAGGCAAAGTAAATGCATATGACTTTTGTCACACAGTCCTTTGCCTGACTGATAGTCTTGAGCTTGAGCAAACCCCTGTTGGTTTTAATTTTTCTAATGATGATTATGCCATGCTTATTGTAAGTTCCCTTTTGGGATTGCCTATCTGAGTTCCGACCGGCTGTTCACACATGGTGCCATCTTCTAATGCTCAAACAATCAGGCCATGGACATTGTCCTGAAGGTGCCCAGGTGACTTTGCATGGTGAACTGGCTATCAAATGTCCTGCCTGCCCCCATCCTGGATGAAACCTACCTGATGATTGAAATGTTGCAGATCCAAAACAGTAAGCACTATTCTCAATAGTGATTCAGCCCTAATATATGACTTGTAGATATTTGTATACACAATTTCTGGCAGTTGATGGAAACTTTAAATTGTGTTTAAAGGAGCATGGAATAAATGATCCTGAACTTGCTCCTGGGTGGGCATATTTTGTTGAGGAAGAAGACTATCAAGCATTTATCCAAACCTTTATTGACCAGCCAGAGGTATGTTGTATTTAATGCCAGTTTTATAGTGGATTACTGGTGTCATACTTGTTATTTGTCCCTGCCATGATCTTATTTGCAGAAATGGAGTTGGTGATCTGCAAAAAGGAGAATGGTATAGTGCACTATAATTATTATTTGCTGAATGGATGCTGATTGTCCAATAGATTCTGCAATATTGACTATGTAATCTTATTGTCAATCAAGGGAGAAGCCATTCCCCGCATTATTTTGACTTTTGATATTGGATGCCAATACTCCAAAAAATTTAATGAGCAGATGTCCAAGTTTCCACCAGAGCTACAGCTAAGTAAAGGAACTATTATTGAGTTTGGAATCCCTAGTTGGCATATCAATGCCCATGGTCCTGATTGTCAGGCAGATTTTGGACTTGGCTTTCAGGATGGAGTTGGATACATACTTGTGGTGAAGAAGTTGAGAGTACATGGGCTAGGACAAATCCTTTGGGTCCAAGTACATGGGAGATGGGTCCAGGTGCCCATCATGAGACTTTAAATGATCAATGGGGTGGTTTGAATTTTTGAAAAATACTTGTCTTCCATGAGTTTTCTTTTTCTTTTCAACTTCAATAAGCTATTACCATATCTATAATAGGTCAAGAATTTTTAAGCCACTTAAAAAAGGCAGTTGCAATGCATGCAAAGCACCAGTAGCTGTTTGATCAATTTTCAGCAACTTTCCAACCAGCTATGATTACTACTTGGCAAACAATGATTAATGTTTGGAAAAAAGACCATTCAAAACCAAATCCATATTTGGAACCAGGACGATGTAAGTAGAAATTCATATTCTTGCAACGAGATTTTTAATGTCATTTCAGCAAGCACTACTTTACAAGATGTGCAGCTTGAACTCACCAAAGAAGAATCAACTTCAGCTGCTCAGGGAGAAGTTTCAACTCATAAGACAAGTTTAATAACTTTTCTTACAACTGGACTAGAACTTGAAGAATGGCAGTATGCAATTTTAATTTGTTTTGGTAATGTCTTTTCTAACTTGTTTGATTCAAGGTGCATCATCACATATGACATTAAAGTTTTGAAAAAGTACAAGACACAAACCCAGCTGGCAGATTTAGAAGAAAAGCGCTGCATTCTTATGATGCATATCAATCTTTGGTGAGAGGTCCAATTGGCCTATCTTCCTTCAACTGGTTCCCTTGTTTCAGTGATTTATACCAGTCTTTTATCAGAGATACAATCAAGCAAAGAATCACCTACAGCTGAGGCCACCCCATTATTCCTTCCCTCATCACTTCTACCAAATCAACAACCTTCTCTGGCTTTTGCTAAATGTCTATCATGCAAAGTCCACTTGCATATTGCACAAGCTGATGATGCTTTAGCTGATATACGGCATTATCTGCAAGTTATCTCAGGCTTCTGGCAGTTTAAAAAAGTCAACATCAGTGGAACTGGAAATCACCCAAATACTTGGATACACACATTGTACAATCATTTCAATCATTGTATAAAACTTTCAATGCTGTGGTACTCTGCTGCACATACTTGCTCGCTTGTGGCTGATCCAATGGGCGAATGGAACACCAGACTAAAGGAGCTTAAGGATTCTGATGTTTGTGGACCAGGGAGGATGGATTTTTCTATGGAGATGTCTGATGCACTGGACACGAGCAAAGGCCACTTTGAAATCTCATGGATTTGGCTGGTGCCAAGGCCAACAACAGAGACTGAAGTGGATGCCTTGGAGCAGATTTTGGATGAAGGAGTGTGTGTAGAATGGTCTAAATCTCAGGCCAGAAAGATGTGATGGGAGGAGGAGATTGAGTTACTCAAAGAGGAAATGTGCAGGACAATCATATATTATGAGTGGAAGGCATCCTGGTGGCTTCAGCCTGAGGCTGGTCTTCTTACAGCCAAAAATGCCATTATCCATGGAGTTACTGCATATGCCAGTAATTTACACTGCCCCATATGTTCCGCGCGGATCCGCGCGGACTATGCGGACGTCCGCGCAGATTAGCACAGGCTCTGCAATTTTTACATAGATATTTACAATTAAATTACAATAATTTATTTATCTCGCCCCCCCCTCGTCTCGTCGTCTCGTCGGCCCCCCCCCCCTCGTCTCGTCATCTCGTCGCCCCCCCCCCCTCGTCAGGGTGGCCCCTCCGTTGTCTCGTCTGACGCGCCCCCCTCGTCTGATGCGCCCCCCCTGGTCTCGTCGGCCCCTCCGTCATCTGGGTGGGCCCCCCTGGTGTGTTCTGGCGCGCCCCCCCCCTCGTCTGGCGTCCCCCCCCCTCATCTGACGCGCCCCCCCCTGGTCTCGTTGGCCCTTCTGTCGTCTGGGTGAACCCCCCTGGTCTCGTCGGCCCCTCCGTCGTCTGGGTGGGCCCCCCTGGTGTGTTCTGGCGCGCCCCCCCCGTGTCTTGTCGCCCCCCCTGGTCTCGTCGGCCCCTCCGTCGTCTGGGTGGGCCCCCCTGGTGTGTTCTGGCGCGCCCCCCCCGCGTCTCGTCGCCCCCCTTGTCTCGTCGGCCCCCCCGCCCTTGTCTCGTCGGCCCCCCCGCCCTTGTCTCGTCGGCCCCCCCGCCCTTGTCTCGTCGGCCCCCCCGCCCTTGTCTCGTCGGCCCCCCCGCCCTTGTCTCGTCGGCCCCCCCCCCCCCCCTTGTCTCGTCGCCCCCCCCCCTTGTCTGGGCGTCCCCCTCGTCATCGTTCCACCCGCCTTCCACCCCACGAGCAGTCGCTCGCGAGGCTGGGGGCGGGTGGTGTGTCGTCGTTGGGTTCCCTCCCCTCGCCCGTCGTCCCAAGTGCACCCACCCACCCACCCCACGAGCAGTCGCTCATGGCGGTGGGGGCGGGTGCTGCCTCGCATGCGGGTGGTGACGTGGCGCGGCTGGTGGTGTTGGCGTCATTGCTGGTCGGCTCCTGTCGCAGGGGGGGGCAATCGTCGCGGCTGGCCGGTGGTCAGTGACGTGGCAGCGCAGGGGGTGCGTTCGGGTCTTACCTCGCGGGTACCCCACTCCACAGGCCTCCCGGGACCTCTCTCGGGCTGTCCTATCCTCCCCTGAGTCCCCCCCTCCCAGCTCAGTGGGGAGGAGGGCGTGCCATTGGGGGGCCGTCGTTGCATGTATAATAGAAGCAATGAAAAAAATTAGTTAGCTTAATAAAAAATGCGGCGTCGTGGGTGGTAGTGGTGAGGGTGATGAGCTGGCAGTCACGGGGTGACGTTGGTGACGTGGTGACAACGGTGCCCAGTAAATTGGCACATGTTGGCATGGCTTGTACAGGCTGTTTGTCTAGTGGTTAATTGCTTACCTGTCACACTCACGTGGCCTTGCGGTCGTGGGTTCAAATCCTCCTGCCCCCCCTACCTTTTAGAGATTTACAATAATAAAAATATTAATTATTCATTAAATTAATTACTCCCTCGGATGGGCTCGGACGTCCGAGCTGTCCGACCTGTGCTGTACTCGGACTCGGACGGAATAATTCCGTGGAATCCGCGCAAAAAGAAAAAATCCGTATGGATCCGTGCGGACTCAAAATCTGGAATTAAGCAGGACTACAAGCCAAATGAATTTCTCAGAAGTCCGTGAAAATCCGCGCGGATCTGCGCGGAACATATGGGGCACTGTAAAGACCTCGCATATGCACAAAAGCAAGCATTTTTTTGCAAAGCTTTGGCCAAGAGCTTTGCCAAAGCATGGCTGCCTTATATGCAAGCCAACAAGATGGAAATAGAATGGGGTCATCAGTATAGCCATTTTATCACTAACAAAAATTCTAATGCAATAGATCCCTCAAGATCCAGGACTATGGATAATCCAGAGAGTAATGGATCAAGCAATCAGGAGAAGGATGAAGAGGAGGAGGATGAGATAGAGGGTGAAGAAGTTGAAAAGGATGAAAATTATGATCCATTTGAATTAGATGACTGATGTTCAGTTGACAAAATTAGCAATAGGCCCCAGTACCATTTACAGTGATTAACAATATATTACAATGGGTGCCAGTACCATTTGCAAGTCTGCTCACTACAGACCTATGAGTCACAACTCACAGGACACTCCAACACCAATATCAATACACCACCAACAATACTACAGCACACATATATACCAACACCAACCCACATCACACCCCAACTCATTTCTACACACATGGGGTCAACTGCAACAAATCACATGACATGAGCAGTTGTCACATGCTGACAAACAGTTTGCATGTGATGATGAACAGTTTGCATGTTACAACCTCAAACACATCCCTGTTGCCTAGTCATTGATGGTGGTCATGATGCATGTGTTTGATGACACTGGTGGCTGTGAATGATGAATGTTGGTGGGATATGCACCATCAGTGGCCAGTGATACAGTACCTCTCTCAAAGAGACTACAACTGATGTGGCCCTCATGAGCTGCCCAATTATGCTCAATGCAGATGCTTTCCAACATGGCCAATCTTTTCCATATATATCTCTTATTTTCCAAATCCAAACCTCTGTTCCCACTTCTGTGCAACAGGGGTATGGCTAATATTATACTCCTCAATTGTAGTAACTTATGTTCCCACTTCTGTGCAACAAAGATAACTTGGTCCTGTCTCTCCTGTCCACCTTAGTGTAGGCCACCCAACCAGGCAGCCTTCCACCAGTACCATTTACAATGAGTAACAATGGGCCCCAGTATTGTTTGCACCAATTAACAATGTATTACAATGGGTGCCAGTACCATTTACAATGATTAACAATGGGCCCCTATTGGGACATGGTATACAGGCAAGCCAAGGCAGTAACCATGGCTAGGACACACTAGGGTTAGGGGTAGTGCCCACTAGCCATAACCCTATGGAATGCACAGTTAACACAAGCTGCTGGTTAAACACCCTGTAGCATGTATATGATAGGCCATCCAAGACAGAGTCTTGGATAGAGTGTCTAAGACCCATCCTGCAGGAAGTCTCAGACTTACCAAGCCATGATATCACACAAGCTACTATGACACTATTGTTATAGGGGAAATTACATAGTTACTCCAAGATTAACTGGTGCAGGGGTCTATGACAGAATACCTCCTTAATATATTATAGGAGTATATTATACTATACCTCCTAACAGTGTTGTATAAATATTCCACACTTTGTGGGAGATGAATAGACATTCCTGCCTGTTCCACACACTCACTACTTTGTCTGAGTGATCCCCCACTTGCTCTCAAAGACCTAATGCCAATAGCCCCAGTACCATTTGCAACAATTAACAATGTATTACAATGGGTGCCAGTACCATTTACAATGATTAACAATGGGCTCCAGTACCATTTGCAATGACTAACAATGTATTACAATGGGTGCCAGTACCATTTTCAATGATTAACAATATATTACAATGGGTTGTAGTACCATCTACAACCATTAACAATAAAATCTACTACATCTATTGGATATTTATTACAATGTCATTGTAATAAAACCATCGGTACTGTGCACAATGGCCTATTGACTGACACTGATAGATTGTTAACAATAATGCCAGCCATGACTCATATTGTATGTGTCTTCTCCTGTCTTTGCATTGACTGCTATGATAATGGTCTATGCTGTCATATCCCATGCAAGCACCCTCCGACCTCTGCTACAGAACTCCGACAGAACTCCATAGGAACTCCAAGTATTTCAAATTCCTTATTTCAAATTACTTCTCCTGTTTTACTTTTATCACATCTTTTACTCAAGTCTGTTCTCCATCATAGATATGATCACGTACTATGTACTGCAGAACTCTGCAAAACTCTGCCGCAGTTACACTGAGTAATAGCCTTAGTATAAAACTCCTTTAGTCACTTTGTATTCCTCAGTTCAAATATTAGTTGTTATCAACTTTTCACTTGTCAACTCAAAGACCTCAAACTTGTCTTAACCTTTGCAACTCTGGACCTCTGCTTTGTTCCTGACCCTTACTCCGGACTTCCTAATTGGAACTCTGCTTTCACCTTTTCCTTATGTTGGGAATGGAGTGCTGAACAGTGACAGGAAGAGTTAAGGGCAAGGTTAAGAAGATGAGGTTAAATCTCAAAGGCTTGTGAGTGAGGGAGTCTGCCACAGGGAGGAATGTTATTATCATCTCCTACATGATGTGCAATATTTATACTACACAGTTAGGAGGTATAGTGTAATGCACTCCTTTAATATATAAAGGAGGTATTCTGTAATAGACCCCTGTACCAGTTAATAATGGAATAACTATGTCATATCCCCTATATAATTCTCCAGATAGACTTGTCTATCATTGTATATTATAGGGGGTTCCCTGGATAGCATAGGAGACAGTCTTGGCAGTCTTTGTAGTCTTGGCCAGTCTATTAAGGGTAGCAGCTTGGGAATTAATATTATTCCCTGTGGCTGTGTTGGATTCTACCAGTGGCAGATCCTAACCCTAACCTTAAGCTTAGGACTTGTATTCCATCTCCCTAAGCTTGTTAACTGCCTTGGCTTGCCTGTATACTCTTGTATACATAATCCCAACACTCCCCCTCAAGCCTAGGCAGTGTAGGACAATAAGTGGAATGGTTCTGTGAATGTCATCACTCCCCCTGGAGTGGTTAATTTTCTTTCAGGTGCGTCAAAACCTCTGTGGATGGAAAACCCATTGGGAAAAACCAATCTCACCAAGGAAAGCTACTGAGTTATTTTTGACTGAATTCCCATCTCTTCCCTATGCCGTGAAAACTTAGGCTTTGGTAAAGCCTTTGTTAATATGTCCGCTGTTTGTTCCGGATCACGACAGTTTTGAATATCAATAATTTTGTTGGTGACTAAATCTCGGACCCAGTGATGCCGTATAGCGATATGTTTCGACCTCTGGTGAAATTGAGGGTTATGGGTTAAAATTACTGACCCTTCATTATCGCCTTGAATAATTGTCAGATTTTCTTGGGTGTATCCGAGTTCACCATACAAATTTCTTAGCCAAGTGGCCTCGCGTCCAGCTTCGGATAATGCCACATATTCGGCTTCCGTTGAGGATAATGCAATAATTGTTTGTTTCTTTGATTTCCAAGTTATTGCTCCCCCTGCTGTCAGGAAAACATATCCTGTGGTGGACTTGAAGTCCTCAGAATTTGCAAATGATGCATCAGCAAATCCATGGAAAAGGTTATTGTTTTCAGTCTCATCCTGGGATTTTCTGTAAATAATTCCAAGAGTTTTCGTACCTGCTAAGTACCGTAGTATCCGCTTTATTGCACCGTGGTGTTGTAAGCCCGGGTTTGCGGTATATGCTGCCAATTTATTAACAGCGAAGCTAATGTCAGGTCGCGTGGAGTTTGCAATGAATTGTAGACATCCCAGTAATTTGGCGTATGAATTGCTCCGATTCGGCTCATTATAATCTGGGTTTTCAATTAATTTAATGTTTGGGTCCATTGGCATTCCAACAGGGTTTGCATCAATCATGCCTTCTTTACGAAGGACATTCTCAATATATTTTTCTTGAGATATTTTGATGCTATCATTGGCGCACGTAATTTCTATGCCCACGATTTTGCTAGGCTCTCCTAGGTCGGTGATGTCCCATTCTGATGTTAACGCATTTTTCATATGCTTCATCATTTTATCTGCTGATGCAAAAAGCAGGGTGTCGTCTACCCATACCGTTATGATGCCTATATTTTCTTCATCCCGTCGAATATATGCACAAGGATCTGCCATTAATCTTCCATAATCATGAATTTTAAGTTTACCATCAAATTCGTTATTCCACTCTCGACCTGCCTGCTTTAATCCATAAAGCGGTTTAAATAGCTTGCATACTCGGCCTGTTCCATCATTACATCCTTCAGGTTGTTCCATGTATATAGTTTCTTGTAGCGTGCCATTGAGGTATGCGCCCTTTACGTCCATCTGTTGTATTTTTAGACCTTTCTCTGATGCGAGTGCTAAAATCGCTCGGAGTGTGTCCATTCGTACAACTGGTGAAAAAGTTTCTGTGAAATCATAACCGGGTCTTTGTGCATACCCTTTTGCAACTAGCCGCGCTCTGTATCGTACAATTTCCCCTTCTTTATTTCGTTTCCGAATAAATACCCATTTATTTTTGATTGGAATGGCATCTGGAGGTTTTTCGACAAGTTCCCAAGTACCCTTTTCTTTGAGCAAGTCTAATTCAATTTGCATTGAATCTTTCCATTCCGTCCAGTCCGGGGATTGTTTTGCGTCTTTGAGACTGTTTATTTTGTCTCCGGCTATTATTGCATAGGCTTCTTCTATATTTAGAAAGGTTTCGTCATCTTCCTCTTCCGCAAGGTGGTAAAGATGTTTGTAGTTGGTACGAATTCCACGAGTTTTCCGTGGTTCATTATCACTTGCACGCGTCTTCCGTGGTCTAGTGATATCTATGTTTCCCTCATTTTCATTCCGTTTACACTTCCGAGGCTGCCTTGCCGGTTCCGTGATCCGTTGATCGGAGTTACCCGTCGGCGGCACATTCGGTGTTTCTCCACCAGACTCCCCCTCCGTCGAGGGTGTAACATCAGTGTCTTTGGGAGGCTCAGGTTCATCTCTAGCGTCTATGAGTCGGAAGTTCCGAGAGGTGAGAACATTTCTTGTTTCGGCATTGTAGTATTTTATTGCTCCCGCGCCGTCGTCATAGCCGACATATGCACGACGCTTTGATTTAGGTAGCATTTTTCTTTCTTCTTTCTGGCCTTGTAATAATACCCATACTGGGGCTCCGAATTCATGTAAATTTGATATGTCCGGTTTTTTATTGTGCCAGCCTTCATAAGGTGTTGTTTCCCGAAGATGTTTGGTAAATGATCGGTTCCGGATATAGGCAGCGTGTGAGACTGCAAATTCCCATAAAAATTCTGGAAGCTGGTTAGCAGCCAGCATTGCTCGGGATAATTCGACCAGGGTTCTGTTCATCCTTTCCGCAACTCCATTCTGTGATGGTGAGTATGGTGCGGTAAGTCGATTTTCTATACCTCTTTCTTTGCAATATTTTTCCAGTTTTTCGTTAACAAATTCTTTTCCACAATCAATTTGTATACCCTTCGGCTTCTTGCCTTGTGTTTCCAAATGGGCAAGGTAATTTATTACCCCCTGTGCTGCATCACTTTTCTCTTTGAGACATTCAATTGTGACGAACCTTTTAGCATCATCCACAAATAGGAGATAATAATATTTGCCATTAATAGATTTGATGGCGTATCTTCCCCACAAGTCTATGTGGGTTAATTCTCCTGGTTTCGTGTTTCTTTTTGTCGACTTCGGAAAAGGCTCCTTATTTTGCTTTGCACTTATGCAAGCTTCGCAATCCGGTTTAGGACTATTTTCGTCGACATTGAAACCGATCACCAAATTTCGGCTCAATAATTGTTGAAGTCCAGAATATCCTACATGTCCAAATCATCGGTGCCATGTTTCCCAACTAAGTGGTTTTACGTTTCCGACGAATGTTTGATTAACGGCAGGAGTTTGAGACGGCTTGCTAGAATTTTTTAATACCATTTTCATCTTGTATAAATGGTTATTAATTTTCTTTCCTTCTGCAAGTTGTTGTCCGTCTTTTGTTGTGAGGATTAATTTTCCTTGTCCTCCAATATATTTTCCACCGGCCGCATTCCATCGCCCCAATGAAATTAAATTGTTTCGTGTTCCAGGCACATGTAGGACGTCTTCCAGATGAATATTAAAATTTTGATTATTGCATGTTGAAATTATTTCAACAGTTCCTTTGCCTGCAATTTTAGCTTCCAATCCACCTACCCCAGTTACGGAATTATTTTTCATTGGAGTGTATGTTTTGAAGGCTTCTCTTTGATGCGTGACATGCGATGTTGTTGCTGAGTCAGCCAACCAGTCGTAGTAGATCAAACGCTCGTCCATTACGGCATCGTTACAAGCATCATAGGAATCAAAATTATAATGTTCTTCTTGAGCTGAAAATGCAATAAATTCCTCCACAGCATTGGACTGTTCCACAGGTTTTATTTTCCCTTTTTCCTTATCTTTCTCCTTTTTCTTCCCCAAACAATTTTTTGCCTGATGTCCGATTTTTCCGCAATTATGGCATTTATTGCCTTGGAATTTTTGGCATTTACTGGACCAATGTCCAGGGCGCTTGCAATGATCACAATATGGCTTCAGGGATTTTTTACGATCGGTAAGACGGTTTTCAAGGGTTTTCTCCTTTTGGGCGGTCATCTGGATTTTAGCCAGGTTTACAATTCCGCTGGAGTTATTATTCCCGTTATTCCGGTTAAGCCGTAATTTGTATTCTTCCCTTAATAATCCAATAAAGGCGTCTGAAGTTAAGCGGCGCTTTGGATCTAAGTCATTTGGATCATTTGCGTTTCCGTTGTAGGGCTCGACATATGTTTGCCAAGAGTTTGGTAAGGATGCCGAAATGATCGATTTAAATCGGGTATCTGAGATATGGAATTCTATATTTGGAAACCTGTTGATCCGGTCTCGGTAAGACTTCAAGACATCCAAATGCTTTAGGAGGTCGTCGGAATTATCAGCCTTTGTCTCATACAATAAACACTGCAGTTGATTAACTGTTTGATGTGCCTTGTTTTCATGAGTGACTGATAATGCGGTATACATAGCTTCTGCGCTCTGTTTTGATCCGACGTGATTTATTTGCGAGGAGGTAACGTTGTGGATAATGACTTGTTGTGCCCAAGTATCGTTTTTGTCCCAGTTGTAAGCACTCTCCGGATCTATATTTGGATCCGGTCGGTTTACCTGACCAAAAACATATCCCGTTATGTCACAATTAATAAAAACACGCAACATTCTCTCTTTCCATTCGTGCCAGTTTTCATCCGTCAAATGATCGCGATCAGCGATCTTGTTTACATTTGAGTATTCTTTGGTCCGAATTAAGGAAATAGGTATTCTTATAACCGGATCAATTTCTGGTGTATTGATCCGTTGTCTGCGCTTCTCTTGTGCTCTGGAAGTATATACTCTTCCTGATCATTTAGGGGTTTCTTGTGCTGGGGGTTCCCCAAATAATGATATATGGTCGTCTTCTTGGTCCCCTTCATAATCCATGTCTAGTTCAGGGTCAGGGCCCATAACCTGTTGGGAATGGAGTGCTGAACAGTGACAGGAAGAGTTAAGGGCAAGGTTAAGAAGATGAGGTTAAATCTCAAAGGCTTGTGAGTGAGGGAGTCTGCCACAGGGAGGAATGTTATTATCATCTCCTACATGATGTGCAATATTTATACTACACAGTTAGGAGGTATAGTGTAATGCACTCCTTTAATATATAAAGGAGGTATTCTGTAATAGACCCCTGTACCAGTTAATAATGGAATAACTATGTCATATCCCCTATATAATTCTCCAGATAGACTTGTCTATCATTGTATATTATAGGGGGTTCCCTGGATAGCATAGGAGACAGTCTTGGCAGTCTTTGTAGTCTTGGCCAGTCTATTAAGGGTAGCAGCTTGGGAATTAATATTATTCCCTGTGACTGTGTTGGATTCTACCAGTGGCAGATCCTAACCCTAACCTTAAGCTTAGGACTTGTATTCCATCTCCCTAAGCTTGTTAACTGCCTTGGCTTGCCTGTATACTCTTGTATACATAATCCCAACACCTTACCTTGGACTTCCACATGGACTTCCGTTCTTTATCAGTTCCTTACAAATTGGACACCAAGCGTAGAGAAGGGCGCAACCTCTTAAAGGTTGAAGCCAAGTCCATCGTCGCACATTGGAACTCCGCCGGACTCCGCCGTTTTCCTGCGCATTAGGATCAGTTCTTAACATATGCAAGCTTTTCAAACATGGTGTTCAGATCCTCAATCTTTATACCAGTGGAAGCCTGGAAGGAGGTGGAGACAACAAAGGATTGTAAGATGTGGAAGATTGTTGCAAAGTTAAATCATGAGCTGGGGAATAACTGCTATGTGAATTGGGCAATTCTGCAGTTAGAATGTAGACCACTGCATCATATAGCTGCACAAGGGTGTAGCCTTGATTTACAGCCTGGTTTGTATGCATAATCATCAGTCTCATCAACATCCTTTCCCAGAGATGATGAGGTATTCCTCGAATGAAGGTGCAACTCTGTTCATTTGCTGAGATCCTAGTTTGATCCATAAGAAACTTCAAAATTGCATAAAATTGCCTATAATAGTCTGCAAGATCTTCTAGGGTCTTGATCCCTAGTCACAATTGCTCGCCAACTACCTTGTCTAGGTCAGCCTCTGTCCAATGATCAGTGCTGCTAATTCCAGGGTATAACTTTAAGATAGCCGTCTTTCAGAGAGCATAAGTCACTGTCACTTCATATTCTGGTAGGCTTCCCATAGTTCTGCGATCTCAATTGCGATGTATCAGCATGCATGTAACTTCTTCTGAGCATCTTCCATTATCCAGCAAGATGTGAACAACAGTTCTAGTTCTGCAAAGTATCATCCAAGTTTGCAAGGTTTGTCTTGTGTAAATTTTGGTGCACTAGAATGTCCTCTAGTTGGCATATTGGGTGTAGGTGTAGCCATTATTAATGGTGTAATGGGATTTGGTGGATGCAAAGTAAGTGGCAAAGTGCTGGGGGATGATTCATGTGAATCTGATGTATTTGGCATCTGTTCTTTGAAGGTTGCTGTGTGTAATAGAAATGCTTGGTTGAATATTTTAAATGCTTGCAATGGTCAAAGTGGATCAGTTGGAAATCAGTGATGATAAGTGGATTCAAATGTATGGTGAACCTTGCAGTGGGCTCCAAATTTGATGTGCTCCTAGTGTTTCTAACTAGTAAGGGGAGGAGTTAGCTTCAAAGGGTCCCAGAACCCTGTCCTTATTGTACAAGGGAGGAGGTCTGCAATATCTGTTAACAACAATGCAAGGTCTACACAAAGTGCAAAGAATGCGAAGTTATTAGAAGAGGTCAGTGAAATATCGCAATGAAGTAACTAAGAATTTGCAATGTAATAACGCAGTATGATGCAAGAATAGTTAACCAATGAACTAGAGTTGTTCCAGTTCCAGTCACAGTGATGCAGTGACACAGTGACAATATTTGAATAGGTCACAAATTGACTTGACAGTTTAAACACAAGAGGAGATGAGAGTTGAAATCTTAATGCTAAAGAGAGGAGGAGAAGAGATCTGTGTTTCTAATATCTTACATGGACTTTTTATACAAACTAGAGCAAGGTGGATACTATGTGAAATACAGAAATTGTCCATGTCCATCACTAACAGACTGCCTACACTAACTACTTACAGGTAACCCAGGTAATTCTGAAGTGGGTCACTTCGCAAAGTCCACAAAGTGATTGCAAAGTATGTGAAGTCCATAGAAGGTGAGTTAAAAGTGTTTGTGGTTAGTGGTGGGTGTTTGCATGTCTTTTGGAAGGAAATGGGGAGGAAAGGGATGAAGGGGAGGATTGCCCTGCAACCCTAGAACTCTGTGAAATGTGTTTTTGTCACCCATATCTGATGAAGACCTATCACCAGCCTCTGAGGGGCTGCTTAATTCCCCTCCATGCCTCCCCTACTTCCTCATGCTGACCCTCTCTCACTCCTCCACAGGTCCACACACTTGGCCCAGCCCAGCGCCCTCCCCACCTAGAGGAGAGCCCATACAATACTCTGTCCACTTCAGAGGTGATTGCCCATGTGGAAGCCCACACCAATGATATAGATGACAAGCAAGAGATGCCCTCCTCAGCTGCCCTCCCAACAGGTGCCCCTTCGCCCCTCACAAGCCATGCCCTGCCCCCCTCTGGACTGGGACCCACCAAAAACCAGAAAAAGAACCTCAAGGATTGCCTGCTATGCCATTTGGCACTAGTGCTTCAAGGTCCAGTCCTTTGAACCAGAAAAGGACCAAGGACTGAACTGAACCATAACCAGTTCTATAGGACCATTGGTTATGGTCCTACTGGTCCTAGCACCAGTTCAGCCCATGGTTCACTTAGTTCACACAAAAGAATAGAACTGACTAGGACTGGCTAAAACTGGTCCCAGACTGGACCAAGAGTCACTAGCCCAGTTAATAACTGGACTTGGTCTTATATATTTAGTATTAATATTTACTATAATAATTTTACTTTTTTCAACACAAGAGGGGACAATCCCAGGGCATCAAGAGCTCCAAATCTAGAGGACTTATATACCCCTAGTGAGTTTGCACCTATTTGTTTGCTAGGGCCATCTTTTCTAGGGTCATTTTTGACAGTTTGATGGATGACATCTTTTTTTTTTTTTTTTGACAGTTGCCATCTTTTCAGATGATTTATTTTCCCCTACCAAACACACAATGACGCTGGCAGCTCCAGCCACTAAGTTCATATCCCCCTCTCCCTCACACTACCACCACCACCACTGTTGACAACACCACTGCCCCCTCAATGCCATGGCCAAATCTGGCAACCCCCTCAATGCCCTCAACCTCTGGCGACCCTCAATGGCGCTGCCCCCCCTCAACTACTGGCAACTCCCTCTCAATGGCACTGCCTCCCCCTCCCCCTCTGGTGACACCCCCTCAATGGCACTGCCCCCCCTCAATCTCTGGTGACCCCCCTTTGGCGGTGCTGCTTCCCCGACCTCTGGTGACCCCCCCCCCAATGGCACTGCCTCCCCCCTCAATGGCGCTGCCCCCCCCCTCAATGATGGACCCCCCCTCAACTACTGGCAACCCCCCCTCAATAGTGCTGCCTCCCTCCTCAATGATGGACCCCCCCTTGACCACTGACAATGCTTAGAGTTTAAAAGTCCAGTCCGATCAGGTCTTTTGCCTCTTTCAGGGTGGACTGAGGACTGGACCAGTCCATTTATTTTCAGTAACTACTCAAGATCAGACTGGACACTATTGGACTGGTCCGTGTCAGTTCACAGCCAGTCTGCAAACCGGTCTTGACCAGTCTACATGCAGACCTAGTCCAAGTCGGTCTGAAACTGGTTTCAACTGGTCTTACTGACTAATTACAGGCTTATAAATACAAACTACTAGAATGAAATAAATACATAAACTAAGTAAAAAAACATATCCACCCATGAGCAGTGGCTCACAAGGCTGGATGCAAAAAATAAAAAAATACATAAGGATGCGGGTGGTGTGTCATCACATCGCCAGAGGGAGGGGGCTGCTGGGAAGATGGGGTGGCAGAGGGGAGGCAGTGCACATGTTGTTCAGCAGCGCATGTTGTTCAGCAGCATATGGTGGCGCATGGTGAGGTGGCAGCCACATCATCATCAGGTGGCATGTGGAGGCACTGGTGGTGAGGTGGCAGCTGTGCGGTGCATTGTTCAGTGGTGTGTGGCGGCAGTGGTGAGGTGGCAGCCACATTGTTGTTGGGCGGCGTGTGGAGGTACTGGTGGTGACATGGCAGCTGCCTCCACCCCATGAGCAGAGGCTCATGGGGCTGGAGCCAGGTGCATTGTTATGTTGTGGGGGCTGTCAGACAAAGTTGGGCCTTAAATAAATACAGTGTGTTAGTAGGTAGTTTGACAAAACAAAGGAAAAAAACTTACATAGGGCCCAAATGACGCTGGATGTCATTTGGGCCAGGGGGTGTTGGTGGTGGTAGTATGAGGGGATTAGCATTGTTTCTTGATGTGGTTGTTGGCAGTGTTATTAATTGTTTGTTTGGGATCAGAAAAAAAAAAAAAAAAAAAAAAAACAAAGTTGGGATCAAAGAAAGAAAAAAAAGATGGCATCTATCAAAAATCACTGTAGCAACGCTGGCCCTATCAAATAAACATGTGCAAACTCACTAAGGGTATATAAACCCTCGAGATTTCGCTCTTTTGATCCCCTGGGCTTGTCCCATGTAATGTAGTTAGATATAATTAAATTAAATTTGTTATAATATAGTAAATAATATTAGATAGTCCACTCCAATATATATATTGTAATGTAAAATTAACATAGTCATGTCAGACTGAGGGTTTGGTCCCAGACCAGTCCAAACCGGTCTGCCACCGGTTTGCTGGAATTGAGAAGTTAGTTGGACTGCAGACTGGGGTGTTCTGGGACTGCCCCAAACCAGAACTGATAGTCCTATTGGACCAGTTCGGGTTCAGTCTGGTCTGCAGTCTTTTCCAGTTTGGTGGACTGGACTTTAAAACTCTAGCAATGCTGCACCCTCCCCCCCCACCCCTCTTGGCAAGGGGGGCTTGGGTTTTTATTTACGAATATTTAATTACCTTCTAATATTTATTGTGTAGTATGTAAGACTGACCAGTTACAACCAGTCAGCAACTGGTCCTCTTTGTGACCAGTTGTGACTGGTTGGTGGACCAAAACCAGACTGAAGTGACCAGTTATGCATGGTCTGGTTACAGTCTGGTTACAGTTATAAGACATATACAGAACTTTGTAACCAGTTACAGTCTTGGTTACAGTCCAAAAAGGGCAAAAAAACCGGACCAGACCAGACCTTGAAGTGCTATTTGGCACAGCAGCTGAGGGGGATGCCCCGAAGGCCTGCTCTGAAAAATACCTGGCATCAGGCAAAGAAAACTCTGTGAAATCCTACAGAGATGTCACTCAGGACTTGCCACATTCTAAACCTGCATGGATTGGGCTCTCCAAGGTAGAGAAGGACCTGACTATCTATGGATTGGTGGAGCTGCTGAACCAGTTCAAGCTGTGCCTGACTGAATGGGACAGAAAGTAAGTGCCTGTCCACTTCCTGATTGACTCCATGCCCCAACCACATGCAGAACCACCCACCCAATAACCCCTCAGTTTCAGGGTTGGTGCTCTGTCAGCCACCAACAAATATAATGGTATGACCAACAAGAAGCATCTAAAACATCTTCTTCATGTGATCATGGTTGAGAGATCAGCTTTTCCCCTGGCAATTCAAGAACTTGAGCTAATAGCTCTTGAATGGGCAGCTAGGGGTGGACATCTAGTACTGCTGCCTATTCATCATGGCATACCTGGATTCCTGCCATCACAAGAGGAGCAGAGAACCTTACAGTGGCATCAGCTTGTTCTTAGAGACAGTCATTTTTGGCATGCTTGTCTGTATTAGTGTTCATGCATTTGTTTCCACTTCATTTTGTAACATGGTGCCATAGTACATGCCATGTACTATGGCACAGCATTAGATAGTCAAGTCACTACTACTAGTAGTAGTACTGGTGTGTAAACAATATGAAACTACATACTGGTGCTGAAGGCACCAGTACTCCACAAGTGGGGCACTTCCTTTATCCCAGTACTTTGCACAATGTTTAATCCTAGTTAAAGTGGATGATGAGCTTAAGACTAGAACTTTGCATCAATCACACCCTTTTAAGTTAGAATCAAAGTATTAAAGTCATACAGCACTCACTGCATGAGTACTGTGTGACTTGGAGTCCTATAATATTACCAGTTTAATCAGTAAATACATATTCATCTAAGTTAACTCCATAAGTGTCTAGTTCAAATGATAAATTACTATGGTGCTCATTGTCTTCTCTCAGTAACTTGGCAGTTGGTGTTTCTTTACTTTGTTGAATGCGACTCCATGGAAAGTGTGTGCAAAATGCCAGTCCCTGTAAACCTTTTACATGAGAGATAGCCACAAAAGATAACCCAGGGGAGAAGTCTTTTTCACCAAGATCAATAACAACTCTATCCAGAGTAAGGCCTTCACTTTTGTGAATAGTAATGGCCCAAGCTAGAGTGAGTGGGATTTGAGTTTGAGACAGGGATTGTCCTAATCTATCTTCCCAAGAGGCAGTTATCGGAGAAATTGGACCCCAAGAAGAATCAATTCCAATCCACCCAGGTGTTTGAGGACCTATATACACAATGATTAAAATACTGAACACACCTTTGAATAGTAGAAGTTACCTGTATATCCATTGCACTTCAGAAACACTACTGATGGCAAATCTTTTTGTGGATCTGCTACAGGATCAAACCAAATCTTTTTGATAATCCCTTGACATCCATTAACCAAACCTAATTAAATAGAGATGAATTTGTGCTGAAGTGGCAAGAGTAAGAGTTGGTTGCATACCCTTAGAGGTCCATATATTTCAAGTTATCATCACTTTCGCACCTTCAGCAAGTAAAATCATTTGTCCCAAACCATCAGCATCATCAGCTGATGCTTTTTTGGCAGAACTACAATTGTGTTTAGCCATACATCAAATCACAGGCTGGGCTGTTTGCGCTAAATGGAATTTGTTGTAGTCTGATACAGAACTCTTTGTTGGCAACAAATATAATGCATTTTGGAAACTAGCCTGTTCCTCTGCAGTCAGATTATTCCACATACGCCTTTGAAATAACTGATAGTCCTCTTCAGTTGTGGCATATGTTCTAAGCCTAAGCAATGCATTGCACAAATTTACTTGATCTGCATCCTCTCCTTGCTGGTGGAATATTTGGGTAAGAGTCACAGATTTTGTTAATGAGCTATAGACAGCTTTCCCTTGCTGCAGCAGAGATGCATGATCTGATCCAGCCTAATCCTTGTTAGAGAATAGAGGCATATCTCCTATGGGTGGAAGTTGGAGGTCTTTACTCTCCCCCCCCCCACTTCCTAGATAGTGTAAATGGAATAGAAATTCCCTGTATCAGTCCTAGTCCATTCCTGATCCATTCCTAGTTCATTCCCAGTCCTGCCAGGAATGCCAGGAATATTCCTTAGGAATGGTCCCAGTCCATTTCAGGCTATTAGTATTAATATATTAAATATTTGTATTGCACCATCAAGGATTGAACCCAGATTTCAGGAGATGATTCCTCAGCACAAACATGGCAATATAACCATTAGACTAAACAGTTGATATTTGTTAGGTAAGCTAAGCAAATATGTTATGTCCCAACCCTCACAGCCATGTCGGCACATGTATCATCACATGTTGGTTGGAAATGTGTGGTCGTGTGTGACCATTTTGTTTATCAGTGACATGTGCTGCCACCACCACCAACATTGACCGCACTGCTGCCACCTCCACCTCCCTCACATCACAACCACCACCACCTCTGTCCACAACTGCCACCCCCACTCGCACTGGCCCCAGATGACCAATGCATGATGACAACCCCAACCCCACTGGTAAGCCCCCCCCACCCCAATGCGCTATGTCACTGACCCCCCCCATCCACCAGGCAATGCCCCTGCAACCTGGAATGACAACCCCAGCACCTGCCACCACCTGGTAAGCCCTTGCACCCCCCACCTCACATGCCACGTCACTGACACCCCTGCCTCCCCCCCTGCCTCCACCCCCTCTCTGCCTCCCCCCTCTCCCCTCCTCCCCTCCTCCCCTCCTCCACTACCTATCCATGGAGGCCTGAGGCCCCCATATTAAGTATTTTTAATCATTAAATATATTTTTAAGCTAACAAATCTCTCTTCTACTTGTCACAGTGGAGGCCTGGTGCAGTGCCCCTCCTCCCCACTCAGCTGGGATGGGAGGGGCTCAGATGGGGATAGGGGGGTGCCAGGAGGCCTGAGCAGTAGGGTACCCATGGGGTGCACACAGAACGGCCCACCAGGCCACCACCTCACTAACCCCCCACCCCTTTTGCCCACAGACACCCATGCTGGCCACAACAGCAGGACAGCACCACCAGGTCACACCAACGAGAGGGGGATGCAACGGGATGCCAAGGGACCCCCCACCAGCCAAGGGGATGTGATGTGACATACCAGGCCATGCCAGGAGCCAAGGGGGAGGGGACATGACATGCCACCACCCAGTGGGATGTGACAGGGGCCATGAGGAAGGTGACAGAAGGCCCCTAAATCCTGGGAGACACCCCCAGGCAGCAACAGGATGCAACAGGAGCTGAAGGGATGCCACAGGATGCACCAGGACATGCCAGCAGGCCAGGACAGCCAAGGGGGACATGACAGGAGGGGACACCACAGAACACCCCAGGACACCCCAGAAGACCAGGACAGCTGAGGGGGATGTGACAGGAGGGCCCAGCAGCCCAAATAACACCACCCAGCCCAGCCTCACGAGCCACTGCTTGTTGGGGTTGAGTGTGGGTGGGGCAACAGCAGCACCAAGCAGGTGCCAACCCCCCATGCCAGCACCCTGAACCGCTACCACGAGCCATTGCTCGTGGGGTGGAACGGGGTGCTATGTGAGGGGGGTCACCACAATGCAACATGATCACTAAGCCCCCTGCCACCTGAGAGATGCAGGGGGATTTTATTTAGTTTAATTTAGTCATGCATTATATTAATAAATAATATCTCCCCCCTGCCTCATAGCAAGTTGGGGGGTTTTTACACTTTTTGTTAGTATTTTTTGTTAGTATTGATGTTTCCATAAATGGTAATAAATGCATTTAATATTTGAAATAATGACCTAGTACCTCCAGGAATGGACCAGGAATGGACCAGGATTCCACAAGGAATGGGGGGGGAGTGTAAACACTTGGGAAGTTGTGCAAAATCTCCAAAAAAACAATGCTGGAATAGCACCTAGTGTCTCATCAGCATGTTGAGGAAATGCCTGATGAAGGCATCTGTCAGATCTACCCAACTGAACTCTGCCTACCATTGACTTCTCATCTAGAATAAGAAGTTTGGCATTACTCCAATGGGTCTGGTGGCATTGCAAAGTACTACCACTAAGCTGCTGAAATTCTGCACCCTGTTTGACTGGTATGGCCATCCCAAAATTTATTGTCCATCCTCGAATGCCAAATGCAGCAACTCCTGTAGGTGCCAGTCAAACCACAGGATCTTTATCAACAATTTCATTTGAATACATTTCATGGAGTGCTTGGGTGATTGTCCAAATTAGAAAAGACTTTCCAGTACCTGCCATTCCATCAATATTAATGCAAAGTGGCTTTGGAAGATCATTGGATCTGATCTTCTTAAAGTATGCCATGACCTGAAGGAATACTTTTCTTTGCTCCCCTTTCAGCTGTGAGCAATGGACATCTGGAAGTTCTTGAGCATCATCATTAGGGGACTCCTTGACTTGATCAGCTATCCATTTTGATGCTTCTGTTAATGCTTCCAAATCATTTGGAGAATTCCCTATCCAATCATAGTCTTTGTCCAAGTCACACAATCCAAGATTGTCCAGTGTGAAGTCAATGTCCTGTCCAGGATAATGTCCAGCTTCAGCTGCCCAGGGTGGTTGGTATATCTCCTCAAGATCATCTGGTAGACTTTCACCATCTGATTGGTCATTCTGAATGTTATCTTCATTTGGTTTAGGCAGTGTATCATCAGGGTGATTATGATCAGGATTGTTCAGACAGGTCTGTTCATATACATTTATCCAGGAATTGTATCCTTCCAGCAAATCCTCAGGATTTTCAAATGGATGATGAAGAATCATTTTGGCATAGCAGTACTTTTCATAAGTCTCTGCATTATCAGAATCAGGTTGATAGCAAGGCCAAACTTGAACAATGTAAGGCAATGCATTCCTTTGAACCCTTTTTGTAAAGCTTTACTAGCTGATTTGCTAGGATCATAAAAGGTAGCAAAGTCCAAAAGGGAAAGTTGATGAAGTTCCTGTCTTTCAACAGGGGTTTTAGCAATTTGAAGTTGAGATTTGTACTTTTCAAAAAATCCAACACGATGTGTAGTAGATTGTGCAAAGTCAACTTCCTCAGCAATGCTGTCTGGAGATACACAAAGAGATTGATATAGCCATGAACAGACAACTAATTTGCAACCCAGGAGTATGTGACAAACTTCTTGACCAGATATGTCGTGTTCTGCAACAAAAGAAGATAGCAACTTCTGATATGCAATTCCTGCTGCATCACTATTTTGTAGATGTGTAATTACTGATTGTAGTGTTTTATCATAAGATGATGATGATGTTTCTCCTTTGCTAGCATACTTTGCCACATAAGCAATCACAGCTTCTTTGTTGACAACAGGTCAAAAATCAATATTTGCTCTCCAACCCAGAATAAACCCAGCATTGTATGAGTAGTGTTTCAAGGTCCAGTCACTAGGACCAGCAAAAGACCGAGACCATAACCAGACTGTAACTGGTGTAACCGGACCATCAGTCTTGGTTACAGTTGGTTACAGTCCAGTTACAGTTACAGTTACAAGATATTTAAGTAAACAATATAACTGCTAAGGACCAGTTAAGACCAGTTAATAACTGGACTTGGTCTTATGTATTTAGTATTAATATTTACTATAATAATTATACTTTTTTCGACACAAGAGGGGACAAGCCCAGGGGATCAAAAGCCCGAAATCTAGAGGCCTTATATACCCCTAGTGAGTTTGCATCTATTTGCTTGCTAGGGCCATCTTTCCTAGTGTCATTTTTGGCAGTTTGATAGATGCCATCTTTTTGTTTTTTTTTTTACAGTTGCCATCTTTTTTTGATGATTTATTTTCCCCTACCAAACATACAATGACATTGTTGGCTTCAAACCCCCCACATCCCTCACACCACCACCACCACCGTTAACAACACTGCTGCCTCCTTGACACCATGGCCCACTCTGGCAACCCCCTCAATGCCCTCAACCTCTGGCAACCCCCCCTCAATGGCGCTGCCCCCCCTTGACTACTGGCAACTCCCTCTCAATGGCACTGCCTCCCCTCTCGCGGACCCATGTCACATGATGATGCCCAGATGATGCCAACCCGATGTGGCCACCTCCCAGGCTCCATGCCAACCCCCAATGTGACCACCCCACAACAATGCTAACCAACATCGCAACCTCCCCCTCATGCCACGGCCCCCCCAACAATGCCCCAATGCTACTGTGCCTGGTCAGGTACTCAGCCAGACCAGGTACTCAGTCAGTCACCTCTACATCTTGATAATGCTTTTAGTGCGCACCCCCTGTAGTACAGTTGAATAGACTACACCTAGGGCTACACCCATGCCAACTTTTGGGTCTTCAATGTCCCTTTATCATGAGCACTGCCTATTTTTATGAGCGATCAATCAGGAATTACCTTATTTGGCTGTGGGAACTGAAGCACCTAATCCATCTGAGTGCCAGTTCTCATCCATTTCATATCTGTTTGGCTTCAAATCTTGACACAAGGTGGATGATGGTATGGGATTTGTATACATGTAGTTCCTTCTCTTAACACTGCCCTCAATTCCATGTACCCCTTATATTCTTAGTGTGTAATACCAAAATCCTGCTTCATGGTAGATGAAATCAAATTAAGCCTATACTAAGGAAGGGCCAGCCAAACTGCTGTAGCCCTTTTGATAGGCCAAAGTATGGTACCATACCTCCCTTTTCCCATTGCCTTGTGAATTTTTCCAGATTTTGTTGCATGGTGTTTCAACACTTTTATGTTAATGATGAAATTACATAATGTTGAAATCCAATACCAACCTCAACGACTCACTTACTGAGTCACATGCTTGATTACATATACATGGTCCGTGCGCGTGTACTAAACGTATATAAGACGCTGTAAACCTTGTAGTAATACAAGCAGTTCTCTTCCTCTAACCACCACCAGCGTAAGACAGTATATTAGCACCACACACAAGGTATGTAGACTAAGATGCCTTCCTCTGCGTGGACGCCTAGCGGCGACCTGCAGTCTCAACAGGTTATGGGCCCTGGTGCCAACCCTCTCTCGCTATGCAGCGCTCAGCGCAGCAAGCGATGACGGTCGCATTACCCCCTACACCTCGAGCGCTTTCACAAAGCTGCTGACTGCTGTGTGACTTAAGTCTAAAATTAAATGTTCTTACCAAACATGCTCTCAAGGAGTATGGGAACAATGTGTTTTGCCTTCGGCGTTATCGCCTCACGGCAACGGAAATGAATTGAAGCTGATTCGTGTTTATCACGCAGCATCAATATGTCGTCAACTTTGACCTCCATTCCCGTCCTTACCGGCTCGAATTACCTTTCCTGGGCTGAAATGATGAAAGCCTATCTCCGATCTCAGGGCCTCTGGCAGATAACGTCAGGGGCTTATCCTTGTCCTACGGATCATACCATTCAAGTCTCTGAGAGACCAGATGGCACCTCGCGCTCCACTGCCAGCACTCTCTCGAGCGCTGAAAGAAGAGAGCTGCAGAAGGATATTGCCGACTGGAACGACAAGAATGACAAGGCTGCTGGATCAATAGGGATGAGAATATCTCCCTCCATGCGCCATTTGATCGCGGATGAGTTCACAGCCGAGGAGTGTTGGGACGAACTCCTCAAGGCTTTTGGAAAGATCGGTCCCTCACAGATCTTTACGGACTTTAAGGCCGCAGTCTCCATGCGCCTGTCCGTAGCGAATCCGCAACTGGAGATCTCAAAAATGGCGGAATACTTTTCCCGCCTGACCTCCAACAAGGTTGCGATTCCAGAGATCGTCCAAGCGATGATCCTGATGAACGCTCTTCCAAAAGAGTACGATTCGCTGGCCTCAACAATCCTGCAAACGCATCCTGACACAACCACCTTGACATTCAACGTGGTCCAGGAGGCGATCACCGCTGAGAGCGGGAGGAGAAACCACTCCTCTTCCTCAAAAACTCAATCGGCTCAGAAGATCTCCGCTGTCAAAAGAAAAGGTAACAACCCTAAGTGGCAACCTAAAGACAAGCGTGAAGATAAGCCCGAGGCTTCGACCTCCAATGAGAAGAGGAAAAATCGCCGCGCAGGCAAACAGGTCAAAGACCGCAATGAGAAAAAGGCCAAGGCTGCAGCTTCACAGCTCGCCTCGGCGGCTTATCAACCGGCACCGCTCTTCACAACCATCACTGGTAGCGGCGCCATCATCCCACCATCCTTTTACAAGCCTACTACGGCTCTTCCCATCACAACGAAAGACCCGAGAAAGCGGCCCGCCGCTCAGGCCTTCACAGGAACCCTAATCGGGACCCCGTCTGTATACGAGGACTACCAGACAGCCCGAGACACTCTCGAGGCTTTGGATCTATCGAGATCCCAAGGTAACATGAAGTCCCTCGAATCACGCCTTACTGATAGGCGAGACGGCAAACGCCGAAAAATCGAGGAGACTCAGTCCGAACCTACAGCTCAGATCGAGGAAGTGTCCGACGAGGATCTAGTATCCCTCGGATCAACCCCCGAGCTTCCCAACGAGGAGCTCATCTGGGATTCAGTTGATGAGGAAATCCAGAACAGGATGGACAGCGACGATCAGCCCATGGGGCTTGATACAGGCGCTTTTGACGAAAGGTCAGTACTCTTTCCAAACGCACTCAGCGAGGCTAATTGCAGTTTTCCAGGATGCTATTCTAGCTCCAGGACGGCGATCTCATCGCCTATAAATTACATGCATGTACCTGACTCGCGTGTCACTATGACACAAATAAATACTATTTTGATGTGCAACGGACCTGAGTGCTCGAGTCAAAAAGACTCACAAAACTTAGCTACCTGGATCATAGATTCAGGAGCTTCCCAACATTACACTGGCGAAATCTCAGATTACGCCTCCTATGAGAAGCTCGATGAACCTGAAAACATCCAAACTGCCAAGGGACCAGTCCCGATGATAGGCAAGGGTGCAGTGTTTATCAAACATCTTGTGAATGACAGGCAGCGAATTACTCGCTTATATCCTGTGCATCACATCCCCGGCATGGATATGAGATTGATCTCCATGGGGGTTTTATTAAGATCTAAGATGACCGTGAAAGGTTCCATCCACGGCATCAATTTTTACGATCAATCAAATCGCATTACTGTTCAGAGTCTTCCTTCCGAGAGGATTGAATCAGCGTATGTGGTGACGTCGACAATTGAAAGAGGCATGGGCTTAACCAAAACCTCTGTCGCAACCATATATGCTGCAGACTACCGAACATGGCACCGACGCTTAGGACATCCGTCCGACGCAGCGTTGAAAAAGATGCCTTCCACATGCACTGGATTACCCAAGGAAATCTCGATTCCTAGGAACATCCCAATTTGTCCAGGTTGTGCCAAGGGTAAAATGACGTCAAAGTCTTTCCCTGAGTCGCACACCAGAGCAATGGAATCCTTCGAGCTAATCCATATGGATCTCAAGGAATTCTCCATACTATCTTATCACAAATTCAGATATTTTATTGTTTTTGTTGATGACTATTCGTCAGCCTTTTGGGTGGCCTGCTTGACTAAAAAGTCAGGAGCGAGCTCTTCAATTAAAGAGTTCATCGCCATGGCCAAGACACAGTACAACAAACAGGTCAAACGAATTCGTATTGACGCTGGAGGAGAATTAAAAAGTACAGAGCTCACAAAGTTCTTGCTCGGTTTGGGAATAAAACTTGAACAAAGTGTCCCTTACCAGCACCAACAGAATGGCCGTGCCGAACGTGCCATTCGGACAATCACGGAAAAAGCCCAGACATTACGCTTCACAGCGTGTCTACCGGCTTCCTGGTGGGAATTCTGTGTGCGGCATGCCATCCATCTCCACAACGTCACGCCGATTGCGAGACTAAAGTGGATAACCCCTTACGAGATGATTAACGGCTCTAAGCCTGATCTCACACGGGACAGAGTTTTAGGATGTGCAGCCTATGTTTATCTGCCCAAAGAGAGGCGCGCAAACAAACTTGCGGCGCGCTCTGAGCTAATGGTCTACCTAGGCTCGGCAGATGTGGACGGGATCAAAGGGTATTACTTTATGCGCTCGGACAATTCAATGTTCATTGGCGCGACAGCAATATTTGATGAGGAATTATTCCCTCGTTGCCCTGGTGCCCACACCCCTGAAGTAACGCCTATCGGCGAAGACTTCAATCGTGATGACGAATCTCAGGAACAGAGAGATCACGACATTCTACATGGAAAGGTTGGCGACGATGACTATCCTCCGCCTGAAAACCGCCCCTTCTTACGGTCTGAACCACAGACTGACGTACCAAGAGAACAAGAGGCACATGACAATGCCGATGTTCCTCCTGCACCATCTACTCCAGTAACCCCCGCAGACTTTGCTCCGCGAAGGGAAGATCAACGCGATTGGAATGAACTTCCACGCAGATCTGGTAGATCCAGGAACGTCCCAAACCGTCCGGGAAACGTGTATGGTGAACAACGTTTACCTACGGATATTGAGCGAGATATCCGACGTGAGAATTATTGGAAGAAGACAGTTGGTCAGCCTCCTCAAGGCCTGAGGAGACCCCAACAAACTTCTCGAAGTGACATGGAACCTGGACCAAGCACTTCTACGGCACCACATGTTGATGTGCCTATCTCCAATAATAACAACCCTTCTACTGCAACTGATAACAATCAGAGGGTTGAAACTCAGCGCGAATATGACCCGATGGACGAGGACACATGGCTCGCTGCACGTGTCAAAGAAGGTGGAACTTCATTGATGAACTATTTGCTTAACCAAGCAATACCATCGAGTTCTGATATGGAAATTCCTACACAATTTAGTGACATTGCTCGCTTGAAAGACAAGAAGCAGCAAGTAGAATGGAAGACCGCATGTCGTGGCGAGTTAGACGCCTTATACAAACGACAGGTCTTCGAACTCGTGGATCTTCCGCACGGTCGCAAAGCGATCAAAAACAGATGGGTTTTCGACATCAAAGCTGATGATCGGAAACGTGCCAGACTCGTGGCCAAAGGCTTTTCACAAGTCGAAGGCGTAGACTATAACGAGATATTTTCTCCGGTAGTCCGCTACGAGACCGTCCACCTAATGTTCGCCCTGGCGAGTCTAGAAGGCATGTACATGACCGGATTAGACGTTAAAACCGCCTTTCTCTATGGCAAACTGGACGAGGAGATTTACATGCTCCAACCTCAAGGCTTTGTAGTAAAAGGCCAAGAGAAGAAGGTCATGCGCCTTTTGCGCGCATTATATGGTCTTAAACAAGCTTCGCTTGCCTGGTGGCGCGAACTAGAGGCGTTCATGAAGACCATAGGTTTTCACCGCGCCAGTTCAGACGCTGGCATCTTCATTTACAAAAACAAAAAAGGCGTTATCGTAATCGCCATTGTGTACGTAGATGACGGTATCTTTATGTCGAAAGACAAGAAGTTAGCCGACAAAATGAAACAGGCGTGCTTGAAGCACTGGGAATGTCGTGACACTGGCGATGTCACTTCCTTTTTGGGGATGCGCGTCGAAAAGACTGCGCAGGTGATTAAACTTGATCAACAAAAGTACCTGAAAAAGGTCCTTGATCGCTTTAACATGACAAATGCTAAAATAGCTCAAACCCCATTACCCACCGGCTATATACCATCGGAAAACACCGAACCGGTTGATGCCACCCGCCGTTCGAAGTTTCAGCAAGTCATTGGGTCTTTATTGTACCTGATGCTCGGAACGCGACCTGACATTGCATTTGCTGTCATTAAAATGTCGCAATTCTCGGCTAATCCAAGCCAAGAACACCTAGACAAAGCGATGTACATCATGCGCTATCTCGTAGGAACTCAAACCTACCAGATCGTCTATAATGGTGCAAAATCCGAGGGATTGATCGGATACACAGATTCCGATTGGGCGAGTGATCCCATCAAACGCCGATCCACTACTGGCTTCTTTGCCACACTTGCTAGCGGCATTGTATGCTGGCAATCGCGCCTCCAAAAGACGGTCGCACTTTCATCCACAGAAGCCGAATACATGGCTCTCTCCGACTCTTGTCGGCAGATAACGTGGATACAGTCCTTATTTCAAGAACTCGGTTTTAAATTGGACCGCACAATGATTTGCGGAGATAACCAAGGATCCATCTTTATTGGATCAAACCCTGTTCAAGAAAGACGGACAAAACACATTGACATTCGCTATCACTATATACGCGAATGCATCGAGAACGACAAAGTCTCTGTCGTATTTCTCGAAGGAAAAGATAACCCGGCCGACATGTTCACAAAGAACCTATCCGCCGCTCTATTCCTAAAATGCAGAGAGCACCTAGGTATTGAATTTACCAAGGTCAAGTAAGCGCAAGCGCCTTTTATGGCGTACTGCACTACTTGTGGGGGGGTGTTGAAATCCAATACCAACCTCAACGACTCACTTACTGAGTCACATGCTTGATTACATATACATGGTCCGTGCGCGTGTACTAAACGTATATAAGACGCTGTAAACCTTGTAGTAATACAAGCAGTTCTCTTCCTCTAACCACCACCAGCGTAAGACAGTATATTAGCACCACACACAAGGTATGTAGACTAAGATGCCTTCCTCTGCGTGGACGCCTAGCGGCGACCTGCAGTCTCAACACATAAGAGGTAATTGTTGAATGAAATTTCAGCAGAAGACATTAGACTGGAGAGAAATAGCAATCAGAATGTGAAAGCAATCATAATAGCATGATAATAAAGGCCAATCAGCCCCTTGTCACTGGTATTTTAGTATCTCTAACATCATAATATTCCCACTTTGCCTCCAACAGCCATTCTACTACATATCACTATGCCCTCATTCACAATGTTTCCAGCACCAATTCCACTGGATATGGCCCTCTATACATTGATTTGAGTGAGTACTAAAGAATCAAGGCAGAAGAAATGGGATTGGACACCACCAAGCCAAAGTTTCAGTGGGTGGCTGAGTACCTGAAATTGTCCAATTTGGCACCCCCTGCAGCAAAATATTCATATCTCTTCAACAACACCACAAATAAAATCTGGAAAGCATCCTAAATACAGGGTAACTTGGTTGTCTTGCCATCTAAAGTCAAAGTTTTCCACCACAGTCTATATTCAATCTATATGACATCATTTTAGCTAGCCTGGCTGACTACTAGGCCAGGCACAGTAATGTGGATTATTATTTTTTTCATTATATTTTTTTTGTCTTGTCAATGACAGCCCCCCCTCACATGTGAGCATGCAGGGGGACATTGTAATTATATATCTAATTAGAATATGTAGTGTAAATGGCCAGTCCCAACTGCAAGGTGACCGGTTATAACTGGTCACAAACTGGTCCTCTTAGTGACCAGTTGTGACCAGTCCATAAACCAATGTATAACTGGTCCTGCATGGTCTGGTTACAGTCCCTTCATAAATTAGAAATTTTATAACTGGTTACTGCCAGAAAAAGGCAAAAAACCGGACCAGACCGGACCTTGAAACACCATGTATGAGTTCAATATCTCATCATTTTGATGGGTTAGAAAATCAGCATATGCTTTTCCAGGTTCTCTTTCATAGACAGAGTAATCTCTGCACTGTTTAGGAAAACCAAAATGGCAGTATTTCTCATCTGAGTCATTCTTCTTCTGTTCACAATATCCAGGCTTGCAGTATGTATGATGTTGCAAGTGGTTAAGCATTTCAGCTAACTCGTTTTGTATCTTCTAAAGAAGAAAACAATCTAGCAGAAGGATGTATTGCAGCTGGGGCAGTGTTCATCAGGATGACATGTAGACACCAGCTGACCCCAGAAGTTTTGATAAAATTCTGAAGAGAGATTGGGTCTGATAGATCCAAATTATCCACTGAAGGTGCCTCAGACATCCACATAAAACCATGTATATGGCTGCTTCCTCTATGCTGCCATTCATATCTCCACCAATAGTCTTTGATTTTAAGCTTCTTAACAAGATAGTGATCAAAGAATATCTGCCAGCACTTATGAAAGTATTAAGAGTGGCTGGATTTTCATTTAGATCTTTCATTCTGGTTCTGTAAGATGTGGCATCCTCAGGTTGGTCTGCAGTATAGTTTGGCATATGCTGATGCATATCAGGCCATTGAATATCAGCAGATGATGCAGTGAAAAACACATGTGGTGTACCACATTCAGGAGATCTGATCCTTGATATAATATCTTTCTGTGCCTTTTGCCAAAATGGCTTGGAACCTGGCGATTTTTCTTCAGCATGTGACACACGGTTAGCAAGGCCATTTGCATCTCCCTGATTGATCATGTCTCAGATGTCTTCTACAGTGAGCTGATGGTCGATGTGTGTGATGTGTGTTCAAATACCAACTTGATGCTTTCTTTGCAGCATGTCACATAATTGTATTTAATGCCCAGTATCAAAAGTGTGGGTGTTGAGAAAAAATATTCCTTCAAGGTGTAACAAATGTCCAGCCCACTCTTCCATTGTCACTTTGACCTCCCTTGGAGCATTGTGGTCTGCTTCACCTGTAGTGAACAATAGGAATATATCAATAGCAATCTGATGGCCAGAATACTCTGATATAGGTGTTTCCCTGATTTCAGGCATAGTAAGGATATATGGGCCAATGTTTGCAGCAGCTTGTTGAAGTTGTTCAAGCTCTGTCAAACCATTCTGAAGATTTGGTACAAAACCCCTGCTGTACATTCTTTCACTCTGGTCTTGTGGATTCCATCATCTGCCTCAGGAGGGCCTGCATCAGCTGCAATTTCCATGTCTTGAACATCAATAGTCCAACATTGATCATGAACCAAACCATTCTCTGGTAACTGAGCCAGCTGAGCATAGTCAATTGCAACTTGTCTGTTTTGGGAGGTTGGGTGATGAAGTTCCAAATACTTCAGCCATTTTTCAACTGCATCCCTCCTTACTCTGAAATCCTCAAAGATCTCATCATTTGTGACATCATTTACTCCTCTCCTTCTCATGATGATGATATCACATTCATTTGGAAGCAAAGGCACCTTTGCATGGAAGATGGAGTTTTCCCTTGGAAAATTGCAGGTATGTCCAGTGTACTTGAATTGTCCCCCTCTTACTTGCCACAACTGAACCAAAGCATGAACAGGTGCAATAAGCATTTCTTCTATCTGGGATAGTTCAGGAAGATCATTATCAGGATGTGGGCCAGGTCCAGGATACATGTTGTTGCTTGGCTGATATTTTGTAGGCTTTTTGGCAGTATAGTGAAAGGCTGCCTGGTTAGGTAGCCTCACTAAGTCAGACGGTAAGACAGGATCACATTATCTTTGTTGCACAAGGTAAAGAGTCAGTCTAAGATACATAAGAAGGTCGGTAAACTATACCTTTGTTGCACAAGGTAAAGAGTGGGGCAACAAAGGAAAAAAAGATGGTATATATATGAGATTTGAAATCGTGTTGGAACATGGCCGCATTGAGCATAAGTTGATATATGAGTTCGCCGATGTTTGCTGATGTTCAGGGTGGCTGTGTAGCCATTGTAAGCATCAATGTGCACCGATGTTCGCCGATGTTTGTGGTGGCTGTGCATGTTTGTGTCGTGAGTCTGGTCGCAGGCTTACATATAGTTGCACTTGGAACAGATGCCATTAACCACCTTGAGATCAAACCATTCTTCATGGCACAGTGAACAGGCTTCTAGCTTTATATCCATCAGCTTTTCTCTGACTTCATCCAACAACTTCTTTTCTTCTTCTGTGACAGCCAGATCAAAAGGAGGATTGTCAGAAAGAGGTACAGGGGCAGATCCAGGAGGAGGAGGAGGGGACTGATGAGGTTGTGGATGAACAGGTGGCATTGGATTTTGATTCATAACACCAGAATTGTGCTGCATTGTGTTACACTGGCAGTGACGAGCATGAGCTGCTTCTCTGCATCTCTCACATGTCTGGAAGTCACCAGATGCTATCTGATTTACATAGTGGCACTGATTTGTACACCAAAGCAATTCTGGGGTATCAGGATGAGCACTTCATGCTAATCTGTGCTGAGGTGGTGGTAGCTGTAGAGATAGAGGAGCAGGAGCAAGTGGTGGTAGAGCAGGTGGAGTGCTAGAAGCAGTTGGTGGTGGTGGTGGTGGTGGCTGCTGTGGTGGAAATGGTGAATGGGGCATCTGATCATCTAGCTGCATCTGATTTTGTATCTCATATTAGGGTTGTTCACAGTAGCCATTTTCAGGCCATTTTGCTTCATTTTCAGTTTTCATTTTTCTTCCATTTTTCAAAAATGAACTTCAGAATGAGTCAAGAATGACCCGAAAAATGGAGCACCCCCCCCCATTTTACAAAGATGGCCATTTTTGCTTTCTTTTTCCCTTCATTTTCACATTCCATTGTTGTCATTCTTTCAAACTCTGCTCCGATGCCTATCCCTTGCATCACCATCGACAATGACACCTCCCTCACCTCTGCCACCCACCGTCACCACTCCCATGCCCACTCCCACCAACTAATGCAGCCAACCGCCGCAAACCAACCACATGGGGCCCAAATGATGACAGAGGTCGTTTGGGCCCTAGGTAAGTTTTTTTTCATTTCATTTCATTTTTTTGTTGCTAACAAAGTTTTAGATATTAACTATTGACAACAACAACAACTATCCAGCCCAGCGGAGAACAGGGAAAGGCACCAGGAGACCTGTGGAGGGGAGACCCGTCAGGTAAGCACTAGCCAACCTCCCCCTTGGTGCCACGTCACTGATACACAACGCCTACCCCCAACGCAAAACATTGACCCAGCACCTGCTTCCAGCCCTATGAGAACTGCTCGTAGGGTGGATCATGGGTGCAGCTTGGCTAGAATGCCAGGCGCACAAAGACAATGAGGATGAGACTGCAGCTCAGCACCCACCTCCCACCACTGTGAGCCCTTGCTCACAGGGTGGAACGGGTGCTAATGGGCCTGTCACAATGCTGAGCAAGAAGGGGGAGGGGAGGAGACAATGATGACAACAGCACCAATGCCATCACCAACACAGAACAGGATGACAACAGGGACAAGGGGGAGACAATGACGCCCATGGCGCCAGACCCCTCCACTACAAGCAACTGCTCATAGGGAGGAAGGCTGGTGCGTACAGGTGGGTGATGACTGGGAGAGGGGGACCAACGAGGGTTGATGACAACGACAGCACCCCCACCACTGCTGTGAGCAACTGCTCTCAGGGTGGATATGGGGTGTTGTGGCACAACGCAATGGGAGGACCCACCAAGACATGGTAAGGAGGACCACGACAGGGCGCCACCCGCCGTCCTGTATGTAGCCTTTATTTTACCTTCTTTTCTTTGTTATTTTTGTCATAGTACAAAGGGGTATATAGCATAGTATAAAATACATATTTTTCCTACACACTATAAGTTTGAAGACTACAAGGAGATACTACCAATTTTAGTGACCAGCCCATGAAAATATTTTTACCAAGTCATTTGAGGGGGAGTTTAAATATGCCGAGCACTTGCCAGCACTGCTGAGGACCATGTAAAATGCATTTTTGCATCATTTTTGTTATTTTTGCTTTCCAGGGCATTCATGGTAGCCATTTTTCACGTCATTTTTTGTTTCATTTTTCGGATCATTCTGATCATTCTTCTGCCAAACATGCAAAAATGAGCCAAAAATGAAGCCAAAAATGAGCCAAAAATGTTTACTGTGAACAACCCTATTGCCTCTGACAAATCCTTTACTTCCAGATCTGTTCCTGTTCTCTACATCCAACACATGTCTGAAGCTCTCTAAAATAGTCATGGTGGACCCAGTGATGGTTCTTGATACACCAAAGTAAATTTGAATTGGCTGGATGTACCTCACAAACAGTAGATCCCCTAACAGAATGGCCACCTCCATGATGAACAGTTGCAATTATATGAGCAGGAGGATGGTTTTTAAACCATTGTCATCCACATCCATATCTTGACCAGCAGTGCTGGAAACAGGATTGGGCAAGTTCCCCCCACTCTGAGGCTGAGCAGCAATAGTTTGCTGAATTTCACTCTGGAACAGCCTAGTAGCAACTGCAGGTGGTTGCATATCTGAGTCACCAGCTTCATTACCATCTATCCCTGGATGTAATAGTTGCAAGGGTTCCTGAGATGGGGGAGACCCAGATCCAATAGTTAATTGTGTGCACTTTGCATGTAACTCATGAGTTGCAGGTGTGCAAGGCATGTTGCTTACAGATGTACAGCTATTTGACTTAGGAGTTTGAGGTGCTAATAATAGACATATGTCAATTTACAGCTAACAGTATATGATAGTAGCCTGCCTTGATTAGAGGGAGACTTTGAAATGATCTGAGTAAAGGTTTTTGGTGTATTGAGAACAGTCAGAGGGAATCTTGATGGACCTGCACCAGCAGGTTGAGGAGGAGCAGCTAAGAATAGATTACATACATGGAGAAGATCCTGCATTGTAAAAAATGCATACCAAGATTCAAAGATAGAGAACCTAAAACTACCATGATGTCATCATGTCCTTGAGAAGGTTCAAAGTTGTTGATCTGTCTTTGTTTGCCTTTATCTTGCATGGTGCTAAACAGTTTATCAGAAAAGATATGTAGCAAAACCAATACACCTCACATATTGACAACAAAGCAGATCAGTGTAGTAGTTAAGAGAAGAAGGTATATAGAGTATGCAATCACTATCCATCTAATCTGTGGAGTACATAGATACAAATAGATTGACACATGCACATGCATCAAGTGGATCCTGTGGCCACGTCAGTTGTAACCTCACTGCTGACACAGCTCAGTCGCATATCATGTGATCACATGTGTCACAGGATGGATAGGAATTTCTGTTAAGCCCAGATAGAGGGGAGCAAACCCAGTGAAAATTGGATATGAGTAGATCAGATAAAATCAAATAAAGCGCAGTCCATGGCTATCTACTACAAGAGATAATGGGTATAAGGTGTAAGTTGGAGGGGAGACTATGGCCCTGAAAATGCACAGGGGTGCATGAAGGCCAGCGCATCGCCCATCAGAGCAGTGTGCAGAGCCAGACTACAGTCAGAGGGTGCTCAGGCACCTCCCTGAACCAGCATGCCGGTACTCCCAACAGCGCATACTAACCCACCCCCGCCCCTTACCCCACTGTCCCCCATGTGGTCCCTATTAGTCATGTGCGCCCACCGATGTGACGGCCAGGAATGAGGATTACAGGCCTTCCCACAGGTTGACCAACCCACCAGCCATAAGCCCTGGTGGGGTCCAGAGCCCCTTGGTGATAGGTATCAGGAGCATCCAAAGCTCTGAACCATCCCATTTTCACATTTTTAACAACATCTCCTCATGCCACATTCTACGATTGTCATAGGATCTCACACACATTACTACCAATACTCGTGCTACTATGCAGCCTCAAAACTCTTCGTTGTTAGCTCCCACATCAGTTATATCGACCTCCACTTCTTGGCCCGCTCTGTCATCCACCACATTCTCTTCTTTCCTGGCTTGGGTCACCACCATGTTGTCCTCTGGTCACACTTGATTTTGTTCAATTCATTGTTGGCAAAGGAAGACATCTCACTCACTCCAGTCAAGGCTCCATCGTAATGGGTCACAGAAGACAATGGGATCATCTCCCCCAACAGGTGAATTCTCTGTGTTGAGCTCCGACGAGAATCGTCCCCACACAATAGCGCGTCTCCATTGGTAGGCCATCAAGATACACATGATCAAGAGGATGAAGAAGAAGAAAAGGACAAGAGAAATGTTGTTAGAGATCATGGTGTAAGGTTCTAGTGTGAGGAACGGTATTATCAACAATCCTATGATTTTGGTCACATGACAAAGTTCCTAGGATTACATCATCATTCTCCCCACTCCCTCTCACCTGCCTGACAAGCCACTGGACGCATTTTTGGATAGGAGACAAGTCCTATTACACCAGGTAGATTTCTTACACCAGGTAGATTTCATGATCTAGTACCCACTCTTTATTCCATTACCCACTCCTTATTCCATTACCCCTCCCCCCCCTTTTCTCATTGGCATCTGATTCCTTCTCATTTTACTTGGGTCCTCTTCACCCACTTCAATTTCCTGGCCCCACTTAGAATATCTATATAAGACATCTAGTAGATAGGCAATAAATCATTTCCCCTCATCATATAGAGCACAGAGCTCAATTCCAGAGTCCTATTATCGTATTATCTCTTTTTTTTTTTTTTTTTTTTGTTCAGCAATGTTTAACGTGGTGCACGGGCGCAGTCCACGGCTATCGACTACAGAAGACAGCGGGTATACGACGTAAGTTGAGGGGGAAACTACAGCCCCGATATTGCACATGAGTGCGTGAAGACCAGCGTGCTGCCTGCCAAGGCAGCGCGCAAGGCCGGACTACAGGCCGAGGGCGCTCGGGCGCCTCCCCGAACCAGCTCGCCAGCACTCCCAACGGCGCATACTAACACACTCAGTGTCCTACCCCCACTAAGCCCCTGCGCAGCCCCTAGTAGTCGTGCGCGCCCACTGGCGCACCAGCCAGGAATGAGGATTATAGGCCTTCCCGCAGGTCGACCAACCCGCCAGCCATAAGGCCCGACGGGGTCCAGAGCCCCTCGGTTGCCCGAGTACAGCCCCTCCTCGCTTAGCCGCCCCACGCATGGGACGGTACCCACCAACTGGCGGGCCCCCCAACCTTGCCAGCGACGAACCCGAGGTTCGGCGTTACCGACAGAGACATCGCAGGCTCGGAGACCGAGCACGTGTTCGGCGGGCCATCAGGCTCACCAGGCCACCAGACGGGGGTCATACACCCTGCGCGTAACCCTCATCCCGGGTCTCACCCTTCTGGGGGGGCAAAGGCAAACACACGTGGGTTCGCCTCGAGAAGCTCGACAAGGTCCGCGATGAACCGCGGGCCCTGCCGGTGTTTGCGCTTCACGTGGGGGCACACGCAGAGCAGGTGGTCCTGGTCCTGGAAGGGCCGGGGGGGACAGGTGCAGTGAGTGTCCTCACTGGGAAAGAAGCGGTCGCGGTAGCTCCCAATGGGGGCGTGCGCCGTGATGCACTGACATAGTCGGGCCGTCAACCTGCAGTCGTATGCAGTTTCTTTGAGCCAAGGCCCGCAGCCAGAGGCAGTGGGTGTTGCGGGGGCCTTCCGTTGGGCCCGCAGGTCCAGGAAGCTCCTCCCTTGATACTTGGGGTCCGCGAAGTGGGCCACCCAGTCTTTCTCTGCCGTCTCCTTGAAGGAGGCAATCAGCCAGTTGCGAGTGGCTCTAGGGGAGATCCCTAGAGGCATTCGAAGCGACGTCACGACGTCGTGAGCCTGCTTGTGGACCGCCCACTCCGCTTTGGAGGGGACGAACCACAGGTGGATTCGGCGGTCCTGGCCTAAATTGAACCAGGGCCGTAAGAGGCGGCACAGCCGAAGGGCGTGCTGTTGACCCCCCGTCGGGGAGCAGTCCACCCATGCATCAGCAAGTGCGAGGGCGTCCGAGAATACCACCACCCTCTTGCATCCAGCAGCCACAGCTGCGGACACACCCAGGTGGAGGGCACGATGTTCGGCGTCAGTCGCTGCGGCGTGACTGAGGAACGCGGTAGCACGGCGGACCTTGTGGTTCCCACGGAACACAAGGGCGGCCGCCGCGGCCTGGTGGGCTGTCTTGGGTACGGACCCGTCACAGCCTACAATGAGACAGTCTGGGTCACTTCTGGCCTTGGCCAGGACGCGATCCAGACAGTTGGGATATTCTTTACACTCGTCCGTCCCTTTGGGGGGCGGGCGGTGGAGGGAGAACCTGTCCGAAAACAGGTCTAGCAAACGACCTCCGGGTTGGCTCTCAGGGCCATAGGCCTCGAAAGGTTTGTCGGAGAGTGTGCAGACAGTCACTGCATCCACTGCAGGGGATACGAGTTTCCGGCGGGCGCTGGGCGGGAGGGCCTGAAGTCCCAGCGCGTGCCGGGGGGCGTCTCCCACCAGGTCCCCCTCCAAGATGGCTCGGACGGGGTGTGTGCGCGTCAAAGTAGCCGTCCGAAGACAGCTCTTATCAGCCAGACGGCGCAGCACCTGTGGCATGGGCAGCAGGGCGGCGAGACACTCCATAGCCCCCACGGGGGTCGTACGGAAACAACCAGTGATCCAGCAGGCAGCGGTGTGCTGCATCTGGGACAGGGCTTTGACCATGCCTTTGGTATGGGTACCTCGGCAGAACCATAGACGAAGACCGTACGTCGCCACTGGGATGACGCAGGACCTGTAGAGTAGTCGCTTATTCGCCAGGGAGAGTCCCCTGGACGAATTGCCAAGCATCCGCATGGCGCTCACAGTTGTGAACGCCTTAGTGGTGTAAAACCGGACATGTTCCTTAAAGGACAGTTTCCGGTCAAAGAAGAAGCCCAAGTACCGCCAAATTGGCTTGGGCTTGAGAGGGGTGGCCCCGGTGAAGGGGGCGACACCGAGGTCGATGGGGGGGTTGGGCGCCACCTGTGCTCTAGAAAAGTGGAAGACTTCGGACTTGGCGTGTTCCAACACCAGTCCGAGGGCCATAAATAGGTGGAACACCTCATTGTAGGCGTCCACAAGTTTGGGGAGGTTGTCTTCCACCCGTTTGGATTGCGCAATGAGGGTGCCATCGTCGATGTACGAGATCAGATCCGCCAGCGGCCGGGGGACGCGGGCGAAAAAGAGGCACATCACTGGCGCAATATATAGCGCCGAGCAGACAGGGGACAAGGCCGAGCCCTGCCCCACCCCGACGTCGGCAGAGAACCTGCCCGAGCTATCAGTGTTCCACTTGTAGGTCATGAATTGGCCTACCAAATATGAGCGGAAGAAGTTCACCACACACGGTGGGAACCCCGACTTCTCGATGATGGTCAGCAGAACCTGATGGTTCAGTGACGGGAAGAATTGAGTGATGTCGAAGGCGACAACACTCGTCTGTAGCCCCTTTGCCCATCCCGCGCGGATGAGGTGGGTGAGGTAAATGCCAGCGTCCTCAGTGGAACGTTGGGCGACGCCCCCAAACTGGTTGGGGTGGAACACGCCGTGTGCCACGCCGTCGAACTGGAGCTGTCTAGACAGCAGTTTCTCGACCAACTTCCCGAGAGTGTTCAGCAGCACAATGGGCCGGAACGACTTCGGGGTGGAGTAGTTAGGTTTTCCAGGCTTCGGTATGATGACCGAAGTGGACTCCTTAAAATGAGAGGGCCAGTGGCCCAGCGTGACGCATGCTTCTGCAATGCGGACAAAGAGCTCAGCAACCTCGATGTTGCCAGCCCAGCGTTTGAGGAAGGACCACGTAACGTGGTCCGGACCTGGGGCAGAGCGCAATGAGCACGCTTTGAGGGCTTCCCGCAATTCCAGCAGGGAGAAAGGGGTCCACTCCCGGGGAGGGAGGGGTTTGTAATCATCCAGGATGGAAAGGTCTATGGGGCGGTCATTGGCCGCGTTGTAGGTGCCATCCAGTGCTGTCCAAAGCAACTCCAGCGTGTTGCACGGCGCACCCCCATAGGAGATGGCCTCGCACGACGGGAGGTTGCGCTGTTTGACCCAGGGCATCAAGTCCCAGGGGCGTTGATTGGTGAATGAGACTTCTTTGATGCGAGCATCAAAGAACTCCCACTTCGCGGCTTTAACGGCCTGCTTAAACATACTCCAGTCCTCCGGATCCCGGGAGTCCCGGAATTCCTCGAGGGCTGTGTGGCATTCATCTGACCACCACTCCTTGGAGCGGCTACAGATATTCTTAGACTGGGCATGGGTGCGCCACGCCGCTGCGAAGGCTTCAGAGATGGCTTGCACCACCCCGTCTACCTCCGCCGGTGAGTGCCCCGTCCAATTGGACAGGGCCGAAAGTCGGGCAGAGACGTCTTCCAGGTAGGCCGTCTCTTCGTCTGAATCAGGGGCAATCCCCTTCGTCCGCAAAGGCACGTGGTAGAAGGGGGTCCTAAGATTGACCAGGAGGGGCGCGTGGTCCGAGGACCCGTGGTGCTCCGGGAAGATGGTGTGCTCAGTGACTGCTTCGTCTGCTGAGTTTATGAAAAGGAGGTCAATCACGGTGGGATTGAGCTCGTTGTTGTAGGGGTAGTGGGTGGGCTTTGCCTCATCAGGATGGCAAAGCGACAGCCCGAGGCGGGTGGTGGCCGCTAGGAGGCGGTCAGCGTGGATGTTAGCCGCTGGTCCCTGGGGATCCCAGAGGCGGTGTTGGCAGTTAAAGTCCCCCCCTATGAGGTGGAAGTGATGGGGCCATGTCTCCGCTCCCTCAGAGAGGAGGCGGATCCCGGTGTGGTTCCTGTCTGAATAGACGTTGGCGAGGAAAATGAGGTTATCGCCTGCACCCAAGGTGAAGACGATGACGTCACGATGGTCAACGAGATCCCGGCGGTAGCTGGGTCTCAAGGCTTGCAGCCGCTTATCAAAATAGACAGCGACGCGTGGAAATTCCCCGCGATCGTTCCTAGGGAACGGAGCGGCATCATTAGGGGCCGGGGCAGTGTCTGTCCCAGCCTGTCAGACCATGCACCCCCAGTTGGGGTGCATAGGGGCGCCAATTACCGCCTCCCCGTCACGAGTTGTGGACGAGGGCGCGTGTCTAATCAGGTTCCAAGGTGGTTCCTGGATGAGCAAAATGTGGAACTCATCACTTTGCGACTCAAGTAACGTGTCAAGAAGTCCATAATTTCTGTTTACATTTTGACACATGATCTTTAAATAAGTAATATCCCAGATATGACTCATTTACGCTTGCCCACCGCGTCCTGCGGGGAAGGGGTCAGATGAGAGGGTGCGGGTGGCGCGGCGCTTCTTAATCCAGTCACCGTCAAAGTGGTGCTTCCAAAAATTGCAGCGACGATCGTCGGCTGCATGTTCCTTGCGGCAGTTGGAGCAGCGAGGTGGATGGGGGCATGCGGAATGTTCCGGCATGGGGGGGATCGGGGGCGTCGCCTTGGCGTTACCCTTACAGCAGCCCGCTAAGGTGTGATGGTGCTCCTTGCGGTGAGGGCCGCTGCATGTGGGGCAGCGGATCTGAGGGGCGCGGCAAGCGTTGGTCGGATGACCCCACTTCCAGCACCGTTGGCAGAGGGAGACGCCGGGGTTGGCCCGGGCCTCACGGATAGGACAGACGTACAGTCCAAACTGGACCGCTTGTTTGGAAAGCGCCTTTGTGCGTGCGCCACTGACAGAGTCAGAGACGTTCATGTATACCGTAGCAGTGTCAGACTGCTTGGAGTTGCGGACGATCCGGAGAGGCGTGTTAAGCACTACTAAGTCCTTGAGACCAGACTTGGCAATGAAGCTGAGCACCGACTCCACAGTAGTGGGACGGTGGTCCTGGAAAAAGGGCATGTCAATGATTTTCATATACGACGTGGAGGATGGGAGCTCCGCCGTGACGCGGAAGTGATCCCCGACGAACGCCGCAGCGATCGCCTGTCGGACGATGTGGAGGTCCTCCGCAGAGGCCACAGCGTCGGTGGCAATGGAATAGCCTCCATAGGCCAAAGAGACCGACTCCGCCCGAAGGGTGGAGCGGTGAAGGGACAGGGCCAGACGGACTCGCTCGAGGATCTCGTGGCTCTTGACGAGGACAACCGGGGGAGGGGGCATGCCGCCTTCACCCGGAGTCGCATGAACGATAGCAATGACCTGTCGTCGCGACGGGCCATGGACGGTGGACGAAGCCTTGGGCTTCGCCGCAGTGGGTTTGGCCTGCTGGTGCATTGCAGCCAGCCTGGCGGTGGGGAGCTCGGGGAATGCCTTGGCCATACAGACCAGGCCGTCCACCGAGGAGGTGGGGACATGGCCGCCCTTGAAGCAGGCAGCCTGTGCAAAAGTGGGAGCCTGGGCAGGGCCAGGTCTAGCCGAGGGGGCTCTCTGCTGTGGGATAGCAGGGAGCGGACGTCCACCCTTGGGGCGGGAAGCGCGGGGGAGGCGGTTGGCCAGCCCCCCTCTGCGAGGTGGTGGGGGAGCAGGGCGTGCCGGGGCCGCAAGGGGCATGGGCACGTCCTGGTTAGGAGCAGGGGTCGTCTCTCGATCAAACGAGTCGATGAACGAATCGAAGGACATGGACCGGAGGGGGTCCATGACCGGGGCCAAGGGTACTCCAAAGTTGTCGGCCGCCCGAAGGAGGCCCGACAACGCGGAGATGAGATTGGGAGTGCTGCCCTGCAGCAACTCCTCAGACGCGCCCCGAGAGGCGAGAGAGCCAAGGGTGTTGGCTCCCTGGATAATCAATTCGACCAAGACTCTCACCTCGAGTTCGGTCACAGGCTCGACATCATACATATCCCCATCCTCTTCATCGGACGAGGGGGTGGTGCTGGGGGGACTGCCGGTGGCGATGGTCGAGGCCCTGGAAGCAGCTTGCGAGGCGCTGGAAATGCGTGGCGCACGAGGGGTGTCCTGGCTGTGGCTGTAGGGCGACGGCAAGGGAGACAAGCGAGGTGTGCGGACTGGGCCGGCCTGCGAAGGGACTGGGGGCCTCCCAGTGGGCCTAGAGGCCACCGGCGAGGAGATGGAAGAGGGGGGAGCTCTGCTTGGGGTGGGAGGCTCGATGTGCAGGTTGCCCCGGATCGCGCTGCCCGATCCACGTGTGGGTTGGGAGGGCGTTGACATGCACTGCTAGCAGTGTGGAGAGTACCAGATCAAGGGGATCAAAGACGAACAGAAGGCCACAGAACGGATGAGACAATGAGGAGCTGTAGAGGTGTGGCTGTGCATGTCGTGGTTACAGATCAAGAAGCGATTATCATATTATCTCGTCAAGCACAAGTCATCATCCTATTATCATATTATCCCTTCACTCTCTTATCATCTTGCCCTGGCAGTCCTGGCTCAACTTGAACCATGGGCACAAAAGCCAGCATAACCTTAAGGCATGCTGTTGACCCCCCACCGGGGAGCAGTCCACCCATGCATTGGCCAGTGCGAGGGTGTCGGAAAAGATCACCACCTTTTTGCACCCAGCGGCCACGGTCGTGGACACCCCAAGGTGGAGGGCTTTGTGTTCAGTGTCAGTTGCTGCGGTGCAACCGACAAAGGCAGTGACTCTGCGGATTTCCTGGTTTCCATGGAAGACCAGGGCAGCCGCTGAGGCTTGGTGAGCTGTCTTGGGTACAGACCCATCACAGATCACAACGAGGCAGTCTGGGTCCGCCCCAGCCTCAGCCAGGACACAATCCAGATGGTCGACGTACTCCTTGCGCTCATCTGTCCCTTTTGGGGGTGGGCAGTGGGACGTGATCCTGTCTGCAAACAGGTCCACTAGATGGTTGCCAGGCTGGCTCTTGGGGCCGAACGCCTTGAAGGCCTCCCTGGCCTGGGAGCAGACGGTGACCGCATCTGCAGCAGGAGACATGATCTTCCATTCGTCAGCAGGTGGAAGGGCCTGAAGCCCCAGCGGATGCTGGGGGGTGTCTTCCACAGTCCCCTTCCAAAATGGCTTGGATGAGGTGTGTGCGCATCAGAGTAGCTGTCTGAAGGCAGCTCTCTTATCAGCAAGATGGTGCAGCACCTGCAGCATAGGCAGCAGGGCAGCGAGGCATTCCATAGCCCCAGAGGGGGTCATGTGGAAACATCCTGTGATCCAGTGGGCAGTGGTGTGCTGCATCTGGGACAGGGCCTTGACAATGCCTTTGGTATGGGTACCTTGGCAGAACCATAATCTCAGGCCATACATTGCCACTGGGATGATGCAGGACCAGTACAGAAGGCATTTGTTTGCTGGGGAGAGTCCCCTGGATGAGTTGCCAAGCATATGCATGGCACTCACCATGGTGAATGCCTTGGTGGTGTAGAACCAGACATGTTCCTTGAAGGATAGTTTCCAGTCAAAGAAGAAGCCTAAATACCACCAGATCAGTTTAGGCCACAGAGGGGTGGCCCTGGTGAACAGGGCTACACCCAGATCAATTGGCAGGTTGGCCGCCAATCGTGCTCTAGAAAAGTGGAACACCCTGGACTTGGCATGTCCCAACACCAGGCCCAAGGCTGTGAATAAGCGGAAGACCTCATTTCAGGCTTCCACAAGTTTGGGGAGGTTGTCCTCCACCTGCTTGGACTGCACGATGAGGGTGCCATCATTGACATATGAAATGGGGTCCACCAGCGGCTGGGGGAGGCACGCAAAGAAGATCCATAAGACAGGCACTATGTATAGCGCCGAGCAGACAGGGGACAGGGCCGACCCCTGCCCCACACCGACATTGGCCGAAAACTTGCCAGATGTGTCTGCGTTCCACTTTTAGGTGGTGAACCAGCCTACAAGGTAAGAGCAAAAGAAGTTAACCACACATGGTGGGAACCCCGACCACTTGACAATGGCCAAGAGAACCTGATGGTTCAACGAGGGGAAGAGCTGCGCGATGTCAAAAGCTACCACGCTGGTCTGAAGTCCCTTCACCCATCCTGTGTGGATGATGTGAGTGAGGTAAACACTGGTGTCCTCTGTGGAACGCGCCCTTTTGTTTTGCTGTTCATCTTTATTATTATCGTCCAATGTCGCCTTGCATTTGCCCCAGAAGTTGGCGCTCTCACGACTGAACTTGTCACATGTTCCACTAATGTCAGCATATCTTTGACACAATATATTCCATAGTATTGTGATGATGGATAAATATCCCCCTTTGCCTTCTGCCTTTGGAGTGGTATCCTCGTCTATCAATGAAAATATATATATCAGTTATCCATAATAAATGATTAAAAGACAATGAGCTCATCTTGTTCCATAGCCATATTATTAATCTCTTTTGGGTGCATCAAAGAAGGCCCATTTGGTAGCCTTAACAGCCTGCTTAAACATGCTCCAGTCCTCTGGGTCCCGGGACTCCCTGTACTCCTTGAGGGCCATGTGGCATTCGTCTGACCACCACTCCTTGGAGCGGCTGCAGATATCTTTAGACCAGGCATGGGTGCTCCACGCCATTGCAAAGGCTTCCGAGATGGCATCCACCACCTCATCAACCCCCGCCAGTGTGTTACCCGTCCAGTTGGACAGGGCAGACAATTGGGCAGAAACGTCCTCTAAATAGGCCATCTCCTCGTCAGAGCCCAGAGTGATACCCTTTGTCCACAGAGGCATGCGCTAAAAAGGGGTCCGGAGATTAACCAGGAGCAGGGCATGGTCAGATGACCCACAGGAAGATGGTGTGCTCAGTGACCGCTTCATCCACTGAGTTGATGAAGAGAAGGTCAATCACAGTGGGATTGAGCTCTCCATTATAGGGGTAGTGCATGGGTTTGGCCTTGTCTGGACAACAGAGCAACAGGCCCAGGCAGGTGGTGGCCGCCATTGGCCACAGGTCCCTGAGGGTCCCACAGTTGGTGGCAGCAGTTGAAATCCCCTCTGATGAGGTGAAAGCGATGAGGCCAGACCTCTGCTCCTTCTGAAAGGAGATGGATGCCTGTGTGGTTCCTGTCTAACGGGGCTAGGTCATTAGGTGCCGGGGTGGTGTCCGTCCCGGCCTGTTGAACTATGCAGCCCCAATTGGGATGCATAGGGGCGCCAACCACCACTTCCCTGTCGCATGTTGCCAACAAGGGCATGTGCCTTATTAGGTTCCATGGTGGTTCCTGGATGAGCAGAATGTGGAATTCACCACTCTGTGATTCAAGTAGTGTGTCAAGAAGTCCATAATTCCTATTTACATTTTGACACATGATTTTTAAATAAGATATATCCCATGTATGTCTCATTTATGCTTGCCCACCGCGTCCTGCAGGGAAGGGGTCAGATAAAGGGGTGCAGTGTCATATCCCATGCAAGCACCCCTCGGAACTCCGCCTCGGAACTCCGACGGAACTCCGTAGGAACTCCGAGTATTTCAAATTCCTCATTTCAAATTACCTCTCCTGTTTTACTTACATCACATCTTCCGTAGTTTACTCAAGTCTGTTCTTCATCATAGATATCATCACAAAATTTGTACTCGGAACTCCGCAGAACTCCGCCGCAGCTACACCGAGTACTAGCCTTAGTATAAAACTACTTTACATACTTTGTATTCTTCAGTTCAAATATTAGTTGTTATCAACTCATCATTTGTCAACTTTAAGACCTCGAACTTCTATCTTAATCTTAGGACCTCCGGACCTCTGCTTTGTTCCTGTCCCTTACTTCGGACTTCCTAATCGGAACTCCGCTTCTGCACCTTTTCCTTACCTCGGACTTCCGCACGGACTTCCGGACTTTTCAGTTCCTTGCAAATTGGACACCGAGCGTAGAGAAGGGCACAACCTCTTAAAGGTTGAAGCCAAGTCCTCGTCGTACATCGGAACTCCGCCGGACTCCGCCAATTTCCCGCGCCTTAGGATCAGTTCTTAACATGCAGGTGGCATGGCACTCACGTACCTCAGTATAACGCTTCTTAATCCAGTCACCGTCGAAGTGGTGCTTCCAGAAATTGCAGTGATGATTGTCGGCTGCATGTTCCCTGTGGCAGTTCAGGCAGCGGGGGGGTGGGGATACAGAGAGTTCTCCGGTGTCGGTGGGATTGGGGGCATTGCCCTTGCAACAGCCTGCTAAGGTGCAGTGGTGCTCCTTGCAGTGAGGGCTGCTGCAGATGGGCCAGCAGAGTTGTGAGGTGCAGCAAGCATTGGTCAGGTGACCCCACTTCCAGCACCATTGGCAGAGAGAGACTCCGGGGTTAGCCTGGGCCTCTCGGATGGGACACATGTACGATCCGAACTGGACCAGGTGTTTGGAAAGGGCCTTCACCTGCACACCGCTGACAGAGTCAGAGACGTTCATGTAGACAGTAGCAGTGTCAGACTGCTTTGAGTTGTGAATGACCCGGAGGGGCCAGGATCTCGTGTCCCTTGATAAGAATGACCAGTGAGGGGGGCATGCCCCCCTCCCCCAGAATCGCATGGATGATGGCAGAAGCCTTAGGCTTCAGCGCAGTGGGTTTGGCCTGCTGGTGCATGGCAGCCAGCCTTGCCGTAGGGAGCTCAGGGAATGCCTTGGCCATGGTATTCGCAAAATGACACACTTGTAAATATTTAATTTGATGACAATTCCCATGCCATTGAATCAGATCAAATAACATCAAGTTACATTGAGTAATATCAAAGATATTCTTATAAGATCTATATTTAGGATATACTCCCAATGGGCAGGTTCCAGGAAATCCAATTCAATGAAATTACATTCTACAGTAGTATTGGAATACATGATGTTATTGTACAATTAGGGATGTACTACAATTAGTGATTGTCAAGGGTATTGAAACCCATGCAGGTATTAGCTACAGGTAGTTGTGGGTGCAGGTACAGGTATGGAACTCTTGACCCTCCAGAAACCTGTACCTACAGCATGGGTAGGCAGGTTTCATAGCAGTATTACTTTACATGTTTTGGCACTCAGATGAGTGCTGAAAACCATTTATTTACTTATTTACTTATGTAACAAGTTGGTCTTACTTAATTTATATCCTAATCACAGGGGAAGTGATGCCCCAGGAGAAGAAGGAGCTTGTGGAAGCAGCACATTATATACAAGTTGATGTTTGTCACTATTTGGTTCCAGTAAACAAATGCGACACATTGGCGACACTGCATCGCATTTGTTTACTGGAACCAAATAGTGACAAACATCAACTTGTATATAATATGCCTCTTCCACAAGCTCCTTCTTCTCCTGGGGTGTCACTTCCCTGAGGTCGTTACTGTGCCCCACAAGATCTGAGTGGATCTGCTCGGAATTGGTTGGATTCTGCTCAGATCCACTCAGACATTTTTGATAGAGCAGCCTGCAAATGGCTGCTCTTTTCTCCGACTGGATCCAACAGATCCAATTGGATCCAAGTGGAATAATTCTGACCGGATTCTGCTTGGATCTGTGCACACAAAGTTCTGTGACTTTGTTTATCAGTGGTACGTGCTACCCAATTTGGACACATCACCATGCATCACAATGCATCACCGCACATCATGACTGCCAGCTCACCTCTCTCACCACCACCACCCACGATGCCGCCTCCCTCCTCCCTCCCTCCTCCCTCGCCCTCATGTTGCCCCCCTCCTCCTTCCTTCCCCTCTCCTCTACTCCACCATTGTGGGGGCCTGTGGCCCCCATCATAAGTATTTCTTTCTTTGTTTATTTTTTTTTAAGCTAACAATTTGTTTTTTCAGATTTTCTATCTGTAACAACAGGTGCCTCTCATGCCGCCCCTCCTCCCTACTCAACTGGGATGTGAGGGAGTTGGAAAGGGATAGGATGTGCCAAGGGAGGAGCCGGGAAGCCCATGGAGCAGGGTGCCCACAAGGTAAGCCCCCCCTGCTGCCACATCATTAACAGCCACCCCCCCCTCATTGTAACAGCCCCTGGACAGCCCCCCAAACAGCCCAGTGAGCCTCTGCTCGCAGAGTGGGCAGGGGGCTTTCATGTTCGATATGTCGTACTCCCACACAACCTACCATGTGGCACCTGCCCAGGATGTGTCAGGACATGTTTGCTGGCAGTGGGACACACCGGGTCATGCCACCAGCCAAGGGGACACAACAGAAAGCCCCCAAAGCCGAGGGCCCAGCAGCTAGGCATTGGCACGGGTAACCCGCGGGTCATTTTTTGCTGACCCGTACCCATACCCGCGTCTACCCGTACCCGCAACCCGCGGGTCACGAGGCACGGGTCACAGCGGGTACGGGTTTCGTCAGGGGTTGCAGTAACAAAAATACATTTATCTAATTATATATTTAACTACAATTATAAAACCACCCTACGAGCAGGTGCTCGTAGGCATGGGGCGCCGGTGGGCCCAACGAAACAAAAAAAGAAAAGAAAAAAGGAAAAGAAGAAAAGAAAAGAAGAAAGGAGAAGAAAAACGGAAAAAAGAATGTGGCCCGCTTGTCGCTGCGTCACCCCACCCGCGCTCCACCCCACGAGCAGTGGCTCATGAGGCTGGGCCGGGTGGTGTCAGTGGGGCTCCTGGGCCCTCCCGCCATGTCCCCTCGGCTGTCGGGACCTGCCTTCGCATCCCCTGGGTTCCTGGTGCGCCCTGGCGCCCATTGGGGCCTCCCGGGGCCCTGGGGGGCTCCCGTCGCGTCCCATCGTCGTCCTTTACCCCACTGTCGTCTGGGCCGGGTGCCGCGTGGCAGGTCGGGTGGGAGTCCCCTTGGTCGAAAACCAAGCCCCCCGACCACCCCGCGAGCAGGGGCTTGCAGGGCTGCGTGAGGGGCTGTTTGAGGCTGCTAGAGGGAGGGGGGAAGGAGGGGGGAGCACGGGGGGGGGGGGCGTCAGTGACGTGGCAACAGGAGGGCTGCGATTCGGGGCGCACCTCGCGGGTACCCCGCTCTCGGGCCTCCCGGCACCTCCCTGGGGCCGTCCAGTTCCCCTTCGGGCCCCTCACATCCCATTTGAGTGGGGAGGAGGGGCGGCACGCCTGGCGTTCGTAGTTACAAATAGAAAGGCTGAATTTCTTTTTTGTTAGCTAAAAAAGAATTGATAACGTAAAAACAACTTACAATGGGGCCTGTGGCTCCCATAGAGTTGGAGTACAAGAGGGGGGGAAGGATATAGGAGGGGGAGGGGGCGCTGTGAGGGGGGCGGCCGTCGTTGTTGAAAATGAGAAACTGAAAAATAAAATTTATTACTTTTGAAACAAAATTGATAAGTTAAATAAAAATCCTTACCATAGGGCCACAGGATGGAGGGGGAGGGAGGGAGGGAGGCGGCGTCGTCATGAGTGGTGGTGGTGGTGAATGGTGAGCTGGCAGTCACCACGTGTGGTGACGCGTGGTGACTGATGGTGACGCGAGTGTGAAAAAAAATAGTTTATTAGTTTAAAAACATAGAAATGAAATGAAAATACTTAATATTGGGGCCCCATAATGATGGAGTGGACGAGGGAGGAGGGGAAAGGGAGGACGAATGAGGGAGGCAGGCGGTTGTGCAAGCGGCTGTGTAGTAAAAAAAACATAGGTAAATAACGCGTGAACAATCAACGAAAACGCGATTACTTTGTCCACACAAGGCCAAATGGCCCGTGCACATGCCAGGAGTATATAAACCCTCCCATTTCGAAGTTTTCAGCTGGGCTCGCCCTACCTATTTATTTTTTAATATGTAGTTATGTGACTTTATGTAAATTATTTAATATATATTGTGTTACCCCCCGTCGCCTCCCTCTTGGTGACGGGTAGGCACGGGTAGCGGGTAACCACTCCACGACCCGTACCCGTACCCGTACCTACCCGTACCCGTAACCCGTGCTATTCCCTACCAGCAGCCTGAATAGCACCACCCAGCCCAGCCTCATGAGCCACTGCTTGTGGGGTGGAGCGCAGGTGGGGCGACAGCAGTGCCAAGTGGGCCCTGGCACCCATGCCAGCACCCCCAACCACTACCACAAGCTATCGCTTGTGGGGTGGAACAGGGTGCTATGCAATGGGTGTGTCACCGCGACGTGACTGGATACATTCCACCCCCCCTTTTAGTCTTCTATGTAAATGACTATGGAAATATCATGTATTAAAGTAGTAGATAAATAAATAACCCCCTGCCTTGTAACAAGATGGGGGCTTTTTTTTCTTAGTATTGATAGAGTTATAAATAGTAATAAATAAATTTAATGTCTGAAAAAAATGACTTACAAATTGTGGTGATGAGTCTGAGCTGTCCAAGTGGAGTCCAATTTGAGTCCAATTGGACTCTGCTGGACAAATTTACCTAGTCTGATTGGACTCCACTTGGATCCAGTCAGATCTGGTCGGATCCAACTGGATCTTGTGGGAGACAGTAAAGTACTGCACTTCCCCTGTGATTAGTATATAAATTAAGTAAGACCAACTCATTATATAGTTCATAAGTAAATAAATGGTTTTTAGCACTCATCTGAGTGCCAAAACCGTGACATGTAATGCTTACTGTACCTGTGAAAACTCCTGGGTACAGGTAGCCCCAAAATACCTGGGGGTTACCCATGCCAATCACTAACCACAATAGAGAGGAGTGCAGGTAGCATGATCTTGGTAGGACTGCTGCAGTCATCATCATCGTCACTTGGGTGTTAACATGTTATGTCCATGTGGATGGAGGGAGGGGCAGGTGCTGCCGCTGCCGTTGTTGCCTGTTGCTGCTCATCTCATCTCTTTCATCACTGCTTGTTGTTGCTTTCTTCATTGGCCAGTGCACACCAGCCTTTCACCCTACAAGCAGTTGCTCATAGTGACCATGGCTGCTAGTGCCCTTCATCTGATTCAAAACCCTTCAGTCAACACCTTGATTCCAGAGGAGGTGGCACAGTCTTTGCTGTTGTTGTCAAGTTTTTCCATCATGCTCATAGCAGTGCTGGTGAGTGCTGGTGGGTCCTATGCTTTCAAAGGCCATGACCTTAGGCCTTATAAGTAGTCTCTTGAGTCTCGAGGGAGGTGTTGGCAAGGAAAGACTGATATGAAAAAAGCAGGGGAGGGATGTGTGTCAGTGAGGGAACATGGTGAAAAGAAAAGAACTTAGAAGAAAAAGTGTAAGTTGGGTGACAAGGCAAACATGCATGCACGCATGTGCAGTTTTTGTTGGGGCAGTTGGATGGACATGCCATACATGGATGTCTGGACCTCTGCATTGGCGCATGTGTGTCGTGTGTGCCAGTGCATTCACAAGCTTTGTAAGCAAGATTTTGGTGGACAACTATTTTATTCTACTTTTGACACACTTTCTTTGATTTGATTTGAACTACTTCAATTTAATTATATCTGATTTTCACTGGGGAGCAAGCTCCCCAATCAAACTTGAAGTTGGCCCACTGTGAGAACATCACAACTACTACTAAGGGTATAGCCTTTTCTAAAGGTTCTGCTAGTCACCATCGTCAAATCATACCATGGCCCCAACATACAAGTCAAACATCAAGCGTGATGGCAGCTGTTTTCAGTCTGCCCTCCTTTCTGACTCTGAGTCCAACACATCCAACTCTCCTTTGTGTTCCACTACATTGGGCAAGCTGCAGTCTGAACCATCATCACATACATCTCCACAGCCACTCAGCAAGTTATACTGCTGGCCAAGAAACATACCTGCTATTTCCACACAGATTGATGTTCCATTGGTGAGCCTCTCCAGTGTAATATTGAGCTCTATTCATTTATCCCTCTTAGTTTTTTGCCTCCCTTTCTCCAGAAGAAAACAGTGCAGTTCTAAATGGCCTTCTCATGGATTATATCCACATTTCAGATGAAGCTGGAAATGTCAAGATGGAGCTGCTCAAGCTTGTACAATCTGTATCTGTTAAGACAGAAAAGATGACCAGACTGGGGATTGAACCCAGGACCTCCTGGACATATACCAGTAGCTCTACCACTGAGCTATCAGGTCTTATTGGATTCAACTTGGTTGGTTATTGTTGATGTAACCTAAGACCATATTGACACCTCCTTAGCTGCATATGTGTCTTACACCTCATTGGGATGCACATTTATACAGTGAGGTTATTACAACACTTATGGCCCACATCTTCTCAAATTTTTGCTATATTTGACCTGTGTTGTCTGGACAGCCTCCAGCATTACCGTTTGGGAGCATCAAACCATTTCCTTTAGCATATACTGTGGGGGGTCCTGTACCTAGGCTGGCCAGCATTCTTCGACTCTAGATGGTGCAGGACAGGCTACATCAAGTTAAACTTTGACAAGTGAAGCTTATGATAAGTATCCTTGAGTTACAGACAGTTGGATTGAAGGAGCGCCTTCACTTAGCTTTTGCCCAATGGGAGAAGGCAGCTGCCAACACACCATGGGCTTCTTCATGCTCATCTCTGTTACATCATTCCCCACACTTGCCATCCACCATGGCATCATCATCAGGCTCATGGCAGTCCACCCCATCAATGTATTCACCCTCACTCTATCCTGTTCAATTGATATCATCTCTGACTTATCTTCCTTCCTTCAGCAGCATATCATGAATACTCTACACTACTGTACTAATATGACCAACTCTTCATGCCTTGTGATGTGTGACCAATTTCGATGACTGACCAACTCTTCAAGGTTGGGAAAAAAGTGTGACAAATGTAAAATCTCTTCAAAATTTGGCCAAAAAACAGCTGATTTTGGTGATTTTTATGCACTTGCAAGAGGCCAAATTTTTGTCACACTCTTCAAAACTCATGGTGACCTGTGACAAGGCCCATATCTCTTCACTTCAAAAAGGCTTGTGACATGTCACTGAAGAGTTGGTCGTATTAGTACAGTAGGTGTTGTGTACCATAGGGTTATTTCCAGTCTCAGCGATGAGATCTGAGATCCGCCATCGCATTCGTTCTGCCACGATTGAAACTATGTATACGTACATACATCGTATAGAAAAACAACCATCGCCTGTGAGAACCTTGTCTCACAATTCATCTCTCGTTACCGTCGGCCGTAAAACAGTACCACGTAACAAGTATAAAAGGTCGCGGGTAACTTCTGCAGCCGCAAATCCCGTCATTTCGGCTAGTATAGGTGAGTAAGTTATAGATGTTTTGGAAGCTGAACGAAACACAACGTACCATGGTCGTAGGGAGGGGAAACTTCCACAATATCAGCACCACTACCATGGCGAACAAGTGTCAAATTTGGATCTTTTTTAATAGTGTCACTTACACGATATTGTAGCCCTTGTCATGGATACCTTTAAGTATCTGCTTTAGTTCACGAGGGGTCAATCCCCCCGATTCTGGTGTACCAGCTGAAAATCATCGAAACACAATGAGTGATATGAATCTGATGCCGTACTATGACAACTGACTTGCAGGAGCAAATGCTGGATCTGACAAAGAAGAGTTTAGAAGCATTTTCATTCCATCTGGTAACCTTACCTAGCACGTCTATATCAATGCTTGTGAAACAATTGAGTTATCGTAAAGTCATGGATTCCAATAACATACAGAATTACCTGATGTATACCGGATTTGTTTTGTCGTATCCAATCCTCCGCTCTATGTCGTCTACTATATCGATGATACCTCTTGTGTTCAGGTCGTATGCGGTGATGAAAGAAAAACCAAGTTCCTTGTCTGCTTCAACCTTGGTGTTTTCTTTTTTGAATTCTTTTCGCCACAAATGAGAGAAAACCTTACATCAATCATTGTACTCCTTAGTCCAACGTGTATGTTTCTGTCAGTCAAGAGGTTTTCCCTGTGAGCGACCCAGAGGAAAGTGCCATGATCGGCTGTGGCCTCGTCTGTTAAAGCATTCGGGTCAGTTTCACCAGGCGCCCAAGTGTCCTCAAAACCAAGTTATTGTTCGCAGTGAAGCACATACAGGAAAACAATACTTACGACATGGGCGTCAAAGTGTATGACCGTTATCTGTTGCCCGTACACCCTGTACAGAGCGCGAAGGATCGGTAGCGTCTAGCGATCGATATTTTCAGACTGGAAGAAAAACGCAACAAAAAGGCATCGTTACAATGAAATGGTCCCCACCCAACCTTCAGATGGATTGAACATGGGTCAGACTCAATACAAGAAGGGTGCGCATCACTCACGTCATGATGGTTGGTAGCTGATCGGGATAACTGGGGCGTCCCCTTTGCAACAGAGTATAATATGCTAGTTCTGCCTGCTCGGCGGCCAACTTTGTGTCGAAAGGATTTACCGGGACCTTGGGAGTTAACACGATGTTAATTTTTAGTTCTCTGAAATATACAAATTCCTTACGTCGCCACAATCGAGAGCAACCAAATCATCGTAGGGGCTGCCATCCCAGAATATCGAGTATCCTTTGTCATATTCATGTGTTTTGCTTCCAGTTCGAATTCCATATGGACCAAAGCGTGCCCTTTTCGTTGGAAGAGAGCCTTCGAATAAGAAGAGTCGTTCAAATCGTTCGATAAAGTAACTCGACGTACCCGGTTCTATAGGAAACCTTGTTGTCAAAAGGAATGCCTAATATCGCAATGTCAAATTTTGCTGTCGTGTTCTCGAGACATCGAGTATACGGAAGATGTTCAAAAGAGAGGGGACCCGAATACATGAGATACCAATGGGGGTCCTCCAAGAAAGAATAATGTTGAGACCATGTCTTGCGGTTCTCAGGAGCCTCGATAGAACACCGATCCGGGACGATGATTTGGGCTGTAACGAAGATTGGTATAAGAAGGCCCAGAAGAACGAGCAAAAACGGTTTGGGCATGTTTCGCGGAAGAATACTTTTACGGAGCAAATCCATCTGTCATTTATGGGAGTATGGTATTTACAGTTCACATAACTGAACGGACTTTACCACCGCAATGCGGAGAAGTGCAAGACAATCAATCCACTGCATCGTGTTGGTCCGACGAACCTGATCCTTTCTTCGTGTCAGTCAGAATGTTTCCACAGGAATCTGATGTGAAAATATGTACATATCTATTAGTCAAATGACGTTTGGAAATTTCGATCGACAATCCACCACTCTTCCATTCTTTGAAACTCGGGAAATTGACAGGCAGCTAATTCAGTTGCTGCTTCCACGAGCCCGAGCGTTTCCATTCAAGCTGTCAAATGGCAAGAGGTGTCAGATAAGGCTGATCACGGGGGGTTCCTGACATGGCATAGCTAGACTCAACTGCAGGCAATTCCATGCTAAACCTCATTATGGATTCTGTGCTGCCGCATGATAACCAGGGGTGTTGTCCGACCCTCACGGCCGCTCCAATGCATGATTGACAACAAGTATGTTTGAACTGTGCCGTTGTCGACCAACAATGACACAATGTAGGAAGACTAAGGAAGTACCCGTTCTTTAACATTTCCCAATGCAGCGACCCTGCCAGTGCCAGTTTCCTTCGAAAAATGGGGCTCATATACTCTCCGTGGCCCGCCGGGCCAGGGAAGCATCTTCGGTTATACGCCTCCAGTTGGTCCGGGCTAGAGATTGATAAAAACGGTTGCTCCGGGCTATATATTCCTTCCGACATCATTTTCTTTATACATCTGCAGATATGCTCAAACGCCCTCAACTCTTTGTCGCCATATTGCTAGTGGGGGTCGTTCTGGCTCGCCAAACCGTGCTCAGCGCAGAGCATGGTCGACCACCAAAATCAATAACACCCGACGAACTATGGGAAGGCAAACAATTTGATCTCACTTTCTCAGGCCCTCTTGCTTTCGAACATATGAATTACACCAAGTGCCTCGCAGACGATAGTATTAATTTTGACATGGCGGTATTGGGTTTTCCCTTTGACAATAAGGTGACCTATAGGCCGGGGTAAGTATTAACTTGCTCGAATTTACTGTGACTCGACTCTCTTGTTTCAAGGGCTCGTTTTGGACCGTTTGGGATACGTTCTGGATCTAGGAATCAGGATATGAATGCTTACTCATTCTCCTGGGGAACCAGCGCATATGACGGAATGGAAGTAATAGACTGCGGCGATGTATAACATTCAATGTCCTTCTGACTTCGCTTGACGTGCCATTGTATACCTGTAGGTTCCCCTCAACCCTTATGATACTGACTGTGCCATCAATCAAGCGCATCTGGCGTATTGGACTCTGTTGAAGAGAGAGCTTCCTGAAAACTCTATTCCGACGCATCATACGCATCCTAGGATCCTTAGGTGAGACAAGTCAAGTTAATTTGTATATCGTGTCTGATTCTGTTTCGTAAAGCTTTGGCGGGGACCATACCATCGTGAAGTTTCATGTCCATCCAGGAGTCGTTATCTGATGAAATATAGGTATTGCCCATTCTTCGTGCATTGAATGAAGTCTATGGCCAGAAAATAACCGTCATACATTTCGATTCCCATCCAGTACGTATTCTTGTTTAGTCGTTTCCGTTGAAATAACGAGAGGACATGTTCAAGGACACGTGGACGCCAGAGTCAATCACGGAAATCCCGTCTCCAACCACCACGTCCAGGCTCAATCATGGCACCTTCTTTGACAGAGCCTTCAACGAATCTCTCCTGACAGATAACTGCATTCATGCTGGCCTTCGGTGCAAACTTATGGTATGTTGGGGCTGTTGCTCATCCGAAGCTGCGATTGAGTTACGTGTCAAATGTAGCCAGATGACCTCGAACATGACGGGGAACTCGGTTTCACATATATTCCAGCATACTACATGGATGAGTGGGGCGCGGCCACCATTGCATCGAAAATCAGGGAGACTGTTGAGAAGTCAGGCAAAGACGCTCCCATCTACCTGAGGTATGGTCCTGCCATTCGATGAAAAAGTATCTGTATTCAATGTGCTCTTCGTGTTACTAGCCTCGATATAGATGTCCTAGGTAAAGTACGAAGTCTATCACTAAAAATTGTCGCTGACCAATAGGTAGATCCTGGCATTGCACCTGGAAGTAAGTCTGTCTTCGTGAAATAAATGACATTTTGCCCACGGTATTTCTCTTAGCTGGAACACCCGAGGCTGGCGGATGGACAGTGCGCGAGCTCAAGAGGATACTCACAGGCCTAGCCGGCCTGAACATCGTGTACGTTATCCCCATTCTATGGTAGGAACGCTAGACACTTGATGCTCTTTAATCAGTGGTGCGGATATCGTAGAAGTCTCCCCGCCTTTCGACTATGGTGCGTCCATATTTTTCGAGGATCAATTCTGGCGCTGACCAAGTCCGTCTGTTAGCTGAGCTTACTTCGATTGCTGCGGCAGAGTTGGCCCGTGATCTTTTCTACTTATTGCGCGGTGATATAAAGGAAGCAACGCCTTTTAGGCCACGGGGAGGGACTTAACTATAAGATGGAATGCCAAGTGCACACTTGTACTAGCCGATTCTCTGATCTCAAATATGTGCGTTTTACCATGATCTAAATGAGATGTATACGCTACAGTGCAAGCCCTGCCCGACCCCGACCCCGACCCCAAAGGCCCGTCCCAAAAAAATTCCGACTTGCAAGCGATGTACTATGCAATTGTGAAATGTGACATGTATGTCATACTTTATGGTATTAAGTATGACTGACAGACAATTTGTCGGAAATTTCCGGATGGCATAATAATCTCGCCTAGATTATTTGTGGATTATCATTCCTTTTCCATTAGTTTATTGGGCCCTAATGCAAAAAATTGATTGCCTGCACATGCAAATGAATTATTTGAATGGTCCTGAGACTTGGTAGCTAGTCTATTGTCAAGTTTTTGTGTTGATTTTCTCAGATTACTATATTGCCCAATTGGTCTGAAATCTCCCAGGGAGTCTGAAATTCAATTTCTACATTTTATCTGCTTGCTCAATCCCCCTGGATTTTTACGGGATCTAATTGACTAGTAGTAATGGATGTATGTATGATTTCACTAAGGAATACAAGCTGTGGAAGCAGTTGAGAAACAGTGGCCGGAATGATCAAACAGTGATACAAATGAAAATGTCTTGTTCACCATGGCAAACTCCACTCTGAAAGCCCAAAAAAATTGACAGTACATCTACACTGGACCAAACTACGGAAGCACACTCTCTTCAAGTCTCTGGGGTGGTGTGCCCATGTTCAAGAGCAAGGAGAGACAGCGTGACAAGACACATCAAAATTCAAGCTCCTCCCAGAAACAGCAGTATGCATTTTGACAGTGCATCACCATGTGCTAGAGCACACCAGTGATGAGACTGAAGCATTAAGTACTCCAAGAGGGCTGCCACCACCTTATTTGTGAGAAGCGCAATGGCATCAAGATTAACATTTCTCAAACAGCTTGGGACCTTGATGTTGTCTATGGCACTCTTCACACACGCTTTCTCAATATCCACAAGTCTGCCCAAGAGGCTCACACCATGCAACAATTTCTTGCTCCTGCACTTGAAAATGTGCTTGACAAATGGATTGAGTCCTTTACACTCCCCCACCTATTCCAGTCAGAATCTGGTTATTCTGGTCAGTCCAATTGGAATTTCCGGAATTCTGGTGAATTTTTTTTGCATGTATTTTACACTGTACAGGATAATTCTGGTCAGGCTAATGGCTAACTTTATAACCGGAATCACTGGAATCTGATCAGACCACCTGACCAGAATAACCAGAATCCGGTGACCTTGTGACTCCCCCGATCACATGCATGGCCACCACCATGACCCATCATCACTGCCAGCACATGCTCACGACCCACCACCATGACCACCATCAAGGCGCCCCCTCCCTCCCCACATTCTCCCCGCTGTCCCCCATCCTCCACTCAAACACTATGGGGGCCTGGGGCCCCATGTTAAGTATTTTCAATTATCAACAATTTATTCTACTGATAAACTATTTTTTTCAGTTCTTTTGTCAACAACATGCCCCCAATGTGCTGCCCCTCCTCCCCTCTTAGCTGGGAGGTGGGGGGCTCGATGGGGGATAGTATAGCCCTATGCCCCAGGACCGAGGTACCCACCAGGGGCTCACAGAACCCCCCCTCACCTGCCATGTCACGAGCCGCACCCCCCCCACTCAGCGCCACATCACCACCACCTATATGGAGTCCCGACAACCAAGGGAGCACAGGGGAGCACAGGGGGTGACACCAGACAATGGGGGGGGGGGATGCCAGATGACCGGCAGATGATGGGAGACATGACTAGGGGGGCGGGGATGCCCAGGGACACACAGACGACAGGGGGATGCCCAGCCGAGGGAGAGGACCACCCAGCCGAGGGAGGGGACCGCCCATACAAGGGAGGGGACCCGCCAGATGCCCAGACAATGGGGGATGCCCAGCCAAGGGAGGGGACCACCCAGCCAAGGGAGGGGAACACCCAGACGACAGGGGGGGAACACCCAGACATGGAGCGGGCCACACACCAGCACCCATGACCACTGCCATGAGCCATTGCTCATGGGGTGGAAAGGGGTGCTATGCTAGTGGTACCAGCACAGCGAGGGGTGGGCGATGGAATGACGACAAGCCAAGGGCAATGGGCGCAAGCCATAGCAACACCCCCCACCGTCACTGTGAGGTGCTACAGGTGAGGGCGACAGGGTGGCGACAGCACCCGCCCAACACGACACGACTGGCCCCCTCCCCTTATACATAAATATTATATATATAGTATATTTAGTTAATGGAGGCTCAAATTTATTTGTTATACATTAAGCCCATAGAGGTAATAGGTAATAATAATAATCTACATATAATGACTCTATGGCTCAGCTGTTAAGTTGCTTAAAAGTGTATAATTGTGGATCTGGAGGTTGAGGGTTCAATCCTTGCTTTGAAAATGTTATTTTGACTCTGTGTTACAAGTTTGTGTGCTCAACTTAATGAAGTTAGGTTGCACTAGCCAGATTCCAGTGGAATCTGACCGGAACAACTGGATTCCAGTGGAGTCCGACTGGAATAACTGGATTCCAGTGGACTCTAACCGGAATAACCAGATTCCTGTAAGCCTGCGACCAGACTCACGACACAAACATGCACAGCCACCACGAACATCGGCGAACATCGGCACACATTGATGCTTACAATGGCTACACAGCCACCCTGAACATCGGCGAACATCAGCGAACTCATATATCAACTTACGCTCGATGCAGCCACTTTCCAACATGGTTTCAAATCTCATATATATACCATCTTTTTTTCCTTTGTTGCCCCACTCTTTACCTTGTGCAACAAAGGTATAGTTTACCGACCTTCTTATGTATCTTAGACTGACTCTTTACCTTGTGCAACAAAGATAACGTGATCCTGTCTTACCGTCTGACTTAGTGAGGCTACTTAACCAGGCAGCCTTTCAATTCCAGTGGATTCCGGGGAGTCCAATCGGAATAGGTGGGGGAGTGTAAATTACAGGCCCAGGCCCCGTTTGACGCCAAATGCCCTCCTCCCACCTCCCCTTCCTCCCTGCCACTGATGCCGACCACCTCCAGCCCCTCAGTGTCACCTGCAACCCCCTGCCTGTCCCCTGTACCCCCTGTTCCACTGGCCCCACTCCCTCTCCCCTGTCGATGTGCCACCTCGCCATCAACCACATTTGTTAGAATGTGGTAAACTAATCTTATGGACTTATGCACTGTTAGTAATTCACTATTACTCACCAAGGCCCTTCTTATCTACATTACTACATTATGCTTACTATGCCCTATCTATCGGCCTCCTATCGTCGGATATGACTCATTAGCACGTAGTAATCATAGATAAGAGACTGATATATAAGTAACTAGTCATACTGATGTATTCTCCAGTTACTTACACTCAAATCATTGGTGTCTCATCCACATCTCATTCAGCACACTCTTAGCTGCATTTGCGGTTATCTGACAAGCTCTCTCTCACTTGTCATATTACCTTTGACTTCAACAACATTCACAAGCCACCCCAGGCCCCTGTAAACCCCCTGCTCTCTGACATCATGCCCTGCAGCTCCTGGACCACATGGGACAGCCACAACAAAGAGAGGGGGGAACGACAATGAAGCACACCACCCGCCCCCAGCCTCATGAGCAGTTGCTTGTGGGGTGGATTGTGGGTGGGATGACAACAACTGATGGGGGACAGGATGATGGCACCAGCAGCACTGCTGTGAGCCCTTGCTTGCAGGGTGGGCAGGAGGGAGGGGAGATGGTGCTGAGAGGAAGCAGACAGCCAAGGGAGGGGGGACATTTATGATGAAGAAAGGGTGGGACAACTACAACGAAGAGATGGGGATGGCCATAATGAAGAGAGGGGGGACCAGAACTGAATGAAACAAAGGCCCAAGAGATGTTGCAGGTATGTTTTTTTGTTCTCTTTTCATTTTATTTTCATTTTACTGACAAACTTTTTAGGTACTAATCTAACTATTGGCACTGACAAATGCAACTGCTTCTGTGAGCATCTGCTCACAACAATGGGAGATGGGATCTTTCATGTCTATATGCAATTAGGTAGGTACTGTTAATGTAGTACTGTACTGATGATTAATCTATTTACAATGTATTTTAATTGCAAAACCATCACTGCAGTAAGGCCACTTGGCTTGGCTGCAAAACATGATCACATGGGTTTGCCTTGTTTGTCACATTGCACATATCTTCAAATTTCTTTGTGATTTTCACTACTGTGCCAAAAGCAGCTTGGACAACTCCTGAGCAGCATGCCTGGCTTTACAACCTGCTTGCAGGGTTTCGTGCAGCACAGGAGAATAAAACAGTTCCCACTTTCCTTGCTAAAGTTTATGAAGACTTCCACAACAAATGGCCTGCCAATGCCCCATCTGCTAAGGAGATAGAGTTTTCAAAAGAAAATGAGGAGCATGCAAAACTCAAGCTCAAGACAAGCAAAAAGGTAAGTTGTTCATTTTGTTTGGCATATGATAATATTGGGCAGTGAATTCATGATTGGATTTATAATAAAAGTCACAGTTCAAGTTCAGGGTCTGGCACCCGAAAGGTTCTGAATCTCAAGAGCACTTCATGACTATTACATCACTGGCAAGCATTTGCAAAGTTATATGGAGAAGAGCTTAAACCAAAGTTCAACACTGAGTGGGAAGCACATAAAGAAGCCAATCTGACAAAGGAGTTTACACATCACAATTGCTTTACCTTTCATAACCAGAAGATGCAGGAATGGTACAATTCAGCTGATGAAACCACCAAGGAAAAGGTAGAAGAGTTTGGCAGAAGTATAAGTCCATGGATAGTGAAGGTGATAATCCCAATCACATGCTACAAAAGTGAGTGCTGCAAATCTGGGCCATCATGACTTGAATTATATTCTAATTTGCAATAGCCATATTGACATGCTCGCTTGTACAATTGAAGATGCTGCCAAGAATATCACCAGGCAAACAGGTTGGGCTTGTACAATCATTGTGGGAGGGCCAATGCCCCAAGAAGAAGGTGCCATTCAAACACTTGTGTAAGTGACTTGACCCATCATTTCTTGTGAATCTAACCTCCAAATTGATAGCTTGAATGAAGGAACTACATTAAAGGGCCAATCATTGGCCCAGTTTCTGGGAAGCCAATGATTTTCTATTGCACTTTGATAGGTTTCTTGAAGCTGCTTATGGTGACAGTCTTAAAAGCATCCAGTGTTTGGAGCTGATTGTTTGCAATAGATAAGAAGACTTGTGATTCCAGAGCATTGGAAGGTCTCTCACAGGAAGCCACTCCTGCACCTGTTGATGTCGACCCTACCCCTTCTGCATCTACTGTGTAACTTTCTGATTATGAGAAGGAGTGAGCAAGCAAGTAATATTGCATCAATTACTACATGAACTGGGATTGGATAAAGGGGTTTCAGATTTGATCAACAAATCATCAAAAAAGGGAAAGGGCAAGAAAACAAAGTGAGCAATATTTATTTGCTTTGACTATGAGGCTAATGCAAATTAAGAGCTGCTTCTAATGCTGGAGACATGGCAAGGGCACTGTCACCTGAGTTTCCACCAACTTCTGATGTTGTAAATTCAACCCAATCGACTGTTACAAAGGCAACTGGCACCATTCCAAATGCAGCATCGCTGGTATCATCCTCTGCTTCCACACCTTCCAGTGATGATATTATTGTACCCCAACTTCCTATAGCCAACAAAGCAGACAGTGCTGTCATCGCTATTCTTCCTTTCTTGAAGAAGATTTCAGATGAAGAGTTTTAGGTCAATCTATTGAAAAACTGGATTTTGTTCAAGACTGAAAATCCACTGAAAACTGTAAGTGCTAGTTAATTACCAATTCACAATCTAATAGTAGCAATGTCTAGCATTTGTCTACCAAGAATCAACCTGGTGAGATTGGAGTATGGCTGAAGAATTGCCACTGGTTACAAGCTGATCAAATGCCACATTTGAAGAATATCAAAGATTTTGGCAATTGCTAATTTGCATGGTGGAAGGCTGTCCAGCCAGCCTGGTGGGATGATGAACTCTCTCAACTTATACCCTCTGACCCTTCATGGTCACAACTGTTATGTGGTGGAGCAAATGGCTTTCTTGTTGTTATTCTTGCTTTGGCTTGGTGGATGCAAGGTAATACTTCTTCTGGTGATTCTGATTTGCCTTGCCTTAAAACAGCAGTGGTGGATGTTAGTTGGACTTTGGTCCAGCTAAAGATTGCCTTGGATGCCAGAGAGGATCAGGGGAAAAAGCGAGGGATCAATGACACTGAAAATGGGGAATTGCCTGCTACAAAAAAGTATGTGGTGTCCTTTTTTTGAGATCAAACTAACATTTATCAGATCTCAAACTACTCATCCACATTAATTATACTTTGTGGTATCCAATAGACTAGAATTATAATCACATTTATTTGGCAATTTTTTCTGCTATAACTTAAAATAGAGTGAAATACTAATTAACAATGTATTACAATGGGTGCCAGTACCATTGACAATGATTGACAATGAGTCCTAGTACCATTTACAATGATTAACAATGTGTTACAATAGGCCCCAGTACCATTTGCAATGGTTAACAATGTATTACAATGGGTGCCAGTACCATTTACAATGATTAACAATGGGTGCCAGTACCATTTACAATGATTAACAATATATTACAATGGGTTGTAGTACCATCTACAACCATTAACAATAAAATCTACTACATCTATTGGATATCTATTACAATGTCATTGTAATAAAACCATCGGTGTAGCCATGTGGCCAGCCACCCAGGCATACATGGTCATGTGACATTCTATTCATGTTTGGGTAGCATAGACATGATCTGCAGGCATCCTTAGACTAGAGCTATACAGTCTTGCCTTGCTTTTGGGCGCATCTCCACTGCTTCTGCTAGAGACTGCATGTCTCCATCTGGTGACAACAGCTTGTTTGACTCTGCGCGTGCATTTAGGCCTTCTCTGAGCTTTTGTCACCTCTCATAACGTGTGCTTCTGCTGCACCACTGCTCTTGGTACCCATACCTTCTGCATTCTGTCACCTGTCAACTGCCATTCTGCAAACTGTCATATTCTGTCAACTGTCATTCTCCTTCTGTTATAATGATATCCTGATATACTGTCATCCTGTTAACTGTCACCTGTCTACTCAGCTATCACTATGGGAAAAAAGAAGACTGCTACGAAAATAGCAACATCATCAACAACAACGGCATCCCTGGCGGATTTCAAAGCTGAAATCACTGTGACGCTCAACAAACAGAAGGTCAATCTACAGTATGACATTTGGCACATCAAACGGCACTCCAGCAAAGCCTACAATGTGATCATGGCACTCAGCCGTGAAGATGCGCTTTCAGCAGCACGACCAGAAGTCAATCAAAGCTGTAATGACAGAGATACTAGAGGAAGGGAAACAGGAAGGGTACAAGAAGGGTCTGAACAAGGGTGAAGAACAAGGGAAAAGGGCTGTATTATGGCAGCTGGTAGAGATGGAGGACTTCAGGATTGAAGACCACCAGGTTGGGTGCTGTGTACCATGGCCTAAGACTACCACAGCCTCTGTTGATGCCGTTACCCAGACTGCATCCAATGGCGAGCCACCATGTCTACTGAGTGATGCAGGGATGTCTACTGATCCACCCTGCACTTGCGAGACCGGCATACAGGCCAATGACAACCCCCAACTCTCCGATCTACCCCCTCCTATGCTCCAGAGCCCTGCCACATCACCCATGACAATGTCGACACAGCCACCATCAATGATGCCAACATCGACGACAACAGCCACCACTGATGCCCCCCCAGCCTCAGAACTGGCCCCAGCACCTGGAAACAAGGCTGTTCACTCCCTGGACCACCTACAGCCCTCCAGAATGCCCCTGAGCCCTGTGTTCAGTCCCACAACAGCCCCCAAGCCTTGACAGGCAGCCAGACGGCCACCACCTCTGACAGCCACCCCCAGGCAACCTCTGGCAACCCCAGGATGATGGCGCACAGCTGCACCACCCCCCATCAGGCCCCTTGCCCCTGCTTGCCTAGCACCACCCACATGACTGCCGCCACATCGCTGATGCCACAGACAGTGTCCCCACACCCCCCTGTTACCTGAACAATGCCCCACAGTGCCCAGCGCCCTCCAGGCCCCACCCAGCACCCCCTGGACAACGATGTCTGCCAGCGCTGACCCCCTGCATGCTCCCCTGCCCCCCACTCTGTCCCCTGCCCCCCCACTCTGTCCCCAGACCCCCCCACCACCTGTGCCACATCACCTGCAACGCCACTAGTGACGTGGCTGACCACAACCAACCCGGCCCCCTGTGGCCTCCGTGGCACCCCAGCCGACCCCCCTGCTGCCTTGGAAGCACCTACACCCACCCCCTGCCCCCAGAATGGCCAAACGGCCGCACATTTGACCCCCTCGGCCAGCACAACCCCTGCCCATCATGTTTGACGATGCCACCCCCCCTCCGTCCTCCATTTGCCCCCTGACAGCCTGTCGCACCTCCCAACCCTTCTGCAGCCCCAGGAACAACCAGACGGCCTGGCATTCGCCGCCCCAAACCCCCCACTGCCCCCACCACGTTGTGTTCAATGATGATGACCTCCCTGCTACCTCCCATTTGCCCCTGGTGCCTCCCGTCTTCTCCTCCCAGATCCCTGCTCACCTGTAGATGAGCTGTCTTGCTGCCAACCATGCCCCCCATCCACCCCTCATCACTGCCGACCCCCTGCTCACTGCCCATGACCCTGTCCCTCCCCATACCCCCACATTTTGACTGGGCCAATGACACCGAGTCTCTACCTATGGCCCACAAGACCTCTTAGGCTTTCACTCTGCCCATCCTGCCCCCTTCAGCATGCTTCAGAGGCATGTCTGACATCGACGTTCACGATGTCGAGGACCTGGTGCTCCGAGCAGACCACCTTGTACCCTCAACTGGGATGGTGACCCTCTTCTAGCAAATCTCAGCAATGCCCTCCAAGCTTTAGGATAGACCCACCATGTTGAGCATTTCTTGTCTTTTTGTTACATATTGTCATATCCCATGCAAGCCTGCAACAGAACTCCAGCAGATCACCGATGGAGCTGCCGCTATTTCAAATAACCATTTCAAATTCTATTTCATATACTTCTCCTGTTTTGTTTGTATCACATATCATTGATTGATTATCTTACTTACTGCATACTCAGTACTCCACAGGCTCCGCTGTAGTTTACCTCAGTTACTTAGTTACTATAAAACCTAGATACCATCACTTGTAACTTCAGTTTGATTATTGCATTGTTACCTCTCCAACTCTTTCACCTCTAAGTCCTCTTCGACTCTTACTTCCGGAACTCTGCCAGACCTCCGCTCTTATTATCATCCTCTTGTAAATTGGACATCAGGCATAGAGAAGGGTGCAATCTCTTATAGATTGAAGCCAAGTCCATTGTCACATTGGAACTCCATCAGACACTGCCGTAACTCTGCCCTACAAGATCAGTTCGTAACACATATATCATTTGCTATTCTACTATACCCTTCCTATTTTGGTTCTTTTCTGTTTCTTTCTTCCTTGATTGGAGTTGCAGAGGCAACGTGGATGTTGCCTTTGAGGAGAGGCCCACATGTAGCCATGTGGCCAGCCACCCAGGCATACATGGTCATGTGACATTCTACTCATGTTTGGGTAGCATAGACATGATCTGCAGGCATCCTTCAACTAGAGCTATATAGTCTTGCCTTGCTTTTGGGCGTGTCTCCACTGCTTCTGCTAGAGACTGCATGTCTCCATCAGTACTGTGCACAATGGCCTATCAACTGACACCAATAGATTGTTAACAATAATGCCAGCTACTATTGACAATACCTACTTGAGCAACCTCCAACCTGGCAAAGAAAGAAAGACCATAACCATTGCAAAGGAATCGCATACCCACCACCACAAGCCACTGCTCGTGGGATGGTGGATCCCTTGCCCGCCACTTACAAAACAACACCCATGCCCGCGGGTTGATGGATCCCCTCTTTGCCCACTACGAGAGCCAACCACACCTGCGAGCCACTGCTCGCTGGGTGGTAGATCCTCTCTCCACCCCTACCCATGCCTGCCAGCCACTGCTCATAAGGTGATGAATCCCTACAAGACGAAGCCCACACCCATTCTAAGTCACCAGGAGCAGGGGGCGTCACTGATGCTCCCTGGCCCACCTCACCAGCCCGTGATGAGCCCACAACGACACCACCATGAGCAACTGCTCCCAGGGTGGATCCCTACCCCAATGATGACGACCCAGTGTTGTCTTCGTCACCAGCTCCTGTGCTCAATGGAGCCCACAATTACAGGTCTTCCCAGACACAGGAGCTGTTACACGACAGGAGACACAGGGTCTACCCATACCCACCTGACCCATGGTTTGTGACCCACGGGTTGTGGGTATGGTGTGGAAGGGGAAGATGATACACTCGTTGACTTCCCACTTCCGAGGCTCATGCCATGGGATCCTTCAGATGGTCAGGGATTCTAATTATTTGTATAATTCCTTTCTTTCTTTCATTTATTGTTTATTTGCATTTCTAATAAACTTCTTCCCAACTTCTGAGCTAATATATACCTTGGCACATCCCCTTTCCTACAGCTAGTCAAAATCCAAATCAACAGACCAATCATGTGGAAGGTAGGGTCAAGAATCTATTCTTGGGAGTGCTCTGCACTTGTTGTGGGTCCGAGTCACGTTCCGTCAATAGAGCACCCCAAAGGTAGGCTGCTCCCCAAGTTATCCCCACATGCTGAGGTCCCAAGACAAGGACTTGACGACACTGGACCGACAACCACTCAGCCTTTATTTTATTAGTATTCTATTTTTATTCACACTTTCCTTTTCATATGTTTCCGCCTATTCCTTATTTCATTTTTCATTCTCTCAATCTGATTGGCACGAGAGCATGTGCACAGTCATCACACATATAGTTTGTACCCTCAGTTTGTATATAAGGTGCCCTCCCACCTTTCAAATGGAGAATCTTTTCTTCCCCTCCCTTTTCTTGGTTTCTGTGAGTTCTCCCCTCGACAGATCGCCTCCCCTCAAGACAACTACACACAACGGTGTAGTTTCCACATTAAGTCTTCTTGTTTCTATGGTTACTGGGCACCACAGCCCATTTCTTGGATATTCCTGACTGGACCAATGAGTCCTCCGTTTCCCATACCACACCCATGTGTGTTTTCTCATATTGAGCCTCAACAGCATCAATCTCTCTGTCTCTTGACTGTCTCTTGCCCCTTTCCCATGTGCATTGATCATCGATCAATCAGATCGTGATGCATCATTCATGAACGCATCCCTCCTCGACACCAACATCCTCTAGTCCTCGATCCTTTTGAGGACTCCTGTATCTTCTCCATTCCACTTCCACCACGCGTTTGACACTTTTGTCACACGTTCACCCCATTCAGCCTTACCTTTGACAGTGCGACGTGATGACCCAACTGATTGACCTCAAGAGGGCCGAGACCCCATCCACAATGGGTAGACATGGGTATGGGTAGATGCAGGTATGGGTATGGGTGCGCTCGAAAATACCCACGGGTTACCCGTGCAGATCCCTAGAGCCTGAGTTAGTCTAGCATATAAATAGAAAAATAGAAGTGCTGGAGCATGAATAGGCCATATGAGACATACAGTGAGCTCAGTACAACAAGACCTCTTTCTCATTACTGAGAACTTGGAACTGTTACTGGCAGTAGGGCACAATACTGGGAAGCTTGACATGCAGGCTCAGAGCCAAGCAGGGTTTAGAAATGAACAGTCTGCTCAACAAGGCTCACATATAGCCGTAGTCAAGTATGCCATTGGCAGGCATGTGGCTCATTCACTGCCTTACAAACAGTCCAAATTGTGACTAGTGGTACACATACACCTTGGCTGACCTGTGTTGCACACATCAGTTTCCACCACCCCATCATCCACTGTCATAGGAGACAGCTCATCAGTCACATCAGATACATGTATATTATGAGGGAAGTAAGCTATCATGTGTGGGACATGCTAGGGATGTCAGACTATGGGCATCTTACCACAAGTTCAGAAGATCAAGATGAGCCAGAAAGGTATCAGAGTACTTATCATGTAGAGGGGGGGTCACGTACTGCAAATTATGTATTGAACTTAGCAGCGATTGGGTGACTTAGTTACATCTAAAATGTAGACCGCCTAAATGTAAGGCTGATTCGACCATCCTTCACTTTAGGCTCCCTTGAAGATTCGGGATTAGTCACGGGAAACGCGCAACAGTCCCCTCAGCTCACTTGGGAATCTCATGTTTCCAATGATGTTGCGTCTCTCCCTGCATGATCACTAGAGAACCGGGGTCTAGAGTCCATCGCTTCCTTTGAACTGACACGACGGGGCCGCACTCGTCTGGTTTGTTTGGAACGGCAGTGGGACATCTTGACGGCCTGGTCTTTGTGGTTATCTTTTTGGGAGGTTTGTACCCGTCACGCGTCATGATAAAAGTTCTGGGTGCACCAAGTGAAAGCGATACAATGACTCTGTTTCATCGTGGCAGGCACTCAGCAGGGAACCACTATATCAGGAGCTGAGGACTCGCCTTTCCTCCACCTTGTCCCTATGTTTACCGATATAAACGCTCCCGTCTTCATAAAGACCTAACATGACATGGTCGAAGGTTATGCCAAGTCTTCGCTCTACTTCATCTTGTATCTGTCGTAAGAGGGGTGGATATTCAGAACGAACATCGACAACATGGCCGCTGTACTTTAACGTCGATTTGGGGTCAGCCGCATACGCTGCAGATATGTCGCGTGTTAGCCGACCGAGTTGCAAATCGTTCCACGCACTAGCCATTTTCCTAGACTGGGTAACCTCTCGTCCGTAGACTTTCAGCCTCGGTGTGTACCCTGTGCATATCTCGACATGAGCACGCTCAGGATGTAATTCTGATGTGAACGTACAGCTATCCAACATAACCAACTCATTGTACCATTCCTTTGCGACATCGTTGTTCACGAAATCCGGGACGTAGTAGACCTCCGCGTTGGCCATGTCCGTCAACCGATATTTTTGGTATTGCTTGATTTGGGGTACTTTCGATTCATCCACCTCTAGCCGTGCGCGTTTTGGTGCTGGGGGTGTCATTGCGATAGCCTAGTGCTATCAACTTTAGTAACATTCGCTATTCGTACATTCGGACCGGAGCCCCGACTTACCTGCTTTTGTTGTGAATAGCTACGGATAGGAGTGAATAGCGATGAAGCAAGTGTGACCGTTATCGTGTGAGTTCCAGTGAACGCTATTCACCCAGCAGATTGTGCGCAACACGTGAGCTTCGGAAAACCCCGCCGTGGACTTCGCACATTTCACGCACAACTTGTAACATAGATAGATTAGCAACCGGCGTCAAGAACAGAGCAAGAACCCACGTAGCCACGACAGGGGACCATCAGCGGCGAAGGGGAGCCCCAAACGACCACGGGCAGCCCACTCAACAACAACGGGGAGGAAGCATCACCAGCGAAGGGGACTCCCCACCGCTGAGGGAGAGCCACCAGCGGCGGTGGTGCTCCGGCCGACACAAACTGGAGGGGCCCGGGCTTTTGTTATTTCATTTTCTTCGCCTCCCTTGCGCATGTGCGAGGGGTGCTATATAATTTAATACCTTAATACATCCATTTAAACAATATATTTGTTCAATAAATGGTCTTGAGATGTACATTTGCTAATTTTCCTCGCGATCTCTGTGCGATTTATAAGCAGTTCCCTTTTTGGGATGTCATAGTGGCCCAGTGGTACTTTGTCAAACACAAAGAAATTATGCCTCTCGAGTCTGATAACCCATTGTTGTGCACCCGTCGTTTCTCCACCTTTGTTCCTATTAGGTAATCTATCTATGTTACAAGAAATGTGCTAAGTCCACGGCGGCGTTTTCCGAAGCTCACGTGTGGCTCAGTACAGTGTGGGTCCATACAGTTCATCCAGGCGAGCTTCTAATACATCGAGACCAGGCAGTGCCATCGCAAGGCCATTGTATACATGGTTGATCTGGGGAGGCTGACAGTTGTTGGGGTAGGGGGTTGGGAGGGACTGAGAAGGGAGATTGTCGAGGTAGAACATTGGAGTGGACTGGAAAAGGAGGACTTCCATGTGAACAGGGTTTGGATGACCCCAAGAGACTCTGAGGAATGATGTAGTTTTTTGCACTTGGAAGCCGAGGTCGACTACAGGGTGAGCTCGAGTTGAAGTTTTGCATCTGCAATGGATTATAGGTACGTTGTCCAATCTCTGTGTCTTCAGACAAAGGGAAGCTGAAAGCAGCATTGTTGGTCCAGATGTCGGTGCCCCCTCCAGCTATGTTACTGGCATTGTCACGGTAGCAGATGGTGGCTTGTGGGCTGTCAAGGAAATTTGACCGACATCTGAAAACTCATCAATAACAGCTTTCTCGCGATAGCCAGGTTCTAGGCTGACCAGGTGTTCCGATGTGTATAGTATCCAGGCCGTGAATGAGAGGTATCTCAATGTTGACTCACTTTTTTTCGTCCTTTATGCTACCATGTTCCAGCTGAGCGGAGTAGGGACGGTTTTCATCATTTCCGTCCGGCCAAACCAGGCCGCCCATCAATACAAATTTCAACTTGTGGGCCGTCCAAGTGAAGTGGATAACCAGCAATTATCTACGGTCTGTCTATGGTCCTCGACTTGGGGTCCATGCGGTTTATTCGAGAATGAGGTTCAGAACAGGATTGTGCAGAGGTCACTCATACTGTACTCACGGTTGCAACGATCACTCTGATAGCGATGTTTGATATTCGAAGAGTGTAATCACAGCCTCCTCGGTATAACTACACTCATGCTTCAGATCTTCAAACCTCGGATGCTCGAGCTTAGTCCTCAGGGCTCTGCACCCAGCGGACGGTGTACATGGACAAGTATATTTTAGTTTGTGGTGAGGAAGCTCTGCAATGGTCCGTTGTGATATTGTAACTAACCTGTAAAACAGATATCAGTTGTAGACGATCATTAGAACACTATGCTCATACGCACTATCGAGTGCCGTTCCCTAAGCATCGGTCAATCGACTTGGACAACATACATAGTAGTGACCAATTACAAACATCAAGGAGATCATCACCTGCTCTGGCTGGAAAGACGTGGAGAATCAGGATCTAGATACGTCCCCTACTGTGGGAATGGTCCCGGTCCGTCAAGGACACGTGGGCCTGGGGGTTCAAGAGGATATGGGGCGGCGGTAGCAAAGGCAGCCACGGTAGCGGCGATGACAATAAGGGGTTTGCAGAACAACATTGGTTGAAAACACTGGGGGTATGCAGTCAGCGTGGAGTAAACATATTGAAGACAAGATTTAAAACGAACCTTTATAAGAGTTGGGGAGGCTGACAGTGGCAGTTTATCAGTTCATAGCTAAAAGATCAATTTATCAGGTAACGGCTGAATGTATCCGCAGTACTATGTCATCTCAGCTGTTTACATCTAGACATTCGGTCCCACGTATTCCGTATACACTCACCTGCCCTCTGTCTCGATCAGTGGCCCAACTAGCACAAATCATATGGTAGTACTTATATGATTGTATCTTGTGACCACTTTGAACATGCTGTGGGATGTTTGCTCCTACTGAAGAATTTTGAAAGAGTCACGGTATCGATGACTGACTCTGATGATCTGCCATCGCTCTGTTCCAGGCATGACCAGGGCGGTGGCATTCTCTCCCTCTCCACCTTCATCATCTATACCACCACCACTCTCCCTCCCTCCCTCCGCTCCCTAATCGCCAACCCCCCCTGTGGCCTCCCAGAACTCGCTTCCGCCGTTGCAGAATCGATTCCTATCCACCTCACCCGCTCCACTCTCGAAGGAGACCTGAGCCCACTCCCCTGCCCCCCCTGCGGACGCAGCAGCGAAGTCAACCAGCTCCCGTGGTTCTTCCTCAATGCCGCGACGTATTCCACGCATGCGATCGCAGGCCGGGGCAGCGTACTTAAGACGCTCCTCTCTGTGCTCCGCCGTCCCTGGTGTACCCTCGAGCTATGCTGTGCGGTGTCGACCGCGGGGTTGTATGCGCTTATTGCGTTCACGAGCTCCGTGGTCCATCTTGGGTTTTCTGAGTATCGTGCAGCTACGATGTTGCTTGCGCACGAATTGGTCTCGCGGGATCAAGATCTGGACGAGGTCCCGGGCCGTCAGGCTCGGAATCCAGTCTGGCGGCTTTCCACTCCAGAGGACCCATCTTCCAGACAGAGAATAGCCCTCGCCGATCTGTGGACAGCGATTGTCGGCAGTCGCTTGACTTCTTATAATGGGTTTTGGTTGCGGTTGGTTTCTGTAGTGGCGTTGGAGTTGGGGGTGAGTTATTCCTGGCTGGGGTTGTTGCTGAGTGGTGGTGGTGGTGACGATTTATTATCTGCATCGTTCCCTGATCACACAGGCATCAAGTTGATGACCGGCAGTGGCAGCCATCTGTGGTATCAACTCGTGCATCCTAGTTATGGGGACGGGGAGTGCGGGATTAGATGGGGATTGAGAAGGTCAGTGAGTTTGGCGGAAATTTCCAGTAGGATGGAAGGGGGCTGTGGTGCGAGGAGTATCAACCAGCGTCAACCTGAGGTGACGCCGACAAAGCTTTTTGTGTGGGTGTACGGGCAGGTTTTGAGTAGGCTTGGGGATGGGTAGATGGACGGATATGGAATCACGCCGTTGTTCATAACGTTATAACTAAACATAATTAGGTTATATTCCTTGTAACTATTGAGTTACATATAAGTATACGGCAGGTAATCTACAGGTCAAACTTGCTTCTGGACCCTAAACTCCCTCAACTCCCTCCACGCTTCCTCCGCCTCCTCCACAATCCTCCCCGCCAACTTGCCCACACCATCCTTCCCCTTCTCCCCAACCACCCTAAACTCAGCCTTAAATCTCTCAAGGGCATCCCACATAGAGTTCTCGTCCTCTACCGTCCTTAATTGATCCATCAACACCAACATCTGCTTAAACTCCCTAATCTCTGGCAACAACCCAAGCTTGAACCACATCTGCCCATCCAACCCACACTTCAACGTTGCCCTGATGATCCCCATTGTCCGAGTCCGATTCTCCCATACGAACGTTGGCCTGCTGTACCGACCCCATGCATCGTTCTCGCCCGCCGCCACTGCTGGCCCATATCTAGCACGTGCTTGTAACTTGCGGGCCACCTGCGTGGCCAGGATCTCAGCAAGACTGGAGTAGCCCAACACGCAGAGGAATCCAAGCTGGAAGTATGCCGCCATGTTAACCATGCACACCACACTCACGACAGCGGCGAGCGTGCCAGTGATGGTCCAGCACCAGTGAAGGACATGGTTCACTGGGCGGGGATCGAATACCCAGGTCATTCTGGCCCAGCGTTCGAGGGTGTCCTTTCGGCCTTTGAAGACGACGGTCCCGCCTTCGGGGCGCTGGTAGACGCAGTATTGGGTCGAAGGGTCGGGGACGATTTTGATTTCTTGGAGTTTAACGAGGGGGTTGAAGGAGACGAAGGTGCTGGCTAGCCAATGAAAGGCATAGGTTGCGAAGAGGGGGATTGCCCAGACGTCGCCTGTTAGGATGCTGAACGCCAGGCCAGCGAGGATGAGTAATCCGCAGATGAGGGCGAGGAGGTCAAGCGTTGTGATTGGGGCGGGGTAGTAGCGTTTTGTTTGCACGGAACGAGTGTCAGAGGATGTGAAAGCGGTGGTAGTGGCGGCGGATGTGAGGGTAGGCTGTAGGACGTCAGCATTGATTGAGATTGGCTCCCCCAAGTTAGGCTGGACAAAGGAGTCTTCCACCTCGGCGACCGCAAAGTCGTTTTCTGGGTAGCGGGAGGGCTTAAAAGCGAGGACGTCCCGCATCCATGCGTTGCTGAGGGTAATAGGGAGGTTGAGAAACACCATGGTCGAGCGAACGGGGAGGCTGATGCGGTCCTTGGAGCACATGGATACCGCCGGATTGATAGAAGAGAATCTGGAGGTGAAGTAATCGACGAGGACGCTGACAGGCGTGAGGGCTGCACCGATCATCATCGTGTGCGGCCACCGGAAGATCGCATGGTCGGGCTGGGTGTATAGCCTGGCAGCGCTTGTTTCGGCGCGAGGGTTGTGGAGGATTGCGGCGACACCGAGGGGATCAAAGGTGACTTCGTTGGAGTGCTTGAGGACAGGGAAGGAGATGGTGGAGTTGAAGGGGAGGGCAGCAAGAGTGGATGGGGGGAAGAAGGGGAGGAGCAAAGAGAGGGAAGTTGCAGAGGGAAACCGCGGGAATGGCGATGGAACCATTGGGGCTCAGGAGGGTATGCACTAAGCTTAAGTAGGTTTGAATGCTTCAAAGTTCTCGGCTCGGGGGCGCTTGCAAGGTCCCGCATGCACAAATCGGCAAATCGGAACCGAATCGAATGCGAGGTGGATCCTACACCGATCTATTGAAAGGCAAAAGATCCAAGCATCACCAATCACACGCTGCCAATTGCAGTCATCATTTGTGCAGAGACAAAGCTTCCAATTGACTTATAGAGCGGGCAGTCGAGACAGGGCAGGCAAAGCAGATAAATCTATAGTCAACAATCATGGTACACGACGAATACAGTGTACAGAGTAGTATGGATGAGGCGTGGGACCGAATCCCTCATCGAGCACTTCTTGGCACTTGGGACTTCTCCCCATTTGATTGTATTCATTCCTATCAACCAATCTTTCCAATCACTTCATGAGCATGTCTATGATACTTAGTCTCAACCTTGAAACCCACCCTTCAAGGAACTTGCAGAACACATTCTTGCAATCAACACCCATGATCATCATCAAACCATGTGCCTCCCAGCCTAGTTTACCTGTCATGACCTGACTCAGTGTAAACAGCCTCACTTGCTCTGATTCTTATGAACCGTGGTGCCTGAGGTTATCTTTTTTCTTCTTTTTTTCTTCTTTCTTGCACATGGCTCACCTTGTGTTATTCCTTGTATGTCACCAGTTCCTCCACTTCCTACATAGGCCATTATGTAGATCCAAATAGTGTCTGATCCTGAACCACAGGTGAGTGCAATCATTGAATCCTTGATTATGGCCACAGTGTTGTGGCCACCACCCCCATACAGGTGGACCGGAACTGGTGTGCAGATGTGATGAAGCTGCCATGATAACCCCTGCATTCTGGGATGATGGATAGGGGCCTGGAGTCCTAGACCAAGGGTTTTCCAAGTTCTCAGTATTGAGGACTTGGTCTTATACCATCCTGAAACCACCAAAAAAAAAATGGGTCAGACATCTAATTGTGTGGTTTTAGCTGGTTGGAGTCTGAATACTGCACCACATTTCTGCACTGCCTTGAATTGTCTGCTGTCAGGACATCACCTATACCTAATGGCAAGACGATGGCTCCCTCAAGACAAACAACAACAAACAAAAGAATAGCCTAGTAGTCACAAGCTGTCACACCGGTAGTAGGTGGATAACCTGAGAGAACATGACTTGTGTCTCTAGGCAATATATTATGGTTTATATACTACATTACATGAGGTAACCATGTGTTAACCATGTGAGTCATCAGCAGGTGCAGCACCATGCCTACAGTGTGAAGTGCGCAGCTACATGTGTCTACCATGAGTCCAATTGTGCCATGTGTTGTACCTACTCTTAGCCCTGTGCTTGATCATAGGGACCTTGCACCTACCATGTGTACATAAAAGTGTCCACTCAGCCAAATAATGAAAATAATAGTTTTAAATGTCTTTTGGAAAATTGTACTCCTGACATCACCCCCTCTTTAAGGCTCAGATTCCAGACAAGACGTAAGTCCCTCTGGGGTCTCAGTGAAGTTTTTGTACAGGCAGAATTGAAGATGCACCAGGAATCTGAGGTGGTGTGGGGCAGCAGGGTGTGAGCGGTGGAAGGATGTGATTGCATCTGCTGCATGTTCCAGGTTGTCAGCAGGCTCCCAAGTGTTGTTTTCCTTGGTGTATCCTTGCCACTTAACCAGGTACTGCAACTGGTTATGACGCATCCATGAATCCAGTACCTCTTCCATGTGGTACTCCAACTCTCCATCTATCTCCACTGGGGGTGGTGCTTCAGCACACTGTCCCAGGACTGAGGAAGCCTGATGAGGGTGTGTCCATGAGACATTGATAACCGGGTGGATCTTGATCAATCTCAGAAGTTTGATTCAGACGGCATTCTGTGATGTCAAGTCTGTGATGGGGAAGGGACCAAGGCATTTCTCTGCCAGCTTGTGTGATGGTCAACTCAACTGCAAGTCCTTGGCTTCTAACCAGACCTTTTGGCCGACCTGGTATTGCAGCGCATCTCCTCTCACCTGATCCATGTAGTGCTTCGTGTCATCTCACACCTTGGTCAATGTGGCCTCAGCCTCCTCATGCACTCTCTTCATTCACTCAGTGAGGTCCTCCACAGCTTCTACTTTCCCTTCTTGTCTTGGTTCAAATCTCATCCAGGGGTTGTAACCATAATTAGCATAAAACAGCGAGGTCTGGAGGGCTGAGTGAATGCAGTTGTTATATGCAAACTCCCTGAGCACTATCCATTCTGGCCAGTCACCTTGTCAAAGAGCCTCAGGTACTGCTCAATGTCCTGGTTGACTCGCTCGGTTTGTCCGTCAGTCTGCAGGTGATAAGCTGTAGACATTTTTGTTTGCATTTTTAATAATTTATTTAGTTCTCACATAAGCATGGCAGAGAACTGTGGGCCCTGATCTGATATGATTGAATCTGGCAGCCCATGGTACTGCCACATGTTGTCTCAGTACAATTTAGCCAGACCCAATGCACTTGTTTCCTCCATCATGGGAATCATGTGCATCTGCTTTTTGGCCTGATTGACTACTATCAGGAGCACGTTGTATCCTTGCACTTCTGGTAGCCCTGTGATGAAGTCTGTCAAGATTACTTTCCATGGCTCCATTGGGGTTTGGATCAGCATGAGCTTGCTCGCCAGAGGTTTGGGTATGTTCTTGTACCACTGGCATTTGTCACACCCATTGTGGTTGGGTCAGCTGCCCTACTGGTCAACTTACCCATACCAGGGAATTTATCCCAGTTCTACACTCAGCCCTGATATTCAAGAGTTATCGTATACCTTCTCTTTTTTATACTTTTATTAATATTTTGTGTTGCTAATTCCACTTAGTTATTTTCTAGTTTATAGGTTGATTTTCCTTCCCTCGAAGACAACACTACACCCACACGATGCATCAATCATGCGCGTCATCATCATTTCCGCTCCTTCGGGTCTTTTGTTTGACAGCTCGACTAAGGAAGTGAAGATTCGGTACCAGGTTTAATTAATTCTTTATCATTCTTCTTCTAGGTACAAAGTTACTCATCTTAGCAACGATCCGGGCCTTGGGCCAATTTCCTTTCCTGCGACTAGTCAACGTCCAAATCGACGAGCCTAACAGCTGGACGGTAGGGTCGAGGGGCATCGATTGGGTACTCTCCACACTTGCTGGGGGCACAGGTCGCATAAAGTAAATAGAGATTCCCATCGACGAGCCTCTCCCCGAGACATTCCCAGCCTGTGAAGCTCTTAGACAAGGACTTGACGACCTCACCATGAAGCCTTCTATATTTTTGATTCTTTTCTTATCTCGAAATGGTTGAAGTAGCTTCCTTTTTACTTTATCTTTTGGATGTTTCGGGCTTTCCGGCACGAGAGGATGTGCATGACCATTTTTATCTTGTAGCTACAAGCTGTTTGTATAAAGGTGCCTCCCCACCTTTTGAATGGAAGAATCAAATCTCATCCTTTTTGATCCTACATTTCCCCCCTTTCTGAGTCTCATTCGATGAGCTTAAGGCTCGTCCGTCCCTTCTTTCCCCCTCTTTTCCCTATTTCTTCTCACTTACCCCATCCCTCGCGACGTGACGACCTCGTCAACGAGACTACCAGCAGACCGTTGACCCTGCCACAAGTGGTGACTGAGACAGAGGACAGGTTTTCCATTCACCCGTCGCATTTCCCAACCCTGGTAAGCATTCAGCCTCACAATCTTCACTGATTTGTCATTGCAGATATCTTTGATCATCAAATTTTACTCGACGACGATGCACAACCATCAAAAATTCCACCAACAACCTCACATCCCAACGTGTTCATCAAAGCAGTACACGCCATCTAGAATCGACCAGGCGTCGTTCTAGCTTCCCATTTTAAGACCACCCTGGGGCTATTTCACTCTCTGTCAACCGCCACTTAGTTTCGATCAACGATGCGTCAAATTCTCACTTGGTATCGTGCCAGGGCTCAGCTTAGGTTTCAGAGAAGTGTCGAAGAGAAGACCGGCTGATTTCAAAAATACTCCTTTCGACGATCCGGCAAGTTCAACAACAAATGTCCAATTCAAACTCATCCATGGTCATCAACGACGCGTGAAAATCATTGCGAAGAACCCCATAGCATTCAGGCGTACTTAACTTCGATCAACAACATGTTGCCTTAGCCGAAGACATTCCCGTTTTGCTCGCTAACACCGCCCATTTAACCCCAACGTTTCTGGGCCATCAACAACATCGTCCGACACCTCTGATTCTCTGAACAGATTCAACGTTTCGTTATATTGGAGGATCTGGGGCTGTATTAAGTCCTTTTATTGCTTTCATTACTTATTTGCATGCTTTAGATCCTCCCACAGCCACAACGCATCAAAAAAAAAACCGTCGCATGGCGCCCTCCTTTCATCAATGCTCATCAAATCAAGCATCTCCCTCCTCCTTTCATCAATGCATATCAATCCCCGAGTCCTCCCTTCTAAGCTCAACATTTACACTTACAACGTCAATACCAGCAACGACGCGTCAAATTCGTCGTGTGTCCTCCCCCTCCAAATTCAAGATATCGACCCTTTGAATCGACTTTGCGTTGTTCTAGCTACTTTGGCAATGTTCTAGTCGACAAGATCAACACCAAATATGCCCCTTCCAATGTTCAAACCCCAAGATCCCCTCGTTCTAGCTTCCAAGTCAACGACACATCAAATCCGCACACACCCGTTCCGTTCTGCAACACACCAAATCCAACGCGTGGCATCCCTCAAATTCATCAGTCATCACACAAAACTCCTTTACAACGTTCCATTGATGGCGCATCAAGCTTACTGTTTGGCATCTCTGTTTCATCTTTATTTCTTTTAAAAGAATTCAACACTTCAGTCTATTGAAATATCAGGGGCTCTACTTCTTTCATATCAGCAACGTGTCAATTTTGCCACACCCCAATCTGTTCATCCTCGACACACAACGTTACCTCGATTAAGGTTCCCCAGCCACCCGTTCACATCAACAACGTATCAAATTCGTCGCGTCATCAATGCATCGCATCTGTAAAAGATTCGACATTTCATTTTATTGGAATATCAAGGGCTCTACAATGCGTAAAGTCCATCACATTGGACTCCTTTTGTCAAACGCTCCTCAAGCGTGGCGTCTCCCATCTGAACATTCCCGTCCAAACCTCACAAGCATCCCTTTCAATGGGTTCTCAAATAATTACCAAGTATACAAGCTTATTCAAGATCCACAAGTTTACTACGCGCTAAGGCATAGTTTATAAGTATTTTCTCCTTCAAATCACTTTCAGAATACAGGCACGACTTGGTGTCGCCTGTTGAGAGTTTGACTTGGCGTTGCTCTCACCTTTCTTGAGTCGACTCGGTGTCACTCACTCCCTTCGGCTCAAGATCAGCTAACAGAATCCACGGTGCACCTCCGTAAACGGCAATGTTCCTTTTTTCCATCCTTATCGCCTGTCACCTTCTCCCCTCTGTTGTCGAACACTCACTACGCGCTAGGCTCCACACTTCAAGTTTATTTCCAAGTCTTACAAGTCCACTATGCAACAAGGCGTAGTATCCGGTTACCTCAAGTCTGCTGTGCACCAAGGCGTAGCATCAAGTTTATTCAAAGTTTATCAAGTTTACTACGCACCAAGGCGTAGTCCCCTGCTACTAACGAGTTTCAACATTTTTTCCACCACCTCACGTCTGCAGATTTGCCTGACATGGCTCAGCAACAGATACGATACATCTACCCTATGCCAGTGCCAGGCACCCCAGACGCCCCGCTCTTCAAGGGGAAACATGTTAATGATTTTTTAGATATGCTCGAGTCTTTCGCCCTTTCCACACAGATTCCTTTCAACTACCTTCCATCCTACGTACTTCGCTACTGCCATCGACATGTCCGCAATGTCGTCGAAGTGGCACCCTGCTGGACTCAGAATGACTGGCCTGCTGCTCGCACCTACCTCATCAAGTGTTACAGATCGACGGATCGCAAACCTCGCATTACCATTGACAAGTTTCGAAAGTGGATCAAGCACCACTCTCGAGATCAAGACTTTGAGTCACTTCAAGATGTCGACGAGTATTATCACGAATTTATGGCACAGTCCACTCCCCTTCTCAATATGCAGTTCCTCACAGTGCACGAAGCTAATATACTCTTTTTTCAAGGAATTCCGCGAACACTTCAGCGGGAAATTCGTGATCAATTGCCAGCAGATCAGACTACAGTACGGTCCCCACCGCCAATGGACAACGTTTTGGCTCTGCTCAGGAATGAATTTGACGAGGATGACATTCTGAGCAACAACAATGTCTCAAGGTACTTCAGAGAAAGCAGTCTCGACCTCACTGACACCGACTACGAACAAGAAACATTGTACAAAACCTCATGGAAGTCGATGAAAAAGGTTAAGTATGGTACTAAGATATGTTCTACAGCCTCACAGCCTGTCATTGCACCTCTCCTCGTACCTTCACGGGCTCAAGAAGTCTCACACAATCGGCATGCTTCCCAACCTCAAGAGAATTGCCCGATTCCAATCCCCCAAGAACAAGTCATCGACATCAAAGATTCGCATCAAGCATTTGTTGAAGTCAATACAGGAAAGCAGAATACATCCAGGGACGATACGACGAGTTCTTCCGTGTCTAGCTATGAGTTCATTTCAATAGCACAGGACATGATTGACAGTGATGTAACACATGATTTGACTCCCAAAACACTGATTCCTCTTCCATTGAAACAAGCACAGGAAATTGTGATGGAAATACAGAAAGTAGCGCCCAAGTGCGTGAAGACTCAACAAGAGCGTTTCTCAGCGCTGCTTTCTACAGTATCCAACGGTGACATCATGCTTGTACCTCATGTCCCAGAGCCCTCAGACAACGTTCCAATCAATGGCTATGAAGACCTCAATGTGTCAATATCGGCAATTACACCCTCCACCCATGAGTACCATCAGGAGAAATCGGACGACAACACAGTTCGTCATTGCCTAGCCCTCAAAACTTGAGTGAGACGTCAAGCTACTGGCAGTGCTAGTAAACGCACAGAATTTATTTTTCTATCATCCCCCAAGTCCCTATGCGCTAATGACCCATTTTTCAGGGCTTTATTTGATATGCCTTTTATGCCTTCAATATTGTCAAGCTTTATTCCAACTAGTCGTAAAGTTCAACATCCCCATGCTCCCACAGCCAATCCCGCCTCCACCACTGATGGCAACACCTCCGGACGGCCAGACATTGACATCAACCATTCAAGAGAATTACACAAGTTACCAAGCAATGGCCAAGTGATATGCCATAAGACTCCTTCCAGTATCTCCCCTTTGCTCCCCTGTTCAATGTCAAGTGTCCTCGTCAGATTTCTCAATTATTTTCTGCTTCGTCATTCCTCTCCGCCCATCCTTCGTGTCCCGCAGTAAGTACTAATGTTACTGATTACTTTACCAGAAGAATTACCACGAACGATCCCTCAATGTTCGAGTGGCAAGGATCCCCCTGAAAAGCAAGAAGATTTCATCATCCCCAGTCCCTGTTCCTCACCAGCACATGACGTTTCCAACAAGTCCCAAGATCTTACCGACGCCACGCAAGAAACCTCGATAACCATACGGATGACATCAAGACGTCCAACGCCGTGTACACATGCGAATATAAAGTCAATTAACATTATGTTCGAGCTCTTTGTCAAAAATTTCCTACTGCCGAAACTTGAGTGGCGCTCGCGACTTTATTACCTAGCCGTCAAACCTCATGGGGTTTCTTGTACACTCCATCGCGCCAACCTCGGGATCTTGTTCTTCTTTCTCTTCAAGCCACCATGAACACCCCACGTTGAAAACGGTCTCCTCGTTATTTTTCTTTATGCTGAGTTGCTGCTTTTCTTTTTCTTTTGTATTTTATTTCTCGTCTTCCGGCATGATGGGGGCATCATGTGAAGTCCCACCCACCTGTGGTAGGGTCAGCTGCCCTACTGGTCAACTTACCCATACCAGGGAATTTATCCCAGTTCTACACTCAGCCCTGATATTCAAGAGTTATCGTATACCTTCTCTTTTTTATACTTTTATTAATATTTTGTGTTGCTAATTCCACTTAGTTATTTTCTAGTTTATAGGTTGATTTTCCTTCCCTCAAAGACAACACTACACCCACACGATGCATCAATCATGCACGTCATCATCATTTCCGCTCCTTTGGGTCTTTTGTTTGACAGCTCGACTAAGGAAGTGAAGGTTTGGTACCAGGTTTAATTAATTCTTTATCATTCTTCTTCTAGGTACAAAGTTACTCATCTTAGCAACGATCCGGGCCTTGGGCCAATTTCTTTCCTGCGACTAGTCAACGTCCAAATCGACGAGCCTAACAGCTGGACGGTAGGGTCGAGGGGCATCGATTGGGTACTCTCTGCACTTGCTGGGGGCACAGGTTGCATAAAGTAAATAGAGATTCCCATCGACGAGCCTCTCCCCGAGACATTCCCAGCCTGTGAAGCTCTTAGACAAGGACTTGACGACCTCACCACGAAGCCTTCTATATTTTTGATTCTTTTCTTGTCTCGAAATGGTTGAAGTAGCTTCCTTTTTACTTTATCTTTTGGACGTTTTGGGCTTTCCGGCACGAGAGGATGTGCATGACCATTTTTATCTTGTAGCTACAAGCTGTTTGTATAAAGGTGCCTCCCCACCTTTTGAATGGAAGAATTGAATCTCATCCTTTTTGATCCCACATTTCCCCCCTTTCTGAGTCTCATTCAACAAGCTTAAGGCTCATCCGTCCCTTCTTTCCCCCTCTTTTCCCTATTTCCTTTCTTCCCGCTTACCCCATCCCTCGCGACGTGACGACCTCGTCAACGAGACTACCAGCAGACCGTTGACCCTGCCACACCGTTGACATAAGTAAATATAAACTTAGTCATATTTGGCCACCAATAATTATGTGCTATCAGCTCTAATGTTTTCCACTGCCCAGGGTGTCCTACAATCGCCATGTCATGGTGTAGTTAGTGTTTTAAAGTTCAGTCAAGTTCAGTGTTCAGCAATGATTTGCCATAACCAAACCATAACCAGTTTGCACTTGATTCAAATCACTCATTAACCTAACCGAACCACTGCTAACCGGTCAGCAGCAGTCACGCCAGCTACAAAACCGGTTAGGGTTGGTTCCAACTGAACTTGGTCAGAGTCAGTTAGAACTGGTTTGGCTCTGGTCAGGACCAGTTACTAGTACTATGTCAAGTAACTAAGTATAGTAATTAATGAATTACTCATCATCATTGTTGTTGTCATCATTGTTGTTGTCATTGTTGTTGTCTTTGTTGTTGTCATCATCTTCGTTATTGTTGTTGTTGTTGTCCTCCCCATTGTCTTGGTTGTTCCCTGCTAGGTGTTGCCTTGCCATCATCATCGCCATTCCTCACCACCTGTGAACCACCCCACAAGCAGTTGCTCGTGAGCCTGGGTGCAGGTGGTGTTGTTTGTCCTTGTCATTGTTGTCTCACCATCATCGCTGCTGTCATCATCATTGTTCCTCCCCACCTGTGAACCACCCCATGAGTAGATGCTCGTGAGACTGGGTGCAGGTGGCATTGTTTGTTGTTTGTTGTTGGCATTGTTGCTGTCGTCGTCATTGTCGTTGTTGTCCCCCAGGTGTCAGTCATCATTCCCCAGGTGTCGTTGTTGTCCCCGAGGTGTCATTGTTGTCCCACAGGTGTCGTTGTTGTCCCCCAGGTGTATCATCACTGCCGTTGTGCCTACTATTGCTGTTATCAACAACACACACTCACCCTACGAGCAGTGGCTCGCAGGTGTGGTGGAGGTGCTGTATTAATGTTGTTGATGTTCAAGTTGGTCATGGGAGTAATGTTTGTAAGTGGCACCACTTCTTTGTTTGGGGGTGCAAACATGACCAAATGGTCCATGCACAGCCCCAGGGTATTTAAACCACTTGCCTTTTGCCCTTTTTTTCCTGGGTTCACCCCATTTATATTACTTTCGAGTATTTATTCATTTATATATATTAGTATAATAAATGTTGTATAAAGTATAGATACAAACTAACTATGCATATGAAAGGTGGTTGTGACTGGTTATAATTGGTCATCACTGGTTCTCTCTGGGCTATTAATGTACCTCTCACCTGACTGTGCTACTGGTCTGAGTCCCTGACCATGACCAAAGGTTTGGTCAGCTTTGGTTATGGTTTGGTTTGGTCTCAGTTATTTTCGGTTAGGGTAACCTGACCTCAAAACACTAGGTGTAGTTGGATGATCTCACATTGCAACTGTTCATTCTTCAGCACATAAACTTTTCCTCTAAAGAGCACCAGCTCTTGTTCCTGACTCCACTTTTCCATACTCAGCTGCTTCATTGGCAATCTCTTTAACTCCTCCACAGCCTTCACTACCGACTCATCCCATTCCTTTGCCTTCCACACTCTGCTCAGCAGCTTTTCCTCTGCCCCTTTGATCAACAAGTGAATGTGTTGTGTAGCCTTGATTGTGAAGAATTTGGGGTTGAGCAATGTCACATCTTCATTGTTGTGCTCTGCTCCCACTTTCCAGTCTGGTCTCCTTGACAGCACATCTGCCTTCCCCATTGCTGTCCCAGGTTTGTTGACCAGCTCAAAATCAAACCTAGATAAATAGAGCGCCCAGCATGCTTGCTGTCTATTCAACTTCTTTGATGATGTAAAGTAACAGAGATTGGAATGATCCATCCAAATCTCAACCTTATGCATTGCACCCTCCAGGTGCTGCCATGCCTCCAGGGCCCAGATGATCCCGAGCATCTCGTGGTCATGGATGTTGTAGTTTCTTTTAACATCATTGAGTGACTTTGAGATGAAAGCACATGGCTTCCACTTTCCATCCTCTGTCTTCATAGATAACACTGCTCCTGTGGCCACTCCTGAAGCATCGGCTTCGACTCTCAGTGGGTGGGTTGGATCTGCAGTTGCCAAGATCTTGTTCCATGTGAATAGCACTTTGAGTCCATTGAATGCTCCCTGTTCTTTCTCTATCCACTGCCACTTCTCATCCTTCCTCAATAATTTATTCATTGGCACAGCTACCTTTGCAAAGCCCTTGGCAAAGCATCAGTAGAAGTTTGCAAGTCCCAGAAAGTGTTGGATGTCTTTCACTGAGTTTGGAACTGGCCATTCTTCTATCGCCTTCATTTTTTCTGTATCCATCTTTATGCCATCTTGTCCAATGTGGAGTCCGAGGAATTCTACTTCCTGTATGGCAAACTCTCACTTCTCTGGTTTCAAGAATAGATTGTTTTCTTCTAATCTTTTCAGCACCTCCTCCACTATCTCATCATGTCTGTTTCTGTCTTTTGTGAATATTAAGATATCATCTATATATACTACTACTGACACCTGATCGATGAGGTCCTTCAGCACAGTGTTCATCATGGTCTGGAATGTGGCTGGGCTATTGCATAATCTGAAATACATAACTACTGGCTCAAATGCACCCCTGTGGGTCATGAATGCAGCCTTTCACTCATCTCCTTCTTTTATCCTGACATTATTGTAACCCCATCTCAAGTCCAACTTTGTGAATACTTTAGCACTACCTACTTTGTCTATTAAGTCACCAATAAGCAGCAACAGATATTATTACAGATTGTCCAAGCATTTAAGTAATGATAGTCCTGCACCATCCTCTTTTTTTTGTCTTTCTTTGGTACAAAGAACACAGCTAATGTTTGCAGCGACTTGCTCTCCCTAATGTACCCTTTTTCTAACTGGTCATTCAAGAAGTCATCAACTTTGCCTTGTTCCTGTGGAGAGAGCCAGATGTTTTTGGCTTTCTTCAGCTTGTAACCTGGTTTCATCTTGATACCATGATCCCAGGGTTTCTGCCTTGGCATGCACTCAGATGCCTTCTTCTCAAACACCTTCATCCACCTCCAGAACCTCCAAGGAATCTTTGCCATGAGTTCCTGTTCAGTCATTTGGATCTCATGTTCCTCTTTGTCTTCTGGATTCTCATTCAATTCCTGGGCAATTTCCTCCAGGATTCCGTCACCATCCTCCATAATTCCTCCAGCCATGATAAAGGCTTCTTTGTCCTCTACTTCCTTGATTGCTGGATGCCTCATCATTTGCTCAGCCAACTTCTGCCTGGCCCTTTCTTTCTTTGCTGATCTGATAAATACATTGCATTCACAAGGACACCTGGTCATCTTCACATTGCCTGTCTCCCAGTCAATATCCAGGTTGTGCTTTCTAAGCCACGGATGACCCAGTATCACTGTCGTCTTTCCCAGGTCACACACTTCAAACATGGCCTTCTCCTTGTGACCCTGGAATGACATCATCAAGGTAATCTCTTCGGTGATAGATCCACCCTGATTCAGTGTTCTGTCGATGTTGTAGACCCTGATCAGTTGATTGAGGGTCCAGGTCTTAAGTCTGCTTTTGTGTATGAACTCCCTGTCCACAAAAAGTCTGGTAGCCCTGCTATCTAGAAGTGCCCTGACTGTGCAGGCATCATGTGCATCTAATGTTGTAATAGTAATAGGTATCATAATCTTGTTTTTTATCTTACTGGATTGTACAAAGTGTCATACCCCCTCTTTAGGCTTTTTGGTATCAGTGTCTATTTTACTATCTATGGGTTTACAAGGAATGGAGCATGCTTCTGGAGCACCAAGCCGATTGGAATTGGTCCCCTTGCCATTACTACATACTGTTGTGCTATCTAAGCTATCTACAGTAGTAGAGTCCATGTCCATATCAATGTCCATAGTGTCTACTGATGGCTTGTCATACTTGTTCTGGGAAGCTAGTGACAGGGGTCTCACTTGCTTCCGTCAGGAAAATCCTGCTTGTCCTTCTGTTTCTTCTCCTTGTCCAGCTGGGACCTGCAGTTGTGGGCCATGTGCCCAGGTTTGCAGCACTTGTAACAAATGAGGGGTGGCCATCATGCTGATCGGTCCATGTCTATTGCATTGGGGTCACGGCCTGGTCTGGTGTTGTTGCTGGGGAGCGGTTTCCCTCTGAGTTGTCTGTGGGTGGGCCTGATTTGCCCCTTGCACTCTAGGTGCGTTTGGCATGGGTGGCTTGGGTGGTCCTCATGCCCCTGCTCCAAACAAGCGCTCTTCAGTGCATGCTTGTCTCTATTGATGATCCATGTGCATTGCCTGCGTGTACCACTCAGCTATAGTTGCCGGTCGCCTTTCAAGGTTGAGCCACTCGCACAGCCCCTTGTTCAACAAGTGCTTGAACTCATAGATCAATGGCATCCCCAAGTATCCAGACTCATGTGCTGTGATTTTGAAATTCTGGACATGCTCATCCATGGTTAGGTCACCCTGGACCATGGTGGTAATTTGGAACACTTTCATGTCCTGTATGTTGGGGGTCTCCAAAGGACTCCTGGATCACCGTGGTGAATGGCAGATCTCCATGCATCATCTCCTTAATGGCAACCACTTGGCTGCGGTGCCTCCTTGCAGGTACAAAAGGATCCAGATGATCCTCACATCTTCCATTCTGAATTCGTCGGGGCATCCCCAGATGTACATATAGATGGCCATCTCGAATGAGTCGAGCTCATCTGCCTTGCCAGAGAAAGCAAGTAGGCATGCTACTTTCAGCATGCATCATCCCTGCTCTTTTCCACTGCTTGGTTTGTCCAGTCTGTTGCACCATCATTTCTCTTCCATCAGGGCTGCAAGGAGGACATCACGTTCCTCCCATGCTTCTACTAATAGCTGCTCAAGCATCTTGCTCAGGCCAGGTTCGGGTGTGTCCTCAAGCCTTAGATCATCTAGATCTTGGAGGTCACCCATCATGATTGGTGTGAGTAAGGGTAATGAGGAAAGAGGTGTTGGGGGCAGAGAGTGTGATGAAAGTGTGAGGTTGGAAAAGACAATAGTCTCCTGCTGCAGGCACATGACCCTATCTTGCAGCTTGGAGGTTTGAAGAGAGTGTAAGGGTGAACTCTTTTGTGTGATGGTAGTGCCACAGTCAACCATGCTATGTGCATGCACTCAGAACAGTCAGGTGGCGTCCCACAACAGTCTGTGTCAAGTGGAGTTCAGTCTGCTTGAGGATGGGTTCAACAGGAAAATCCCAGCCAAACAGTCGCTACAATGGGTCAGCGGAGTAAACTCCAGAGGAACAAGGAATGATGATTGGGGGGGGGAAGGTGTGGTAAGTGATGTGAACAGGGGTTCAAACTCATACCTTGTCAAGGCAGCATGTTTGTGTGCGTCAACTCAAGCGAGCCTGATGGTAAGAAAAGTTGAGAATGAGAGAGAGAGAGAGAGGGAGGGGTCATCGAAGGCAGTTGTGTTCTTCTGTTAGGACATCACCTATACCTAATGGCAAGATGATGGCTCCCTCAGACGATGGCTCCCTCAAGACAAACAACAACAAACAAAAGAAATGTCTAGTAGTCACAAGCTGTCACACTGGTAGTAGGTGGATAACCTGAGAGAACATGACTAGTGTCTCTAGGCAATATATTATGGTTTATATACTACATTACATGAGGTAACCATGTGTTAACCATGCCTAGACCATGAGTCATCAGTGGGCACAGCACCATGCCTACAGCATGAGGTGTGCAGCTACATGTGTCTACCATGAGTCCGATCATGCTGTATGTCAGCCACGTGTGTACTGTGTGTTGTACCTACCCTTAGCCCTGTGCTTGATCATAGGGACCTTGCGGCTACCATGTGTACATAAAAGTGTCCACTCAGCCAAATAATGAAAATAATAGTTTTAAATGTCTTTTGGAAAATCATACTCCTGACATCTGCAAGCCATGGCGATGTATGCAAGCTCAGCGTGGACCTGGATTTGCCAGATGTTGCAACATAGGTGTACAATCTCAAGTTTTTGGCTTCATGCTAATGTTCTGGTTATAAGTTTACTGGCATGATCCTAATGCGTGGGAAAATGGCAGAGTCCAGCGGAGTTCCAAGGTGCAACAAGGACTTGGCTTCAACCTTTAAGAGGTTGTGCCCTTCTCTATGCTCAGTGTCCAATTTGTAAGGAACTGATAAGGAACAGAAGTCTGTGCAGAAGTCTGAGGTAAGGAAAAGGTGAAAAGCGGATTTCCGATTAGGAAGTCCGGAGTAAGGGTCAGGAACAAAGCAGAGGTCCAGAGTTGCAAAGGTTAAGACAAGTTCAAAGTCTTTGAGTTGACAAGTGAAAAGTTGATAACAACTAATATATGAACTGAGGAATACAAAGTGACTAAAGGGGTTTTATACTAAGGCTATTACTTGGTGTAACTGTGGCGGAGTTTTGCGGAGTTCCACAGTATATAGCATGTGATCATATCTATGATGGAGAACAGACTTGAGTAAAAGATATGATGTAAGTAAAACAGGAGAAGTAATTTGAAATAAGGAATTTGAAATACTCAGAGTTCCTATGGAGTTCCATCAGAGTTCTGTAGTGGAGGTCAGAGGGGTGCTTGCATGGGATATGACACATGGGCTCCCATTCATAAAAATGTCTGTATGACCAATGTAGAAGTTCCTGCTACTAGGTATGTTTTTATTTGTTGGGCTGCAAGTACTTGAAGTATTCTTTGGTTTATACTGTTGTAGAAGAAGGCTGTGGTGCAGTGTCTGGGACATTGAGCAATTTTTCACAAAAAATCAAAAAAGGGTCCAGGCCTATGAGGCCAGATTTTGCTTCAAATGGCAGATCTCAATAAAAGCTGGTGAATGTTTTATTTGATTTGTGGTGAAATAATTCAGTTAAGCATTTAGTACCAGTAGATTAGAATCAGCAGAGCATCTGGAATAATCAATGCAGAACTACTCAACAATTCCATCATCCTTGAGAGATTGCCACTAACAGATCTCATCAGTAAAGGTTAGGGCACAATTTGGATGGGTAGCTAATTAAAGATGTACCATCCTAGCCACTAAGGAATAAGAATGTTAGATTGTCTCAACATCCACTGGAGCCATTGGAAATAGGTTCAGCAGTTCTGAAGTTGTTTTGCTGTGGTTTGAATTTATAATACAGTGAATCAGCCATTGATGGAGTAAATATAGCCAGAAATAGTTCCATCACCATATGGGACACTCTAGGATATCATAATGGCAACATTGATACACATGCCCCCAATTCAGCAGCCTAATGCCATATGCAGTCATACTAGTATCTACATATATTGGTCTATAAATACACATTGATACTATGGCACTGTAGGTTGGCAACTAACACTTCAGAGGTGGAACATTGACTAGTGTTGTGATATTGACACCATGTAATCAGAGTCTGGTAACAGTGTGATACAGCAAACACAGAATGTGGAGGCTACTAGTACTTACAAGTTGCTCTTTTTTCTAGGTCCACCAGAATGTGGTCTTGCACTTTCTGGCAAGTGTTGGACGGAATTATTTGCTACCAGGGAACCTTCAGGAAGCCATTCTGCACAGTAATATCAATTAATAACAAAGGGAATGGGGGGAAAGGTGGTAATGGGTTTTGAATGCTCTGATGGAGTGTGGGAAGGATGTACCAAATATGGTGCATAAATTTGGCCTGCTTGATTTATGTACCATATAATAAAGTATTTGAAAGTGGTCATGTGTAGTACCCTTTTTTGGACCCATGCAACCATTTCATGTCATGCGTGTTTCTGAGTAGGCTCTAATAGAGCATGGTCACATGCCCATTTGTGGGACAAAGATTGGTAATTTGACTAAGCATGACAAACCATGCTCAAATACCTATAGTGAGCCCAGAGCTCAGCTAATTAACAGTTTTCCCATGCTTCACCTGGCAATTTTTCGAGCACTTTCTTTGTATTTCCTCCACTCCCTCTGCCTCTTTTCTTGGGCTGTTTGGATTTTCCAACTTCCCTCTGGGCTCTTTTCCAGTTTGGGTCTGTTTGGGTCCTTGGGGTCTCAGAAGACCAAGGTGAGGCTGCTGTGAAGTCCTACCTCTCTGGCTTCTCTTTTTAACAAAAGAGTGTCTACCAGTTGTATAGTGGCCAATTTATTTTGGTCCTGGACCTCTCTCAGGGCTACAGTGTGTATTAACCTTTCACTGCCACTTGCAAGAATTTGGACTTCTCTGCCATAGTAAAAGAGCTCTCCCCTTGCCTCCTGTTTTTTTTTTGATGGCGTGTAGTTTCTGCTAGACCATGTATGTTTTTGATTGTCATTCTCATTTTTTTGGGGGGCCTTATGTGATTTTTTCAGGGATTTGACTCCTCCTAATACTCCTCAGCATGTCTGGACTGCTGCTCAGCAAAATGAGAGAGATCAGCAGGTCTTGGATAGTCCCTCCCACCATTGTACCCCACATCATGTTCATATGCAGCATATGGCCCAGCCTCCTCCACCACCACCACTGCCTCTACCTCATCATCATATCAACACTAATATTAATAATAATGATCCTTTTGCTGCTGCTCCTCTCTATACTCATCTTCCTGCCCATTTGGCCCATCAGTTGGCTGCTTTACCCCCCCTGCCACAGCATGGAAGAGGTCATGGAAGAGGTAGTGGAAGAGGTCATCCACTTGCTGCTTCTGCTTCTGCTCCTTTTCCTCTACATGCCAATTACAACCATCTGCCTCTTCATCTGGTGCAGCAGTTGACTGCTTTGCCTCCTCTTCCTTATATAGCTACAACACCTGCTCCTGCTGTATGTTCTTATATTTATTTACCACTATAGGATTATGTAAAAACTCATGTTTTTCTTTAGCCTGCTCTTCCTGCTCCTGCTCCTGCTCCTGCTCCTGCTCCTGCTCCTGCTCCTGCTCCTGCTCCTGTCCCTGTTCCTATGCCTTTGGTTCCCGCCCTCCCTGCTGCTGCTGCTGCTCCTGTGCCCTTTCTAGGTCTGGCTGCACAATATGCTGCCCTTCCACTACTTCAAAATCCTTGGGCTGTATGTGAAAATCTACTTATAAGTGACAATGACTAATGCAAGTCATATTATAGCTAGCTCCTGTATTCAATCCCCCTGCTCATCCTCCCCCAATTCCTGCTCCTCCTATTCCTGTTGTCAATGACCTTCCCCCACCTGTATGTTCACTTTGATATGACTTTATGCCAGAATAAATTTCACTAATAAAATTATACACTATTTTAGCTTGCCCCTGCCCCTGCATTTTTTAATCCACCTATTCACTGATGGTCCCTTTCCACCTTTTGTACACAATCTTTATCCACCTGCTGATCCAGTCCCTTTTGCACCAATATTGCCTGTTTTGCCACTTCCTGCATTACTAACTTCTGCACACCAGCCTTTTAGTCCTGATTGGCCTGTTCATAATCTGGGAAGACTGGATGTTGAATGTTCTAACTGCCATGCTCTTCATTGGATGGCTGAGCACCTCTCTGCATCCTCTAATGCTCATCCCAAGTTTGGCATGTGCTGTTTCAGTGGAAAGATCACTTTGCCTCCTCTTCATCTACCTCCTCTAGAGCTTTTGCAGTTGCTCACTGCCCAGGATGAAGTCTCTAAAAAGTTCCATGACCACATTTGCACCTATAACAATGCTCTGGATATGACATCACTGGGTTGTAGAGTGGAGGAGCATGAGAATCTCAACAATGGTGCTGGTCCTTATGTTTTTAGCTTACATGATGAACTGTCACATAAGAGTGGTTCTCTTTTGCCTGCTGAGGGAGAGACTCCTGTCTATGCTCAGCTCTACATCTATGACCCTGCTGATGCAATCAACTTTAGAATGGCCAACACCTGGAATAGAAATCTTCATCATCAAACTTTGATCACTCTTCAGGATGTGATCTACCATCATCCAGATGTCCAGATGTATAAGCAGGCTCATGAGCTTACAAGAAACTTGCCACAAGAGCAGCAGTGCAAGATAATTTTGTGCTTTGATCAAGGCTGTGACTGTTGTTGCTATAACCTCCCAACTGCAGCTAGCAATGAGATTGCAGTCATCCTTCCAGGTGATGGTGATCAGCCAGAGGCTGTCTGGGACATTGTTCTCTACTGCAGGCATGGTCCTCCACTTCAGTGCATCACAGATGCTCATCCACTCTATCCTGCTCTTCACTATGTCCTGCTCTTTCCCAGTGGCCAGCTTCAATGGTATCCTCAGATTAAATATGCAGCAGTTGAAAATCCCAATGCCAACAATCAAGGGAATGATGATGAGGGTCCAAGGAGACACAAATATGTTTCTAAATCAGAGTTCTACCGTTATTGTCTCCATCCTTGCCCACCTGCTATTGAGCCTCAGCATATATTCTTGACTGGAAAGCTCTTTCAGAAGTTCATTCAAGTTTGTGATCAGTGGGCAACTTCAGAGCAGGACAGACTGTGCTATATCATGACACACCAGAACAAGATCCAGGGGGATGTTTATGCTGGATTGGCAGATGCTGTTGCTGCAAATGTAGATGCTGATGCTGAGTCTCTTGGCCAAAGAATCATTTTGCCTTCTTCTTTTTCTGGAAGCACACATCACATGCAGTAGCTTCTCCAGGATACAATGGCCATCAATCAGTATTTCAAAGGAGGAGATCTCTTTATGACCATCACAGCAAATCCTAAATGGCCAGAGATTGTAATTGAGCTTGGTCCAGGTCAGACAGCAGCTGATTGCCCTGACATTGTTGTTCATGCATTCTTTGCAAAGCAGAAGGACTTGATTAAGGACATAGAGGCTGGCATATTTGGGAAGGCTCTTGGATATGTGTTTACCATTGAGTACCAGAAGCGTGGCCTCCCTCACATGCACTGCATCATCTTTCTCCATCCTGATTCCAAGCTCTGCACTCATGAGCAGATAGACAGCCTTCTCTCTTCAGAGTTTCCTGAGGACAATTCTGAGCTGTTGGAGAAGATCAAAAAGTTCATGGTTCATAGTCCCTGTGGTGCTGAGAATCCAAATGCTCCATGCATGCAGAATGGCAGGTGCTCCAAGAACTTTCCCAAGCCTTTCAGAGATCAGACTACAGTTTCTGAAGATTCCTATGCTTCTACCAGATGTTGGGACACTGGCCACACACATGACATCCAGGGAAAGCAGGTTGACAATTGCTGGGTCATCACTTTCTGTGCCTATCTCATCTGGAAGTATGACTGTCACATCAACATAGAGTCCATTGCCTCCATCAATGCTCTGAAGTATATCTTCAAGTATGTGTACAAGGGCCATGACCACACCACCATGCAGTTTGGAACCTGCAATGATGAAGTCAGGCAGTACTTGGATGCTCGCTATATCTCATCCTGTGAGAGCATCTGGCATCTCTTCCAGTTTCCCATGCATGGCATTTCCCCCAATGTTGGCAGACTTCAGGTACACATTCCAGGCCAGCAGTATGTCACTTGGAATGAGAATGGCCAGCATGCTATCCAGGAGGTTGTGGATCATGCTCCTACACAGGACACTACTCTCACAGCCTATTTCAAGGCAAATGTGCAGTTTCCAGAGGCTGCCCAGGATGTGCTCTACCAGGACTTTCCTTCAAAGTTTGTGTGGAAGCAGGCCAGCCACAAATGGAGGCCAAGGCAGCAAGCTTTTGCTATTGGATGAATGTACTATGCTCAGCCCACTGCTGGGGAATGCTTTTATCTTTGCTTTCTTCTCACTTTGGTCAAGGGGCAACTTCTTATGAGAACCTTTGCGCTTTCCAGGGCAACACTGCTCCCTCATTCAGAGAGGCATGCCTGGCACAGGGTCTTCTGGAGGATGATTAGGAGTGGGTGCAGTGTTTGGAGGAAGCAAAGTCCATGGCAACAGGTTGTCAACTCTGCAATCTTTTTGCCACCATTCTTCATGATTGCACTCCCTCAGATCCTATCCATCTTTGGAACACATACTGGCCCCACATCTGTGATGACTTGCGTTACCAGCTTCAGCACCACAACATCCATATCAACCCCACTGATGATGATGTCCAGGATTATGGTCTCTTTCTCATTGATGAAATCCTCAAGTCCTCCAACAAATCCCTTTTAGAAGGATTGGCCACACATGCCACAGTCTACTCAGGACTGGGAGGCCAACATTGAGAACAGGTTGATTATGGAGCAGTGCAGATATGATATAGAGGAGCAGGCAGTGTTGGCAGCAGAGCATGAGCAGAATTTGAATGCAGACCAGCAGGCTGCTTATGATGACATCTTGCAGGCAGTCCATAATAAGACTGGCCAAACATTCTTCCTCCATGGTCCAGGTGGCACTGGCAAAACCTATGTATATAACACTCTCTGCTATCGACTTTATTCAGAGGGCAAGATTTTTCTCTGTGTGGCATCATCTGGGGTTGCTGCCCTGTTCCTCAAAGGTGGATGCACTGCCCACTTCTGCTTTCATATCTCTATTGAGATCAATGAATCATCCACCTGTAGGATTTCTAGGGGTAAAGACATGGCTAATCTCCTAAAGAAAACTGATTTGATAATTTGGGATGAAGCACTCATGCAGCATCGTCACATTCCTGAAGCTGTTGATTGCACTTTGAAGGATGTCTGCAATTCTGACAAGCCATTTGGTGGAATCACTGTAATTTTGGAGGGGACTTTCACCAGATCCTGCCTGTGATTGAGAGGGGTTCACAACCTCAGTTTGTGGGTGCTTGCCTGAAGCGCTCTGTTCTCTGGCATCACATCCAGGTCCTCCATCTGAAAATCAACATGCAGCTCAATACCAACAATGCCCAGGAGCAGGACTTTGCAAAGTGGCAGCTGGAGGTGGGCAAGGGTCAGCATACAGATGACAACTGCAACATTACTCTTCCAGGCCATTTCAGATGTGCAGAAAACACTGTGTCATCCCTCACTGACACCATCTATCCTGGAATATCAGATGCTCATCAGCATCCAGATGAATACTTCTCACAAAGGGTGATCCTGGCCTGCCACAATGATGATGTGGATGATTTGAATCATACTGTGCTTCAGAAGTTTCCTAGAGAGGAGCGAGTGTTTCACAGTGCAGATTATATTGTCAATGATGGGGATGATGAGCTGTTGTATCCTGTAGAATACCTCAACTCTCTAAATTGCTCAGGTCTACCATTGGCACACTTGGCTCTAAAGGTGGGCTGCCCTGTGATGGTGTTGTGGAACCTGAATTTGGATGGAGGGGTATGCAATGGCAGCAGAGGAATTGTGACGAGGATGAGGAACAGGGTGTTGGAGGTATGGTTGATCACTGGAGATCATGTTGGAGACAAGATATTCATTCCTTGAATGCGCCTGCAGCCAGCACCTGGACAGCTGCTTTTTACACTGAGTTGGTTCCAGTTTCCTGTTTGACTCTGCTTCTCAATGTCAATCAATAAATCACAAGGACAGTCTGTGTGGCATGTGGGGCTAGATTTCAGGAGCACAGTGTTCACACATGGGCAATTTTATGTGGCAGTATCATGGGTTCAGTCTGTGCATAACATCAAGGCAATATGGGGAGGTGAAAGTGAAAATGCTATAACAAAGAATATTGTTTATAATGAAGTACTATTAGATTAATGTATATATTGGTGTAGAAATAGTTTTAACTGTAGATAAAAAAGGACAAAGTAAAATACTACATAGCTACTAATGTTGTCTATTGATTTACTATGATAGCTCCAATCATCAAAAGAGCTACTCAAGTTACTGATTTACAACAACACCTCCTTCACACAGGGAGGGGCTGAAGGTCCCTCCCTGTGTTGACAAGATGAGTAAAAGATGGCAGCAGGGGGTTTGGGGGGTGCAGCCCCCTGACAAGCTGAAAAAGCAGCCACAGGAGTGATGCAAGCAGAGTGCTGGAGGCACACTTCAGAAGCTTGTATGGTACATAAGGTGTCCCAGACACTGCACCACAGCCATTCTGTCAGCCAAAGCATCAGTACATGACCCCTCCTTGCCATTATTTGACCATGTAAAAATCTGGCAAGATCTTATCAACAGATAGCAGAGCGCTAATTGTTGATCAGATCAGTCTAGTCATACCAGATCCCTGCTGATTTCCTGATGCTCAGGACCCTCATGCCTGCTACGAGGCATCGTCGGATAAACACTGGGGACAGCAACCGCCACACAGCTGGCGACAGATTTGACAACGACCGGTTCATGGGACTTTTGAAATGGCGTAATGAGGTTACGGAGGATGGAAAGAAAGCGGAGGGCGAGATTCCGAACATGGGATCCTTTGTATAACCGATTAAGTACAGTCAATGACTCAGTTCAGCTGTTGTGTCATCTTCATGAAATAGGCGCCGCCACCGTCCATGTGTGGCATGAGGTTATCCAGCTCAAGGGCGAACAGCTTGGTCTTGGAGAATGCGCTATGGAGCTGTATGTAGAGGACATCATATAGATGAAATAAGAGATGTGTCCGGGACTTACGTCTCGACTCTTCCATCCCAGGTAGTAATAGTTCATCCTATCGTCATTACTGGCCGTGCTCCAATGACCGCCAGCGAACCCATCAGCATGATAACAATCGGTGAATGTCTTGTTCAATGAGTGGGCGAGGCTCTTCTTGTCGGCTGTGCTCTTAAGATGGAGGAAGCACTATAGACGGTCTGTTAGTAAGAACCAGTCATCACACAACGGGTGGTCTCACAAGCTCGCACAGAGGTGCAGTGAGTGCAGGCCTGGGCAAGCTGTCATGGGCAAATGGCAGGTAATAACTGTTAGGGTTTCCTGCTATATCCAGAGACTTGACAGCTTTTCTGAACTCCGGCGACTCTAAAGGCCCTTTATCCGCAAGCCATTCTTTCGGTTAAGGGGTTAAGAGAGATTCTAGAGGGAAGGAAGGACAAGTACGCACGGATGACCCACAACAAGGTGTTTGGAGTGTCCGTGCAGGTCCCGTAGTACTGCTCTTTCACGCCATTTGCGACGGCAGCCGTGCGTAGCTGGGTGAAACCAGGCGATTCAAGTTGAAAACCACGCGCAACGCTGAATTTGATCAGTTCTGAGATGATGGGAGGCATGAGATATCCCACCGACTTAATTATTTTAATTACTTACTAACGAGTCAGTACCGTAGGTTACAATTCTCTCAATTTCTACGGTCTACATTTCCCCCGCCGACTCAGCGATCTCCGTTTACCATCATCCCGTCTACTATCCCACCCACTTGCAGCGGGGGGAATCCAAGCGTGTTGCCTCAAATTCTCCATCGCAAGCTCAGAAATGTGAAACCAAACGCCTTCGCCTCGCCGCCGATCTATGGTCAGAGGAAGGCCCTCAAGAACACCACGAAGTATTCAGGGAACGCTTAGCTGGAAAGGGGCATCGCCTGACTCTTAATCTCACGACTGCTTGTGCTCCAGGCATTCTTGAAGGCAGGGACTGGTATTCCTCGGAACGACATCAGTGCTTCATCGTCAGTTTGAGAGCCAACACATAAATATTTTCTCGATTATTCAGGAGACGAGCGATTCTTATCGTGGACCAGACAACTGTTACATATTTCAATTAAACGTCTTATCGACAGAACACTCCCTGTTTGTCATTTTTCGTACTACGTCCTAGATGCGCCGTTATATGTGCAGGAGCATTCTTCTCCGAGAAGGAAACTGGCCCAGGAGAAAGTCGTTCGCTACCACGGAAAATCTTACTGGTTGGGATCAATTTGCTCTATACTCTGGAGACTGGGATAGGTTTCTCCCTTTGCAAGATAACACGATCACTGATGGGAGCAAATGTATGGTACTCGGGCTTTCGTTAGAGAAGAGCAACAGCGCGCTTATATCATGCGGAATGTACCTTCGGAGGAAGAACCAATGGACGAGATCCTACGTCATGCTTGGCGGTGGTTGCGTGGACGGTACATGCCTTTCTTCATCCTCCGTCATTTCTCCTCCTGACAGGCTGAAGAAGGCATCGTTTTACATGTAGTTATGTTTATCTTCTACGATGATTTGGCACTGAGAATGCATCTGCTCTCCTGACCCAACATATCGAGCTCCTAACAGGTTATCGTCCCACGGACGGCCCTACCAACTCTCCCGTCCTAAAGCAAGCCGAAGAATTTTGATTCCTTACATTCAAAAAGTTATCGACAAGCTTTTAGCCGGCGAATTACTTTGCAATCCGTGTCGCTTTTGCAATTAACACATCCAGTCTAAGGCATAAACCACACTTCTTTCCAAGGACCCCCAGAACACATCGCTCGCCCCAGCGAAGAATCTCGAGCACATGCCGATTCCAGTCTTCTCATTGATCAACCCCTTATCATTGCTGGAGCCTTGGTTCTGTTCGAGGAGTTACCACTGAGTTTAAAGGAAATCCTTGGCAGTACTCGCGGTTATGATTTTGGGATGTACTTACTCAGGAACTCAAAAGGCCAGAAACACCTCCGCAATATCCTTGATTTTATGACGCCCTCACCCGACATTGGACATGGCCACTAGCAAGTGTGATTGATCGCAATTGAAGGGATTAATGGTGACGGGGAAGGATGTTGGCCGCTCCTCCACTCCTGCTCCTCATCTGCCATACTCGTTCCACAAAACTTGGCATGCAGTTGAGCCAAGGGTTCATAGAATCCGAGTTTTGACCACGACGCCAGGCGGTCTGTGACGAAAGCGACAGAGGCAAAGTCTGATCTGGATTCCAGCTGAGGGGGTACGATGAGAGACAAGTTGTCGCAATTGCAATTTACTTAGATTTGTACGTTTTGAACAGCTTGACGCGGTCACATCTCGCCTTTTATAAGTACTAGTATTTCTTCTCGCAGTGATGAGCCTTAAGTAAAGATTACAGTAACCTCTGTCATAGCTTCCCAAGGTTGTCTTTGTTATATTGTGCACAATGATTGATTTCTTAGTTGAACCAGATACACATACCAGAGTGATGGAATCTTCAGTGGTTCTGCGGCGCTGTGAAGATGTTTGCACCTGGTAGCAGCTGCTACCTTACATAAGGTAGCAGCTGCAACCTTACATAATGATAGCCTTACCTAAGGTAGCAGCTGCTACCTTACATAATGGCTAATTATGTCAAAATTGTTCCACACTCCTCAACTGTCTTCTGCAAGTCTTCTGAGTCTTCTTCTGCAGCTTCCCAAGGCCTGGACAAATGAAGGCATAAATATCTGTGTTTCAAGGTGTTATTGATGTTACCTAGCAAAAATTTCCCTCTAGTTTACAACTGATAAGGCCATAATGACAAATTTCTCATTTACTGGTCTTACTTTTGAACATGGATGATAAGAAATAACATAAAAGCATACCAATTTGAGGGAATTGTTCAACTTATAAATATCAAATGACTCATGAATTTATACTGAATGATAACCATTTACATATTTATTTCACTTCAACCCACACAAATGTCTAAGGCTCATTGGACTGGGTATTTGGAGGGTGCATGGGGCAGTGCATGAGTGGATGTGAGTTGACAGGTAATTCAGTGGGTTCATGTGGCCAGGGGATGTATGAGAGGCACAGGACTGAGGGCATGCAAGCAGTGTGGACAGGACTAGCAGGTGCCAGTGCAGGGTGCATGCCAGTAAGCACAGGGATAGGTGGGTGGATGTCCAGCTTGAGCTGGGGTGCATGAGCAGGGGAGTAGATATGCATGTAAGACTGTGGGTTGTGGAGGCATCTAAGATGGGGACCACTGGAAGTGTAGGCTTATATATTGTTAACTATCAATCTCAAGATCCTTAATGCACAAGTGCAGAGTTAAAACCACACCTCACTGGCTCAGAAATCCATTTTTTTTGCTAATTATGAGCAATAGTATAACAGAGGCCTCTCTTTCTCTCTTCCCTCTCTTTCCTTTTTTTGTATATTTTCAATAATTTATGTAAGCCAGGTGCAAACATGGTCACAGTGCCGGTTCTGCAGCCTCAAGGCCAGACGAGAATAAAGAGGGGTCACGCCGTGCAGCCACATCATCCTCGTGTATTAAGCCAATCCTCGTCTCAGGTGAATAAAATATCCTACGATATTAGTCGACTAAGCGAAGCAACGTGAGCAGTCCGTTTGTGGATGAGATCACTATGCGCAATAACACTCCGAAGTTCTCCTTCCACCTGCACAGGAACACCCGAAATCAATATAGACCATGGACGACATACAAAGGGAAACCATCACCTGAAGGAGCTTATCGGCCTCCCACATCCGCGTCGGCAAGTTTTCCAGCGCGACGTAGACGGCCGGAATCGATTCACATCGCAATAGCTCCTGTTCGTTACTGCGAAGAATGCCGAGCGCGAGGCGGAAGAGAACATCAAGCCCATCCACCAGGAAGACATCCCAAACTCTAAAAAGTGTCTAGAAAAAAAAAATCAGTGCCGCCCAAATAAAAGGTCGCGATTGTTGACCTACCTCCGCAGGCAGACAATCCGTGAACAGCGAGAGGAACCATGAAAAACAGATAGCAGCGAGGTCGACCCCTAGCTCTGTGAGATGGGCGTGCAGCTTTGGGATCAAATCCTGGACGTAATCCAGCAGCACCAGCGGGCAAGCCCGAGACGGGAGCAGCGACGGCGAGAAAAAGTCTTCCGGCAGGATCCGCTCGATAATCGCCGACAGCGTCCAAAAGGCTTCCTCTTCGTCTGCATGCACGAGAAGCAGGGTCGACGTCACGAGGTTCATGCCCTGGCAATAGCCTACAGCGGGATTGCGCCTACAAAGGAAATACAAGGTGGGAAACACAAAAAAAAAACAAAAAAAAAACAAGAACACAAACCGGCTATACGCAGTCAACACCCTCCTCAGCTTATCCACGCCTGCCCCATCCCCACCAAAGAATACATTCAACGGCATCGTCCTCCCCACGTCCTTCTCAATCTCGCCAACAACACCCCCCGGCCCCTCCGCCTGTGCCAAGAGATCCTTGAATACGCCTGGCTCGCGCATCTCCAAGCCCCCACTACACTCCAGCCACACCTTCGAGCGGTACGCCAGCGGAATCCCGCTGCGAACCAGCCGGTCAAACTCCCTCCGCTCGTCCCGGTTCGTCGACAGCCCCAGCTGCGCAAACCCGATCAGCCCCTCGCTATGCGAGAGCTCATCATCCTCGCACGCGGTGCCCAGCCCGAGGATGGCAGCGGCACCGCCAGCACCGGAGGCAGAGGGCGGGGAGGACAAGGCGGGGTGGCTCTTGGGCGTCTTGGCTTTGCTCCTGTGCCTGACGAACGCATCCCACTCCCTCCTCTGCGTCTTTTGGCGCTGGTCGTGCATCTCCGTCAGCTGGTCCAAAAGCTTTCTAATCGTATTTGCACAGGCGTGCCGTGGAGTGTCGGAAGTGACTGACAGGATGGAAGTGATAGATGTTACGATGGAGGATGCCATCGCGGAGGACGTTATGGTGGACGAGCGTTTTCTACTCTTCGACGACGAGCGCGATTTGGTGCCAGTGCTCACAGATTGTGCGTCTGCAGGTGTGGCAGGAGTGTACGGCGGGGACTTTGGACTAGCTATGGGCACACTGCCATCCCCTTCGCACGTACAAGCCCCCTTCACGATCTCCATCGCATCCTTCCCACCCCCGCTTCCGTCTTCATCTTCCTCCTCTTCATCGGGCCAACTATTGTCCTCTTCCCTGTCCGCTATCTTCACCCCCGTCAAGCACGCAGGGGCGGTGTTCCCGCACTCCTTCGCACGGATGAGCAGAAGGACGTCGTACTGTGAGATGTCGTACATGAACCCATACGCATCGGTTAGCGGCCGCTGGCTCTTGCCCTCGTGGTATACCGCAAAGCGCGATGCGAAGGGCAGCGAAAACCTAAACTCCCGTGAGGTGAGGGGTGTGTACGTTCGCGAGAGGTATTGGGTAGGTGGTTTGGCCGTGGCGGGGATGATTGACTCTAAGGGCACAGACGCAGCTGGCCTGCGGGAAACAGTAGAGCTGGTAGGCAGGTTGTTAATAGCACTGCTGCCTTGCCCCGTGTTGGAGGACGAGACTTCGCGATGTGTCCCTCCAGACGTCTTGTCTATAGCACTTGACAGCTTCCTTTGTTGCTGCGATAGGAACGAGCCGAAAATTGGGGAGGTGATAGTGGATGCAGATCTCTGATTCCGTTTGGTCTTGCGAAGGGCGTCCAGTTGGTTGCCAAGCGCCCGGCTCAGGGTCAGCGTGGCATCTACACCACTCGATGGGGAGATGATGGGCGTGGGACCGACCCTCTCCTTGTCCACCGACTCCCCCTGCACATCCGGTGATTTGGGGTCCTTGCGCTCCTTTGGCCGTTCACGGAACACTACACCCTGGTCCCGAGCGTTCCTGATAAGCTCAAGCGCCAGCCGCGCTATTAGCGGGCTGGTGTCTTGTCCTTGGTCGGCGAGAATGCTCCCAGGGTCAGAGGTCATCACGCGTGTCGCGTTGGCGATGGCACGGAGTGATGCGCCCTGCACGATCACTTGTGGGTCTTCTTTGGATCCAGACACAGAAGAAGGCGCGGTCGGCATCGCCATTGAGATCGCGGCGGCGTCGAGGGTGGTTGTAAGTTGTGGTGCAGCAGGGGCCGGGGCAGAGAATGCGGGTTGTAAGGGGGAGGAGAGGGTAGATGTTATGGCGGATATGGAGAGCGAGGTGCGGGTCGAGTGGATGGATGCAGCGTCCGAGGCGGGGACGGCGGGGGTGGTATTTTCAACGTCTATGCTTGCTGGGCGGTGTTTGGCTGGAGCAGGGCTCAAAATGGAGATGCCGAGCGTGCCAAAAACGCTCTTGGCGGATTTGTGACGTGTTTCACGACGTTTAGGTGCTGCAGCAGGTGCCAAGGCTTCAGGGGAAAGAGAATTTTCGTCTGTTTCATCGCTTGCACCGGGAGGCGGGCGAGATCTTGATTTTCCCTTGGCCCCCCACCATGTTCCCATCCAACCACTGATTGATGGGCGTTCCTGACGTTGTCGGTGGGGTGGTATCAGCGTAAGCTCGCCATGAGTCTCTTCCTCGTCAGTGGGTTTTGCAGGAATTTCCCCGGTTGCGAGGGCAGGGATAACATCATTTTCAGAATGTGCTGGGATAGTGAGTATGGGAGTGGTAGAAGGCTCCAAATGTGTTTCCGACTCCTCTGGCATGGAGGTGAGAGTATGTAATTCGGAACTTCGAGGGTGAGGAACTTCATCGGCTATGGCCTCGCTGAGGGATTCAGAGAGAGACTAGTAGTGAAGAGTTGATATCATGGCTCGTAAACAAGGAAAGTTGAAAAAACACGTACCATAAAACTCTGCTGCCTTCGGACTGCGTGTAAAGTTTCGTCTGCGTCTGTGAAGATGGCTTGTATGACACGTTTCGCAATCTCCTGTTCGGAAGGCTGCAGTTCCTTTATCAGCACATCAGCGCGTTCCTTTCGAGCGATCTCCTTCTCCAACAATACTTTTCTGTTCTCCTCCAGTTCCAATCTGGCACGCGTCAGGTTGTGTAGTGCCGAGGACAGCACGCGCAGCGCAGAATGATAGGGGTGCACAGAGACCTCGGATGGTGACTCAGACACGCTAAAGTTCGAAATGGCGGACTGGATAGCCTCGTCGGAATACTCGTGCCACTTTGTAGCGATCAATTGGGCAGAGACAGAAGCTGCAAAGGGGTCTGGATCTGAATCATTCGTGACGACGACATCGGGGCCCCTGTGGCTGGAACCATGGGGACTCGCCACGGAATCGTGAGCGTGAGAGGCGGCACCGACCACGAACAAAGGGACATTGCCGTTGGGTTTGTCCCACATGCTCGCCAGCGAACTCGACGAGGCTTTATGAGCTGATTGGCCGTCCATGGACCTCCGCCCTTCCGTCTTGCTGTACCCCCGCACGCTTCCATCGCAATTGTGGACGCCGGAATGAGAAGGCTCGGGCTCGAGCTGGGCTTTCAGGGTGAAGTAGTTCGTCGGGGGTCGCTTCGAGTCGGGGTCGTGGGCGCCACGCGGTCTGCGGCCTCTCGAATGACCTTCGTCAGGCGAAAGCGGATGGGAATGTACTGGAGTCTTGAGATGCACAGATGCCATGGACCGTTTTGCATGGCCTGCTTGGAAGAAATTGAGAGAGAGGGAGCAGAAACAAGACTATGTGTGTACGGGGTCTGCCTTTTCCTGAATAAGGCTCAGAATTCTGCAAACGGCTGCCTGCAGATATTCCTCGTCCTGAGCCTTCAGTCTTCAAGGTTCAATACGAGGATCAGCCGGTCACTCCAATACGAGTTTCTGTTGAGGTTGTGTTGAGGATTGCTGACAAATCGTCCTACAACTTGCCTCAACAAGTTGAACTTGGGCACTCCGAGTCGAGGCTCGGGCCATTGAGATGTTGACTAAATTGACTTCTCGCGCCAGCCCACACAAATCCCTACGTAGAGCTGGGGAAGGAAGAATAAATCAAAGCCATCATACCCAATTGTTTCCTTCAACTTCAAGGGGATGACCCATGTGGGTCGCATATACGTTTTCAATGGCCCTTGGACAAAAACCATCAGACAAATATTTCCAGCCGGCACTACTCAAGAGTCTGGCGGTACCCACGATCGTCGTCTGACCTATCCAGGGCCCAGCAGGTTTTCTCGCGATACTGTCGCAATGCACTCGCTTAATATGATCACGCATCGGGTATTCTACTAGTATACTGCTGCTCTCTGTGAGTTTCGAGGGTGCATAACATCAGACTAGTACTGAAATGTTACTATAGAGCCTTGATTAACAACCATCTCGCTTCAGTTGCCCCTACCGTTCGATATTTCCGACCCGAGTTACTTTTCTTGCATGTACTTATGAAGGTTGAAAACGAGTGTCGATTGAGAATATTAATAGTATTAGGGTGCTTCTTGACGTTTAAACGTTTACCCATGGCCAGGATGATCATAATCCAAGTTAAAAAAACAAGATCTTCGTTTGCTTAGATCGAATTTACATAATTAGCCACTGACGTCACTAAATTTCATTTTATCTGATGGACATCTGATCCATCCACACAACAGTCGCACAGCCACACACTTTGCACGGCCCTTGCAACGAGAATCGACGCTGGAAAAGAGCTTTGCTGCCTGTAAACATTCTGGGAAACCAAACCGGACTGGATACGGTTGATGAAAATACCTCAAATCATGAAATTTCCATCTCTGACTACCTGGGCCGGTCGCCTTGCGGCACATGTGCGTGGAGTAGCCAAGGATAGGTGGTCGCGCTTTTTAAGCAGCATCACGGCACTCACACTCTGATTCCAACTTTTGAGCCTCTCTCTCCTAACATCTTTCAAGTAGACGATGAGTTTTAAGGACAAGGACGTTGGCTCACATCCCTCGGACTTGGAGTCGGTGAAAGGCCTGGCGTTGTACGTCGCCGAAGTCGATCGCCCATACGCCTTGAAATGCGAGCTCGGTTCGTTTTTTTTGAGCCCACCCGTAACCCACACTAAACACCTTATCAGTCAATAAATGCCTACAAGAAGAGTGCGTTGCTGTTCACCGTGACGTCGTTACATGTGTCCAATCCATCATGGTTGCCTCTACAGGATTGGTTTCGGCCGCTACCAGTTGCAGTTATTCATGCTCACCGGGTTAGGATGGATGGCTGATAGTGTGCATTTCCCGTCGAAACTAGAGATAGCACTTAATCATTTGCCACAGATATCTGGCTGCAAGGCGTCGCTGTAGTGTTGCCCCAAGTGCAACAGGAGTTGTCCCCTGTTCGCGTGGAGTTTGCGACTCTCTCTCTATACGTCGGACTAATCCTAGGCGCCACAACGTGGGGCGTTATGGCTGATCTGATCGGTCGTAAATTGTCCTTTAACGTATGTGACGGCAGCTTACAAACAAAACAAGCTTTTTTACTCTTTCCAACGGGCTTACCCAGATCACGTTGTTCCTGGCCGGAGTGTTTGGCATCGCAGCAGGAGGTTCGCCGAACTTCGTGACGTTCGGAGCCTTGGTGGCGTGTACCGGTTTCGGTATTGGCGGAAAGTGCGTCTTTTTTCCTTTGTGATTGGTCGAATTGCGTGCTTACCAACGTCACCCCCACAGTCTACCTGTCGATGGTCCGCCTGACATCTATGAATCGGGGAGCGCCACTGACTTGTCCCCAAAGGTGCCCTATATCTCGAACACATCCCCCAGTCTCATCAGGTCAGACCCTCTTCCTTTCGCAAAACGGAACCTGAGACCACATATTACCAGTGGACCTTGACTCTTCTCTCTGCATGGTGGGCAGTGGGTCAATTAGTGGCCTCTGTTATAGCTTGGGGCTTTATTGGTAATTTCTCGTGTGATGCCTCTGTTCCAGCGGGCCAATGCCTAAAGGCCGATAATATGGGATGGAGATACACATTGTCAGTATTTGCCGCTGTCCCATCCCTAACTAATACCACCCCTTCGATTACAGCTATCTGTTGTAAGCTCTTCATCTCACCACCAACCTTCCCCCCTTGTAAACACCGTAGCTAATGACATGATGCTCTATAGCGGTGCTTTGACATTCCTCATGTTCATCATGCGCTTCGTCGTGTTCGACCTCCAGGAGTCCTCAAAATACCTCGTCGCTAAAGGCAGAGATGAAGATGCCATACAGGTCCGTCATCCACTCTCTCCCATCGCTCTTTCGAGGGCTCTGCTGACTATACGCACGCACCCGACCCGCAGGTTCTCCGGCATTTAGCTGCGCGGAACGGCCGCACCATCACCCTGACACTGGAGCAGCTCCAGTCCGTCGCTAGAGGCGATCCCGTACCCCCCAAGACTACGTGGAAGATCATCAGAAGCTCTTTCACGCAATTCTCCCTGTAAACAAAAAACATTTCTCTCTTCCCCCCGCGGGAGGTCCCAGCGCATCACTTTTCTGGAAAAAACTCACTAAATTTGTTCGGCAGCTCCCACGTGAGGCCCTTGTTCTCCGGGCGGAAACTGGCGGTCAACAGCACAATCACCATTCTTCTATGGGGTGCGTGTTTCCCTCCCCTACCCCCTGCCATAGCGACCCGACGCCTTACCCTTTTCCAAAAAAAAAACTCACGAAAACTTGACAGGCCTCATCGGCCTCGCGTATCCGCTGTTCAATGGCTTCCTGCCACTGTATCTCAAAGAGCGCGTCTCGAGCAGTGCCGGAGTCTCCGAGACTTACCGCAACTATACCATCATTTCGGTGCTTGGCATCCCGGGGTCCATCATCGCATGTGTCGCTGTCGATTGGACAAGGAACTCCACTAGCCGGTGGTCGATCGGCGGGCGGAAGCTGACGATGGCGCTATCGACTCTCCTGACGGGCATCTTTCTGTTCTTGTTCACCACGAGCAAAACCGAGGCCGCCGTGCTGGGATACTCGTGTGCCTCTGGGCTTACTCAGTGCGTTCGTCTCTCCATGTAAGGAATTGATTGCGACAAACCCTTATGCCCACCCCCCGCAGGAATGCGGTGCGTTTTCCCCCCTTCTTGACTTCTAGTCACCTTGCAATTGCTTCTTCTCTTACCTCACATTAAACGGCGTCCAGATGTACGGCGTGCTTTACGCCTATACCCCCGAAGTAAGTCCATCCATCACATTGATGATTGAAGCAATGACGACGACGACGACGACTTGCAATGTACCTTGCTCCATAACAGGTGTTCCCCGCACCGCACCGTGGAACCGGCGACGCCCTCGCCAGCAGTTTCAACCGAATCACCGGGATCCTCTCCCCCGTCATCAAAATCGCCACGACGAGTGCCTCGGGCGCTACTGCCTCGAATTCCACAGCCAACGGGTATGCAAGGCAGAAGCCCCTTCCTCTTTTTTTTTTTTTTTTAAAAAAAAAACTTTCTAGACCCATATTCGTATCAGCGTCCCTGTTTATCGTCGCTTCGCTTCTTATGGTTTTCCTCCCAATCGAGGTGGGTCGTCTAGATTTGTCTGCTTCCAATATGCTTTTGGGTCCACTGCTGATGTTGAATCACTTCCTTTACTTTTCTTCCCCCTCGATGAATTCAGACTGCCGGAAAGGCTGCTATGTAGCCTTTGCAATGTCCATTGATGCCTTGAGCCGAAAATGCATCATAGTTTTTGACGAATTTCATGTCGCATGTTATTTCAATAATTCAATTCACCACCAAACACGGAAATTTCGGGTGTCCGCGGCTGGGGCACCAAGTTGGAATCGCATTAGTCTGTGGGCTAGGCATATGTTCATTCAAAAATTTTCAAAAGCGTCTAGTACAGGCTCTTGGATATCAATACAGTATTATCAGTTCGACAAGCCTGCGTTGCGTTCGAAATCCTCTTTCACCTGCACAGAGTACCGTTAATACCATCAACCAAACATCAAAACATTTTTGAAGCACTGACCCTAGCCAGGAAGGCTTCATCCGTCAGGACTCTTATCCCGGTTGCGGCCAGGGCCTTGGACACATCGAGGCATGCATAGTGCGCCTCGATCGTCGCTGCTGACTCTGTGAATCCGCGCGTGTGGTTCCCGCCATCGTTGATGGTCGGGATTGCTAAGAGGCAATCGCAAGCACGTTAGAAAAAAGTATATGTGGGTCGTGAGCAAAGACTTGCCAAATCCGGGGTGCAGCGATGGAAGGGCTGGGGGGTCGTGCGGGATTACTCGTACTGGCTGTAGTGTTCTAGCATAATATCACATACCGTAACTCACGTTGCCCTGCCAGGCGCTCAGTTTGACGAGAACACGCGAGAAATGAAAAGTAGCTCACGAAATCAGTCGATGCGCTGTGAATACCCCATTCATAGTCGATCGCCCCGTACCTGTTGAGTACGACGTTCGCAACCTCACCACCTGTGCAAGTGCAGAGAGTTTAGCAGGTAGGATAGTAATGCGGTGCGAAATTACCTAGAGCCTTGTTTTGGCAAAGATCGTCAAGGGTAAGCCCAAAGGAAATTTTGACGTCACACGAGGTGGCAAGAGCAGACGCTCTGAACAGGCCGTGAGTACTACATTCAGACAGTTATGAGAAAGTCTTACTCGAAGCATGGAATGACGCGTTTCAAGGCAAGTTCTAGTCCGGCGCGTGAAGGGGAGCGAACGATGCACCTGTGTGGCCTATACTGAGACTGGAGGACATTGGAGAGACGAAACTGGAACACGAACATGACCTTGGCATAATCAGGAATAACTGGAAGGAGTGAATGAACAAGCAAACAGGGGAGGTGTTAAATAACCAACTGTTTACTGCCCAGTCCTTGCCTTCAATAGTGGAGTGGACACGATCCTCAGGCCGAAGCTGCTGGCGGAGCATAGAAATGCCATTGTAAGCAAGAACAGCAGCATCAAGTGCATTCCTGCCTTCCCAAGGAGATAGGGCAGCATGAGCACTAGAAGACAATGTAATTATAATTTTCAGGGAAAAGTAGTGGTGCCTTACTTTTTCCCAGTATACTCAGCTGTGATACGGCGAATAGCCAAGGAACTGCTGAGACTTACGGAACCTATAGGACCGGGTGCAGGGTGGCACCTAAGCAGACATCAGGGGTTAGATGTTAGATGTATGACAGAATAAATTTGACTCACATCACGCAAGCGTCCATCTCTTTATACGCACCCGCTTCGAGGAGGTGGAGCTTTCCGTCTCCAGATTCTTCCGCTAAATTGTGTGACCGTGTTACAGGACATTCGACATTCCAAAAAAAAAAACAAGAGGTTTGGGTCTCGGTCTAACCTGGTGTCCCAAGAAGAATGACCGTGCCGGAAATGTCGAATTTTTGGATGACCGCCTTGATTGCACAGGCAACTGCGACGCCTTTCCGAATAACTTTATGAGCCGATTAATTAAAAGATGTGTCGGAATTCGATGTTACCGCCGATCGCAATCAAATTGTGTCCGCACGCATGTCCGATACCCGGCAATGCATCCATCTGGATTAGAGATCAATGATAAGAGATTGTGTATCAGGGGTATGATATATGGTGCATAATATCACCTCAGAATTGACCCCGATAGTTCGCCCACCGTTCCCGTGTGAGAACGCAGCGCGCCATGCGGTTTCGAGGTGGAAATGTTTCGCGACATCGAAGCCATGCTTGGACATGAAAGCGGTAAGGACGTCGTGTGCATGACTGCCTACCAATGTGAGCACCCCGGATCGGGGACGGCGGATAACCGATAGCAGTGGTACACACTATTCCTTGAAGCCGAGCTCCGGGTGCGCTGTTGGTGCCGGTCTATGACTTTGCCATGTGGTTTTGAGATACAGCACCTACCGTGTATGTCGAGGCTCAGTTCACGTAGTTCCCCGTCCAACTCCTTGATTGTTGCTTCGATGTGGTCCAAGATTTCCGGCCGATAGATGTCGGTGGCGTTCGGGCTCGCTGGCGTTGGCGTGGCGGTATCTTCAGGACGCCATGCAACGCCGGTGCTACTGTTCTGGGGGCTGAAGTGGCAGCATGTTGGGGTTGTCATCGTGTTCTGCGATGGGAGTGGGTAACGAGCAACCAAGAGCTGGGCTTCACTGGATGCTTTTGTAGCCATGTACCGCCGTACATATCGCTTTACTTACATACCTTGAGCAACCGGTGTGACGGAGAAAGCCCAACACCGCGGCGACGGCCGCGCCAATAACGGACTCCCACAGGCACGTGTTTGGCGCGTGCCTTCTCGTGCCTCAGTTTTTTGTCTTTCACCCAAGATGGCGTTGAAGAACGTTTGAGCGACCATCCTTCCACCACAAGTCGAAAAGAGGAATGAGCAGTGAATCTTCTGCATATCCCAACGCACTGCCCATCTATTCGAGTTCCTTTTCAGAGCCACGTCCGGTCGAACGACGTCGGATGCGTTTAGTGGACTTAACCGTCCCGATTCCGTCTACGGAAGCGAAAATCCCACTGGACGAAGCACGGCCGCCAGAAAGATGGAAGACACCCGAATTTAGGTTCTATCTGATTGTGGCTTGCGTCGTTGTGCCAATCATGGCGTGGATACCCATATCGCTCAGTTTACGTGCGCATTCGGAACGAATAGTCATGTTTTTTTTTGACACTGATACTTTCACTTTAGCATCACATCCTAATTATTTACAATATCACGACCGGTTATCGCCAGGATGGATTCCGTTCCGCCAAGTCGTGAGTCGAGTTGTCACCTACTATCTTATATACGTGCTAAATATATCTAGGATAACAGTGATGCTCAATACCGCTCTTTTCGAAACAACATCCCGATCCTTACCCTGCTGTCATGTATATACCTGTTCGCCAAGTTCGCTTGGGTGGCGAAGGAGGCGGCGCCTCCCCCAAACAAACTTCTCTTAATGCCAGTCACACTCTTCTTCTCCATCCTCTTTCTCATCGGATTGCATGGGACAAGCACCATCAAAATCCTCGTTATATTAGCCGTCAATTATCTGATTGCCAAGCTATGTCGAGGGTCGAGATGGGGACCAACTCTTACCTGGGTGTTCAACGGGTCGGTGCTCTTTGCAAACGAGAGGTACAACGGGTATCGTTTCGGGGAAATGTTCCCTGCTCTTCATCTTCTCGTGCGTACTGACCCCCTTGACATTAGAGTTTCTCTCTCACTTTCTTTCTCTTCATCTAGGACTCTTATCAGGGTTTCTACCCGCGGTGGCAAATCAGTTTCAACATCACGATGCTTCGGCTGGTATCGTTCAGTGTGGATTATTATTGGGCATGTCGCTCTGAAGCTGAGCCTAAGGTGAGCCCACTTTTCTTCCCAATCATGCGAACTGCACGTGAACACTAACGGTAAGACAGATGGACCTTAGGAAGCCCACGACGAAGGAACGTCTAATAGAAAAGCACCCCGCTGACATGTATTCATACATGAACTACCTCTCCTATGCTCTGTACCCTCCACTCTACATCGCCGGCCCGATAATGACGTTCAATGACTTCTTATGGCAGGTTCGCTGCCTCTCTTCGAGGATCCTTCTCTATACTAACATAAAATGTTAGCACCGACGTCCGCTGCTCGTCACCGGCTACAGTGCGATGCTCTACTTTATCCGGTTCCTCGCTTCCCTCCTCACGATGGAGATCATTCTACATTTCATGTACGTCGTGGCAATCAAAGACACCAAGGCGTGGGTGGGAGACTCTCCTGCCGAAATAAGCATGATCGGTTTCTGGAACCTCATAATTGTATGGCTCAAGGTGAGCTAAGTGCAATATCGCGTATTTTTCTTCGCCTCCTGAAATCACCGGAACCGGGAAATTTCCGGATACAGCTGTTGATTCCGTGGAGATTTTTCCGGCTGTGGGCTCTCATGGATGGCGTTGATCCACCCGAGAACATGGTGCGGTGCATGGCAAACAATTACTCTACACTTGGATTCTGGAGAAGCTGGCACCGCAGCTACAATCTCTGGATTATTCGGCAAGTTCCTCTTTTCTTTATTGGTCTTCCCGATGTTTGATCCGTGTCTCGGAAGCTACATCTACATCCCTCTTGGCGGAACGAGGAACGTCTTGGTGAACACGATCCTTGTGTTTTCGTTTGTGGCACTGTGGCACGACCTCACCTTCCGTCTTTTGGCATGGGGTTGGCTTGTAAGCCTGTTCATATTACCGGAGCTCCTTGCAAGTTATCTGTTTCCTGCTTCCCGGGTATGCTCTCTCCCCGCCCCCAGCTTATTTGATTCTGATCCGTCGCTGTTCATAAGTTGGGTAAGAATGGCTGGTACAGGCACGTGTCCGCTCTTGGCGCTGTCTTGAATATTGTGATGATGATGGGTGCGAACCTCGTCGGATTTGTCATCGGCACTGACGGCATTCAGTTTTTCGTTGACGAGCTGTTTGGTACTTCACAAGGTGGGATGCGCCCAAAGTGCATCAGCTGCAATAATTTGAACCCTTGGTCATTAGGACTCCGGTTTCTGGTGGGTGCGTGCTTTTGCCTGTTTGTGGGGGTACAGATCATGTTTGAGTATAGGTACGTATCATCACGCGGGTCAATTTAGCACTTTGACTTATTTCGGTTGATCGCTTGACCTGTTTGTAGAGAAGAGGAGAAGAGAAAGGGCATATTTCGCAGATGCTAGTGTTTAACTTTCGGGGCTGTTGAAGCCCTGTCAATCGCGATACGACTAGTGACTGGGGAGGATCCTCAGGTGTCGAGCCAGAGATGAGGCTGAATGTGGAGTGAGCACGGGCCGACCACCCTTGTTCAGGTTTTTCGCACGTAATAAAAAATCTGATTCCGTTTTTGATCGATCTTGGGGAGTCGAGGTTGTGCCTACATTCCTTGCTTGGGATGACAATAAGAGAGAGTGGACGAATTTGAGCAGACAATAAAACGACACGGGGAGAACTTTGACTGGAACTACATTGGCATTGGCATTGGCTGCAGTCATTATAAAACCATCGTTATCTGCAGCGGTAACTTTGTTCATCAAATTTGTTAGTTCTCACCCCTGTCACCCTCAAATCCTCAACCCTGTCAACAGCGTACATTTTGGACGGGGATCTATCCTGATCTATAACAAGTTTGGGTGGAGAGTTCCGACACGTGGCTTCCAATTGACCTTCCATAACCTACTCGTTGCACCTACACTCCTGGTCGCCGACTCGCCGTGATTCCGACCCTTTTCGCGTGGAGCGATCCTTTAATACCAAACGAATGCACCATTTCTTCTGTCCTTGCCCAATTAACCTCTTGCATTCTTCTCGCTATTGAACTCGTAAATGGCCTTGCCTGTACGTGATTTTATGACATGTGCTCGCTTCACGGGGGGGCTCTGAACTTTCCACACAGAACGGTGCTGGTTCCCGGTCGAAACAGGCCTCTCTGTCTATCGATTTCTTGATCATTGGCGGTGGTCTCGCGGGTCTCGCCTGTGCTGTCGCCCTTCAGCGAGTTGGCCACCGAGTGACTGTCTTGGAAAGGAACAGTTCAATAATTGACCAAGTGAGTTATTTTTGTCCTTTTGACAGTTCCTTGACTTGCGAAGCATTTTGCTGATCGACGTCGTTCCGAAGACCTCCGGGGGCATTCGAACGGCACCCAACCTTACGAAAATCATGTACCATTGGGGTTTGCGAAAAGAGCTACAGGCGATTGCGATCAACTCGCAAGCAATTGACATGTTATTGTGTACGTTGCTTCGCGATTACTACCCCCGGAAGGAATGCCTAATGTCTCGTTTGGGGTAGGCGAAACTGGAGAGGTTCTCGGAACACATGTCTGGCAGGAGGAGATGTTACGAGAGGCAAGGGGCGACTTTGTCTTCCTTCACGTAACCCTTTCAATTATCTGCCCTTCTTCCATTTGTGATAATAATGAGGCTTGTGCAGCATGCGGATTTCCGAAAGCTGCTGTATAAGGCAGCTCTTTCGCATGGGGCCAGGGTCCGGCTAAACACTCGAGTGACATCCATCGATCCCAACAGTCGAACAGTGACACTAGCGAATGGAGAAGTTCTCAGAGGTGACGTCATTATTGGTGCAGATGGCATGAATGGCCTGTCAAGACAGTTGTTCGAGGACGAAGAGGCAGACCCTCCAAAAATGAATCTTTACAGGTAACGCTCCAATCATCGGCAAGCTTTTGTACCCTTCTCATTCGCCCATCCAGTACGACGATATCGAAAAAACTGATAATGGAAGACCCAGAACTGCATTATGTCTATAATCGCCGCTTTGTGCGTACTTCTCACTCGACGCCATCTCTTACCGCATTAATACCCCCTTTCAGACTTCCATGTTTTCTTGGTTCGGAAACTCGCGTCTTGCATTAGGCTATCCGCTGGTGTGTGGATATCCTATTCGATTCAGCTCGACATTGGGTGTGCTTACTGTTCGTTAGGGTGGAGCACCCGAGTTCGCGATGCTCGTATACGGTCCCGCCGACGGACGCGACGGAACATGGGAAGACCAAGCACCGCGGCGAGCGATGGAGCGCGTCCTCGAAAACTGTGAGCCTCGGTAAGATTCACTTATCCGTTAAGCGTCACCGATGAGTGCTCAAAAGTTTATTCTAGACTACGGAAACTCGCCCGGTTAGCTTCGCCTCCCGTCTGCATACCCGTCATCAAGTACCCGAGTCTAGAACATTGGGTTTACGAAAGTGGCCGGATGCTTTTGATCGGTCAAGCAGCCCATCCTCTTCCTGTAGGTCCCCAAGTTTCGTTATGAATTGTTTCCCTTCAGCTGTTGGATCCATAGCCAGCTTCAATCCAGGAAAGCGCCATGGCCGTCGAGGATGGTGCAGTGCTAGCCAAACTCTTCTCGCACCTCCGAACCGACGACCAGATCAGCAACTTTCTGTACGCCTTCCAGGATCTCAGGCAAGAGCGTTGTCAGCAGGCCGTTGCCAAAGAGTTCGATGATATCCATTATATGGCACTCCCACCCGGTGAACTTCAGGAGTATCGCGACCAGTCTATGAGGAGCAAACGTGATGCTGGTCTCAGCGCTCTCGATGCAGCAGGCGAGCTCGAGTTAAATCCACAGTGGGAGCAAATCAAGCGGACTTTTGGCTATGACGCTGAGGATGAAGCGGATAATTGGTGGAACGAATGGGGTTTATTGAGAGAAAGATCAAAGGGGAGAGATGTTTCCACCGGGATCTTCGACAATCTCCTGGTGCAACGACGGGTGAGTAACCTTATTACTTTGTCACCGATGTGGGTAAGTCATTTGGCTGATTCGTTGCTAAAGGCTTCTTATAGGTCGAGCCGGACAACGCAGGGAGGAGGTAGAACGGAGCCTCGATGAGTTTATTTCTTTTAGGGTAGTAATGCATTGGGTACATGGAACGGACAGTCGAGTCTTCACTATATTTCAATGCCCCATTCACGATCACACTTCTTTTCATGACATTATGCGTGTACTGTAGCGTAACTGTACAAAGGGAGTCGATACACCATGCATTCTTGCTGGCTTCGGTCAGAAGCTCCTATTGCTTGCTAGGTTTGAGGTTGGTCATCCCAGCACTGTTGTCATGACCGTATCTGGTTCAGGGGAAATCGTGATCGAGGATATCGATGTCATGACATCTACAATTCCAAAAACCGACGTCATGAATTGGATACTATGTATTTCAAACTGTCCTGACAATATATACGTATACGCGTCTTCATCGAATTCATGATCATAAATGCATGATCTCTCAGCTTGGTCAGCTTGGTAAAATAACGGAGGGCCGATCCCGGAAATTGCACACTTATAGTCGAAACTGGCCGCTGCGCGACGTCAGTTCTTTCGGCGGCTTGGGCTGATTGCGAGGCATCTAGATGCTCCTCGGAAAAATGCTTTCAAGTTGTTCATGAATCGATTATTCGAGTTGACTAGGCTGAATGATTCCAAATCTTGAAGACGAAACTGAAGCCATTGTTAAATGATTGCTAGATATTAGGGTTGTTCACAGTAAACATTTTTGGGCCATTTTCGGCTCATTTTCGGCTTCATTTTTGGATCATTTTCGCGTGTTTGGCAGAAGAATGATCAGAATGATCCGAAAAATGAAATGAAAAGACATGAAAAATGGCTACTGTGAACGCCCTGGAAAGCAAAAATCATAAAAATGAAGCAAGAATGCATTTTACATGGTCCTCGGCTGTGCTGGCAAGTGCTCGGCACATTCAAACTCCACCTTAAAGGACTTGGTGAAATTTTTTTCTCGAGCTTGTACCTTATCAGTCTCAACTTATTATTCAAAGTGCAATAAATATGTATTCTTTCGTACTACTAACAAAAATAACTATGAATAAAAAAGGGACCACATGCAGAAGGCAGGCCCCATCGTGATAGCCCCCCTCCTTGCCACGTCATGGTTACACCGAGCCCACCGCCCCTTGTTGAGCTGGTCCCCCATCGCATCGTCACCTCAGCACCCCGTGTCTACACTGCAAGTAGTTGGCTCGCAGCAGTGGTGGGGGGTGCTGTTGTTGCCGTCGGCCCTTGTTGTCGGTCGCTCTCCTCGTTGGTGATGTGGCCATCAGCACCCGATCCCCCCATGCGAGCAAATGCTTGCAGCAGTGGGTGTCGGGTGCTGGGCTATCCCCCCCATTCTCCGGTCGCCATTCCACCCGCAATCCACCCCACGAGCAGTTGCTCATGAGGCTGGGGGCAGGTGGTGCATCATCAGTCACCGTTGTTGGGGTCCTGGCATCCACCGTCATTCCCGCAGCTGTGGAGGGGTGCCATCGTCGTTCCACCCGCGATCCACCCCATGAGCAGTTGCTCGTGAGGCTGCAGGCGGCTGGTGCGTTGTTGGTCACCATTGTTGGGGGTTCTGGCATCCCTGGTCGTGCCCGCAGCTGTGGAAGAAGTCATCGTCATGCCTGTGGTCATTGGGTTGTCACTGGCTGTGCTGGGTCAAGGTCTCACATTGGGTGAAGTGGGCATGGATAAGTGACGTGGCACTGAGAGGGGGGGTTCCTAGTGCTTACCTGGCAGGTGTCCCTCTCCACGGGTCTCCCAGCGCCCTCCCTGATGTCCTGAGCCTAACCAAGACCCCTCACATTCCGTTTGGACGGGGAGGAGGGGGAGTGCAGCCAGGTGTGGGCGTGGGTTGTGCCACATCGCCGCCTGTCGTTACTGGTAGAATGGATCCTAAAAATAAAAATTACAGTTAGTTAACATATAAAAACAAGAAACGAATGAAGAAATACATATCCTAAAGCCCAAACGACGGTTGCCATCATTTGGGCTCGCATTGCATTTGAAACGGGTTGTTTACGACCACTCGCGGCTCCTGCAGGCGTGGTAGTGGGCATGGGAGTGATGATGGGGGGTGGTGACGAAGTTGCGGTGGTGGTAGTGGGTCGAGGGAGGGAGGGAGCGGTGGCAATGTGGAGTCAGAGTGGACAGTTGTGAGGGATGATGTTAATCACACATTGGGTGTCGGAGCAGAGTTTGAAATAACAACAAAAATGGAACATGAAAAATGAAAGTGAAAATGACCAACTTTGCAAAATGGGGGGGGGGGCTCCATTTTGCAAAAATGATCATTTTTCTGGTCATTCTTGACTCATTCTGAAGTTAATTTTTGAAAAATGGAAGAAAAATGAAAACGGAAAATGAAGTGAAAATGGCCCGAAAATGGCTACTGTGAATGACCCTATTCTTGTGAACTTGTTTCCTTCTTCGCCGACTGTGCCTGTCATGCGAAAGAACCATTAGATGATATGCAAGACATACATGAGGAGCTTGCCAACAGAAAGTATGCTACATTAGGTTCTCTCTCCAAGCCACTGTGAGACTGGCTCTGCGGTCTCATCGTCGTTAAATGTAACTGTTGCTGTCAGACACGCCTCTTTTAATTGCTTCTCGGACTTGAGAGCCAACGGAGGAACAGGTTTGTGGATCACTAACGTCTCGAGGTGTGGAAATAACACTGCAAGCCACCCGGGAAGGATCCCACCCCAAGAAAACATTGTCAAGTGTACAATATGTGGCAAGACGACTATCGACTTGAAAGATCCATCCCTTGAACGTATATTTCCTATGATGCTCCCTACAGACAAAGAGAGTCGACGGATAGTGGGACACTGGGCTATGGCAGCAAACATTGAGGTAACAACGCATCTGACGGTGGCATCACTTGGTGTGAAAGTTAATATAACTCCCCTATGAACATGTACCGTGTGGATTTTGGGAACCTTTGTTGGAACAGAGAGAAGGCGGCTGATGAGACCGGGGAGAGCTGCCAGCTTCGTCAAGTGTGGAAGACTGGGAACACGTAACGCCTGTGGTATAGGGCCATACAAGGTGACCATAAGGATTTTGATTGTGGAATGTCGATTTAAAAACTTTATTACGCTTTCCATTGTGACCAGGGCAGAAATGTGCAATTCTGTGAGATGTGGAAGCGCTGCATTGGAAAGCAGTTGCGGGAGGAGAGCCTCGCGAACTGCTGCGGATTTAAATTCGAACATGTGGAGGGGGGAGGAACTGGCGGAGAGAACAATCCAGTCCGAGAGTGTCTTCGCTAGTTGCCATCGTATTGGTCCGGGTGCTGCAACTGAGATGCTAAATTCCTTTATAGTGTTCACAGGCTCCAACTGCCTGTATTGTTCAACTCTGCCCGTGCAGTCAGGCAGCGTTAGGTGAAGGCGCTCACACTTCGTGTTAGCGAGGGAATTGAGCACTGGATAGAATCTCATGAATGTGTTCCCACAGACGTTGTCTATGAAACCCAGATTGATGCTCGATATGAGAGCGAAGGAGTTCAATAACTTCTGCATTTCGTTTATTCTCTTGTTAATGCCCATATGCCGGAATTGGAACTGGCAATCCAAGCTCTCGAGTTTTGCCATGTTGGAACTTGAAGACAGGCAAACACCATCCAAGACTTTCTGGATGGAGTTTCCAATATCAATGTAATAGTTCAAGTTGCTCCCGAAAGCCAGAGACATTCCATTGAATCCAATTTTATCAAAGTATATCGGAAGAGCAATATCGCGGAGTCGAGTACAGAGACATGCGAGCGCAAGTAAACCAGCGAGATTAGCATCAAGGCGTTGGCATATTAGATTAAGGAGCTCGGTTGGGAGGTCAGTGAGTAGAATAGCGGCCAAACGGCTGCGTTTAGCCTGAGTTGCACCACTTCTTGTCAACATTTTGCGAGGTGCTCAGTGTAAAGCATAGTAAAGGGGTTGACCATGTGTCACATGGTCACTGGCAATTGATCAGTGAAAACCTTACCATTTCAATTTTGAAACACTTACACCAGGGGCAAAACTCAAGGCAGTTGAGTCAGAGTTGACTCATGTTGATCCCCCGGTTATGTAGTTGACATAATCACATCACACATCAGCATTTTTGGGTGCGGTCTGGGTTTGGTTCCAGAATGGGATAGAATATATGAAAAATCCTACTATAGAAGGTTGGGTAGTCAGCCACGTGACAGTCCAGGAGGAAATCCAAAAAGGGAATGACTGGGAATGACTATGAATGATTAATGGTGTTTAACTGCTAGTGGGACCCTGTCTAGAATGTTGTGAGTCGATTGGTACTATCAAATAGTGAATGGCACAGGTTTTGATACCCATGCAGGTTTGGCCCAAGGGTACGCACGGGTGTGGGTAAGGGTACATCAGGGAAATCCAGGATTTACTTACTGATGCTTATTGCAGCTTAAGGATTCTTCTAAGTACTGCTAAGCCGGGGGTCATTAAGCCCAATGATGCTTAGGCTAAGTCAAGTCCTCCCATGAGCAGGCTTACCCAAGGCTTATTTTGGGCTTATTCCGGGCTTAGGGCTAAGCACAGATCTAAGCAGTAGTAAAAAAATCCAAAGCATAGAAAGTTTTAAGCACAGTTCAGACAAATAAGCATGATAAAGCACAAAAAGTTGCCATCCAAGTGCAGGTATAATAAAAACGTGCTAAATGTGCTAAGCAATCATTAAGTGAGCTAGTGAAGGAGCCACGAAGAGATGATGAGCCAGAGTTGAATCTGGTGAGGTGATAGACAGGCATATGTAATGAAATGAGGGCACTGGCAGGCTAGATGGGGGCTTTTCTATGAGATATGTACAGCAACAGACAGAAAACTATGACCCAGATTCTAAATGATCATGTCAGTGAGGTTACAAAAGGCAAAAACGACTTACACTCTTCATCATCATCATTGTCGTAAATGAGGTGTGCCTGTTCATTGTCATTGTTGTTGTTGTCAATGCTGATGACTTCCATGGCATCTGTACCTTATTGCAAACACGATCCAGCTTCAGGACCACGAATGGTTGGGAATCTTGAATGATGGCATTAAACTTGGTGTTTGAGAGCAAATGCGCTGACTTGGCATAACTATGGGTGATTTTACCCTATGTGGTATTGTTGAAACCTGTCTGGCGCATGGACTCCCTGCTGGTGAAGATGTTGAAAGCATGAGGGAAGTTTATAGTCATGCCTTTGCTCACACAGGCCATCACAAGAGTCAATGTCCCAGTAGCAACTAGAGTAAGAGCCCTCTCCATCTATCAACAATCAGAAGACTTCAGGTAGCACAGTACACAATGCGTACCAAGGTGGCAGCCAAGCCTAAACCTCCAACAGCAGAAAGAGAGGGTTTGTTGTAGAGGCCAGGAACTTTCACTGAACCGTCGAGAGCAGGGAGATGAGCTGCAAAAGTCTGGAGGATGAAGGGGCCACAAAAGACCCCCTTCCATTGCTGGGAATCATTATTGTATATGATAATGGTCTTTGGGTTGTGTACCTTTTTGTTGTTGTGATCAGTGTCTGTATATAAAAAGTGAAGGTCCTCAAGGTAGGATTTAGCAAACTTGATACACTTTTCATTGGAATCACACAAATTGTCTTATGAATCACAGAATCCCAGGAGGATCGCAATGCTGGAAGATCCAATAACATTGTGCCATGAGTCCACAAGATGTTGAACTATCTGAAACATATTAAGCCAAGTTCAAGTTCTGAGTCAGTCACATATCTTTTTATAGATTATGGAGGACAATGTTATCTCAAACTTGTATGTACTGGTCGCATCCCAGATTTTCTGCATTACCTGGACAGCCTGCTTGACTGGCATGTCTCAAGGGTCAGCAGTTTGACCAACAAATTCCATATATCATGACGAAAGTATGGCAGAATCATACTGCATCGACCCAGCTTGGAAGCTCTAAATTTTGAGGCTTTTTCAGTGCTGCTATGTGAGCCTTTGACAACTTCTGGATGACAAGTTTCTGGTTGTGATAAGAGTTAGATTGTCATACTGAAATGACAGGAAGGACCAACATCACTGGTGATTTGTTTCTTTCCTTTGGGAGGGCTGTTGATTGCAGCCTCCTGTTCCTCTCCTCTCCTTTTATCATTATCTGAGAGACCACCATCATCAAAAAGAGAGAGTGCTGGCACTGGTTCTTCTTTTACATTAACTGAGTGTGATACCTGATGACTGATAATCTTGATGTGTTATCAGTGAGGACTGAGGGAGCAGATGAGTGACTAGCCCCACTTGTAAGTGAGGGAACATGGCTAGTAACAGATTTAAAAGCTCATGAGGTGGGGTTACCATTGGGTACAGTTGATGCCCATGCCTTGATTGCAGAGCCACATTTCTGCTGGTTGTAAGAGTTGCTGAGCATCCAGTAGTGAAGTGTTATATGGTCAAGCATTAGCAATGAGAGCATGAGTAAGTGAGAGAATATACCTACCTATTATAAGGATCAGCACGGGTAGGGGTCAACCCACGGTATTTTGATCACAGGTTGCACAGGTTGGGATACAGTATTACCAAATCGGATACTGCATCAAACCGTACCCGTTATGCCGGTGTGACAAATGATCACGGGTTACGGGCTGATGCCGATCCGATGCTGTGCAATCCCTTATCAACAATCAATCAACCTTGTCGCACACTAGGTATCGACGAGGCGTCAGTCCTCCTAGCGTTAACCGCAACACGCCACGCTGGATGTCCTACTTGGACGACGCTCCGCATTTGTGTTCCTGAGCTATCCTCTTATCGTCTCGTGGATTCTGCTTCACCTCGCCCATTGAGTTAGGCTGAAACTTAGACTATCTGTCAAGGAATGGCCCTTTGTTCTTAGGCTTGCGTTGCGTACCATTTTGACACACACCATGTGTTGACGGTGGCGCCGTCTATTCAGTGCATCTCTCAACTCATAGCTAGCGTTGGAATTAGCTTAAATTGCCTTTGAACTAGAAGATATCGAGACTAGGGCGATATCCTCAATGCCACGTAGTCGTGACCCTTCCATCAAGTAAGTGCGCCACATCTCGACTTTAAACTGCTCACTAAACGGCCGACTTTGCGCATTCGCTCCAGTAATTCTCATGGGCCGCGAAACTTCCGTTTCCAACCGTTCTTCCCCCTCTCTTCATTCTGTCGCCTCAAGTACTACCAAGTCTGCAAAGAAGGCCGTCAACTCTCTCAAACGAGCCGTCAAAAAGGGTGCTTGGGAGGAAGCGAGCTGTTAGTGAGACGAATCTGACAACCAGTGGTAGCGAAGACTCTTGATTTAGTATCTACTTTTGTGTATAAACCACGGGTATCACCCGTGGTTTCTGATACCCATTATGCAATGTACCGCAGTGTCAATGCACCGCGGTTTCTTGACCATACCGTGCTTTGGACCTACCACCATGAATATGGTGTACTGCGCAGGTACGGTGCTATGGCTTGCGGGTATGGTGTATCAAATTTAACCCGCGGTATCACCCATGCAGATCCTTAACCTATTATAGTTATCCATCAGATTTCGTTGTTGTGAACGGTTGAATGACTCAGGTGGGGCAGTGTTTGTGTTTACCTGGGTTTCGCACAATGCCTTGATATCAGCTATCACCCCTTCTCTCTTCAACCCCTTCTTCACCCATGCCTGGACCTGCGATGGGGCTTCAGGAGCTGGCCTCCCTTTCAATTCCTCCCCTGCATGCTTGCTAGGCATTGCCTTCACCATGTTGCTGTACTTATTCCTCATCTTGTCCTCCTTGATTTTCTTCATCACAACATCAATCTCATCTCACACCTTGACCTTGACTTTTTTTGGCTTGGGTTCCTGAGGTTTCTCTTCCTCAGAGGCTGGCACTATCTCGTCATCATTGTTGTCAACCTTTCTTTTCTTGGCCACCTTTTTTCTGACATCTGGCTTCACTCTAGCTGTCACTACAGTCTTTTTAATCTGAAGCTTTTTTGCAGGAGGAGGTGGGTGATCACTTTTGATACCTGAATCCTCATCTGTAACTGACTTTTTGAAGTAGGATGACGCAAATAGTGGGCATCGGAATCTTCAAATACCTCACCTTTGCTTGACTCTGCAATAGTGGCAAGGTAGGCTTTGTTGTGGTTGTTGGGAACTGGCTGTGGTTTGGGAGTGAAGAGTGGGCGGGGGGTGGCATCAACAATATCTTTGTTGGCCATCTCCACTTGCTCAAACTTGGCTGTGCAGTTGATGCTCTGTTTTTTGGCCTCGTGCCAAGCTGCCTTAGCCTTAGCTTTCTCTTCATGCTCCCATTGGACTTCCACTGAGGTTCAATGCTGTTTAGTTTGGGCAACCAATCCTGGGTGAGTCAATTTGTTTCTTGACCGGGTTTTGATGTGATGCTGAGGTACAGGGGCACTAGGCATCATGATAGGGCAAGAAAGTGTCAAGTGGGATAGGTATGTGGCCAAGATTTTGCCAGCAAGGTTGTGGGAATTAACAAAAATGAACCACACTTTTTTTTTGACTTAGCAAATTTTGATTATGAGCCAAGACTTTGCCATGCTACTCCCACCATTCTCCTTGCCCTTCTTGCAGCCACATTCTATATTATTCTGTTATAATGCTTCCTAACTGAAACTTATGAATTCATAATACATTGAGCTCTTTACACTCCCCCACCTAATCCGCGCAGACTCCACATGGAATCCTAGCTGTCTGCTCAGACTTCACTAGGATTTTTTTTGGCAGAAAATAATGCCAAATTTCCATTCTGAGTCTGAGTTTTGTCCATGCGGACTAACTTGGACTAGAAATTCCTAGCATGGATTCCACATGGACTGTCCTATGGTGCCATTCACTTAGTCACTGCTACTTTTGTGCAAAAATAATAAGAATTTAAGAAAAAATCCCAAAATTATTTCCTCTTGGGAAAATGCTCCTATCGATGGGCCAGACATAACCCCAAGAGGAATTAACGTTAAACTCAAAATTGAGTGAGATATTTTCTGTGTCTGGACCCAATTTTGCGCAGTACAAAGGGACACATATACACTATGGTATGCTAATCAAATGCATTTTCGCGCAGTAATCATCAATTACACTCACAAGTTTCATGCTCGCTCACGCGTGGCTGCCCCATCTCGTGCTTTCTTGTCACGCAATTGTTTTGTACGCTTTGACAAGCCATTATATCCCAGTCTGCAGTTTCTTTCTGCATTTGCAAATGTTTTTGCTGATTTTCCACCTTTGATTTCTTCATATGACATTGTGACTTCAAGTTCTTGAAGGCTCATGTCTGGGAACCCTGGCCTCAGTGCCTGCAAGTTTGCCTCCAGTTCTTCCCCTTCCAACTCAGCAAGACTCTCTGTATCCGACCACTCATCATGATCATCCCTCCCCTCTGTTTCCTCTTCCTGCCACTCTGAATCAACACAGACATTTACACCACCTGTATATCCACAGTCATCATCCGAGTCCGAATCAACATATGCGGGAGAATGTGGCTGCACAGCCATGAGGGATTCTTGCTCATTGTCAGATAGTTCATAATTCAAATTAACACTGGGCCATCTGGCAGCTCTAGCGCATGATGCAGCTGCTTTCTGTGCTTGTGTGCTGTTGGGAATGGAGTGATGAACAGTGACAGGAAGAGTTAAGGACAAGGTTAGAGGATGAAGTTAATCTCAAAGGCTAGTGAGTGAGGGAGTCTGCCACAGGGAGGAATGTTATTATCATCTCCTACAAGATGTGCAATATTTATACTACACAGTTAGGAGGTATAGTGTAATGCACTCCTTTAATATATAAAGGAGGTATTCTGTAATAGACCCCTGTACCAGTTAATAATGGAATAACTATGTCATATCCCCTATAACAGTGTCAATAATAGTGACATATGATATCATGGCTTGGTAAGTCCTAGACTTCCTGCAGGGTGTGTCATAGACACTCTATCCAAGGCTCTGTCTCTGATAGCCTATGATAGACATGGCTATATCTTGCCTATCCTATGATAGACATGCTGCAGGATGATTAATCCTGTAGCATGTGTTAACTGTGGATTCCCCTATATGTCTCTGCATGTGTTAACCTCTCTCTTGTATACATAATCCCAACATGTGCCCATTATGAGAAGACATGTCAGAAGGCATTCATGACCTGCAATACATTTTTCATCACATTTTAGTCTATTTACCAACGGAACTATGCTTTTTTTAGTGGAGACTATCCCCTTCGTTGCTGGCAGTTATTTTAGGGTTAGGGTCAGTGTTACAAATTTTGGTCCCTTGATTTTGTGCTTGCACAAAAGTGGTGGTGACTAAGTGATTGGCACCATAGCAAGTCACTATTTAAAAGGTAATGTAATGGAAGGATTCGAACCCAGAACCTTGTGGCCACGTGAGTGTGACAGGTAAGTAATATAACAACTGTGCTACCAGGCTGTATGAGCCTGGGCAACATATGCCCATTTACTGGGCGCTGTCATCACCACGTCACTATGCGTCACCCCATGACTGCCAGCTCACTTACTCCTCACCACCACCACTCATGACACCGCCTCCCCTTTCCTCCCCCTCCTCCCCCCTCCCCCCTCCCTCCTTCACTTCATCAATATGGGGGGGCCTGTGGCCCCCATATTAAGTTTTTTTTTTCTCTAATCATTCTTTTTCGGCTAATTATTATTTTCTTTCAGTGCTTGCAAGTTGCCAACAACAGCTGCCCCTGCTCCCTGCTCCCTCCCTCCACCCCACTCCACCATTATGGGGGCCTGAGGCCCCCATAGTAAGTCTTTTATTTGTTCTAATAATTTTTTATTCAGCTAAAAAACATTTTTTTTTTCAGTCCTTCTACTGTATATGCAACGACGGCCTGCTGACTATGCGCCGGCCCTCCTCCCCACTCAGGTGGGATGTGAGGGGCCCGAATGGGGATAGGACTGCCCCAGGGAGGTGCCGAGAGGCCCGTGAAGTGGGGCACCCACTAGGTATGCACCCTGATGCAGTTAAACCTGCCATGTCACCACTGACCCCCCACACCCCTCCATACAGGCAGAATGCCAGCCGTGACGGCAACAACCAACAACCAACACAGCGCCCACCTCCACGTCTATGAGCAACTGCTCATGGGGTGGATTGTGGGTGCAGCTATCGATGCCAACTGGCCACCAGCGAACACGATGGGGGGACACCATGTGATGGTGCTCCCAACAATAGAGGAGTGCCAGGCGAGGGGGGGGGACGCCCGTATGACCGGGGCCCCATCAGGAGGGTGGGACACGCCCAGAGCTGAGAGGACGCAACCTGGAGGCAAGGGACGCGACCGGTGCCCACAGGATGCGACAGGACACCCCCCAGGACTGATAAGACGCCTCTGGAGCCCCAGGGATGTGAGGCGACACCCCAGACATGGCCAACACCCCCCAACCCAGCTTCATGAGCTACTGCTTGTGGGGTGGAGCAGGGGGGAGGGGCGGGGGGTACCAGAGAGGGCCAGGCAACAAGGTGGGATGCCAGATGACAGTGGGTGCAACAGATAACCCTACAACCAGCCCACCCAGACGAGCAGCGGACGTGACTAGCACCACCTGGCCCAGCCTCACAAGCTACTGCTTGTGAGGTGGAGTGTGGGTGGAGCAACAGCGACGGCAGAAGGGCCCACAGCCACCCACCCACTCCAGCACCCCCAACCACTACCACAAGCCATTGCTCGTAGGGTGGCATGGGTGCTATGTGGGGGGTGTGGCACCCCAGGATGGTGCCTGCCACCATGCCTACGAGCACCTGCTCATAGGGTGTGTTGGGATTATGTATACAAGAGTATACAGGCAAGCCAAGGCAGTTAACAAGCCTAGGGAGATGGAATACAAGTCCTAAGCTTAAGGTTAGGGTTAGGATCTGCCACTGGTAGAATCCAACACAGCCACAGGGAATAATATTAATTTCCAAGCTGCTACCCTTAATAGACTGGCCAAGACTACAAAGACTGCCAAGACTGTCTCATATGCTATCCAGGGAACCCCCTATAATATACAATGATAGACAAGTCTATCTGGAGAATTATATAGGGGATATGACATAGTTATTCCATTATTAACTGGTACAGGGGTCTATTACAGAATACCTCCTTTATGTATTAAAGGAGTGCATTACACTATACCTCCTAACTGTGTAGTATAAATATTGCACATCATGTAGGAGATGATAATAACATTCCTCCCTGTTGCAGACTCCCTCACTCACAAGCCTTTGAGATTAACTTCATCCTCTAACCTTGTCCTTAACTCCTCCTGTCACTGTTCACCACTCCATTCCCAACAGGTTATGGGCCCTGACCCTGAACTAGACATGGATTATGAAGGGGACCAAGAAGACGACCATTTATCATTATTTGGGGAACCCCCAGCACAAGAAACCCCTAAACGATCAGGAAGAGTATATACTTCCAGAGCACAAGAAAAGCGCAGACAATGGATCAATACACCAGAGGTTGATCCGGTTATAAGAATACCTATTTCCTTAATTCGGACCAAAGAATACTCAAACGTAAACAAGATCGCTGATCGCGATCATTTGACGGATGAAAACTGGCACGAATGGAAAGAGAGAATGTTGCGTGTTTTTATTAATTGTGACATAACGGGATATGTTTTTGGACAGACAAACCGACTGGATCCAAATATAGATCCAGAGAGTGCTTACAACTGGGACAAAAACGATACTTGGGCACAACAAGTCATTATCCACAACGTCACCTCCTTGCAAATAAATCACGTCGGATCAAAGCAAAGTGCAGAAGCTATGTATACCGCATTATCGGTCACTCATGAAAACAAGGCACATCAAACAGTTAATCAACTGCAGTGTTTATTATATGAGACAAAGGCTGATAATTCCGACGACCTCCTAAAGCATTTGGATGTCTTGAAGTCTTACCGAGACCGGATCAACAGGTTTCCAAATATAGAATTCCATATCTCAGATACCCGATTTAAATCAATCATTTCGGCATCCTTACCAAACTCTTGGCAAACATATGTCGAGCCCTACAACGGAAATGCAAATGATCCAAATGACTTAGATCCAAAGTGTCGCTTAACTTCGGACGCATTTATTGGATTATTAAGGGAAGAATACAAATTACGGCTTAACCGGAATAACGGGAATAATAACTCCGGCGGAATTGTAAACCTGGCTAAAATCCAGACGACCGCCCAAAAGGAGAAAACCCTTGAAAACCGTCTTACCAATCATAAAAAATCCCTGAAGCCATATTGTGATCATTGCAAGCGCCCTGGACACTGGTCCAGTAAATGCCGAAAATTCCAAGGCAATAAATGCCATAATTGCGGAAAAATCGGACATCAGGCAAAAAATTGTTGGGGGAAGAAAAAGGAGAAAGATAAGGAAAAAGGGAAAATAAAACCTGTGAAACAGTCCAATGCTGTGGAGGAATTTATTGCATTTTCAGCTCAAGAAGAACATTATAATTTTGATTCCTATGATGCTTGTAACAATGCCGTAATGGACGAGCGTTTGATCTACTATGACTGGTTGGCTGACTCAGCAACAACATTGCATGTCACGCATCAAAGAGAAGCCTTCAAAACATACACTCCAATGAAAAATAATTCCGTAACTGGGGTAGGTGGATTGGAAGCTAAAATTGCAGGCAAAGGAACTGTTGAAATAATTTCAACATGCAATAATCAAAATTTTAATATTCATCTGGAAGACGTCCTACATGTACCTGGAACACGAAACAATTTAATTTCGTTGGGGCGATGGGATGCGGCCGGCGGAAAATATATTGGAGGACAAGGAAAATTAATCCTCACAACAAAAGACGGACAACAACTTGCAGAAGGAAAAAAAATTAATAACCATTTATACAAGATGAAAATGGTATTAAAAAATTCAAGCAAGCCGTCTAAAACTCCTGCCGTTAATCAAACATTCATCGGAAACGTAAAACCACTTAATTGGGAAACTTGGCACCGACGATTTGGACATGTAGGATATTCTGGACTTCAACAATTATTGAGCCGAAAATTGGTGATCGGTTTCAATGTCGACGAAAATAGTCCTAAACCGGATTGCGAAGCTTGCATCAGTGCAAAGCAACATAAGGAGCCTTTTCCGAAGTCGACAAAAAGAAACACGAAACCAGGAGAATTAACCCACATAGACTTGTGGGGAAAATACGCCATCAAATCTATTAATGGCAAATATTATTATCTCCTATTTGTGGATGATGCTAAAAGGTTCGTCACAATTGAATGCCTCAAAGAGAAAAGTGATGCAGCACAGGGGGTAATAAATTACCTTGCCCATTTGGAAACACAAGGCAAGAAGCCGAAGGGTATACAAATTGATTGTGGAAAAGAATTTGTTAACGAAAAACTGGAAAAATATTGCAAAGAAAGAGGTATAGAAAATCGACTTACCACACCATACTCACCATCACAGAATGGAGTTGCGGAAAGGATGAACAGAACCCTGGTCGAATTATCCCGAGCAATGCTGGCTGCTAACCAGCTTCCAGAATTTTTATGGGAATTTGCAGTCTTACACGCTGCCTATATCCGGAACCGATCATTTACCAAACATCTTCGGGAAACAACACCTTACGAAGGCTGGCACAATAAAAAACCGGACGTATCAAATTTACGTGAATTTGGAGCCCCAGTATGGGTATTATTACAAGGCCAGAAAGAAGAAAGAAAAATGCTACCTAAATCAAAGCGCCGTGCATATGTCGGCTATGACGACGGCGCGGGGGCAATAAAATACTACAATGCCGAAACAAGAAATGTTCTCACCTCTCGGAACTTCCGACTTATAGACGCTACAGATGAACCTGAGCCTCCCGAAGACACTGATGTTACACCCTCGACGGAGGGGGAGTCTGGTGGGGAAACACCGAATGTGCCGCCGACGGGTAACTCCGATCAACGGATCACGGAACCGGCAAGGCAGCCTCGGAAGCGTAAACGGAATGAAAATGAGGGAAACATAGATATCACCAGACCACGGAAGACACGTGCAAGTGATAATGAACCACGGAAAACTCGTGGAATTCGTACCGACTACAAACATCTTTACCACCTTGCGGAAGAGGAAGATGACAAAACCTTTCTAAATATAGAAGAAGCCTATGCAATAATAGCCGGAGACGAAATAAACAGTCTCAAAGACGCAAAACAATCCCTGGAATGGGCGGAATGGAAGGATTCAATGCAAATTGAATTAGACTTGCTCAAAGAAAAGGGTACTTGGGAACTTGTCGAAAAACCTCCAGATGCCGTTCCAATCTCAAATAAATGGGTATTTATTCGGAAACAAAATAAAGAAGGGGAAATTGTACGATACAGAGCGCGGCTAGTTGCAAAAGGGTATGCACAAAGACCCGGTTATGATTTCACAGAAACTTTTTCACCAGTTGTACGAATGGACACATCCCGAGCGATTTTAGCACTCGCATCAGAGAAAGGTCTAAAAATACAACAGATGGACGTAAAGGGCGCATACCTCAATGGCACGCTACAAGAGACTATATACATGGAACAACCTGAAGGATGTAATGATGGAACAGGCCGAGTATGCAAGCTATTTAAACCGCTTTATGGATTAAAGCAGGCAGGTCGAGAGTGGAATAACAAATTTGATGGTAAACTTAAAATTCATGATTATGGAAGATTAATGGCAGATCCTTGCGCATATATTCGACAGGATGAAGAAAATATAGGCATCATAACGGTATGGGTAGACAACACCTTGCTTTTTGCATCAGCAGATAAAATGATGAAGCATATGAAAAATGCGTTAACATCAGAATGGGACATCACCGACCTTGGAGAGCCTAGCAAAATCGTGGGCATAGAAATTACGTGCGCCAATGATAGCATCAAAATATCTCAAGAAAAATATATCGAGAATGTCCTTCGTAAAGAAGGCATGATTGATGCAAACCCTGTTGGAATGCCAATGGACCCAAATATTAAATTAATTGAAAACCCAGATTATAATGAGCCGAATCGGAGCAATTCATACGCCAAATTACTGGGATGTCTACAATTCATTGCAAACTCCACGCGACCTGACATTAGCTTCGCTGTTAATAAATTGGCAGCATATACTGCAAACCCGGGCTTACAACACCACGGTGCAATAAAGCGGATACTACGGTACTTAGCAGGTATGAAAACCCTTGGAATTATTTACAGAAAATCCCAGGATGAGACTGAAAACAATAACCTTTTCCATGGATTTGCCGATGCATCATTTGCAAATTCTGAGGACCTCAAGTCCACCACAGGATATGTTTTCCTGACAGCAGGGGGAGCAATAACTTGGAAATCAAAGAAACAAACAATTATTGCACTATCCTCAACAGAAGCGGAATATGTCGCATTATCCGAAGCTGGACGCGAGGCCACTTGGCTAAGAAATTTGTATGGTGAACTCGGATACACCCAAGAAAATCTGACAATTATTCAAGGCGATAATGAAGGGTCAGTAATTTTAACCCATAACCCTCAATTCCACCAGAGGTCGAAACATATCGCTATACGGCATCACTGGGTCCGAGATTTAGTCACCAACAAAATTATTGATATTCAAAACTGTCGTGATCCGGAACAAACAGCGGACATATTAACAAAGGCTTTACCAAAGCCTAAGTTTTCACGGCATAGGGAAGAGATGGGAATTCAGTCAAAAATAACTCAGTAGCTTTCCTTGGTGAGATTGGTTTTTCCCAATGGGTTTTCCATCCACAGAGGTTTTGACGCACCTGAAAGAAAATTATTAACCACTCCAGGGGGAGTGATGACATTCACAGAACCATTCCACTCATTGACCTACACTGCCTAGGCTTGAGGGGGAGTGTTGGGATTATGTATACAAGAGTATACAGGCAAGCCAAGGCAGTTAACAAGCCTAGGGAGATGGAATACAAGTCCTAAGCTTAAGGTTAGGGTTAGGATCTGCCACTGGTAGAATCCAACACAGCCACAGGGAATAATATTAATTCCCAAGCTGCTACCCTTAATAGACTGGCCAAGACTACAAAGACTGCCAAGACTGTCTCCTATGCTATCCAGGGAACCCCCTATAATATACAATGATAGACAAGTCTATCTGGAGAATTATATAGGGGATATGACATAGTTATTCCATTATTAACTGGTACAGGGGTCTATTACAGAATACCTCCTTTATGTATTAAAGGAGTGCATTACACTATACCTCCTAACTGTGTAGTATAAATATTGCACATCATGTAGGAGATGATAATAACATTCCTCCCTGTTGCAGACTCCCTCACTCACAAGCCTTTGAGATTAACTTCATCCTCTAACCTTGTCCTTAACTCCTCCTGTCACTGTTCACCACTCCATTCCCAACAGGGTGCGTGGTGGATTTCGCCAGTGTGGGGGAAGGAGGAGGAGGGGAGGGAGACAGCCCTGCTGAATGACACCCCACCACGCCTATGAGCAGCTGCTCATAGGGTGGTTGGTGAGTGCATACAACCCCGGGAGGATGGACACTAGCACCCGCCCCCCATTGCTGTGAGCACTTGCTCGCAGGGTGGCTCAGGTGCTGCCATGTCACTACCTTGCACCCCACCATCTCACTCTCCCAGCAAGACAGCGGGTTTTTATTATGTAGTATTTGCTGCCTCCCTGAATGGGGGGCAGCCTTGGTGTTTTTTTGAGTGCTGTTGCTCGATGTGAGCAATGGTAACTTTTTTTATTGCTAGCATGTATTTGTAATAGGTAATAAATAGTGGTAATAATATCAATATTATGTGCCCATTTGGCACAGTAGTTAATTGTGCCCAGTTTGTGTAATCTTGATCAAAGTGCCTTGGGTTCAAACCCTGCCAGGTACACTAATATTTTGCTATTACTCTCACAAAAAAATTCACTAAGTCTTTATTTACTCGGACATTACTTGGACCAGCTAGGACAACTTGGACATCATTAGGGCTTCTTACAATTCCAAGATGCTAGGACTTGGCCCAATTCTTCAGTCTGCATGATGTCCGAGCTGTCTGTGTGGACTACTTGGACTTTACTAGAAATCCATGCGGACAGCTAGGAGTCCATGCGGACAGCTGGGAGTCCACGCGGACTAGGTGGGGGAGTGTAAAGTACAGAATGCATTCACTCTTGGTTCTCTGCTGCCAACCTTGACATGTCTCTACTGCCCCCAACACTTTTGCAGCAAAGGTGGTCACACAAAACACATACGAGCAAGGCATCCAGAGGAGGGATCCAATGCCCATGGTCCCAATCCATCTGCAACACTGTTGCCTATGCACCCTCTGCCACAATTGTGCTCCCAGTCTACAAGTCCTATTCCTCCTGATATAATACCACCACCATCACCTCTGCAATCCCTGCCATGATTGCCTCCTTAGCCTCTCAGTCCCTTTCCCCCTGATACCATACCACCCCCTTTACACAGAGGACCAGATTATGCTGGGCCAGATATTGAAAATCCCTTTCCTGATCCAGGCCACATTCCACCTGGATCCCCCCCTGACACTGGTGACAAAACAAACAGAGAGCCCCTGCTTGGGGGTGGAGTGAGTGAACAGGATCCCCCACACGTTATGTGCATTTACCATCACAAGCTTGATGGTAAGTCAAGCTTTTTTAAAACATCTACTGACACTAACTTCTGCTACTTGTAGGGTGAATCTGTGATGAGGATGGCAATGACATCCCACCCAATGCATCACCTCCTCCCTGCAGCTCAGATAAGGGACCTGACAACTGGACACCTTATGATAGTCGCCTCCAGTTTGAATTGGCCAACTTCTTATTCCACCAGAATCAAATGTCTGCTGGGGACGCCAACTTTCTCCTCAGCCTGTGGGCTGCATCTCTTGCCACCCACTGTGATGACCCACCATTTTCAAACATGTACAATACAATTGATTCTACTCTTCTTGGCAACACCCCATGGGAATCCTTCAGTTTGCAGTATAATGGAACTCGACCTACAGGAGATGCCCCATCTTGGATGGATGCAGAGTACGACATCTGGTTTTGGGATCCCTGCACTCTGGTGCATAACCTCTTGTTGAATCCTGATTTCAAGTCAGATTTTGACTACATGCTATTTCAAGAGCACACAACAGACATCTGGAAATTGGCAGGGGTCTGGTATGACTAGATAGATCTGATCAACAATTAGCACTCTGCTATCTGTAGATAAGACTTGGCAAGGCCTTACAAGATGCTCAAATAAAGGTGACAAGGGATCATACACTGATGCTTTGACTGGCAGAACTGTGAGGCATGATAATATTTTACTATTACATACAGTTGTTCAAGTGCCAGAAATGACCATATATTAACATCTCCTTTAATACCATTCTTCTGTAGAATTTTCATGCACTGATAAAATATTCAAATTCTTGTAAAAAATGTTCAACTGCTGATCCTTTGTCTGACAGAATTGTGAGGCATGATAGTATTTTATCATAACATACATTTTCTCAAGTGAAAGAAATAACCATATACTAACATCTCCTTTAATATAATTCTTCCCTAGAATTTTCATGCACTGATAAAATATTCAAATTCTTGCAAAAAATGTTTAACTGCTGATGCTTTGTCTCACAGAATTGCAAGGCATGATAGTATTTTGCCATAACATAAAATTTTTGAGTGAAAGAAATGACTGTATACTAATGTCTCATTTAATATCATCATTCCCTAGAATTTTCAAGTACTGATAAAATATTCAAATCCTTGCAAGAAATGTTCAACTGCTGATGCTTTATCTGACAGAATTGTGAGCCATGATAGTATTTTATCATAACATACATTTTTTTGAGTGAAAGAAATGACCATCTCCTTTAATATCATTCTTCCCTAGAATTATCATGCACTGATAAAATATTCAAATTCTTGCAAAAAATGTTCAAGTGATATATTTTCCTCAGAAGTGTGGAGACTATCTCCTAGAAATTGTGAGAGCTTGGAAAAACATTGCCAGTAGGCTAAATCAATCAAGACTTTGAGAACAGGTTTTCTCATCACATGTTTTGTGGTGCTGTGAACTTCACCTGTTCACCCCTCTAGATCTGGTACAGGCAGACAAGCCAATCCTTTACATTCAAGTACAGATCTACATAAGTCACCAGGGACCACAGCAAGAAATGACAGGCTCGATGCCAGTGGCATGCCAGCCATTGGGGATGGGGGTGGGGTGATGGGGGGTGTGGCCAGTGGACATCATTGTTACGAACTGATCTCGTAGGCGGGGTTACGACGGAGTTCTGACGGAGTTCCGTGGCGGCACTGGACTTGGCTTCAATCTAAAAGGGATTGTGCCCTTCTCTACGCCCAATGTCCAATTTACAAGGTGACGGTAATGAGAGCGGAGGTCCGGCGGAGTTCCGGAAGTTAAGAGAGAGCGAGGACTTTAGAAGTGAGAGAGTTGTGGAGATAACAATACAATTATCAAACTGAAGTTACAAGTGACGTTATACTAAGTTTTATAGTAAGTAAGTAACCGGGGTAACTACGGCGGGATCAACGGAGTACCGAGTACGCAGTAAGTAAGATGATCAGCAATGATAGATATGTGATATAAACAAAACAGGAGTAATTTGAAATACAATTTGAAATAGTCTTTTGATATGACGGCGGCTCCGTCGGTGATCCGCCAAAGATCCGTCGCAGGCTTGCATGGGATATGACAGTATCCCCCCCTTAGGACCGAGCCTTCGAGGTCATGTGATGTTCGGATTCCATATTTAGGAATTTTGACATCCGCAGTTCTTCAACATCCAACCATCATGTCCAGCTCACAAAACACATCCCTACCCGCCCCCCTGTCGTCCGCCGCTGAGGAACGCGCGAAACTGATGGCGCGTCTCGAAGAACTTGCCGCGGAGGAAGAGGCCGTGAAGAAGACTGCCGCGGAGGAGGCGGAAAAGGAGGCCACCGAAGAGAAGAGACAGCGCAGAGAAGAGAAAGCGCGTCGTCGCGAGGCACGCTGTGCAGAAAAGCGGAAGGCCGCGGAGTCCGCCGCCGAGGACAATGAAGAGGTAGTCACGAAGCCGCCCAAGAAGAAGAAGACCAAGGCGGTGGCAAGTGAGGCCGCTGGTAGTGGAGAGACCGCGGGGCCGTCGACGGAGGCCCGTTGCAACAGGTGAGTAGGGAAGAGCACGGGTTTGGCCAACCCGTGCGGGTTACGGGTACGGGTAGGCACGGGTACGGGTACGGGTCATGATTTAGGTACCCGTGACCCGCACCCAACCCGTCACCAAATGTCTATGTACTAACATACAGTTTTGTATTTACAGGTTTCGGCACTCAGATGAGTGTCGACAACCTTTTAATTACTTATGTACCATGTGTATGTACTAACTAACTTAATATATATATTATTTACGGGGGAAGCGACGCCCCAGAGGAAGGGGAAGCTTGTGGAAGCAAGGTCTTATATACCAGATAATGTTTATTACTATTTGGTTCCAGTAAACGAACGCGAACGTGACACGTTGTTTGCTGAAACAAGTTGATATTTACTAGTACATATTGTTTGGTTTAACTTTTCTGAATGTGATGTGTCATTTATTGAAACAAGTTGATAATTAATACTAGTATATAGTTGAAGTAAATGAATGCAGCACATAAACGAGTCGCGTTCGCATTTACTGAAACCAAACAATGGCAAACATCAACTTAAACGACGTGTCGCGTTCGCGTTCGTTTACTGGAACCAAATAGTAATAAACATTATCTGGTATATAAGACCTTGCTTCCACAAGCTTCCCCTTCCTCTGGGGCGTCGCTTCCCCCGTAAATAATATATATATTAAGTTAGTTAGTACATACACATAGTACATAAATAATTAAAAGGTTGTCGACACTCATCTGAGTGACGAAACCATTAGTTAAATGTATGTAACAAATCCAAGGCCCCAACAATGACGGCGACAACATGGTGTTGTCACCGTCATTGTTGGGGCCTATGCAGGAGGTGTTACACAATGGGAGACGGGGGTCTACCCGTACCCGCTGTGACCCGTGACTCGTGACCCGTGGGTTGCGGGTACGGGTAGACGCGGGTACGGGTACGGGTAGAGCTCTGGGTACCCACGGGAGTACCCGTGCTATTGCCTACAGGTGAGTGGTGTTTGTCACCACTTTATTCTTTTTTAGTTGATTTGTTTTAGGTGTTGATATGCGGGTCAGGTGTGCGTGAGGTCCGGCAGGACCCGACGCCTCGCCTGCGATTACTGCTTCAAGCTGAAGCAGAAGTGCGAGGGCGGGGTGCGACGAGGGGCGAGGGCGACGAGGGCGGGGACGGCGGGAACGGCGGAGGTAGGTCAACGAGACCAACTAGTGGGGTGGCTCGCGACGATATCGAAGGGGCTGTCGGATTTGACGGCGGTGATGACGGAACTGAGCGAGTTCCAGAAGTGGGGCGGAGAGACTGAGAAGGGGGATGAGGATTGGGTGGAGGAGCTCCTGTACCCGGGAGAAGAGGTGGAAGTGGAGCGGGAGTTGGAGCGACTGGAGGTGGAAGAAGAGGAGTACGCCGCGTTCAAGGCGTGGCAAGCGGAGCGGGATCCGACGGAGACCGACAGGGTCTTGAACTGGAGCGAGGAGGAGGAGGAGTTAGAAATGGAGGACTACTAGTAGAAAAAGAGTACAAGTAACATAGTATGTACGGAGGTCCGACGGGGACCGTAAAATGTATATACTTTGGTTTGTATGTAGATAGATTGGTTTGTAATGTTTTGTTTTGACTTTGTTTTTGTTTTGTAAGTAAGGAGTGATCTGATAAGTAATGTTGTAAGTAAGATGACGGTTTTTTGAATTGTAATGAAATGGCTTTGTTTTTCTAGTAAGTAATGACGGTGTTCGATAGGTAATGTTGACTTTGTTTGTTTTGTTGTACGTAGGGTGATGGTATCTGATGGCTTTGTTTTTAGTAAGTAATAGTACGGTATAAGGAAAAATGAAATGGCTTTATTAATTTTGAAGTGACTTTGTTTTATTGATGTAGGGTGAAGTTATTGTGGACCGGGTTTGTTGGGGTACCGTGCGTGGAAGTCCGCGATGGCTTCCTGGGCATGCTCGAGTTCTTTGGCAAGTAACCAGGACTGTTCCAAGTCAGTATTCTCGTAACCTGACCAGCGCACCAAGTATAACAACGGACACCGCCGCCGCTTATCGAGTTTGGAGTCCAAGATTTCTGCAATCTCGTATTCAATTTTGTCGTCGATAGTAATCGGCGGAGGCGGCGGCTGAATCCGGTTAGGAATGGTATTGACGGGTGCGGGTTCAATTTGTGATACGTGAAAGACCGGATGTAATGCGTGGAGGTAGTCCGGAAGGCGAAGGGTGAAGGAGTGTGTGCCAGCTTGGGCGATGATTTCAAAGGGACCAAGGTTCTTTTCTGACAACTTTTTTGAAGGCCTAGTAGTGCGGATGTTTTCAGCATTAAGGTAGACCTGATCACCAACTTTAAACGGCGGAGCGGGGTGCCGGCGGCGGTCCGCGGGAACTTGATAACGCTCTTGGGCAAGTTTGATTTGCCGGCGGAGTTCTGTATGTAGTTCGTCAAGGTCCACGACGAAAGACCTAGCCTTCTGGGAAGCCAGCTCGCGTTCAGGGTAGACGGTGATGTTAGGGTCGTAGCCTTTGTTAGCGTAGAACGGTGATATACCGGTAGTAGCGCTAGGTGCGTTGTTGTAAGCGAACTCAGCGAGGGGAAGGAGTTCTGACCAGTTATCCTGTTGATAGTTGCAAAAGATGCGCAGGTACTGTTCTAGTGTCTGGTTAAGTTGTTCGGTTTGTCCGTCGGCCTCCGGGTGGTAACCCGAAGTGAAGTGGATCTTCATGTCGAGGGCTTTACCTAGTGACTGGAAAAACCTAGAGATGAATTCAGAACCGCGGTCACAAGTGACATGCGACGGAACTCCGTGTTTAGAAAATACGTGAAGGATGAAGAGCCGGGCAAGCTCCGGGGAGTCGATTTCGTCAACTGTAGGGATGAATATGCCCTGTTTAGAAAGTCGGTCAACGACGACCAAAACGGAGGTATAACCGAGGGATGGGGGTAAGTGTTCAATGAAATCCATAGAGATGGAGTTCCACGGCTTCTCCGGGATCGGTAGTTGCTTCAATAGTCTGTACGGCTTATGCCGCGGTGACTTGGTGCATTTACACGAAGTGCACATATTGCAATAATCCTTTACAAATGTTCTGAGTTTAGGCCAAACATATTCTCGGCGTACCAGTTGTAATGTTTTATTTTGGCCGAAGTGGCCTGAAAGGATATGATCGTGTTTGTATTGGAGAACGCGTAGTCGGAGGTCCATGGAGTCCGGGACGTAGATGCGATCATTGAGACGAAGAAGTCCGTCATCCCCAATTGACCAGGGTGCGGAAGGTGTAGTAAGGTGCGAAGCTATAGCGGGGTCCAACGGAAGTGCCGCACGGATGTCCGTGTGCAAACTTTCTATGTCGAGGGCTACAGCGCTGCGTAATATTGGTTCAGCGAGGTAAGTAGCTCGTAATGACGCAGTGAGTTGTTCTTTGGAAAATACCGGGCGGAGGTTATGCGGATTATCCGTGATGGAATCGCTATTTCCCCCTTTGCGGTAGACGTCCCATCGTCTAGTGAGAGCGTCGGGCTTCGTACCAAGTTTCCCAGGACAGAAGCGAATAATGAGGTTGAATTGGGAGAGGTACTCGGACCAGCGGGCTTGCCGCCGTGTGAGTAGTTTCGTGGTGGAAAAATATTCTAAGTTTTTATGATCAGTAACGACGGAGACCGGAGTTCCGCTACCTTCAAGGTATTGACGCCAATGTTTAAAGGCTTCAAAGATAGCTAGGGATCTGCACGGGTACGCTCAAGCGTACCCGTACCCGTACCCGTGCCTTACCCATACCCGCAACCCGCGGGTCATGAGCCACGGGTCACGATGGGTATGGGTTTCGTCAGGGGTTATACTAACAAAAATACAATTATTAAATTATATACTTAACTACAATCATTCAAACCACCCTACAAGTCGTAGGCATGGGGTGGATTGCAGGTGGGCCACCGAAATGAAAGAAAGAAAAAAAGAAACGGTCCAGGAGCGTGTCCCCTGGGCCAGAGAAAAGAAAGAAACAAAAATACCCAGGAGACGAGTGTCTCCTGGGCCCCTCTCATTGTCCCTCTCTCTCGTCGTCATCCCCTCTCATCGTTCCTCTCTCTCGTCGTCATCCTCTCTCGTCATCGTCTCCCCTCCCTCGCGCCCACCCTGCGAGCAGGGGCGGTGGTGGTGGTGGCGTCATCCCCATCGTCGTCGGTCCACCCACGATCCACCCCATGAGCAGTCGCTCGTGAGGCTGGGGGCGGGTGGTGTGCTTCGTTGTTGGTCCTCTCCCCATGTCGTCATTGTCTCCCGTCGTTGTTGTTTCATCGTTGCGATCCACCTTGCGAGCAGGGGTTCACAACGGTGGTGGCGGGTGCTGGTCGGCTTCGTTGTCCTGTCGTCGTCATCGTAGTATTCTAGTTAGTACCTAAAAGGATTGTTAGCAGCAAAATAACGAAACAGGAGTAAAAAAAACTTACCAACCGCCCAAGAGACATCAAACGACGAGTCTTGGGCCTTTTTTTCCATTTCCTTTGCCTCCTCGTTGTTTCCCCCTCAGCTCCAGTCGTCTCGTCATTCGTTTGGCCTGGTGGCGGCGTTGCCGTTGTCTCGCCATTTTGAAGTGGCACCGATTCCGACCCCGCGAGGAGTTGCTTGCGGCAGTGGTTCTTGTTGTGTCGTTTGGGCCCGTGGCGGTGCCAGTTGATGCCATCGTCGTCTTTGTTGAGATGAGGGGACCAGGGAGCGGCAGCGACGTCCCCTGTTCCCAGTAATTTTGAAGAAGTCCCACCCCACGAGCAGCTCGCGGCGGTGGGTGTCGTTAGAGGGTGGTGGTGGTGGTGGTGGTGGTAGCATGTAGGTTACATCCTAAACAAAGGAAACATAGTCAATAAACAAAAGAATGAGAAGAGCGAAACATACCTGGGGCCCAACAACGATTTGCGTTGTTTGAGCCCTGCTCCTGGTTCTCCTCCTTTCTCCCTCCCATTCGTCGTCACCGTCGCCTTCTTGTCTTAGCCCGTGGTCCTCGTTATCGACATATTCGTCCCGTTTGTCGTCGTAGTGGCCACGGAGCAGGGTGGAAGGTGAAGCGAGGTCCTGACTGGTTCTGAACGTTGTGGTGGGGAGCCAAACGTGTGTAAACAACGCGTCAACATTCAACGAAGACACGATTACCTGTGCACACAAGGCCAAATGGCCCGTGTGCATATATAAGGCCTCTCGTTTCAACCACCTCACCCTGGGTTTGCCCCACCTATGTATTTTTTAATATCTAGATATAATAGTTTTACATATAGTAATTAAAATTAATAGTTATTATAGACTTCGAGCCCTCGCCCCCACTTTGGTGACGGGTATGGGCACGGGTCCACGGGTACGCCAAGCGTGACCCGTACCCGTACCTGTGAGTACCCGTACCCGTAACCCGCGCGGGTATGCCAAACCCGTGCAGATCCCTAAAGATAGCTAGTAGCTCCTTGTCATGTGTGTCGTAATTGAGTTCGGGAGGTGTGAAGGAATGGGAGTGGAAGGTGACCAGGTGCAGCTTGCCGTCGGCGGTGTACGTCGACAGTATAGCAGCGAGCGCGCAGTCGGAAGCGTCCGTTTTGATGATCGTGTTGTCCGGGGTCCAATGTGCAAGGACCGGGGCATGCATAAATTCTTCCTTGAGTTTCTGGAAGGCTTGTCGGCATTTGTCAGTGAAAGTCCAAGGGACGTTCTTTCTAGTTAGTCTGGTAAGGGGAACGGTGATATCGGAATACCCGTGAATAAACCGCCGATAGAAATTACAAAAGCCTAGGAACGATTGTACGTCCTTGATCTTGCGAGGCTCTGGCCAGTCCATAATTGTTTGGACTTTGTCGGCGGACATCTGTAGGCCCTCCGGTGATAGAATGTAACCGAGGTATTCTACGGTGTCGACATGGAATTTGCATTTCTGCGGAGCCGCGTAAAGGCCGTGTTTGCGGAGTCGTCGTAATACTTCCTTAACGTGCCTCTTGTGTTGAGACATGTCATCGGAGTAGATCAGGATGTCATCCAGGTAAACGATGACGGAGACGTCAAGCATATCACTAAAAATGTCATTCATAAAATGTTGGAAAGCGGCGGGAGCGTTAGTAAGTCCGAAAGGCATTACACGCCATTCAAAGGAACCATAACGGGTATGGAATGTAGTTTTCCATTCCTCGCCGTCGGCGATACGTACCAGATGATAAGCATGTCATAGGTCGATTTTGGTGTAGATGCGGGCGTTGCGCGGGGTGTCGAGTAGGTCGGAGATGAGGGGTAGCGGATAGCGATCTTTTCTCGTAAGCTTGTTAAGCCCACGATAATCGACGCATAACCGGAGTTCACCGCCCTTCTTGCGAACAAAAAGGATCGGGGCTCCGTGCGGGGATTTAGATGGCCGTATGAAACCTATCCGGACGTTTTCCTCAATGAACGCGTGGAGAGCGTTAAGCTCTGAGGCGGACAAGGAGTACATACGACCCGGCGGAGGTTCCACCCCTTCCTCGAGTTCAATTTTGAGGTCGTAAGGTCGGTGTGGTGGGAGTGTGTCGGCCTTTCCTTTGCTGAAGACGTCCACAAACTCATGGTACTCCTCAGGGACTTTGGATAAGTCTGGCGCGTCCTCCGCGACAGGCGTGGCGGCTTTGCCGAAGACTCTGTCGTCAGAGAGGGAGACCGAGAAAGTCTGGGAGCCAGGAAGGCGAACAGCACGAGCGTAAGCGGCGGCATTGATGATCGAAATGTTGATGGGTTTGGTGACGGCGGCGGATATCGGAGAATCCGTTGACGCGTCGGGTAGACACGGTTCTAGGGGAGATTTGTTAGGTTCTGGCAAGGGAATTGCTTCACCTGAGGATGTCGACGGTGCAGGACCTCTGTACCCAACCGTCCGGAAAGTGACTTGGCCATAGGTCCAGTCAATCAACGGATTGATTTGCCTAAGCCAATTTAGTCCAAGTACGGCGGAGTTGCTAGAGTCAAGCGGGGTAACGTAAAACAATATGTCGAATGACTCGCCAGTAGGAAATGAAACTAGCAACTGTACTTGTTGCGTTATCCATGTATTGGACGTTCCATCAAAAAGGCGGAGCCGTATCGGTGGTATAGTTGTCGTCTGAATACTGTGACTTGATACAAACGACGAATCTATGAAACAATGGGTTGAACCCCTGTCTAAAAGAGTAATCATAGTAGGGTCATAAATAGATGTTAAAGCAATTTGAAAAGATTTAGGGTCAAAAAGAGTGGCGGCGTTGAGGTGGACCTCCTTTGGTGCACGGTCGGTGTCAACGCAACCCCCAGCCCGTGCGGAGGCAACTAGAGGGTTGCTGACTATTTTTTTTGAATTGGTGGAGGTCGCCGCGGGGGCCGCCGGTGTGGCGGTTTCCGTTGTCGCTGCTCTGCCTTTAGGATTAGCTGCCTTCCTACAATCCTTTGCCTCGTGACCCGCTATTCTGCAATAAAGGCATAACCCTTCTTTCAAGCGGCGGGCCCGTTCATCTCCGGTGAGCTTACCATCCTTCCCTAACTTGTTGGCTATTGAGGGCTTTGTTTTGTTGTTGCTGGAGCTGCTAGCATTGTTGGAAGTGTTGGAGTTGGACTTGTTAGAGTTCTTGGATTTACCGCCGGAGTTTGCAGATTTACCGCCGGAGGTGGAAGCGTCGTCAGTTTTGTTGTTGTTGTTGTTAGACTTGGCGGGGCGGGTTTCAAGCGCTGCCTCGTCCTTCTGCATCCAGTAGACTTCATCGGCTTCTTGGGCCTTGAGACGTAATGTTGGTAATGTTGTAGGCTTGCCTCCTCGGAGGACTTCAACACGGATCCATAGCGGGAGTCCGCGGAAGTACGCTTCGCGGAGTGCCGAGTCGTTCCAATCAACTCGGGCTGCCAACTTCCAAAATTCGACATTGTACTTGACAATGTGTGCTGATTCCTTCATTTTGAGTGTGTAGAGAGACTTTTCAGCATCTCCAACGGGGTCATGCGGGCCGAAGTTGGTCTCGAGCTCGTTGATAAAGGCTTCAAAGTCCCAAATCCAATTGGCACTATTGGTGTTGTCCATCAGCCCTGGTTCAAACCAACCAAGTGCTGCTCCCTTCAGATAAGAAAGAATGAATAGAATCTTTTTCTCATCAGATGCAAAAAGAGTAGGACGGTCACGGAAGTGAAGGTTACAAGAGATTAGAAAATCACGGAGCTTCCGCGGGTCCGTTCCGTCGAACGTGTCAGGTTCGCGTACTTTGACCTTTTCATTACGGGGTTGGCGGGAGGAGCGGATGCTGTCCGATAACTCTTGTAGTATGTGTAGGAATAACCGGTCGTTGCGGGGCTCCGACTCGGGAATGGATTGATGGTCATCACCTTCCAGGTCATTGTCGTCACCATCAGGGTCATCAGGCCCATCAGGATAGCCATGACTAGGTTGGTTGTCGACCGGAGTACCGCGGGGAACCGGCGGTGTTGTTGGAGGTGGTTCGTTGGGGTTTTCTGGGTTTGCGCCCAGGCCAGGAAAGATGTTCGAAGGTTGCGGTGTAGTACCGAAGGTTGACAAAGGTCGGTGGAGGGTTGGTGAGGAAAGTCGGGATCTGCGCACTGCTTGCAATCCGCTGCGGAGACCCGCGCATTGCGAATTGGTAGTAGAGCGTGTACGCATAGTGACTGTTTGTGAACTTGACATAAGATGTTAATAGGTTCGTGAAAATGGGCGTAAGAAGTGTGAGTTTGATAATACTGTTACGAACTGATCTCGTAGGCGGGGTTACGACGGAGTTCCGACGGAGATCCGTGGCGGTACTGGACTTGGCTTCAATCTAAAAGGGATTGCGCCCTTCTCTACGCCCAATGTCCAATTTACAAGGTGACGGTAATGAGAGCGGAGGTCCGGCGGAGTTCCGGAAGTTAAGAGAGAGCGAGGACTTTAGATGTGAGAGAGTTGTGGAGATAACAATACAATTATCAAACTGAAGTTACAAGTGACGTTATACTAAGTTTTATAGTAAGTAAGTAACCGGGGTAACTACGGCGGGATCAACGGAGTACCGAGTACGCAGTAAGTAAGATGATCAGCAATGATAGATATGTGATATAAACAAAACAGGAGTAATTTGAAATACAATTTGAAATAGTCTTTTGATATGACGGCGGCTCCGTCGGTGATCCGCTGGAGATCCGTCGCAGGCTTGCATGGGATATGACAATCATCATCACTGTCAGGGGTGAGGGCAGTGGGAGTTGCAGATGGCATGAGCAAAGGAGGTCATGGATGTATTGGAAGATGCAATTTGCATACTTGCATTATGGACACTCTCATAATAATTAACATTTTTTTTGACAATGGTATATACATACAAACCCTAATGTCAGGTCAGAAAGGGGATTTGAATGGTATATCAAACAGTGAAACTCACAAATATTACATTCCTTTCAATAATGATTCTCAGACACTGCAGTTTTCTAAGAAAATTTATGATAAGTAAATTACACAAAAAATGAATGAATAGCTCATGCAAATCAAAGCTTATGATATTGGTTGCGGAAAAGAGTGTGAGAGGCCCAGTACTGTCCACCATTTGGCTATGCCTCAGGTGACAGGACAATGGGGTAGACATGGAGGGTGAAGTGCAAGTTTCCTCCTTGAAATGCTTGCACCATCCAATGACAGCAGTGCCTTGCTTTCCATGAACCCATAGGGGATTTGTGCAGATTACAACTTAAGGAACCATCTAGATCCAAGCAATGACAGAAATAATGAATGACTTACCAAATAACCCAATGATAAAGTCCCGGATCTCCTATATGAGAGGTAATGTAGGTCTGGTTTTGACCAATTGCTGTGAGTATGTGCCAGTATGCCAGAATTCGAACAATGGAGAGTCTGGGCAGGAGCTTGTGAATAGCAAAGGTAGGGAATGGCATAAGGCTGAAGTAAATCAAATAGGAATTAGCTGTTGGTCTGATAGAACAAAGAACAAATGAAATATGGAGGGACACAATGTATTGAGAGAGTAAAAAGGACTTGAATCTTTACTGCCAGATGACTTGATTTTGTCTAATGCATATTTGAGTTCCACCGGATCTGCTTCACCCTGTCACTGCTTCATTTCGTACTCAGTCTCTCACTCATCAGAGTAAAAGACACTCAGGACAAATGCTCTGCTATCCAGAATGAGTATGCTCCCACTTTGTAATGAAACTCAATGTAGCCTTCAACCTGCCCGTCAGATGGTCCCAAAGTCCTCCTCTGGCTCATCCTTATTGTTGTCTCTTTCTTCATCCCCAATGGCTTTTTCATGCAAGTTGCCATGGTCGGTGCAACAGTCTTTATCTCCTAGGTCTGTTGACTTTGCCCACTCCTGGCCAGAAACCTGTCTCAAAAACTGGGAGAATTCAGTGAAGTCTTTGAACCTATGGCAATCATACCATTGGCTCCACTGCAATCATGTTCACCCTCACCATCTTTGCTGATTCTGCCTGCACCCTCACCACTTCTTCATTTCATTCAATCTCACACTGTGCATCCTTATTGCCATTATGTGTGTGCACCTCATCATGCAGGAGGGAGGGCAATGCCTCTTTTTGGTGGTGTGTTCATGTTCTTGGCAATTGCATACTTGATGACTCAAGCAGTGATGCAAAGCCAGGCCATTGCCACTGGAGGAGGATGTGAATCTGTAGTTTACACTCCCCCATATGTTCCACGTGGATCCACGCGGACTGTGTGGACTCCGACCATTGGGTTCCCAAAAAGGAAATCCTAATCACTTTTTATGCAGAGTCCAAGTTAGTCCGCACAGACTTGTGTGGAGTCCAAGCTAGTCCGCACAGACTCATGCAGAGTCTGAGCTAGTCCGCACAGACTCATGCAGAGTCTGAGCTAGTCCGCACGGATCCACAGACTCTACAGAGTCTGACCAAGTGCATATTAATACTGCTATACATCACATTTTTACTTATTTATCACTCTTTTCGACCAATATAATATAATATGACTATTTATTATGTATTTACTTTACAATATACACAAAAAAAAGCACTCTGTTGCTCAGTTTGAGCAACAGAGTAGCATAATAGTACATAAATTATATATATATATACAATGATGCCCCTGCCATCCTTTCGGATGACAGGGGCCTGCGTCGCTAGGCTGCATCCCTACCGGGGTTAACAAGGGCCTAGTGTCGTCGTCGCTCCACCCACACCCCACCCCATGAGCAGTGGCTCATGAGGCTAGGGCTGGGTGGTTGGTTGTCATGCCCTCGTGCCCCCCTACCCTCGCCACTCCCCCCCACACTCCCATCGGGTGCTGGCCTGTCCAGGGGTATCCTAGGTGCATCCCCCATGGTCAGGTGTCCCCCCCGCACTGCCAGACGTCCCCCCTGGTCATCTGGCCCTGTCTGGGCCCCCACCGCTCCCCCTGCACTCCACCCCACAAGCAGTAGCTTGCGAGGCTGGGTTGGGGGGTGTTGGCCATGTCCAGGGTGTCGCCTTGCATCCCTTGGGCTGTAGGCCCGTCGCATGGGTCCTGGGGGGGTGTCCTATCATGTTGTGTGGGTCCCAGTCATGTCCCACCCTCCTCTGGTGAGACCCCGGTGGTGTGGGGGTCCCCCCCGTCATCTGGCGTCCCCTCATTGTCACATCATGTTCCATCCCCTGGGGCAGGTGGCCGGTCGGCGTTGAGAGCTGCACCCATGTTCCACCCCATGAGCAGTTGCTCGTAGGCATGGAGGTGGGCACTGTGTCGGTTGTCGGTTGTTGTTCATTATTTGTAGCCATCGCCGCTGGGGTTGTAGCTGTCTGGAGGGGTGTGGGGGGTTAGTGGTGACATGGCACGTTTAATCGCATTGGGGTGCATATCTAGTGGGTGCCCTGCTTCACAGGCCTCCTGGCACCTCCCTGGGGCTGTCCTATCCCCCTTCGGCCCCCCCCCCCCTCCCAGCTCAGTGGGGAGGAGGGCCAGCACACCATTGGGGAGCTGTCGTTGCATGTACAATAGAAGCACTGAAAAAAAGTTAGTTAGCTTAATAAAAAATGATTTAAACAAAAAAGAAAACTTAATGTGGGGGCCAAAGGGCCCCCTATTGGTTGAGTGGAGGAGGGAGGGAGTAGGAGGGAGGAGGGCAATGGGGGCAGCCATCATTTCATGTAAGTACAGTAAAAGCCACTGAAAAAGAAAAAAAGAATTAGCCAAATAAAAATAGATTAGAATACAAAAAAACTTAATGTGGGGGCCACAGGGCCCCCTATTGGTGGAGTGGAGAAGGGAGGGGGGGGAGGGACGAGGGACGAGGGAGAAAGGAGGCGGTGTTGTGGGTGGTGGTGGTGAGGAGTGGTGAGCTGGCAGTCATGGGGTGATGTGTAGTGACATGGTGACAATGGCACCCAGTAAATGGGCATCTGTTGCCCAGGATTATACAGCCTGGTAGCGCAGTGGTTATATTGCTTACCTGTCACACTCACGTGGCCATAGGGTCATGGGTTCGAATCCTTCCCTTACATTACCTTTTAAATAGTTACAATAATAAAATTAGTTACTCACTTGGACGTGCTCAGATGTCTGTGCTGTCCAAACCCTGCTCAGCTCAGACTAGGATGGAATTATTCTGTGGAATCTGCGCAAAAAGTCAAAATCTGTACAGATCAGTGCAGACTCAAAATCTGGAATTAAGCAGGACCTCAAGCCAAATGAATTTCTCAAAAGTCTGTACGGACTGACTCAGAGTCCATGAAAATCTGCACGGATCCACGTGGATCTGTATGGAATATATGGGGGAGTGTAAAGACCTTGATGTGAATGGGCATTCGGAGTTGGGTTTTGTGACTACACAGCCTGGAAAGACAGACTTGCCAAGGTATTGGCAGGCCCTGTTCAAGTTGGTGGCTTTTGAGGCCGGCTAGGTAAGCATTGTTCACTCACTTTGTTCACTCACTTTGCTTCCCCCCTGTTATTCTGTGCTCTGTAGTGCCATCCCTGCATCAGCCTTGATTGAGGAAGAGTCAGATGAGGATGAGGATGAGGAAATTGGGGAGAATCAAGATAACAAATGTTCAGACACATGATACAACATGACCACCTCCCTTCCCTACTTTCATTCTCTTCTAATAACTTGTCCTTCCACCACTGGGCCCATGCACACAAACTATAAAGAGGCATTGGACAGTGAGTCTGTAGCAGGGAGGGACCATGTTGGCCATGCAGACACCTGTGCTGACCCACTCAAACTTGGTATGCCACATCCACCTCCATGCCCCACCTTCACACCCAGCTTGCAATTGTGTATAGGAATACCGAGTGCCAGTGCTGACCCACTTGAACTTGGGATGCCATGTCCGCCTCTATGCCCTGCCTTTATGGCCAGCTCACCATCACTCCCATAGAACTGGATCCTGCATCATTTCTGCCCAGAATGTATTGCTGTCCCATCCATCCATTCCTTGCCACCAAGGAGACTCAGAGGTCTGGCATGTACTTGAATTTGACCTGATCATGAAATTCATTGTGTTACATGAGAAGGAGATTGTATGAGAATAGTTAACATTATGGCATTGACATCTTCAAGTTATTATGACTGTAGAAGTGATATATTATACTACAGAATTGTGAACTGGGGTTGGATAGTGAAAGACTAGAATCACATTGAAAGTGTATCAAATAAAACTCACTGGTATCTTTTCCATGTCTGTATATCATAAGTGTTTTCTATAAAAGTAGCCAGTCAGTGCTATATCATACAGAAAACAAACATTGCATGGCTTACTATGTCAGGAGGCTATCTCCTAGAGATTTTGTGAGTAGAGAAAAGGCTCTAGTGCTGTGTCTGTGTGAATACAGAGCTTGGTGAGACATTGTCAGCAGGCTAAATCAAACAAGACTTTGAGAGTGGTTTTCTTCAACATAAATATCATTTGTCTGTTTGAAATGAGCAGACAGGTGTTGAGAAATATGCGACTAGTACATCCCTGTAAAATCATCAGCCTCTTCAGTGTCCTCATCCACATCACCATCCTCTCCATCCCCCATTTCAATATCCTCCCAACCTTCCAAGTCAAGGTCGTCTAAACACAGCTCTTGGTTATCTGATTCATAGCCCATGTCACTACCTCTGTTGTTGGCTTGTGCAAGAGACTCTCTTGAGGCCTCCTGCAGCTCCATATCAAGAACCTGGGTCATATCCTGAGCATCCTCAGCCAGATCGGAAACACAGCCTGAGGTGGATCCCAACTGATGTGCATGAAAGTGGCCAACACCCAGTCCCTAGTGGTAACGCATGAGAAGATCCCAGTCAGAGAATCTGGGGGCATAAGTGAAATTAGAACTAGTAAGCAAGCATTGAACCCACCGGCCAACAAAGTATTGATTGTAATCATTACCATCCTTGGCACAGTGTGAGATACCAATCCCATCCTTTTGTTGCTTCCCTTTTGCAAAGGTTGGCAAAATGTGGCACCCACACAGAACATCTTTTGGATCCACAAAACTGAAAGAATAATTCTTGTTCATAGGAGGGAAGCAGACTGAGTCCAGCTTGGAAGCCCTCCACCCTGAAGAACCTGGATTAACCACCTCAAACCATTGCACCCACAGAAAATTGAAGCAGCGAGCTTCATAATCATGCATACCAGGCCCAGTATAAATGGCATTTATGTGATATGTGCCAAGGACCCTTGCATACAAGAAATGATGCAGATTTGAAGAATTAACAGAACTAGAACCTTCTGCATTGTCAGCAAGAAGCATGACATTGTGATGAGATGTCCCTGGGTTAACAATGTCAGTTCCACGCTGAACGTCATAAATGGTGAAGTGGAATCAAATAAGCTTGTGGGAGTACATGCAGTCATTTTTCAAGAACACATAATTGCATGCATTTTCTTCTGAGCTATGAAATGGTGCAGTATCCATGCCAGTTCTGATGCTGGAAGGCCCTGAATGCGATTCAGTTTCCTGGAGAAGTGCCATTTGGATTTGAGGAAGTAGATGCTCTCTTAACTTTGGTAAAAAATCCTGTGTTATAGGGGTTAGTGTAATTCAGCAGAAGAATACAAAGACTGCTCACCTTGATTGCCAGGTCACCTTCATTCTTTTTCAGGAAGGTCGGCATATGCACAGGAAATTTCTGTGACTTTCCTATGTTGTACTATACTCCAGGATCATGTGCAACATCCTCAGGTTCTATTGTAGTGAGCAAGCTAGGTTGCAGATGATTCAGCCTCTCATGGATCATACTGATACAGCGCTCTCATCACTCAATCCTTGATATTTGCAGTGGTATAGATCAGCCACAAGTCTGAAGTGGATGTCCAGTGCTCAAGCTCACTCTGATGGCCACCACAACAGTAAGCAATACCATGCAAAACATCATGTAAAAGCTTACTGGTTGAGTGGAATATGAGTTAGTTGTACCGATGCATTAGATGGTGTTGACATAGTTGCTGAGCGCATGGTTCTTGTAAGTCCTCAGATTGAGTTTCTTCTGCTTCCATGCATTACAGTTAGCTGCTGTAGGTCTTCTTGATTTAGACACCATAGTAGTTGCAGATTTCACCTGATGCCGTTGCTGAGCAGCCCACTCATGTTCTAACTCTCAAGTCTCAAATGCTGCACATGTCTTTTCCTCAAATGTGCATAGGCTGTTTCCTAGAGATGTAGCGGCACAGGAAAAAGCACTCAGAGTCATATCTGTGTCCATGCAGAGCTTGGCAAGACCATGCCAGTAGGCTAAATTAAATAAGAGCTTAAGAACAGATGTATTGTGGGGTTCAGGCAGAAGACCATCAAAAATGGGTATGGCACACTGCATGAAAAAAAATAATAATGTTAGTCAATATTGAGAATACTAGTAACACCCACTTGTAACATATCCTCATAATCATGGGCAGTCATCTTCTTAAGTTCTGACCAGTTCGATCTGATTTTTCTTATCCCATCAGCCCTGAAAGGAGGGATTTCCTGAAACCTGATGGAAATATCAGTGCCAAGCCTGCTGAGGCTTCAAATGACCCTTGCTGTCTATCCAGTTCATGCTTGAGGCTTTCACTCTGGCAATCTAGAATGTGTAGTAGATGTATGAGAAGTGCTTTCCAGACTCCAAGCTTGACCTCATACATGAGATCCATAGTGAGCATGCTGAACATGTTGAAACCAAATGGTGCTAGCTTGCTTGAAAAGGCATTCTGATAAAGCATGAGCATTAAAATTGATCATGTGGTGGAGAAGGCAAATACCGCTGTTGGAACAGGAGAATCTTCCTGTAGGAGATCTTCCACAGCCCTACTATCAACCACATAGCCCTTCTCATAGATCTTTTTGCATACAGTCTCAACACGAATATGTCGTTTCACATTGTCAATCTGGGCAGGGGTCCTGCACTGTGCCATATCTCAATGCATTTCCATGTTGGCAACACAATCTAGTGGTATGAGACAGCAGGGACAAGGGCATGGACCAAGGTTGCGAATGCTTGCTATAAGAATTCTGTGAAGATTGTGAGCTATGCCAGACACCAACATTCAATAAATCACTTACTTCTCCTTGTAGTCTGCAGAATATATAAAGATGCAAGGGTAAAAGTGATGCTGAATGCTATTGCAACACTTAATCACAATTCTGTGCTTGTATGCCTCCAGGAATTCATTGTCAAGGATGATTGCCCACTGTGCATGATAGACTTCTCAGTGGCAATGGGCCATGAATGTGTTGTTTGGGCCTTTTCCACCAAGATGCTCCATTGTGAAGGCTTTAAATGCATTGGGGAGATGTCATTCAAAAAGGAATGGGGGTCACATACTAGGGCAAAACCAAAGAGATCCCACTCACTGTCTCTAGATAAGCAATGTGCTCAAATGCTTGACAGGAGGGTTTTGACCTTTGGTCCTTCAACTCATTTCCCATCACAAGATAAATCAGCCATAGTTTGGCAGTGCTGAATGCGGTGAGCTGAGCACCATCTGAGGTGAACATAAGACCCACTACAACCCTCTGAAGGTTGCATCCAGGCTCTCCAGAAGATTCCTGAAGGTCATGATGAGCCTTGATGAATGCTTCTGAGGTAGAGTTTGAAGGGCCGGTCCAGTTGCGGTCGTGGCCCTTTTTGGCTGCAACTGGAACTGCGACCGGTTGTGCCACTCACAAAAACTTCCCGACCGGAACCGCAACTGCGGCCAACCGGTCGGGACCAGTTGCTTACCAGTTGCACCTCGGTCGAAACCGGTTGCAACCATCCTACTAGTAGTTATTAATTTTATCTAAAGTAGTCCAGTAATTAATTTAATTACTTAAAAAAACACAAACGGGAGGGGAACGTAAAGAGGGGGGGTGTCATATCCCATGCAAGCCTGCGACGGATCTCCGGCGGATCACCGACGGAGCCGCCGTCATATCAAAAGACTATTTCAAATTGTATTTCAAATTACTCCTGTTTTGTTTATATCACATATCTATCATTGCTGATCATCTTACTTACTGCGTACTCGGTACTCCGTTGATCCCGCCGTAGTTACCCCGGTTACTTACTTACTATAAAACTTAGTATAACGTCACTTGTAACTTCAGTTTGATAATTGTATTGTTATCTCCACAACTCTCTCACATCTAAAGTCCTCGCTCTCTCTTAACTTCCGGAACTCCGCCGGACCTCCGCTCTCATTACCGTCACCTTGTAAATTGGACATTGGGCGTAGAGAAGGGCGCAATCCCTTTTAGATTGAAGCCAAGTCCAGTACCGCCACGGATCTCCGTCGGAACTCCGTCGTAACCCCGCCTACGAGATCAGTTCGTAACAGTATTATCAAACTCACACTTCTTACGCCCATTTTCACGAACCTATTAACATCTTATGTCAAGTTCACAAACAGTCACTATGCGTACACGCTCTACTACCAATTCGCAATGCGCGGGTCTCCGCAGCGGATTGCAAGCAGTGCGCAGATCCCGACTTTCCTCACCAACCCTCCACCGACCTTTGTCAACCTTCGGTACTACACCGCAACCTTCGAACATCTTTCCTGGCCTGGGCGCAAACCCAGAAAACCCCGACGAACCACCTCCAACAACACCGCCGGTTCCCCGCGGTACTCCGGTCGACAACCAACCTAGTCATGGCTATCCTGATGGGCCTGATGACCCTGATGGTGACGACAATGACCTGGAAGGTGATGACCATCAATCCATTCCCGAGTCGGAGCCCCGCAACGACCGGTTATTCCTACACATACTACAAGAGTTATCGGACAGCATCCGCTCCTCCCGCCAACCCCGTAATGAAAAGGTCAAAGTACGCGAACCTGACACGTTCGACGGAACGGACCCGCGGAAGCTCCGTGATTTTCTAATCTCTTGTAACCTTCACTTCCGTGACCGTCCTACTCTTTTTGCATCTGATGAGAAAAAGATTCTATTCATTCTTTCTTATCTGAAGGGAGCAGCACTTGGTTGGTTTGAACCAGGGCTGATGGACAACACCAATAGTGCCAATTGGATTTGGGACTTTGAAGCCTTTATCAACGAGCTCGAGACCAACTTCGGCCCGCATGACCCCGTTGGAGATGCTGAAAAGTCTCTCTACACACTCAAAATGAAGGAATCAGCACACATTGTCAAGTACAATGTCGAATTTTGGAAGTTGGCAGCCCGAGTTGATTGGAACGACTCGGCACTCCGCGAAGCGTACTTCCGCGGACTCCCGCTATGGATCCGTGTTGAAGTCCTCCGAGGAGGCAAGCCTACAACATTACCAACATTACGTCTCAAGGCCCAAGAAGCCGATGAAGTCTACTGGATGCAGAAGGACGAGGCAGCGCTTGAAACCCGCCCCGCCAAGTCTAACAACAACAACAACAAAACTGACGACGCTTCCACCTCCGGCGGTAAATCTGCAAACTCCGGCGGTAAATCCAAGAACTCTAACAAGTCCAACTCCAACACTTCCAACAATGCTAGCAGCTCCAGCAACAACAAAACAAAGCCCTCAATAGCCAACAAGTTAGGGAAGGATGGTAAGCTCACCGGAGATGAACGGGCCCGCCGCTTGAAAGAAGGGTTATGCCTTTATTGCAGAATAGCGGGTCACGAGGCAAAGGATTGTAGGAAGGCAGCTAATCCTAAAGGCAGAGCAGCGACAACGGAAACCGCCACACCGGCGGCCCCCGCGGCGACCTCCACCAATTCAAAAAAAATAGTCAGCAACCCTCTAGTTGCCTCCGCACGGGCTGGGGGTTGCGTTGACACCGACCGTGCACCAAAGGAGGTCCACCTCAACGCCGCCACTCTTTTTGACCCTAAATCTTTTCAAATTGCTTTAACATCTATTTATGACCCTACTATGATTACTCTTTTAGACAGGGGTTCAACCCATTGTTTCATAGATTCGTCGTTTGTATCAAGTCACAGTATTCAGACGACAACTATACCACCGATACGGCTCCGCCTTTTTGATGGAACGTCCAATACATGGATAACGCAACAAGTACAGTTGCTAGTTTCATTTCCTACTGGCGAGTCATTCGACATATTGTTTTACGTTACCCCGCTTGACTCTAGCAACTCCGCCGTACTTGGACTAAATTGGCTTAGGCAAATCAATCCGTTGATTGACTGGACCTATGGCCAAGTCACTTTCCGGACGGTTGGGTACAGAGGTCCTGCACCGTCGACATCCTCAGGTGAAGCAATTCCCTTGCCAGAACCTAACAAATCTCCCCTAGAACCGTGTCTACCCGACGCGTCAACGGATTCTCCGATATCCGCCGCCGTCACCAAACCCATCAACATTTCGATCATCAATGCCGCCGCTTACGCTCGTGCTGTTCGCCTTCCTGGCTCCCAGACTTTCTCGGTCTCCCTCTCTGACGACAGAGTCTTCGGCAAAGCCGCCACGCCTGTCGCGGAGGACGCGCCAGACTTATCCAAAGTCCCTGAGGAGTACCATGAGTTTGTGGACGTCTTCAGCAAAGGAAAGGCCGACACACTCCCACCACACCGACCTTACGACCTCAAAATTGAACTCGAGGAAGGGGTGGAACCTCCGCCGGGTCGTATGTACTCCTTGTCCGCCTCAGAGCTTAACGCTCTCCGCGCGTTCATTGAGGAAAACGTCCGGATAGGTTTCATACGGCCATCTAAATCCCCGCACGGAGCCCCAATCCTTTTTGTTCGCAAGAAGGGCGGTGAACTCCGGTTATGCGTCGATTATCGTGGGCTTAACAAGCTTACGAGAAAAGATCGCTATCCGCTACCCCTCATCTCCGACCTACTCGACACCCCGCGCAACGCCCGCGTCTACACCAAAATCAATCTACGACATGCTTATCATCTGGTACGTATCGCTGACGGCGAGGAATGGAAAACTACATTCCGTACCCGTTATGGTTCCTTTGAATGGCGTGTAATGCCTTTCGGACTTACTAACGCTCCCGCCGCTTTCCAACGTTTTATGAATGACATTTTTAGTGATATGCTTGACGTCTCCGTCATTGTTTACCTGGACGACATCCTGATCTACTCCGATGACATGTCTCAACACAAGAGGCACGTTAAGGAAGTATTACGACGACTCCGCAAACACGGCCTTTACGCGGCTCCGCAGAAATGCGAATTCCATGTCGACACCGTAGAATACCTCGGTTACATTCTATCACCGGAGGGCCTACAGATGTCCGCTGACAAAGTCCAAACAATTATGGACTGGCCAGAGCCTCGCAAGATCAAGGACGTACAATCGTTCCTAGGCTTTTGTAATTTCTATCGGCGGTTTATTCACGGGTATTCCGATATCACCGTTCCCCTTACCAGACTAACTAAAAAGAACGTCCCTTGGACTTTCACTGACAAATGCCGACAAGCCTTCCAGAAACTCAAGGAAGAATTTACGCATGCCCCGGTCCTTGCACATTGGACCCCGGACAACACTATGATCGTCGAAACGGACGCTTCCGACTGCGCGCTCGCCGCTATACTGTCGACGTACACCGCCGACGGCGAGCTGCACCCGGTCGCCTTCCACTCCCGTTCCTTCACACCTCCCGAACTCAATTACGACACACATGACAAGGAGCTACTAGCTATCTTTGAAGCCTTTAAACATTGGCGTCAATACCTTGAAGGTAGCGGAACTCTGGTCTCCGTCGTTACTGATCATAAAAACTTAGAATATTTTTCCACCACGAAACTACTCACACGGCGGCAAGCCCGCTGGTCCGAGTACCTCTCCCAATTCAACCTCATTATTCGCTTCTGTCCTGGGAAACTTGGTACGAAGCCCGACGCTCTCACTAGACGATGGGACGTCTACCGCAAAGGGGGAAATAGCGATTCCATCACGGATAATCCGCATAACCTCCGCCCGGTATTTTCCAAAGAACAACTCACTGCGTCATTACGAGCTACTTACCTCGCTGAACCAATATTACGCAGCGCTGTAGCCCTCGACATAGAAAGTTTGCACACGGACATCCGTGCGGCACTTCCGTTGGACCCCGCTATAGCTTCGCACCTTACTACACCTTCCGCACCCTGGTCAATTGGGGATGACGGACTTCTTCGTCTCAATGATCGCATCTACGTCCCGGACTCCATGGACCTCCGACTACGCGTTCTCCAATACAAACACGATCATATCCTTTCAGGCCACTTCGGCCAAAATAAAACATTACAACTGGTACGCCGAGAATATGTTTGGCCTAAACTCAGAACATTTGTAAAGGATTATTGCAATATGTGCACTTCGTGTAAATGCACCAAGTCACCGCGGCATAAGCCGTACAGACTATTGAAGCAACTACCGATCCCGGAGAAGCCGTGGAACTCCATCTCTATGGATTTCATTGAACACTTACCCCCATCCCTCGGTTATACCTCCGTTTTGGTCGTCGTTGACCGACTTTCTAAACAGGGCATATTCATCCCTACAGTTGACGAAATCGACTCCCCGGAGCTTGCCCGGCTCTTCATCCTTCACGTATTTTCTAAACACGGAGTTCCGTCGCATGTCACTTGTGACCGCGGTTCTGAATTCGTCTCTAGGTTTTTCCAGTCACTAGGTAAAGCCCTCGACATGAAGATCCACTTCACTTCGGGTTACCACCCGGAGGCCGACGGACAAACCGAACGACTTAACCAGACATTAGAACAGTACCTGCGCATCTTTTGCAACTATCAGCAGGATAACTGGTCGGAACTCCTTCCCCTCGCCGAGTTCGCTTACAACAACGCGCCTAGCGCTACTACCGGTATATCACCGTTCTACGCTAACAAAGGCTACGACCCTAACATCACCGTCTACCCTGAACGCGAGCTGGCTTCCCAGAAGGCTAGGTCTTTCGTCGTGGACCTTGACGAACTACATACAGAACTCCGCCGGCAAATCAAACTTGCCCAAGAGCGTTATCAAGTTCCCGCGGACCGCCGCCGGCACCCTGCTCCGCCGTTTAAAGTTGGTGATCAGGTCTACCTTAATGCTGAAAACATCCGCACTACTAGGCCTTCAAAAAAGTTGTCAGAAAAGAACCTTGGTCCCTTTGAAATCATCGCCCAAGCTGGCACACACTCCTTCACCCTTCGCCTTCCGGACCACCTCCGCGCATTACATCCGGTCTTTCACATATCACAAATTGAACCCGCACCCGTCAACACCATTCCTAACCGGATTCAGCCGCCGCCTCCGCCGATTAATATCGACGACGAAATTGAATACGAGATTGCAGAAATCTTGGACTCCAAACTCGATAAGCGGCAGCGGTGTCCGTTGTTATACTTGGTGCGCTGGTCAGGTTACGAGAATACTGACTTGGAACAGTCCTGGTTACTTGCCGAGGAACTCGAGCATGCCCAGGAAGCCGTCGCGGACTTCCACGCTCGGTACCCCGACAAACCCGGTCCACAATAACTTCACCCTACATCAATAAAATAAAGTCACTTCAAAATTAATAAAGCCATTTCATTTTTTCTTATACCGTACTATTACTTACTAAAAACAAAGCCATCAGATACCGTCACCCTACGTACAACAAAACAAACAAAGTCAACATTACCTATCGAACACCGTCATTACTTACAAGAAAAACAAAGCCATTTCATTACAATTCAAAAAACCGTCATCTTACTTACAACATTACTTATCAGATCACTCCTTACTTACAAAACAAAAACAAAGTCAAAACAAAACATTACAAACCAATCTATCTACATACAAACCAAAGTATATACATTTTACGGTCCCCGTCGGACCTCCGTACATACTATGTTACTTGTACTTTCTTTTTTTCTACTAGTCATCCTCCATTTCTAACTCCTCCTCCTCCTCGCTCCAGTTCGAGACACCGTCGGTCTCCGTCGGATCCCGCTCCGCTTGCCACGCCTTGAATGCGGCGTACTCCCCTTCTTCCACCTCCAGTCGCTCCAACTCCCATTCCACTTCCACCTCTTCTCCTGGGTACAGGAGTTCCTCCACCCAATCCACATCCCCCTTCTCAGTTTCTCCGCCCCACTTCTGGAACTCGCTCAGTTCCGTCATCACCGCCGTCAACTCCGACAGCCCCTTCGAGATTGTCGCAAGCCACCCCACTAGTTGGTCGCGCTTACCTACCTCCGCCATTCCCGCCGCCCCTGCCGTCGTCACCCTCGCCCCTCGTTGCACCCTGCCTTCGCACTTCTGCTTCAGCTTGAAGCAGTGGTCACAGGCGAGGCGTCGGGTCCCGCCGGACCTCACGCACACCTGACCCGCATATCGACACCTAAAACAAATCAACTAAAAAAGAATAGAGTGGTGACAAACACCACTCACCTGTTGCAACGGGCCTCCATCGACGGCCCCGCAGTCTCTCCGCTACCAGCGGCCTCACTTGCCACCGCCTTGGTCTTCTTCTTCTTGGGCGGCTTCGCGACCACCTCTTCGTCGTCCTCGGCGGCGGACTCCACGGCCTTCCGCTTTTCTGCGCAGCGTGCCTCGCGACGACGCGCTTTTTCTTCTCTGCGTTGTCTTTTCTCTTCGGCGGCCTCCTTTTCCGCCTCCTCCGCGGCAGTCTTCTTCGCGGCCTCTTCCTGCGCGGCGAGTTCTTCGAGACGCGCCATCAGTTGTGCACGTTCCTCAGCGGCGGACGACAGGGGGGCGGGTAAGGATGTGTTTTGCGAGTTGGACATGATGGTTGGATGTTGAAGAACTGCGGACGTCAAAATTCCTAAATACGGAATCCGAACATCACATGACCTCGAAGGCTCGGTCCTAAGGGGGGGATACTGTCATATCCCATGCAAGCCTGCGACGGATCTCCGGCAGATCACCGACGGAGCCGCCATCATATCAAAAGACTATTTCAAATTGTATTTCAAATTACTCCTGTTTTGTTTATATCACATATCTATCATTGCTGATCATCTTACTTACTGCGTACTCGGTACTCCGTTGATCCCGCCGTAGTTACCCCGGTTACTTACTTACTATAAAACTTAGTATAACGTCACTTGTAACTTCAGTTTGATAATTGTATTGTTATCTCCACAACTCTCTCACATCTAAAGTCCTCGCTCTCTCTTAACTTCCGGAACTCCGCCGGACCTCCGCTCTCATTACCGTCACCTTGTAAATTGGACATTGGGCGTAGAGAAGGGCGCAATCCCTTTTAGATTGAAGCCAAGTCCAGTACCGCCACGGATCTCCGTCGGAACTCCGTCGTAACCCCGCCTACGAGATCAGTTCGTAACAGGGGGACTATAACCGAGAGGGGGGAAGTGCGGACGAGAGGGGGGGGGAACGAGAGGTGGAACACTACAATGGAGTGGGGGGGAACATGGACGAGAGGGAGGGGAGGGAAACGAGGGGGGGGAACATAGACGAGTGGGGGGGAACGCAGACGAGAGGGGGGGAATGCAGATGAGAGGGGGGGAACGCGGACAACAGGGGGGCACTACAACCAAGAGGAGGGGAACGCGGATGAGAGGGAGGGGAGGGAAACGAGGGGGGGGAATGTAGACGAGTGGGGGGGAACGCGGACAACAGGGGGGCACTACAACCGAGAGGGGGGGAACGCGGACAAGTGGGGGGAACGCAGACGACAGGGGGGCACTACAACCAAGAGGGGGGCACTACAACTGAGAGGGGGGGAATGCGGACGAGAGGGGGGAACACGCAGATGCAGACAGAGAGCAGGGAACAAGAGGGCAAGAGGGGGATGCAGGTGGGGCAGGGAACGGCACACACAGGGGGGGTGGTTGTGGTTGTGGGACAACGTCGAATGTTGAATGTTGAAAGTTGAACATTGATGTTGATCTTTGATGTGTAAGCACATGCAAACATAAACGTGTTATGACGTGTCACCGTTTACTTGCACAATACATGTGCAAACATGCAAATTAGTCAAAGGTATATAAAGCCTTGCTTGTCCACTCATTTTTAGTTGGGCATGCCCCACATTATTTACGAAAATTAAATTAGATATGAAATAGTAAGCCCTAACTAAGGATGGTTGTAACTGGTTGTGACCGGTTGCAACCCGGTTGGAAGCCCAGCAGATTTGGGGCAACTGCAACCGCGACCGTCGACAGCTGGTCACAACTGCAATCGAAAATTCCGGTCGTGACTGGTTCAGTCCAGTTGGGTCCTGGTCTTTTTTCGGTTGCAGCAACTGGACCCTCAAACACTATTCTGAGGTGCAGAGCTCTCTATGAACTTTGAGTGGTTTAGAAGCTTCAGTTGGTTGCCAAAATAACTCATACAGCTCAAAATGGAGGTGTTGGTAGCTAGAGGGATGCATAATTTTCTCCCTAATCACTGACACCAACTTGTGGTGATGAAGGGTTCCCACATCAAACTCCTTTTGCCCTGGATGCAGTGACCCTTTATGGAATGGGACCTTGATCTTGATTGAAGTTTTAACCCAATCACCACTATCTACTTTGTCCTCCCAGCCATCTTCATCATTCAAGGGCTGATCTCCACTAAGCTGTGCATCAATAAGCTGCCAGTTTGTCCCTGCAATGTCCTCTGGTCAAAAGTTTGGATGTCCAACTATCTTGACAAAATCCTGGAAGCCCGACTGTGTTTTCTTTAACCAGCTGTTCCAATACCATTTGCCTAGCAAAAATGATGACTGATTGAGATATGGATGGTAGGAGTCAGCTGGATAGACAGCAAAACTATCTGGTGACATATCCACCAGGTCATCACTTGTTGCACTCTCATTGGGATCGTGGTCTGGGAAGTGGGTTGCATGATACTGTCGGAAAAGACCAAATTTATTCCATGTAGATTTCAGCAGCTTCCTGACAAGGGGATAAATTTGCTTGGCAGATGAGGGTAATGCTGGGATGGTAGGGTGAGGCATGGTTAGCGCACATTGAGACGCAACTGGTTGAGATGTTGGAGGAAGGGCTGCTGGAGGTTTGGGCAGTACATCCCGATAGTGCTTGGGCAGTTGGTGGTTTTCTTGGCAACCCCTGTGCTCTGCCAGTGGTTGATCCAAGTCTTCCTCATTTGTGGAGGCAACCTGATGGTGTAATAGCGATTCAGTGGGTAATGAGTTGCATCAACATTAGATGTCTCACTTCATGTTGCAAGGTGAGTGCAGCATCATCTGATTCTTGTTTGACAGCTACAGTAGTTTGTTCCAGAGGGTTTTCCACAGTTGTAGTTTGAATTATTTCCAATTTCCAATGCTTCTTGGACTGCCAGGCCTCTTTGGCTTTCTCCAGAGTGCTGAAAAGCTGTTTCATTGTCTTCTGACAGCTATGCTTGTGGAAAGTATAGGCTTGTAGAACAGAGAATGCATGGCCACAAACACAGACTTGACACCAAGCTGATGGCAGGTCCATGGCACTGCAAAGGGGATGGGCAGAATGATACCAATGAGTCTGGAAATGGCAGGGCTGAATGTGAGAAAGGAAAGGTCAAAAATTGTGATCAGCTATTATAAATGTTGATATGACTATGCATGAGTCACTGTATGGAGTCACTTGGGGAATTGGCATTCTGATCATGATATTCAGCAATGAGCAAATATGCTATGGGGACATGATATTAAATTGAGGAGATATTAATACTGAGGGATGGATGACCTTCCTTTCAAATTTGAACTTTGAGAAGTTCCCTATTTTGAAACAGCAGTGGAAATCATACAATAATTGTAGGGTCATACCTTTGCTTTGACCAGCACTAAATGTCTGGAAGCTGGGATCATGTACAGGATAAAATACTGTGAGGACATTTGCAGATTTTACATGATATATACAGATACTTATGGAAGGCAAGTAGGAATAGTTGTGGCATGGCCAAATGTCAAATGAGTGATAGAAAGTTTGCATATAAAAATGAGCTATGTGGTTCTCAAGTTGCTGGACATCTCCTTTGGTATTCATGTCATGTGAGTGTTAAGAACTGATCCTAAGGCGCGGGAAATTGGCGGAGTTTGGCGGAGTTCTGATGTACGACGAGGACTTGGCTTCAACCTTTAAGAGGTTGCGCCCTTCTCTACGCTCGGTGTCCAATTTGCAAGGAACTGAAAAGTCCGGAAGTCCGTGTGGAAGTCCGAGGTAAGGAAAAGGTGCAAAAGCGGAGTTCCGATTAGGAAGTCCGAAGTAAGGGACAGGAATGAAGCAGAGGTCCGGAGGTCCGAAGATTAAGATAGAAGTTCGAGGTCTTAAAGTTGACAAATGATAAGTTGATAACAACTAATATTTGAACTGAAGAATACAAAGTATGTAAAGTAGTTTTATACTAAGGCTAGTACTCGGTGTAGCTGCGGCGGAGTTCTGCGGAGTTCCGAGTACAAATTTTGTGATGATATCTATGATGAAGAACAGACTTGAGTAAACTACGGAAGATGTGATGTAAGTAAAACAGGAGAGGTAATTTGAAATGAGGAATTTGAAATACTCGGAGTTCCTACGGAGTTCCGAGGCAGAGTTCCGAGGGGTGCTTGCATGGGATATGACAGTGAGGCCAGATCAGGTAGCAAAAGAGGGGTCAGCTTGAGTCCATCCCAATCCCTCATTGATGCCTAGGCATTGGCACGGGTAACCCGCGGGTCATTTTTTGCTGACCCGTACCCGTACCCGCGTCTACCCGTACCCGCAACCCGCGGGTCACGAGGCACGGGTCACGGCGGGTACCGGTTTCGTCAGGGGTTGCAGTAACAAAAATACATTTATCTAATTATATATTTAACTACAATTATAAAACCACCCTACGAGCAGGTGCTCGTAGGCATGGGGTCGCCGGTGGGCCCAATGAAACAAAAAAAGAAAAGAAAAAAGGAAAAGAAGAAAAGAAAAGAAGAAAGGAGAAGAAAAACGGAAAAAAGAATGTGGCCCGCTTGTCGCTGCGTCACCCCACCCGCGCTCCACCCCACAAGCAGTGGCTCGTGAGGCTGGGCCGGGTGGTGTCAGTGGGGCTCCTGGGCCCTCCCGCCATGTCCCCTTGGCTGTTGGGACCTGCCTTCGCATCCCCTGGGTTCCTGGTGCGCCCTGGTGCCCATTGGGGCCTCCCGTTGCATCCAGTCACGTCCAGGGGGTGTCCCCAGGGCCCTGGGGGGCTCCCGTCACGTCCCATCGTCGTCCTTCACCCCGCTGTTGTCTGGGCCGGGTGCCGCGTGGCAGGTCGGGTGGGAGTCCCCTCAGTCGAAAACCAAGCCCCCCGACCACCCCGCGAGCAGGGGCTCGCAGGGCTGTGTGAGGGGCTGTTTGAGGCTGCTAGAGGGAGGGGGGAAGGAGGGGGGAGCACGGGGGGGGGCGTCAGTGACGTGGCAACAGGAGGGCTGCGATTTGGGGCGCACCTCATGGGTACCCCGCTCTCGGGCCTCCCGGCACCTCCCTGGGGCCGTCCAGTTCCCCTTCGGGCCCCTCACATCCCATTTGAGTGGGGAGGAGGGGCGGCACGCCTGGCGTTCGTAGTTACAAATAGAAAGGCTGAATTTCTTTTTTGTTAGCTAAAAAAGAATTGATAACGTAAAAACAACTTACAATGGGGCCTGTGGCTCCCATAGAGTTGGAGTACAAGAGGGGGGGAAGGATATAGGAGGGGGAGGGGGCGCTGTGAGGGGGGCAGCCGTCATTGTTGAACATGAGAAACTGAAAAATAAAATTTATTACTTTTGAAACAAAATTGATAAGTTAAATAAAAATCCTTACCATAGGGCCACAGGATGGAGGGAGAGGGAGGGAGGGAGGGAGGCGGCGTCGTCGTGAGTGGTGGTGGTGGTGAATGGTGAGCTGGCAGTCACGACGCGTGGTGACGCGTGGTGACTGATGGTGACGCGAGTGTGAAAAAAAATAGTTTATTAGTTTAAAAACATAGAAATGAAATGAAAATACTTAATATTGGGGCCCTGTGGCCCCATAATGATGGAGTGGACGAGGGAGGAGGGGAAAGGGAGGACGAATGAGGGAGGCAGGCGGTTGTGCAAGCGGCTGTGTAGTAAAAAAAACATAGGTAAATAACGCGTGAACAATCAACGAAAACGCGATTACTTTGTCCACACAAGGCCAAATGGCCCGTGCGCATGCCAGGAGTATATAAACCCTCCCATTTCGAAGTTTTCAGCTGGGCTCGCCCCACCTATTTATTTTTTAATATGTAGTTATGTGACTTTATGTAAATTATTTAATATATATTGTGTTCCCCACCCCCTGTCGCCTCCCTCTTGGTGACGGGTAGGCACGGGTAGCGGGTAACCACTCCACTCCACTCCCCGTACCCGTACCCGTACCTACCTGTACCCGTAACCCGCACGGGTTACGAAACCCATGCTATTCCCTATTGATGCCCTCAGTGTGAGCAAAAATGGTAACCTTTCTTGCCAGCCATGAGCTTGCAAACCAGAATTTGCCCAGCGTACGTCAACAGCAACAAGTGAAGGCACACCAAAGCACTTCAGCGCCATGGCCTGTCACTCATTTTTGTTCTGATGGGATGACGAGCCAGAGACATGTTTATCTAGTGACAGAAGCTCAAAATGGAAATTCAGCTCTGTCAACTCCCATAGGTTTTCTGCACCTCATCAACTGGCACTGTTGGACAATGGTTAGACAGTAGAGGATGCAGGTAAATGTGAAGCTCATCTAACACATCAGCAAAGATAGCTTGGACCTGTTCACATTGACAAACCACACTTGACGTGTGGCCGCATGCCAACAGCCCATCAAGAAGAAAATCCCACCACTGTTGGCCAGAAAAGGGAGAAGCTAAGCTGTCCACTGAAAAAACTTGTAAGATGCAGGCAGATTGAAACACATTCCATGTGGCAAAGAACTTTGCCCAGCGAGCCTCATTTGTGGAAGCAAAAATTGCTGCCTCAGGAAATAGATATTGCATGCAATAAGACGCCAGGGCTTTGTCCCTGTTAACCACCTTCAGTGCATCCCTCCAGACTGGGATTGGGAGTGGCATGAGGGGGCTCTTGTACACATCAAACTTGTTGTGGCCAGTTGGCAGATTCAAAGATTTTTTCTGCTTGTTTCCTGTGGAAGGCAGGTGAGATGACACATGGGAAAACAACTCTGGTCACTTATGAATAACTCCTTCTCCCTTACTTCCATACAGGCCCCTGCCCTTGTTGGCACCATGTTGATGACTAACACCCATGATGGACTTGGGGTTTGGTCCATCTTTCAATGCCTGGGTTCTCACTGATGTCTCTGCATGCACTGATGAGGACATGCTCATTTTGCTGGTATGGTGCAAGAAAAGATCCAGATAGTGCAAGAAGTTCCGAGCATGCTGTAAAATTGCCTCATGTTTTTGGGTAGAGCTAGCAGGTCCTTGATATATAACAGGGTACTTGAAGCGGTGTGGCTCAAAGCAAATCCCATAGCACCATGGTTTGAAAGGAGGGATGATGCTAAGTATATTTGTTCTGCCAAGATCTGAGGGCCAGCCGTATCAACCAGAATGGAAGACCTGCATGGAAAAAGTCCTGGGCAATGCAAACATCACTGGTGAAAACACCAATGGTATCAGCAACTTTGACTGGTAGGGAGCCCACCACCAACCTAGCTGAGTCCATCCAAGGTTTGTACATTTCCATGTAATCCAACATTGCCATTACTTCAAGCCAGCACCTCTGCACATCCCTCACACCAAACGCCATCTGACAGAAGTTGGTCCACACCAACTCAAGGCAGACAAGACCATGCTCTATCATTTTAACCATTGGACTGAGGGAAGGCAGGGCCTGGGACTTAGATGGATTTGACATGAATGCATGAACCCAGGATAACAAAACTGATGCTGAAGACTTCAGTTCACCCAACATCAATTCAGTTTGATTATTGCATTGTTACCTCTCCAACTCTCTCACTCTAAGTCACCTTTGTCTCTTACTTCTGGAACTCCGCTGGTCCTCTGCTCTTATTATTGTCACCTTGTAAATTGGACATCGGGCATAAAGAAGGACCCAATCTCTTATAGATTGAAGCCAAGTCCATTGTCACATCAGAACTCCATCGGAACTCTGCTGTAACTCCACCCTATGAGATCAGTTCATAAATATATAGTGACTGGTACAATGTAGTGTAGATGTTACAATTTCCTTTTACATCTGTTTCCTTCTTCGTCGCGGCAGTGCTTACCATGACTCGTTTCTTTATCTCTGACTCGTCGAGCAGCGCTCATATTCCCTTTTCCATTAGACACTGAGTAGATAGCTGTCTGCTTACCTCGCACTCTACAGCTTTGCACCTATAGATAGTTTACTGACTCTTGTAATACGTGTAGACATGTATTCGACACGTAGCCATGTAATTACCTATATAAACTGTAGTAGATGAAGGTCAAGGCTCCTTAGCTTGACCTTAGGCAATATACAGCCTTAGAACTGCTCTCGAACGCATGACTCGACCTAACCCAGAAAGCCTCTGACTTAGCGTGATATAACTTAGCGACAAAAGCCTCGTCGTTAACGAACTCAATACTTGTACTGAGTAGTTGAGGCTCTCGCCTTAACAGTAGATGTAAAGCTGGGGAGACCTGTGTGACTAAGGTAACACTAGTAACATCCCCGGGAACACCTGGAGTAACACAGCCACAAGGGGGAATGGCCACAACATCCCTTGGCCCCCCTTACATGCATTCTGATGCCTTCTTCTCAAACACCTTCATCTACCTCTGGAATCTCTGAGGGATCTTTGCCTTGAGCTCCTGCTCAGTCAGCTGGATCTCATGTTCCTCTTTGTCTTCCAGGTTCTCATTCCATTCCTGGGCAGTTTCCTCCAGGATGCCATCTCCGTTGAAATGGGTGGTGTGCGTCTGACACCGAGATCCTATATCCTAACCAACACAAAACACACACACCAATGCACTATCTGAATGGTTGCGAGTGGGCCAAAGAGTTCCCTTGCAGAACTTATTGCCAAGCCTTTAGTTCCTAAGGTTCCTTCCTAAGCTTGCCTCTTCCTTAGAATATTCTTGATATCCTTAGATCCTTCCTAAGATCCTGCCTAATGTCTTTCCATTTTCCCATCAATTTCCTAAGTATTTCCTAAGTCCGATTTCCTAAGAGTTTCCTAAGCTTTCCATAAGTCTTGTTCCTACGTCCTTTAGAATTCCTAATCCTTAGTTCAAATCCTTGTCCTTGTGCCTCAGTCTCCCAATCTTCAACCCTAAGTCCAAAGATCCTAAACTTCGTTCCTTTATTCCTTAGATCCTTGGTTTCCTAATCCTTTATCCTTAGTAAGCTAGACGAGTCCAACGTTGTCAACAGCACTGAGCTTTCAACAACTTCGACGCGCAAGGGAGAAACTTCCCACGCCCGATTTCCTATGTCCTAGTCCTTGGTTCCGAGTCTTTACACAACTTTGAGCGTGCTCGCCATGTCACGCAATGAGCAAGATGTAAGATTTGTGAGAGAGGTATATTCTAGGGTCTGAACTTCTCTACTGCGCAGCTACACTACCCCTAGTATTTGTACAAGTACAAAATATGAAATAGATAATGAAACTGTCCTTTATATGGTATGTTGGAAATAGCTCGGTGGAGCTACCCTAGAAGATAGAATCACATCGCGATGGGGTGATATTGCCCCATCCGCACGGTCTGTTAAATGAGATAGAAAAATGGTATAAAAGGAAATCTCGCCGACTTATGTTAGATAACACCCTCTATTGATCGGCCTTCACCTCCTATGGTGTTCTGCCCCGCCATCAATCAGGTACGATGTCGATCTTTTGATCTTGATGCTTGATTTTCTAAGCTGATCCGCTGTTGCTATGGGCTCCTAAGGTGTTGGTCGGGTGGCTGTGCCTGTCCGCCCTGATCCGTCGATTAATATGTACATCGCATCAACACCTGGCATCAAAATGGCTGGGGATCAGACGCTCGACACTTCCTAAGTCCCACAGTCCTGCTTCCCCATACTAATGCTCATCCTTTGGTGCTCAATTATTCTGTGAGTTCCTATATGTTCTTGAGATTTTTCCTAAGTTTTTCTTGACAATTTTCCCACGATCGCTGCTTAGAATTTCCTAAGGCGTATCACCGTCTTTCATGATTCCTCTGGCCCTAATGAAGGCCTCTTCATCCTCTACTTCCTCAATTGTTGGACACCACTTCTGTTGCTTGGCCAACTTCTGCCTGGCCCATTCCTTTTTCATCGCCCTAATAAATATGTTGCATTCCCAAGGGCAGTGTGTCATCTTCATGTTTGCAGTTTCCCAGTCAATGTCTGGGTTATGCTTGCACAACCACAGGTGTCCTAGGATAACCATTATCTTCCCCAAATTGCACACTTCGAATACAGCCTTTTCTTTGTGACCCCTGAATGACATCATCAGGGTGATTTCTTCTGTGATTGAGCCACCCTGGTTCATTGTGCCATCAATGTTGTAGACCCTGATTGGCTGATCAAGAGTCCAGGTCCTAAGTCCACTTTTGTGTACAAACTCCCTGTCTACAAATATTCTGGTAGCTCTGCCATCCAATAATGCTTTGACTGTGGAAGCATCATGTGTGTCTAGTGTAGTGATAGTAATTGGGATCATGATTTCATTCTTTACTTTACTTGATCTTACAAAATGTTGCACTCCCTCTTTAGGCTTCTCAGTATCAGTGTCTATTTTTTTTATCCATGGGTTTACAAGGAATTAAGCTTGCTTATGGAGCACCAAGCCAACTTGCATCAGACCCCTTGCCATTGTTACTACATACTGTATTACTATCTAAGCTATCTACTGCAGTAGTGTCTGTTTCTGTATCTGAGTCTGTGTCCTGTATCATAAGCCCTTCAAAACTGTTCTTGGAAGCAAGTGAGGGGGATTTCACTTACTTCCTTCAGGAAAATCCCACTCTTCTCACTGCTTCTTCTCCTCATTGAGCTTGTGGACCCAATAGTCCTGCAGCTCATTGTAATTCATGGCCCAGATGTCCAGCCAGGACCTGCAATTGTGGGCCATGCACCCAGGCTTTCTGCACTTGTAGCAGACCAGGGGCAGGTGTTGTTCCAACTGGTCTACATCCATCGCATTGGGATCTCAAGGCTAGTGCTTGAAGGTCTGATTACAAGAACCAAAAATAAACTGAGACCAAACCAGACTTGAACCAATGGAACCAGACTTTTGGTCTTGGTTCTGGGCTCTGTGAGGTACCTTGGTTCATGGTCCTGCCCAGCAAGCTACTGATTAGAACTGACCAAAAACTGGTTCCAACCAGTCCAAGACAGAACCATTGGTCCACTTACTGGCCATAGGCTACACTATGATACTATGAATATGGCTACCAATTCAGAGTGTAACTATTAAATCAATCTGTGACATCAAACAAATGTAACCAAATGCAGTCAGGATATAGTGTGAGTAACATAACACAAACCCTTTACCATTCTACCCATGGCTAAAGCAAAGGCAACCATGGAAAGGCAGCCATCAAACCAGCCAAGCTGAAGGGTAACAGCAAGTCTTGTGCACCACCACCAAAAAAGACTGGTAATGGCTGAAAATGGGTTGCATCTGATGGAGGTGATGATGACCCAAGTTCTGACAATAAACCTGAGGAACCTCATGAAAGATCTCATAAGAGGGCCAAGAAAGCAACTGAGATTGAAGAAGATGAAGCTGAGGTTGAGGAGTATATTGATGAAGATAATGAGGTAATGAGACTGGTAATGAGGTTGAAGGAGATAAGGTAACTTTACAATGTTGCAAATAGAATGATGCTTACACTGCTGTAATAGGAAGTGAGTGACCTTGAGGTGCCACATCATGCAGAGATCCCAGATATGCTGACTGTGAAAAGGGACTCCACAAAAGACCTGTTGTTGATGTTTTTGGACCATGTAGATGTCAAATTCAAGAAAGGCAAGTGTAGCAAGACAATAAAGGGATGATTGTGTCTGGCCTGCAGGTGAGTAATGAAGTAATAAATGGCATCAAATAAAAAGAAACTTACAATGATATAGGGTGTTGGGATACAAGCCTAGGGAGATGGAATACAAGTCCTAAGCTTAGGGTTAGGGTTAGCAGCTGCTACCCTTAACCCTAGAGCAATGGCAGTCTCCTATACAGGAATAGACTGGCCAAGACTACAAAGACTGCCAAGACTGTCTCCTATGCTATCCAGGGAACCCCCTATAATATACAATGATAGACAAGTCTATCTGGAGAATTATATAGGGGAAATGAGGTCACTATGAAGTCATTGCAGTATAGCTCCTTTATATATTACAGGAGTACATTACAATATACCTCCTAACTGTGTAGTATAAATATTGCACACTTTGTAGAAGATGATAATAACATTCCTCCCTGTGGCAGACTCCCTCATACACTTATCTTTGACTTAAACTCAATACCTCAAAAACCTCGTCCTCATCTTGTGCTCAACTTCCTAATCCCAATATAGGGAAAAGAAGGGTGGACAGAGACAGGCATTCTTTACTGGTGGAAATTCAAGCTGTTGAACACATATTCATTCTCATTATCCCTTGTATCACCAACATTGCAAAGAGAACAACACACCTGAAAATCACCACACTATTCCTCAAGATATCTGGAGGGAAATGAAAGCAGGGAAAATGAAGACAAAGGGAAAGAAGCAGGTGAAGCTAGATGGGATGCTGGAAAAGCAGTAGCAGGAATTTACCCATGATGGTGTGATGGAAGCATTCGCAAAGTTTGTAGCTTGTGATGACCAGGTACTAGTATGGCCCAAACAAGCTTTTGGATTGTGTGCTGATGTTTGGTCCAAGGCACTGGCAGTTGCAGATAAGGCAGTGTTCCACAACTGTTTGGTTGCCATGAGGCCAAAGGCAGGATGACAGGATATCACTAGTACTCATGATGTTGCAACTTATATTCACAATGAGTTTGCCAAGTGGCTTGAAGAGCTAAAGGACATGATCCAGGTGAGTTAAATAGAATGTTCCATGAAATAGGCCACTTACAAGAGGACAACAGAAAACTCCTGGTAAAATCATCAACAGCTGATGGATGGACTGCTGATACTACAAAGGCATCATTCCTTGGTATGACCATGCACTGGATCAAAGTGAAGGAAGGGAAATGGAAGTTGTGGTCAGAAGTTGTTGGTTTCAAGTCAATCTCGGGGGATCACAGTGGTTGGAATTTGGGGTGATACTTCATGGGTTTATGTGACCACATGGGCATCTGCAACAAAGATAGATCCAAGGTGAGTCATCTGATCAAGTGATAAAATAATTGATCAATTAGATACAGCTGTACATGGTTACACTCTACAATACTTCCAATAATAAGACAAGCTGCACAACAATTGAGTCTATTCATACTTGAAGATCATATGATCAATGGGATGCAGAAGAGCAGCAGCTTCCATACATTTACCTTTTCAATGCTTAGTATCTCCTGACTCACACTAACTCCATTAAGATGCTTTGTGCATGTTGTCAACATTGCAAACATTGCCGTGATGAGCCATATCACCAAAATTGTGGTGATTGAGACTGCAACTGCCATATGGGAGTATGACCCATTGTTACCTCTGTGTTCTTGGAGGGTCACTTGATGTCATCACATCTGTATGCACGGTTGCTATCAAGGTACTTTTGGATTGTTCCAATTTTCTTGTATTTTCTAACCACTCTTTTACATAGATCCAAGCATCTGGACAACACATTGAATATCTTGAGAAACTCCTGATGCAATGCAAGATAACTAATCCACTCAAAATCCCCCTACACAACAACATCTGATGGGGATTGGCATGTTTGATGCTTGATCATTCATACAAGCTATGTCAGGTGAGTTGATTGATGGATTGTTTCTATGGATATTGGCACTGACATGGTCATGTGGATAGCCAATCAATCAGTTTCTTAAATCTGCTGATGCCCTTTATGGACCTATCACCACCATTTGTTGTAATGGCTGAATCAAGAAGAAAATCTCTTGGGCCACATTTATGCTCACAGACAGGGACTAGGAATGTGTGAAAGATGCACGTGATCTTCTGAAGGTAAGTGGCTTGATTGCAGCACTCTACTCATAATTTATGTCTTTAGGACTCAAATGGTATCCAACAATACTTTTCATCTGAATGACTCCCCACACTCTGGCATGCACTTCCCACACTTGAGCAACTGCAGACTGCATGGGAGGAGAAGTGTGACTCTGGTGACTTTGATCTGTATAAAATGCAATTGAGGATGGATTAGGAAAATTTCAGAAGTACTACTCTTGCATTGATAGCAAGCCTGTGTTTGTGCTTACACTTGGTTCATTTCTACTTCTCTTTCATTTCTAAGCTAACATTAATTTCATATAGTTCTCCACCCTTATTACAAACTAGACTATATAAAGATGACATGGGGAGGTGTGGAGGAACAGGCAAGGGTATGTGCACCAGGCAATCTGGATGTGAAAAACTGGCAAGATGAGGCACACAAGATCATAGAAGCCCATGTGGGTATCTTTATATGTTATCTAGACTAATGAACAATCTCACCTGAATTTTGTAGGTGGAAACATACTTCAAGTGCTGACCACAATACAATGCAGCTAATCCTTCAAAAGCCAACAATGCTGGCACAGAGAAGGCACTCATATCTGAATATGATCGATATCACCAAACACTTGTGGACCTGGATGATGATGAAGGATGGGCATCTGAGCTGAGGTGCTATTTGAAGGACAGGCCAGCAGATGTTTCAAGGGAGACTGATATTGTTCAATGGTGGCAGGTGCATAGTTATCCCCTTTCTTCATCTGTTTCATATAAAGTTGTTACAGGATAATGCCCAACTCTATCTGACCATTGTGCACATCACCCTTGATGTCCTCTCATGCCAGGCATCCTCAGTCCCCTGTGAATAGGGTTGTTCACAGTAGCCATTCTTTGCTCATTTTCGGCTCATTTTCAAACTCATTTTTGGGCCATTTTTGTGTATTTGGCAGAGGAAAGCACAAAAGGGAACCGAAAATGAAATGAAAAATGATGTGAAAAATGGTTACTGTGAACACCCTGGGAAGTGAAATTAAGAAAAATGATGCGAAAATGCATTTTGCTTGCCAGGCACAGTGCCAAAAAGATGAAAAATGATCATTTTTTGGTTCCCTTTTTGCAAAAGTGAGGGTAGGGTTCCATTTTACATTCATTTTTTATTCATTCTCAGTTTCATTTTTGAGAAAAATGGAATCAAAATGAAATGGAAAATGATGACAAAATGAGTCAAAAATGAATGAAAAATGGCAACTGTGAACAACCCTAATGGCTCTTCTCTGCAAGTAAACAGACAGCTGATGCTTGAAGAGCTTCACTAGGTGCAAAATGATTTGAGGAATTGCAGATTATGAAGTTTGTGTGGTGCAACAACATTGTAGATCTTGCAGCTTGGAACTCAGGAAAAATTGAAGAAGTAGATCTAGATGAATATAGGGACTACCATGGATGCATCCGGGTAAATATCCATGGATGGTGGATAAATTCTTGTGGATATGGATGATATCCATGGATTATCCACATCATCCACAAAACTGATAAGTGAATGTTTTGACAAAAAGTTGTTGTAATATGCACTGTTGATGTGTAACTACTAGTATACAACTAATAGTTATGTGTTTGAAGTACCTATCACTGAGGAAAATGCAAATTTAGTGTTTCAATGCATTTTTGGATATTACCAAGAGAAATTGAATGCCACTGATTCAATTGGGCATGTAAAATCATGAAAATATTTGAGTAGGTGCTTACAGGACTTTTGTATTGGACTATATAATTTATTGTTCAGATTTATTTATTTTATTCCTTGAAAATGGCCTAAAGATCATTTTATATAGAGTTACACCAATGTGGTATAGTATTTTCAGATTTTCTTATCAAATATTGCACAAAATCAAGAATTTATTTTTCTCTCTTTAAACACCCTTACTGGTACAATATGTACAAAAATTTTAAATATATAAAAGACAAATGAATATTGAATATACAAAAGCATGAGAGCTGGTCATCAGAAATGCAAAAAAACAAATACCATGGCAACTGTTACAAATTCAATATCACAAAAAAAATCTGGCTTCTTCATCTGAGTCTTCTTCATCATCTGTCTCAGCTTCTTTCTCACCTGCCCTTGTCCTATTCTCACCTTGTATCTGCTTCTCAACAATCTTGATGGTCTCTGAAAGTCCTGGGTACAATGGAGTTCTTGCCCAGGATCCAATGGCAACCTGAGCCTTGAATGTTTGTAGACTAGTGTTATGCTGAAGATGGTTAACCTCAAGCCTCCCAACCAAAAATGCATGCTCTGCATCAACAGAAGATGCTATACAAAAGGTTTAGTAAAGATACAAATAAAAACAGTGAAAGTCACCTGGTGCAGAGCAAAAGTCAAGTCCCATCTTTGACAGCCAAGGATGATGCTGAGTAGCTCAATCCCAATACTTCATAATTCTCCCAGCCTCTTTAACAGCAGAAGACTTGATAACTGGGTCAGTCAAATATGTACTGATTGTGTCGGGGTCTTGAGAATCATCAAGGTCCAGTGTTCTAACCCACTTTGACTTCATCTAAAATAAAAGCATTGTTATTTAAACTCAGAGTCACAATGGAGTCACTTACCTTGCCTCTTCAAGGAGCTTCAGTAGCTGGGGTAGGTTCTTCATCTCCCTTGTAAGTTTCATTCCAATGAGTGACAACCAACTTCTTGATATCTCGGATCTGTGTAGCAGAGCGGCCATGATCCTTGAACCACTCGAGTCTCTTGTCAGGGCACATGACTGAATAATATTAGCCTAGAACAGAGAAAGAAAGAAAAAGTACTAACCTATAGCAATTGTGTATAGCTCACAGTCCTTCATGAGACAGTAGTATTTGTCAATCAGAAGAAGGACTGCTTGAGCTGCAACACAGACAACATTTGGCAACTCCATGTCTTCATCATCACAAACAAGAGTCATTGATTGTTCAATGGAATCCAGCATAGGTAAGACATCTGCAATAAGAGGAACCTGAGATTGTGAAAACAGTTTTGTTGGTTCTTCAAAAATCTGTCACAAAATTAAAATCAGTTATTTGCTTATGAAAGACAAGTATTATAACCTCAAGTATGGTACTTAGTGTCTCAGCAGGATTCCACTGCTCTTCTGAAAGTCAGTAAGCTTGTAGCTTATTGACAGCAGCCCCAGTGAGTTGTTCAACAGAACTTCTGAAGTATAGGTGAGCATCTAAGCATGTGAGATCTGAATTCCATCAAGTAGGAACATGGCGATCAAGTGCTGTCTTGTCTCCAGGAAGGTCCTTGTCATTTGAAACAAGAGTGTCAAACTTCTCCTTTAGTGTTGAATTGTCATGAACACATCAAGCAAGACCAGCAACCTAATACACAAAATTAAAGTCATACAAGTCAATTATGACACAAACATGTTATGCATACTTGGGGGAAAAGCTGAAGGGCCATTTTGTTCTCCTCTTCATCAATCTCTATACCCTCAGCTCTCATTTTCTCAATGGCCTCATCACAAGTAGTTCTGACAATGGCTGAATCATGAGCATCCCTACCATCATCTGGCACAGCAGCAGCATCTTCTCTCAACAAATTGAATAAATAGTGTTAAGCTCACTGTGGACAGTAGCAGCTTGTTTCTTCTTTGGCAGTCGAAAAAAGAAAGATATAAAAATCTGAAAATTCGTTAGTGCCAAGAAAATGATTGTATTGAAATGTACCTTTGCCAAAAGATTAATAATATGTGGAAAGCACTGACCACAAGCTGCCATTCCACAAAAGGATGGAATAAGGATAGGAAGATATCTTGCCAGTGCATCATTATTACTAGCATTATCCATACAAAGGGAAAGAAGCTAAAATTTAATTTTCATTAGTTTGGATTAAAAAAGAAAAAGAAAAATAAGAAGCAAACCATCTTCTCAAGTCCAAACCGTTTCAAACAATCAGCAACAACTGTGGCAAGATATACTCCATCATGCTTTTGAGTTAATCTAAAATTAGTCAGACAGAATACATCTTGAGCTACAAGGGACACTAACCTTATAAATTCAAGGATAGCACGATGGATAGTACCATTTGAAAACCACACAACAATAATTCCCAGAAAAGATGCAACAATGGGTGCTGTCCACCCATCCAGGACCAAATGAATGGTGGAGTTACGAGCCTAGTCATATATTTATTAGTATAGTAACAGTTGCATTGAAATAGAATATATGTCACCATGAAATAATTTTGGACATTCTTTGACATTTCGGCATAGATAGATTTGATATCACATGAGACTGTCTGAGGACCAGGGGGAATGGTTCCAGGATGGAGCATCTCTGCCTCTGCCAGATAATCTTCATCCAAGACAGAATTAAAGGGGCGGTGGTTTTTGGCACACTGCATAGCAATCAGGGTATGATGGGCTGCTGGTGAATAGGGCTGGCCAGTAGGTTCAACAGTGGTAGTGTTGGTAACAGTACCCATATGCTTATTACATGCCTTGACACCATCTTGGATATTTTTTGTTCCATGGCCAGTAGACATTTGGGCATGAATATTGGCAGGGTGATGGGCAGGGTCAACCTTACAAAGGATAACATCTTGAGTCTACCCCTAGCATCCATCTCATGATGTAGGGTGATATCAAAGTGATCGATCATAGACAGACGAGTGCCAGGTAGCTTTTGAAGCCTCTAAATATGCACAAATCAGCTCTATTCTTTTGGGGGAAACAAACACTCACCAATAATGTCATTATCTGGCAAGCTCTATACATCCTTATCACTCTTGTTTGCAATCCCTCACTTTGCAGCCTGAGCCTTGACAGGAGAGATAAGAATGGCAGGCCCAGGTTGACTGCTGTCACTGTCAGAGTCTACTTGAACCAGAGCAGGGACAGTAAGTGGAGCAACAGCAGCAGGGACACTAGGGGTAGTGTTTGAAGGTCCAGTTTGGTCCGGTTTTTTTCCCTTTTTGGGATGAACCAGGACCAAAACCAGTTCATTCATATTAAAGAACTACATATAACCGGACCGGACCACACAAAACCAGTTCAGTCCAGTCCAGTCCAGTCCAGTCCTGCAACTGGTTATGACTGGGTCCAGCCACAACTGGTCATGGACTGACTCACATCAGTCTAAACCAGTCACATCAGGCTAAACTCAGTATAATTACTTAAACTTAGTTAAAACCCCTTACAGGCAGGGGCCTGCAAGCAGGCATTGTAGGTAATTAAAAAAGAACTAAGACACATAAAAATGAATCCATAAGGGTTGGTTAGTATGGGGGAGGTGGTCAGAATGAAGGGAGGGGGGGGGGTCAGCTGTAATCAGTGTCATTGAGGGTGGGAGGGGCATCACTGGCATCTAGAATCATTGAGGGGGGGCCCATCTGTCATGGGAGGGGCAGCATCACATCATAAGCATCATGGGTGGGAGGTGGCAGCCGTTGTGGGTGGGGGGGCATCATAGTGGGAGGTGGGCATCATTGGTGTGATGTGGCATCATCGTGGTGGGAGGTGGTGTTGTAGGGCTACGAGATCTCCTCATAGACCTCACAGTTCAGACTAATTCCCCAGTGATCTGTTTACTAACATATGTTTGTGACAGGTGCTTATCCTGAAGCTGATGTGTCGTCAAAGCTGGGTTTGCTGATCTCACTACTATTTCGTGTCTTTTTTGTTATACCATTACCCTTGCTAATGACCCTTCCACCTCTGAGCCCCTAGATTATTGACCTACACATCTTTTATTATCAGATCCACAGGTTATCCTCCTTGATCAAGCTTGGAGTGATTAGCACAAGAATCTGGATCTGATGGGCTCTATTGGGAATCTCAGACTGTGATTGATTTGTTCCCTATCATTATATTGACATCTAGTGTGCTACGTCCCTTGTTCTCGAGTCCCTTCTCTACCATACGCGTGTCTGTGCTAGAATCTGGAGTCTGGAACGTAGGGTCAAGTGGCATTGTCTGGAGGGTCCCATGCTTGAACTGGGGCAGGCAACGCAAGTCAATAGGACCTACAGGTGATGTTTGTCTCCCTGAGCCATTGTTCAGCCTCTCGTTTTCGGTGTGCATTCGTATGCGTTCCTTTTTATGTGATCTTCCTGGACTCTTCTGGCTTCTCTTTTTGGGCACTTCATTAGTTTAGATTGTCGATCTGCAGTCAGACTGATGCAAGAGTATGCACATCAGTCCGTTTTTCCTCTCGTTTTGTATTTAGGTGCCCTGCCACCTCGTGAATGCAGCATTAGATTCTTCTCTCCTCTTTTCGCCCCACTTCTCTAAGTTTTAACCTCTGCAAGAGAGGTTCAAGTTCACTACACAATAAGGTGTAGTACTAGTGTCCATAGTTTTTAGAACTGACCCTTTGCTTTTCAGTTCCCTTGAGAATTGGGTTCTGGACAGTATCAACGACAGTCTCTTACATCGGGTCCCGAGCCTTTGGAATCTCACCCCCTCACTCTCATTCTACCATTCTTCACCTATCGATGACCTCTCGTAACTGTTTACGGTGATGAGATCCATCCATCAACACCCACGGCCACTTCTCCCATCTTTCCTCTCACAATCTCGCGTTTGCCCACTTTTACGGACCTCCGCTATCCATCCCCTGAAGTCTTTGACAACCTGAACGAGAACCTACATACACTCCGCTTACCCTACCGCAGCGGCCATCTTGGTGGGAGGTGGCAGCCATTGGTAATGGGAGGCAGTGGCCATCATTGGTGTGACATGGCACTGTTGTGGCTGGGGGAGCATCATGGTGGGAGGTGGCCATTACGGATGGGGGAGTGTTGTGGTGGTGGGAGGCAGCCATCTTGGTGGAAGGTGACAGCCATTGTGGGTGGGGGAGTGTCATGGTGGGAGGTGGCGGCGGTCATTAATGGGAGGTGGCGGCCATCATTGGTGTGACGTGGCACTGTTGTGGCTGGGGGAGCATCATGGTGGGAGGCAGCCATCATGGGTGGGGGAGCGTTGTGGTGGGAGGCGGCCATGTTGGTGGGAGGTGGACCATGGCACTGTCATGGCTGGGGGAGTGTTGTGGTGGAAGGAGTGTCATTGGTGGTGGTTGTGGTTTAAGGTAGATGTGGCATTGTTGTGGCCACTTTATTTTTTAGCAGCACAAACATGACCAAATGGTTCGTGCACAGCCTCAACATATATAAACCCCTTGCTTTTTGTGCTCCTTTCCCTTGGGCATGCCCCACTTTATATAGAGTTTATTTACTATATAATATATTTAGTTATCTGGCCTATATAGGTTTTATTTACCTTGTACTAGATATACTTATCTGACTTATACAGGTCAGGGTTCAGAGGGGTTCAGTTGTGACTGGTTCTAACCGGTTCTGAACCAGTCTTTGATATACATACAATCTGGGTAACTGCAACTGGTTCACTAAGGAATGTGAGGCAACTGCAACTGGAAAAGTAACCAGACCACAGTTCAGTCTGGTTCAGTTTTGGTTTTTTTCCAGTTCAATGGACTGGACCTTCAAACACTAACTAGGGGCAGCAGGCTTCCAAGGCATTTGTGTGTGGTATCACGATGAGTGAGGAAGGCCATGTTGTTTGGAAAATGACTCACTGCATGTTGATAGGTGGAGTTTGAACTCGAATTTGAGTAGTGCACTACACAAGCATCACAGCTTTTCATTGACGCCCAGCACTGTGTTGATTCCCACATGGGTCTCATACCAAATATATATTATATTATTTAAACTCTAATTTAATTGTCACCTCCCCAGGAGGGAGGCGGTCATGACTTCATTAGTTAGTGGAAATAAAAAAGAGAGGACAAAAACTAATAAACTTGTGGACCAAGAGACATTGTTGTTGTCATGGTCATCCTTCTTCTCTTCATCTTCTTCATCATTGTCATCATGCCCACTCCCTCTCCCATTGTTCCTATCCCCATTGCTCCCCATTTCTACCCCGTGAGCAGTTGCTCATGGCAGCGGTTGGGGGTGCTGTGGTGGTGGTAGTGTGGTTGTTGTGGTGGCCCTCTTGTCGTCTCCTCTTCTCCTTCCCCTCCCCCCTTGTTGTCTGGTCATAGTCATTGTCATTGTCCCTTGTCCCCCTCCCTGCTGTCATCTCCATCCTGTGTCTCTGTCTCTGTCCCCTTGTCTCCATCCCCTGTCCCCTGTCCCCATCCCCACATCGTTGGCCCCTGTTTCATTTCCCCTCTCATCATTGTTGGTTTGTGGTTGAGCACCCAGGATCCACCTCGCAAGCAGGGGCTCACAACAGTGGTGGTGGGTGCTGGTCCCCTGTTGTTGTTGTCCTCTCCCTGTTGTCCCCTCCTCATTGTAGTCCTCATAGTCCTCATCTTCCTCGTCTCCCTCCATGTCATCCCATTCTGTCCTTGTTGGGTGGTCCTGGTGGTCCTGTCATCTGCGATCCACCCTATGAGTAGTAGCCCATAGGCATGGGGGTGGGTGCAGTGTCTGTCATCCTCGTCATCACGTTGTCCTTGTGGTTGTCAATAGTTAAAATAGTACCTAAAATGTTCATTAGTAAAATGAAAATGAAATGAGAGAAAAAAAACATACCTGTGGCCCAAGAGACATTGACAATGTCTCTTGGGCCTTTTTTTCATTCAGCCCTCCTCTTCATTATTCCACCCACAATCCACCCCCATGAGCAGTTGCTCATGAGGCTGGGGGTGGGTGCAGTGTCTGTTGTCCTCATGGTTGTCAATAGTTAAAATAGTACCTAAAACATTCATTAGTAAAATGAAAATGAAATGAGAGAGAAAAAAACATACCTGTGGCCCAAGAGACATTGTTGACATCTCTTGGGCCTTTTTTTTGTTCAGCCCTCCTCCTTTTTAATCCACCCACAATCCACCCCATGAGCAGTTGCTCATGAGGCTGGGGGTGGGTGGTGTGTCATTTGCCACACTGTGCCCGTTGTCATTGCCATCATTGGGCCCTTTTCCTCATGTGCCACCCCATGGCCTGCTCCCTCTCCCATCATTCCTATCCCCGTTGCTCCCTGTTTCCACCCTGTGAGCAGTTGCTCGCAGCAGCGGTTGGGGGTGCCATTATGGTGATGGGTTGGTGGTGGTGGTAGTGACCATCTTAGTCACTAATTAGCATTGAAAACTTTTAGTCAGTAATGATAAAATGAAAAGACAAAGAAAAAAACATACCTATGGCCAAGAGACATCAATGATGTCTCCTGGGCCCTTTTTCTGCCATTGTCCCTTACCCCCATCATCCTGCCCTTGTGTCTGTCATCTCTTGTTGTTGGCTACCAACACCTGTGATCCACCCTATGAGCAGTTGCTTGTAGGGCTAGGGGCAGGTGTTGGGTTGCTTGTCATCATTTTCATTGATGGGCAGCACTTGCATTGGTGGCATCATCCCCATTCCCTCGTTGTTGCCATAACCCTCCCCATGGACCCCACCCCATCACTCGTCATTGAGGTGCTGGTACTGGTGTGTGTTGGGTCATCCCCTCATTTGTTCCCCATCAATTGCTGTTCCACGTTGTTGGGCACTGGTTTGCTGGTTGGTCATCACCCTGCCATCCACCACCCTGCAAGTAGGCCCAGTAGGGTGGTGTAATGGGGTCCTGTTGTTACAAGATGCTTATAACCTAAAAATGAAATCAAAGTAGTTAGTAAAAAGAAGAAAAAGAAAGAAAAAAACTTACCCCCAGGGCCCAAATGCCATATATCAGCATTTGAGCCTGTTTTCTGTCCATTGGCCATGGCTGTGCTTGGCATGTAGAGGAGTATGTCAGTAGGGTTGAAGGATATCCATACCTGTAACCTGTGCTATAGCCTAGAGTCAGAGGGAAGGCAACATCAGTCTATGTGACAGTGATGTCATAATATGCCACAGAAAAGCCACCTGAATGTCACCACCTGTACCTGTAGCTTGAGAAATCCTTTACAAAACTTGTGGTTAGACCCCTATCTGTGTATATTGCTATTTGGACAACCTTAGCAGCAGGTAGCAAATGAGCAACATCCACATATCCATGGATATCCGTGACCTCACATCCATATCTGTACATATCCATAAGTTTATGTAATCCATGGATGTTCATCTGGATATGACACATCCATGGTAGTCCCTAGGATAGATTTATACTACTAATTATTGTTGTTTTTAGAGCATGAGCACCTAACTGAGCTGTTCAACAATAAATTATGGGTCCCTGTGAATGTAAACCAACCATTAAGTGACTCTTAAGGTGTTTAGAAGTGGTAGGGATGGTGTAGGAATTGATAAAACTGTAAAATAGGGAGATTATGATAATTTCACATTTTTGACTGGCATTTTCTCTCTGGCTCTTACAATAAAGATACTGCAATAAATGGCATAAGTGGCATGCACAAGGTTAGTTTGGATATCATAGAAGTCATGGTTATAGAAAAAGCTATAAGATTTGCTTGGGAACCCCACGAAAATGACCTGCTTCACTCAAAATGATGGTTTAGGTATATTTGTTTACTTAAGTTTGACCGCGGCTTTACCCGAGATTGGCCCTCCCCAATCAAAGTGGATCCTGTGACCACATCAGTCTCTGATCACGCGATCACATGATCACGTGCATCACGGGGTGGATAGGAATTTTCGAAGCCCAGATAGAGGGGAGCAGGCTCCCCAATAAACGCTGTAGCGATATCCGAACCAGGAAAACACCCGAATTTCAGAGAGATGTGCTACCCGAGTCACAAAAATGGTCAAGTGGAAGCTATACGCCCATAAATCTACCTCGCCGGCTCCCAACCACCTTGTATCCCCTGCTGGCCATCCTTTCCTTCCTCATCTCCTGCTTCGTCCTCACCATGTCTGTGGGAACATTCTCCACCTCCACCAATTCTTTCACGAGAAGGATCTTCCCCGCAACCTCAGGGCAGTGCGGATGGTAGACTGTCTGCATGCGCCGGTGGATCCCAAGCGATACAAGTGTGCCCTGCTTTTTTGAGCCTAGGGAGATAGCAGAGCGCCGTAATGTGATCTTGTAGTGGGTGTTTACGGGTTGAGGAATAGGTTCCGAGGAGGAAATAGAGGAGGGGAAAGATCCAGGTATCGTTGTGGTTGTCAGTAAACGAGATAGTTCAAGCTGTCGCCACCATGGCTTCACTGTCAACGATAGGAGCGTGCTGCGAGTACTTAGCATTGTAGTCACTCGATGGTATAGTTCAGACAAAGAAAATCTGGAAACAAGATTAGAATCAATCCAATAGTGATTTTATAAACTTACCTGAATCCTCCAGACTCGGAATTGCAGCTTTTGCACGTCTCGTCGAAATGGAAAAACCAGTCACGTGGGCCGACCTCATCGTGACTCGGCCGTCATGGTGACACTTCTAGGAACTTGTCTGTCGTTTACCCCAAGATTTTCACGACCGTAATCGATGACAACGAATACCATATCTCGTGTCGATTGAGATAGATTACATCCAATGTTCATTTATTTGATGTAAATTACAGTAAATGCGTTGGCTGAATAATTCGAATTCTCTCCCTCAATTTTGACTTCCTCTTGGGTCATAGTAAATCTTGTTCAAAGCTTGAGTGCTGGCAGTGGTGACTACTTAAGTGATTCGCATCATACTAATAGCCGCACAGGAACGACCCTATTAACCGTGACATAATTTGGAGTCATATGTCCTACTTTCGTCTTGACAAGTCGTTTGCGGGTCTCATCACCGATCAAGCAGGCAAGCATGTTCAGTCAGAGGTTCTAATGTCCGAGTCGCCTGTCCTTCTCTAACCGCTCTATTAGAGCTCTGACCGGCCTGCGGCCTATGACCAGGCTTCCCTCGGAGGTACTCGAAGTTGGAACAGCTACTATCACCGTGACACTTTGTGTTATTTTTACTCAATTACTATGTATGTCGCCGTCAACTCAGACTGAGATGTTGACCCTCGTGTTGCTGACCCTTGTGTTGCTGACATTCCGGCTCGATCGAGTATCTGAAGCAGGCCTCATGTTCCTGTTATCTTTGAGCGCTGAGTATTTAAGGGGGCATATATTTGAGGGTGAGGCTCCGCGAGGGAATTCATCCCACCTCGAAACGTTCACGAATCATCATGCGTACTTCTTTCTTGTGTGCTTTACCGCTCTCTCTTGCAGTTATATCCAGTGTCGCCGGTAAATCCCCAAAATTCTTTCTTCGTGGCCTTCATCGTAAAGCTTCTCCCCAGGCGCTGCGACCTTTATTGGAAGGGACAAGAACGTCCAAGTCCAAGTTTCTCCTAGCCTTCAGACCCCGATCGTGGCACCCAACACTACTTGTCAAACAAGTCTCGGACCGAATGTTTGCGGGAATACCTGTATGTCACCAGTGGAGGTTTTGAGCTCCTCAATAACTCATCACATTGTCTACGTATTACTATTAGGCAACACAAACTGCTTCCATCCGAGTGGAGGTGGTCCCGACCCGAACGACTGTCATGTTATCACCGATGCTTTGCTGTTCGATAGCGACAACATTGGTCAGTAAAGGTTTACTTACTCCACTTACTCCATAACGTCCCTGATCACTCGGCATGTTTTTACTAGGTGACCTATTCCAGATTGGCACCGGCGTGAGAGACAACTTCTTGCTCCGCCGCTCTCGCTATGTAGTTGAGATGCTGATAACTTCTCCTTCGTTGTAGTCAAGCAACACAGTCACCTTGAAATATCGCAGTTGCAAAACCTTTTTTGCCAACCAGGCTCATGTTACTCTCACATACTGTCGAGTTGACTGGGTTAGTGCGACGACTCGGACTCGCCGGGCTCTCTGATCTTCTCTGTTTCTCCTCCGCGTCGTATATGCTGACTAGTACTTCCTTCAGGCGGCCGTCCTCAATTACGTCGCATTCAATTGCCAGTCTAATCAAGATGCTCATGGAGGAAACTGTGTAGCAGCGGACCAGAGATGGTTCATCCAGTATGCAACCACTTACATATGCGTGTCAGCTCTGGACTCGTCTGATATTCTATCTACTCAACAGGGTACAACATACATGATTCAAGGAAGGAAGGAAAGAAGGAAAAGAATACTCCTCAGTGCGGCTGGTTTTCGCCAAACAATTCGGATACCTGTTAAATTTCTCTCTTACCTGTACTTCAAGTATATCTTCACACTTGTACCCTCGTATCTTTCAAGTATCTTTACGACGATACGAGAGACAATGCCATTATTACCTGCAATTATGACAGTTTCCGGAGATGCGAATTACACTTTTCAGGGCTCGAGTGCACTTCATTGGAGCTCCAAATCCGAGGAGAAGCCGTCAGACCATGACAAAGGAGGCGTGTCACCGCCGAAACTCGAGATAGAGTGCATGTACTGGATCGTGAGCGGGATATAGGACCTAGGCACGAAAAAACAGGCATAAAGTGGACTAGAGGAATCGTCAGCAGGATAGGGTGACATGAACCCAACAGGTCCTCACAACCTGCAATGAGAGCTCTCCTCCAAGCTTTGACATTCCAAGAGTCCTGGCTACGCCCTGATCATCCGTTCGACCGCCAAAAGCGCATGAAGACATTGAGGCAATACAAGGCTTCTCGACTATCCGAGCTTTGTTCGGCGACTCGCAGTACTCGTCAAAACATTCATACGTCCGAGGATCTTGCAAGATCGAGTGTTTCCCCTTCTCGACTCTTGGACAAGGCATTGCCTCGACGGAACGATGGCGCCACCAAGAAACTTAGCAACGCTCAAGGCAATACATACGCTGATCCGTGTCATCTTCGTTCATGGGGCTATGTGTGTTTGTATTCAGGCTGTGATCGTGGGTGCATGGATGGAGTGTCCGAGGCCATGGAAAATATAGACTTGAGGATCAAATAGTCGTCATCGATCGTAGAGCCAGAAATGGAGCGGACACGTGAAGGAGGTGGGAAGATACTGGATAGCGCCTGTGGTTTGTTCGGCTGATTCGGGACGGGCGAGTGGTGGGATGCTTTTGGTAGCCCATCCAAACTTGGGCGCCTTGTTGAGCTGTCCATCTGACGGCCGAGATATTGAGCTCGAAGCAGATGAGACGTAGAGTCTTCACTATCAAAGGACATTCTTGTGCATCCCATTGTTACTCCCAAAATTATCCGAACCAGGCAATGTCGGCTCCTGAATGTCCACGATCTGTGACCAAGAGCAGAGGGTCGAGCTTGCTTCGGCCCTCACTCTCCTCCGTCTCCGCGCTATCTTGCGCTATGGTCATCCTGAAGCGCGGCTCCTTCATATCGAAAATCGTCGATGGAGCCTCAATGATATCTAATCCCCCAACGATCCCTGGGAGGTGTTCTCCCACAAGCTGGGAAGCTTAGGAACCGGCTGCCACTAGTTCAAACTCAGAGAAGAGGCGAGGAGGGGGGAGGTGAGGGACTAGGAAATCGCTTGAATGAATGTGAGGAGGACAGCAGAGCGGATAACAAGTGTCAAAGCACAGGAACGGGTGAATGCAAGGACGCAGGTGACGCAGGGGTAGAAAACGGAAAGACTAAGCTGATGAACTTAGCCATGAGGCTTCCAGGACCAAGGGGATCCTAAAGACTGAAGGGAGCCCTCTGTGACCGTCTTGGCGTCGAATTAGGAAGTAAGGGCTGCGAGAAAGAGAAGCAGAAGACTGTGGCATGAACTGAGCTGGGAGAATAGCAGACGGATAGAGGGAGTGATTGAAAGTTGTTGGATGGGACTAGCAAATATCCAACGAGACCTCGCGAGGAAACATATTGGCCTGAATCCCGAATAACAAATTCGTAGGGGCGGCAGAGACGCACTAGTCCAACAGCAAGAACCAACGCGCCTCATGCCAAACGAATGACAGGTCTTTGAGATATGTCACGTGGCTGTTTATTGCTTCCACTCGAAGACTTGTGCTACTACTTATCGGCATATCATGGGGTGGTTCTCCGGTAGTTCAGTCAAGGAGCCTACCGTATCGTCTCGTCAAGACCGACAGAAATGCTGGGAGACGAGGGACGCTTATTTTTCATGTTTGGATCGTGCCGGGGTGGTCAAGGCAGGCGACGAAGGGGCGGCATGCTCCTCTGAGCTACGGAAATACGAAAATAACTGTGCAAAAAGCTGGGTAAGTGCCACTGCATAATCTGCCTGAAGTGTTTACACTCAAGTGCCTGGAAGGTTGAATACTTCAACCAACGGCGGGTGATCGCAGAGGCACAGAAAGATCGACTTGCACAAGCCAATACACAAGCACAGAGCGCCAAACGATAGACTGTTGTGGACACGTAATGTGTATATCGGGGCTGGCAGCTTTACGGCCTGGATGATTCCTGATTCCAGAACATAGCTCATTCTACGCACAGTATACGATGTGTCTATCGTGCTACATCATAATGAAAATCGTAGGTCGTTGTCTGTGTTAAGATGTATAGCTTATATTGTTTCATGTACCCGAAAGGGAGGTGTGTTTCAGACGGCCGTTCATGTTCGTGTCCCATTTTATCTCCGTCCAAGTACAAAAGCTGTCTCTTTATAGCTGTATGGTACCAGGGTAAAGATCTTGTGCTGTACAGCATACGTTGTCTTCCAGTTCCTCTGATGAATTGAACGTTATGTTAGCAATCTGATGGGGTCTGCAAGGATCCCAGCTATCCATACGGCATATCACATGTACTACACGCCTGCCCCGGTCCTGTGTTCTGAAGTACGTGGTCTGAAAACCATCCATCGATCCGAACTACTGCTCAAAATACCTCTGTACATCATGCACTCTGTGAAATTTGTGAAACAAGCGTCATATTCGCGGTGTTTCCTGGTGAATTCCTGATGTGTCTGTTTGACAGGTGTGGATGTGTGTGGGGGGGTCGGTTATAGAGCTTGCCGTCATTCTATCTTCTCGCTGATCTGATCATCTACTTCACGTTTTCTCGCCAAGTGGCGCCTATGGACATGAACGGAATCTGATTCGCTCACAGAACGCTGTCAGGCTGTCTTGTTATGCTTCCATGGTGCGTTACATACATGATACACGGCTAGGTCGGAGTAAGCAGGCTTTGTTCTCTTATAGCTTCCAGGTCACGACTCCCCACCGCCACCTTTTATCATTTCAGATCGGCTTATAAGCAGCGTTTATCCTGTCAACTCACCCTGTCCTAGCTGACCCTTCCATATGGCTGTCATACAGAGGTCGAAGCATGCCAGGTCTTATTCTGAATTTTTTACCTCGGGTTTCCGTGCGGTGGCAAGGCGACGACCTACTACTACTGCTACTAGTACTGGCACCAATTTAGCCGTGCCCTTTGATCCTTCTCCCCCCACTTCTCCTGAGCCATCACCACAACGCCGTAGGTCTCGAAGCCTAAGGATCACCAGCTGGTCATCCTCCGTAATCCCGCCATCCACTTGTTCCATAACATCTTCAACGTCAGAACCCTCTCAGCGATCATCCTTCCGGTCCTTTTTTGGGCAGGATAGCCACCGAAAATTCTCGGATAATTCTTTGGCATTCAGTGCATCCCCACAGACAAATGCCAGAGAACTCTTCGGCAGTGCAGAGATAACAGAGGTGTGGATAACCGCAGGAGGTCCCTATACCCCGTCTGATATATCCAGCACGTAAGAGCCCAGCATCGATAGTCTCCTTTGATACTTGATTTTGACGCCTAATTCCAGCTTCGATGAGGACCTCTATCAGACCATCGATCCGTTTACCTCGTCTCCCGATTCCAGATCCTTCTTCATGGACCCCTCCGACAGTCCAATATCATCCCGGCAACGGGAATCCTTTCTATCCTTCTCCTCCGACAATTCGTTTTTGCGCATACCAAGTTTACTGCGCCGGGAACGCCCTACATCCGTCCTGACGATGACTTCGCCATCCCGCTCGCGGGCTTCTTCAGAACATGCACATCGTCCCTTAAGTTGGTCAAAGTCTGATCATTTCCCCTCAGAGGACGATGAGCCTGTCAACACCACACTATTCGAGGACTTTGCATGGATTGATCCCGCCGAGAATGTTGATTGGCGACAGTTCCACATCGAACTGCTTCGTGAGGAGGCCGCGTGAAGTCTTGTGAATCATAGGGTGGATCCAGTATATTAGATCCATACATTTGCCTACAACTATCAGTAGGCTACTAATACCTTTTCAATACGGTCATACAGGTTATTCCCAATTATTGCAGTGGTCAACTATTACACTACAGTTTGACTACATACATTTATGTAAATTACAAAAATTGCATCGTAAGGGTCGTTACAACAAGCAGGCAGAGAGAACGCAAGAAAAACAACCGAAATTGACCGAGATATGTTGATGCGTCAAGAATGCGCAGAAAGAAAAAGAAAAAAAGCCGGAACTTATAGATTCGTACAACCTCAATGCAAATAGCAAGTTGTCAGACAGCAGCTCCTTGATACTTCTTGATCAGGTCCCGGAGCCTCGCTTGGCCAAAAGCAAGATCCCCACCACCAGAAGTCGATTTGGCACCAACCACCTTCACAGGAGGTTTCGCTGCTCCAAATCCTTCTGAACGGGTATCAGCGATCGCTGTTGGAACCTTCACAGAATGCCTAATCTTGTTTGGCGAAGAAGTAGAAGTAGGAGGTGGCCGGGCAAGCGAGGCAGTTGAGGAGAGCATAGGCGTCGCATGCGACGACGAAATTACAGCCGGAACAGAGGAAGACTTGGCCACAGGCGTCCGTGTCGTCAAGCGCTTCCCAGACAGTTCGACCAGCCTCGCCCCTGCCGAGGAATCAGAGTTGGAGGTGGAGTTGGAGTGCGACTTGCTCGTCAACAGCGGCGGACGTATGGCCTTGGGCGCTGATAGGAAATTAGGAGTTTTCCTCTGGACACCATTCTTCTGCTGCGCAGTGCTAGTGGGCGCCCCGGAGGCCCAGATGGATGCAACGGCAGCAACTTGCCCGCCTCGACCGCCACGCGCTGACCGGATATCGTACTTGATTTCTGGATCGAAGCGAGTTTGGGGAGGAAACACAGGAAGGCGAGGGGAAGGCTGGAGCACCTTCTTTGGTGGCAGAGGGGGGAGCGGTGGAGTAGATTTAGTAATAGGCTCCAAGGGTTTCCTGGGCTGCTGCGTCCTTTTCTCATTAGGCACTCGTGTCATAGCGCCCGAGGTATGCAGCATAGGCGTCGAAGTTGACGAGGGTGGGGACACCCTTCCGTTTGTCCTGATTGACTGGGGTGTATGCGCAGGGGGAGATATTTTAGGGAGAGTGGGAGAAATGTCCTTGAGCACGGCGAGCGATGAGACATACTCGGCTTCTCTGTCCGCTGTAGGGATCGAGGACGATGACCAGATATCTGTGATTCTCCTCGCATCTTCGGCTATGCTCGTCTCCTTCGCGATCGCCAAGGGGCGGCGCTGGAAAGTATCGTGTTTGAGTGTGCCAATAGGCACGAACCCAGATGACCGTGGATTCGGTGCAGACGAGACATCCTGTGGCTCCTGCACGTCTACATTCTCCTTCGCGGCCTCAACGATAGTCCTCGCAACACTATGCACAGCGTCTTGAGGAACAGAGGCAGGTGCAGAAACAGGATGGGGAGGTTCCGTGCCCCTGATAACAGTCGGGCTCGGTGGTAGGACATCCTCAGGAGGCGGGACGTCAGGATCAATTTCACCTAGCCACGCCGCAACCCTCCCTTTCGCAGCCGCACACTTCCTCGCCCTGAACCCCAATCCCTCGCCATCCTTCTCCTTCCTTTTGTTCTTCTTCTCCTTATCTCCCTTCGACGACTTCGAATCCCCATCCTTCTCGCCATCCCTCTCCTTCTTCCTCCGCCTCTCCTCCTTTCTCCTCCGCCTCTCCTCCACCCACTCATCCCCAGACGCACTCGACCTCGCCGCACGATGCGTCCTCTCATCCGAATCGCGGTCATGCTTCTCATCCGAATCCTCATGCCGCAAGCGCAACGCATCAAACCTTTCCTCCACCTCCACCCCAAGGAGGTGCATGAGGAGGTTAGGGTTCAGGTTCTGTTCCTGCTCGCGTTCGAGATCAAGCTCCCCAGCACCCGCAAGTGTCAAACTCGAAATCGCAGAATCATTCAACGGCTCCGCCTCGTTCCCTCGACTCGACAACGGGATCGTGATCGGCTGCACCCCACCCCCGCCATGGAGGACATCCCTAACATCTGGCCGCCGGTCCTTGTCGAGTTTGCGTGTCCCCACCTCCGCGAGCAGCCTGCGTTCCAGAGCATCCAGCCCATTCTCGCTGGTGCCGTCTAGTCCGGTGAGGTAATGGTTATTCTTAGTCCCTGGGCGGTGCAACTGGAGCTTCGCAGGCGTGATTGCTGTCAGAGTTGGGGTGGGCGGGGTCTTGTCCGAGGGCATGGCATGGAATGGGTCAGCTGGCTGTCGCTCAGGTTCAGGTTCGTGCACATGTTTAGGGTCATCACGTCCAGCAGCACCAAAATACATATCAACGCGTGCCCTTCCACGTCTCTTTAGTTTATCCTTCCCCGATGGCAACGGTGGGGGCGGAAGCGTTTTGTTAACATCCGCATCTGTATCAGCGCCAGTACCAGCGCCAGCGCCAAAATCAACATCCCCTAAAGCACCAGGAATCTCCCCAGCTGACAAATCCCCCATCTTCTCCTCGACCTCCGCCGCCATCCGCTCCAGAGCCTCCACTCGCTCGCTCTTGCTTATTGAGCTGTGCGTCACTGGATCGACCGAAAAGGAATGTTTCGGGGAGAGCACCGGACGTGGAGAGTGTAATTTTCCAGGAGCCAATAGAGTGCTTGCAGGAACTGATATCGACAGGCCGTGGTGATTGGACGAGAAGCGCGCAGTACTAACTGGAGGTACAGGTAAATTTCTCAACCGCAACACCTGATCCAGGCCATTATCTCCGGGGACAGCGACATGAGCAGGCAAAGGAAACCGATGCGACAAAGGTGAAACGGATCTGTGTCGCGAGGACAACCTCAGATGGCGTGCCACACGCTCTGCACGCTCCCCCTTTCCTTCCTCTGGCTCCGAGCCCCTGCTCATGATACCATTGATTCCCCTCGCGTCTAGAGCAGGGTGGTGGTTTGCTGGGGGTGGGGTGCTAATGCCTGTACCTGTGCCAGTGCCGGGAGGAAGGGGATCAAGTTGGCCATGGAAGTTGCTTGAAAAATCCAACACAGCGGAGGAGGCGGCTCCCGCACTCACCGGACGAGCCGGGAGAAATCGGGGCGGAGGTACAGGGAGAGCGCCGCGAGGCAGAGCCGGAGGAGGAAGGAAGTAGTATTCTTGTCCTGCTCCTAGGTAGAGAGAGGGTGTGTAGTATTGGAATTGGTGTGCTTGCTGTCGGTGGGAAACAGGGTTGGGGTGAGGAGAGAGAGAAATGGGGTGCGGGTTGGGAAGCGGGTGGGGCGGGGGGAGCCAAACGTGCTGTTGGTCGACGTACGCAGTAGGCATAGGCGATAGTGAGCGTGGGTAGACCAATGCGGGGTCTGCGTACGGAGCTGGGACGGGGGGGCTGGGAGTAGTATATGGATGTGGGTGTGGGTGTGCATGTGAATATGGGTATGACTCCCCGGGCTCGGGGAGTGCGGCGGGATGTGCAATCTGTACTGGGATGTCGAGATTTATGTCTTTACTATATCATGCAAAAAAAAAATGACAATCAGGGACTAGACGATAACCTGAAATCAGAAGGAAAACACCAACCTCCCAAATCCCATTCCGAGCTTCACGGACAGCATGCACCGTACCTCAAACAACGAATCCGTCATTTTCCGTTCCCGGTCCCCATTCCCCTCATCGCTGTCACCTCCCTCGAGTGCCCCGCCTCTAACACCACGCGCATGTTTTGGGACGTCAAACACCAGGCTCGCAACGCCCTCTCCGCCAGGCGGAATTATGTATTCTGCGCCTTTGAAGGATACTGTTGTCAGCGTGTCGGAGACTTCTAACATGGGTGAGTGGGTTTTTTCCAATATACTAAGGTTGGGAGTTGGGAGCACGAGTGTTCGTGACAAGGTGAGAGTTAGAGCGGTGTTCTGCAGTACCATGTAAGTATGTTGGATTGTAATAATTAGAAGAGCCAACCTTCTTGCTAGAGTGGTTCTTCACCTGCAATTCTACACACGCACTCTCGCCTGCCACAATGACACCACCCACCACCTTGCCCTGCAACCAGATCTTGCCATGCTCGCCTACTACCACCCCCTCCAGCTCCTGTCTCCCGAACCCCTCCTCATAACTCTCCACCACCTTCACATCTTTCCTACATGTAACAAGCCTCTTCTCACCTTTCCAGAACACACTCACACTTGCGCGTAGTTCATACTTAATCGACGCAAGATCCGCCCCGAAACTGATGGACGGGGGAGATGAAGCAGGGGTCGGGATCCGGAAGAGAAAAGTGGAGATGCCGCGTCGGGCTTGGTGGTGGTGCGCCGGGAGCGGCGGGTCACCGGGTAAAGGGTGTGCTTGAACGGCATTGGAGGGAGGAAGCCCCGGGCCCTGGAAGAGCCTCCTGCTATGGAGGAATGTCGAAGTGGCAGAGTGGTCCCGAGAAGTGAGTTCTACATCCCGTTTAAGTCTTCGGTTAGAGTTTCGGAGCAATGGAGTGTTAAAAACGTACCTTGGGTGGCGAAGAGCTCGACCATCATGATGCCGATGCCAAGGCCGTGGTCTGCACGGCATTCCATCTCCATTTTGCCAGTAACATGGGTGCCGGCGACGACGATGGGGTCTGCCTGGGTTAGGGTGATCTTGACTTTGGAATGATGCGGTGATGCATTCATGGGTTCTGGCCGCGTGTGTGGTGCCATACCGTGTCGTGCAGTGGTTCCAGTTATACAACAAAGAGAAAAAGAGAGTGCAAAAAGACAGGGCTGAAGCTGAACGAGATAAGGATATGTTAATGGCAAAAGAAGTGAGATGCAAGCGATTGGGTTGTGGTATTCAGAAGGGTTTTGTAGGCCGTACTGAATAGAACGGATTCATAGTGAAGCCGTTGGCTGAAGAGCTGAACATCGTCGTCGATGCCTAGGTCGTTGTGGCCATGGTGGAGGCTGTGGTCAACCGTTTCTAGAGGTGGCTGTGCCACCGTCATCACACGGTAGTAGTACAACCGCCAATGGCAAAAGCCCGTGGAGGCTAGAACTTGAACGAACTTGAACTTTCCATGGCATTAGCGGGGGAAAAGAGTGAGCAGACAAGTCGATCAACATCGATCTCTATGGAGCCGAACCTGAGGGCACGGCTGATGGACCCTACTCGCATTAGCACCGGGGCTATGTGCCTTGTGCCACATTTGCTATTTGTTTAATATCATCTTCGCTCTCATACGACTTGATTTGTGCATTCTCGCCGGTGCAAAAAATTGCCACTGGTTATGACAAGTTCATTTATGTAAATAAGACCGTGTAGTCCACCGGATGTTGCACCCGACCATCGTTTTTCAAGGATAACAGAGTCAGCATGATAAGATGCGATGAACCGAATACAATTTTCTAATCATAGATATACAGGTGTGGTCGAGATAATAAGATAGCAAGGAGAACCCGGTTGCACGAAAACGTGTACACATACAAAAGCAGAGTAGTCATATGAAAGAGGCAAAAACAACAGCGGGAAAGCATATGGAGTTATTATCGCAGAACGGCACGCACATTACATGCGGGTGCGTGGGCATGGTGAAATCAGCGATGACGGAAGGATGGTGAGAAGGACGGGCTCTTGACGATACAGAATCGTATTGTTCGTGTAGCATATCGAATGTATTTCGACCGATGGGAACGGCTCCAAGTTGCCCAAACGTGGACGCACCCATCTATGGCACTCGCACCACGAGTACGCCGGCATAGAGCTTAAGCTCCAGGGTCTCGTACCGGCTCTTGCACCTGTTGCTTGACACCGGCACTTCTTCCCACCCACCGCCACACTCTCATCTCGTCACCTCCCTCGATCTCCTCGAGATTGGTTCTGACATTCGCGTTCCCCTCTACCACATGCTCAACTTGATTCCACAGCCTGCTTCGAGCCGAAACAGAATGCTCATCCTGCAGAATGAGATCGCGGAGTTGCAGCGAGGACAGATAAGGCTGTGGTGCTGTAACGGGGTCTGTGTGGTGCGCAAGTTCCTGATTGCGTATGGTGTCAAGTGCTACCTGGACCAAACCAGCAACGCGTCTGTTCTCTATTTGCCTTTGTGCTTTTCTCGCTCGTGCATATAACACGCCAGAAATAACAACGACTAGACCTGCGCACAACAATTAGACGGCCCGGAATCGTAACATGGAACGGGGAACACACCCAAAACTGTTGTTCGCCATTCGGCCCATATTTCCCTCGACCGGACTGTAAGCGTACAGTCCCATGTCAGGTGAGGTGTTTTGTGGGCAACGTAGCGATGGTTCCTTTGAGGACTGTGAATTTGGACCCCGAGTGGACAAATCTGTGCTTACTGAAGGTCCTCCCCGATGACGACTCCCCCCCACTGGATCAGTTGTTGAATAGCTTCGTCAAAAGTGTCATCGAACGTTGCGAGAAGATGAGGCTAAGCGAAACGTTGAGGAATGATCTTCAGAAGCGGCATGACCAACCAAAGACTTACCGGTGTCTTTTTCTTCATTACATCCCTCAATTTATCCATCTCCACTCCCCATTTCTTTGCCTCACCTCCATCAATATCCGCTGTGATCTCGTCCACCGTTTTCCCCCCAGCACACAAACGGTGACCCCTTTCTTGGGCAAGCAACGATTCAACGGCCTTCCCAAGTACCCCAATATTCCTCTTCCTTTTGGGGTCTTCCACGCATCTGGGAGGAAGGGCAACGCTGCTAGATCCAGGAAGCCCATCAAGCCCAACAGACAGTATTTTCCACAGCAGATCAATAGGGGGCGACGTTAATGATAGTGTGACATTGCGCGCAGACGCCGAAGCAGGGAGGAAAGAAAGAAGAGGGTGTGCACGTAGAAGATATCCAGTATCACAAACGACGCTGTACTGGGAACATGTTGCATGGTCGGGACAAGGTGTGCATGAATCCGGACGAGGTAAGGGGAGCAGTGGAGGAAGAGGACAGGGTGTTGGGTCAGCTCCTTCGCTCCCTGACTGAGATAATGTTGGAAGGTATAACAGCGTTCTGTTCTCTCTGTTGCACGACTCTACAGCGCTTCGCTGTCCTCTCAACCCCTCCAAGTAGTTGTTTGTTCCGCTCCCTCTATCGCAATAGCCTATAGGAGCTGACTCTGCTTTATAGTTGAGAACGATTCCACTAATGACGAGGGCGACAGCCGTGTAGAACAGCTGGCGAATCCGTGATGCAACACTGTGATGAGCGCGAGGCAAAGTTAAAGGCTGTAGAGCCACTTCACCGCCATCGGCGATACGTTGTGAGATAGCGATGGACTGCTGCAAATCAGAATTAAAATCATCCACTCTCCGCTCCTCTTTGATAACGGACGATTCCTCCGCTAGATTGATGCCTACTACATTAGCGGGATCGTTAACCTCATCTTCACTGTCTTCAGTCTTTGGCTCGACCGCCCTAAGCGGGGATGAACGCTCCGCGGTAGTGGCAAGGGTAAACTTGGGCGAAGATAAGTTTTCGATCCCAGGCAATTGAGGGTCGAATGTAGACTGGGGTGGAGAGAAATGTATATCTCGGGAGGCATGAAATGGTCGGAGGGGTGAAGCTAGCATTTGAGGGGGAGCTGAGGAAGACTTTCTAGAGTTTCGTGGGGCTGCACTTTTTCGGCTTGCTTTCGGCCGTATGGGAGAGGGGCGGGCAGGAGACGATGACTCGGCGCCTGATTGAAAGATGTTGTTATCCTCCCAACCGCTATCTTCGTTTGCCTTGAACAGGGTTAAGAATGCTCGCTATGATCATAGAAGTATTTACCGTTTGTGAAACGCGACGACCTTGAACACCAGCAGCCTCCGTCTGACACGATCAGATCAGCGGCGACGAAAACGACCAAAAACATACCGCCTTTTTGCTTCTACCAACCTTTCTGATAGGTAACTCATCTTCCTCCGGTTCGCTTTCTTCAGCAAGGGCTGGTTGAGTGGCACGCGGTTTACGCGTCGGTCCACCTAGCGTTGGTTGGGCGGACGAACGCCGACGTTTGGGCTGATGCATCTGTCAGTGGAATAAAAAGAGGCGAGAAAAGGTGCATACTGCCTCTAAACGGGCAGGTAAAATGTCTTCCTCCTCTGCTGGTGGGCGAGAAATGCGACGTGAAGACCTTCTTGTAATTGGAGCCTAGTGTCCTGATTAGCCTCACGCCGAATACTGAATAGCCAAATTTTACCCTCGAACCACCATTCAAAGGTTGTCCAGAATGGCCATCGATTATCCCCTCATCGCTAGCGAGGCTATTCTCCTTCTTGAGACGCTCTTTCTTGAGCCTCCCTGACTTGGCTTTAATTTCGTCGTTGAAAAGCTGCACCAGCTTCGGTTTGGAGTAAGGAGTGGGATACGGTATGTTGTGATAGCCGAGGACACCGAGAAGTTGGGGATTAGTGAGTAAGTTGGGGTTGAAATCGGTCTCGAGATATTCGCCTAGACTAATGACCTGAGCTGTGGTCAAACGAGACATAGACTGATCATGAAAGTGGATCAAATTTGAAACCTCAACGATAAGTCACAGAACTTTCCCACGTGGTCATGGCCGAACATGAGGCAGCCTGCGTCGTGATCTAGAAACGGCGTATGTGCCTGCCTGTGTAGAATGTCAGCATAATAAATCCAGTACACAGAAACCGGCTGGACCATTGCACCCACTCCCTATTCCAGACCGAGGGGACTGTGTTGCAATTGACTTTATAGGGCCATTGCCAGAGGACAATGGTTTCAATTATATTGTGACAATGACCGACCATTTGAATGCAGACATACAACTGGCACTGACACGAACAGATATTACAGCAGAGGAATTTGCAGTTCTATTTTTTGACAAGTGGTATTGTGAAAATGGATTACCGTTGGAGATAATAGGGTCGTTCACAGTAGCCATTTTCGGCTCCTTTTCGGCTACTTTTTGACTTACTTTTTCGTTCCTTTTTGAAAAATGAAATGTGAAAATGACTCGAAAATGAAGTCAAAAAGGAGCCTTTTTGCAAAATGGGCCTATACCCCCCATTTTGCAACGAGGTTCCTTTTTGTCTTCATTTTCATTTTCACTTTTTGTCGATCTTTCAAACTCCGCTGCAACACTCTGACCCATCAGGAAAACAAGGATAAAATGAGAAAGGGTTATCTACTGTTATCTCCTGCATAATTAGTGAAATGAATGTCATTCTGATAGGGGTATTGATAAGGAAGTATATTGTGTGGTGGTGATGACTGAGTTTCATCTACAAAAAAATTCTGATATTCCTATGCTGTCCAAATTTCATGGGAGATAGGACCTTCATGATCTATATGATTCTTATGACCTGGTTGCAGAAAAAAATATATTATTTATATATTGCAACATGGAGATACAATTGACCATTTATAACAATATAACAATATGATTTGAAATATCATGTACAACTCTTCAGACATCATGGGAGATAGGACCTTCATGATCTGTATGTTTCTTATGTCACCTGGTTGCAGAAAAGTCTTATTTATACATTGCACCATGGAGATACAATTGATTTGAAATATCATGTACAACCATTCAGATACTTGTGGTCTATGCCAGAGTTAGGATCTTCATGATCTGTATGTTGCTTATGACCTAGCTGCCTTTAAGCCTGTATAGACACCTCCAGCCAATGTGCCAGTGCAGACCTTCCTCAGCACACCTACATTAAGTTGGAATGATCTTAGCTTTGAGATGAGCGATCAACTTCCCCGGCCATCTGCTGATGGATATCAGTCCTTATGCCTCACATCACAGATATTTATAAACTATAGAAGTCTGGTTCAAGGTCAGGTAGGTGGAATAGATCCTTTGAATTGCAGATATTTTGACTAGACACAGTAGACCATTGCAATCTTCCTGGAATAAAATTTCAGTCAGTTGTTTTGGATGGTTAACAATGACACCTGGATGCTACTTTGAAATAAACAGCTTTGGGATCAGCGAGCAACTCCGTGGCCCAGACTATCTGATGACGAACATTAACTTATGGCTCATACCCCAGATATCTATTAGGTGAAATGGATCCTTCGAATCAAGGATTTTTTTCAAGTTCGAACCCAGTTACTAGATGCAGCAGCTCATCGGGGCCTTCCTGACTCTTCAGGATAGTCTTTAGCATATAGGAACCCAACAACCTTTGAAGCGGTGGTGTTCAGCATCTGGTACCATCAATGCATTGATTAACTGTGCTTTGTCGCTCGATATGTATAGCATACAACAGCTAAAGATAATGGGTGGTATAAGGTGTTACCCACTCGAAACTGCAGCAGATCTTGATCGTTCCTCCTTTTCGGCACATTTTTGCCTGATTCGGTCTAAAGCGCTTCCTTTGACAGGGGCACCGACAGATTCTGGAGAAGAGTACGGAAATATTTTTCTATAAAGCATGGCCGGTGGGCCGATTATATAGCTGGAATAGCTGTTCGTCTCACCTGTTCCACCAAGCAATGAGGAGTTCGACCTCACATGCTTCTTGTTCGTCTTGAAGCATATCCAGAAGACTAGCATAGAATCTTTCGGAATCCGTCACAGTATCGGTTCTAGAAAAAGTGCTGGCCGATGTAAGGGCAAAACGAACCTGAAAGCATCGAGACGGAGTTCAATGAAACATCCACCAAGAGACCAAAGTATTCACCTGAGTGGCGATATATGCTAATGATGCAGGTGTAACAGATGTCATATTGTGAATGCGGGCATTTCCTGATCTTGTTGCCTTGGGCTCTTCATCATCCACAGAGCTTGGAGATGTAAAGATGTGCTTGTAAGCCTGAAAACATAAGCCTAGGACTGCCTGTTCGTAAATGCTCACTTACGGATACGAGCAGTTGGTTTCTCAGCAATCCATTCCATGGATCATCTGGATCATAAGCAAGTTCTGCATAGAGGAAGTATGGCCACTGATCTCCTCGAACGTGCATCTCGCCTGTTTGGAGTTTTTCTCTGATGCTGCGAAAACACTGTGTCATAACAAGACAGCAAGAGCACTCAGCAATCACCTGGGAACATTCCAATCAACACCTGTGGGGCACAACAATGCGCCAGTGCGCTCATGTCTAAATCCACGCTCGCTTTTATATTTACGACTGAGGGGAGGTTCGAGGTTCTGGCCGTCAGGGGTTATCCAGTCAACGATGGCACCCCTCATGCCTTTCGTGTCATCTGCACGAGAGCCACTGGCCCCCTTCTGAATCTGTGAAGACAAAAGTCAAATGAATCAGCGCGCCATGCATGAGGCTGCTGATGTTTACAAGGTCAGCGATGTGTTCTACGTCTTCAGGAGATGCACTCAGAAGTCGCTCTTCGAGGCCGTAGCACAGCTTTAGTAATGCTTGGAAAACTTTATCTTCCCGTTGTTCCCTGGAGGAGTTATAAACGCGAGTAAATAAAAAAGATGTAGCGGATGTACGGACTTCACGGACAGCGGGTCGGTGCTTGGGCTGATCATGCATTCGATGCCGTTGGTGATGAGGGACTTCACATTGCAAAAGGCAAAGATAGCACATCCAAAATGGCGTCCATGGTGAACGAGAGGATCGGTGGTTACACTGTATTATAATAGGAGGATCAAGACTCTTAGTTCTCGACGAGTAATAACACAGTGGAACATACTGTTTCTTTCGTGGGCCAGGCTGAAGTGCATCAACCCGAGGTCATTTACAAAGATTCTGAGTCACAGGAGACATGGCTGAGAGGGGTGCAGAATGTGCTGTAAACTGTCAGTACGCGGTCAGTGAGGCGGGATCGACATGAGCATAGAAGCTTGGCGATCATATCTAAGTTCAATAGCCTGGGAAAACCCATTGAACAGGGATTCAATTAAATCCGATTGAAATTGAATTTGCGCCTGGCATACATTGCCGCCACCGCAACCACAGTCTAAGGATGAACGACCATGATGACTTGCCATTCAATGGCCCCGCCAGAACTGTCATATTGCTGTCCAAGATTTAGATCAACTGTAAGTTGCCGCCCGAGAAAGGGGTGGAACTCCATATATCAGGATCTTCTGAGTAGCAGTCCCCTCTCCCCATCCCATACACGAAATGCGAAAGCACGGCAGCTCAAAGAAAGTCGCGAGAGTGCCGAAGGACCATGGCTCGAACTACAACGCGTTTGGATATGACCCCGATGGTCGAATTGCCTACCTCGTAGCGTTGTTCTATGGTCCGCATTGGAGACCTCCCTGTCCTCCGCAGCAGTTCACGCCAGCAGCTCCGCCACGCTTCAGCCCGCCTGCACCTAACCAAGAACGTTGCCTCCCTCCTGATTTCAAGCCCACTATGCACTGCGACTACTATAAGATAGAGGCGGCATTCATTGCAAATGAAGAACGCAGGATCACAGGGGAGGAGGTAGATTACTTGGAGGGTCCTGACGCATTTGATCCCCACCTATTTGATGCTTTCAAGTTCGGGAGAAAGTTCCTAGAAAGTGAGTTTGTTACATGAGAGACCGGACTCAAGAGCTAACCCGAAACGCCGATGTAGACGAAGAAGAGGAAACCTCGGTCGAAGGGGATGATTCTGGAGGGGAAGATCACCAACACATGCAATGTCAGAACGAAGACCTTGACAGAGCAGGGGAAGAGGAAGTTGAAAGCGCAGGGAAGATGTGCACCAAGGAATAGATGGGAGCCTGGACCGGATAGCGGAGGAAAACATGAGGTTTGCTGTCTTGCTGAAAGCGGAGCTGAGGGCGCATATGTAATGGAGTTGACCTCAAGCTGTTGTCGAGTAGAATTGAACGACTACGACTTGCGAAACCGGGGCGGAGACGCTGGTGGCGCTACAACTAAAGATGATGCAGCCCTCTCAGGTGCTCAGCACGCATTTAGGGCGGTGCAGAGTGCTTGGCTTGGCTTGACACCCACGAGGCAGTTGTGAGGGGTCGAAGAGAGCAGTAGAAATTCGAGGGGACTCGTGGTGCACATATTCAGACGAGTGAGCGAGTAGCTGGTAGCTTGTGCCACAGAACAGAGAGGAGCTGCCATGAAATTGAAGGTGCTGCAACCCAAAATCATGATCACGATGAAGTCATAGCCCAGAGTAGTCCAGCAACAAATCAGCATCCATATTCCATGCGAAAATAAACTAGCTGACTCCATGCAGTTCCAGGTAGTCGGTCGCTCACTCCTAGTAGGCTTGATCGTCCGAGTCCGCTATTGAAAAATTTGAAGATCAGAGCTGCCTCGGCCGCGGTCAACACCCATGTAATGTGGCACAGAATGCTTGGCTTGGCACTGTTACGAACGAGATGGTAATGGAGTATTGAAGAGAACAGGAGAAATTGAAGGGAACAGATGCGCACAATGTTCCGATGAGCGAAAGAATGAATAGCTGTTCCTGAGACGCCGCCATGAAATTGAACGCACTTCAGCCCTGGAGCCTCAACGTACTGATCGCCCGAGTCGGTGATCAAGGGGAAATAGAATTCGTAGAGAAGCTGCCGCTGAGAGGCCATGAGCCGGAATAGTCCAGCCCTGTTAGGGCCAGGAATTGGGGCTGTCGAGAGAAGCCACCATGGAATTGACGGTGTTGCAACCAAAAGTGATCTCGAGGGAGAAAGTGCTAGGAACTAGTATTGTGGAGGGGAGCTGCCGTGGATTTGACGGCGCTGCAACCTCGTGATCCAGAAGGAGCGAGCGCTATGAACTGGTGGGAGCTGCCATGGAATTGACGGCACTGCAACCCAAAGCGATTGAGACAGAATGAGTGCTAGGAACTGGTGTCGTGGAGAGGAGCTGCCATGGGTTTGACGGCGCTGCAACCTCGTGATCCAGAAGGAGCGAGCGCTATGAACTGGTAGGAGCTGCCATGGGTTTGACGGCGCTGCAACCCAAAGCGATCGAGACAGAACGAGTGCTAGGAACTGGTGTCGTGGAGAGGAGCTGCCATGGGTTTGACGGCGCTGCAACCTCATGATCCAGAAGGAGCGAGTGCTATGAACTGGTAGGAGCTGCCATGGGTTTGACGGCGCTGCAACCCAAAGTGATTGAGACAGAACGAGTGCTAGGAACTGGTGTCATGGAGAGGAGCTCCCATGGGTTTGACGGCGCTGCAACCCAAAGCGATCGAGACAGAACGAGTGCTAGGAGCTGGTGTCGTGGAGAGGAGCTGCCATGGAATTGATGGTGCTGCAACCTTGTGATCCAGAAGGAGCGAGTGCTATGAACTGGTAGGAACTGCCGTGGGTTTGACGGCGCTGCAACCCAAAGTGATTGAGACAGAACGAGTGCTAGGAACGGGTGTCGTGGAGAGGAGCTGCCATGGAATTGACGGCGCTGCAACCCAAAGCGATTGAGACAGAACAAGCACTAGGAACTGGTGTCGTGGAGAGGAGCTGCCATGGGTTTGACGGCGCTGCAACCTCGTGATCCAGAAGGAGTGAGTGTTATGAGCTGGTGGGAGCTGCCATGGAATTGACGGCGCTGCAACCCAAAGTGATCAAGACGCTAGGAACTGGTGTCGTGAAGAGGAGCTGCCATGGATTTGACGGCGCTGCAACCTCGTGATCCAGAAGGAGCGAGTGCTAAGGACCGGTAGGAGCTGCCATAGAGCTGACGGCGCTGCAACACGGTGATCCAGAAGCGAGTGCTATGAGCTGGTGGGAGCTGCCATGGATTTGACGGCGCTGCAACCCAGGGTGATCCAGAAGGAGCAACAGAAGATATAGCCATAGTCTTCACGCGAGCTTGACTTTTGCCAAGGCCGCAAGGTTGGAAGGGGACACACCCTTGATAATTCATAAAAAATCATGCCGTAGCCATCCCTACGAGATGCTGATGACTTGTATACATATACATGAATTGGAAGTTACGGAAAAAAGTGTGAGGAAGGTGGAGGGGGGCAGGCTGACATGGCCCCCATATCATCAAGCTCGGCAACGAAGAGCGTGCGTGGCGATTCAATGGCAGCCAACAGCAAGCCCAGTTTGGTGATGAAAGTTGAACTTGAACTCGTTGGGCTTTGGTCTTGACAGTCACTTTGTCACCGTGACATGCAAAGAAAATAATTTCAAGCTATTTACAAAATTGAGCATAGCAAATTCCTTGAAAGTGAGCGTTTGAGAGTGGACCTCAAATTGAAAATGCGTGCAACAGCCACTATGACCCTCTTTCCTGTCAATCGACCTACTTCAAAATACGATGTCATGATCAAGGCTCCATGTTCGTCGACATACTCAGGCTACTCCGAGTGAAGTCATCAAAAAGCTGGCGAACGTGTCAAAACTGATTTTGGGAAAATGGACGGACATCCTCAATGCAATCTAAAATGTCTCAGTCGCCTTATTCATTGTGCTCATTCATCTATCACGATGGTCCATATTAGCATTTTGTTTCATACATCGTGATTCAATAGCTATAACTCAGCCAGGTACGCATCAGGAAATTGAGGGCACAGTTGGAAAGCCTTATAAAGATGGAAAGTGGTTTGATAAGAGATTACTAGACTATATAATAGTTTACAATTTCTATAAGATGATTATAAAACATTGCCAGACCCTCATTGATTTCCTGATGCGGACGAAGGTAGTTAAGTTCGCAGCAAGCATAGGGAGGGTTGCGGGCGTTGTGTTGCACTGTTCCGTTACAAGCAGGTGCCGACTTGGGGATCCTACTGTTCTTCTTCAGCAGAGCCCATACCTTTATCCCCGTCCCCATTCCGGTTGTTTTTACAAGTTATTCCAGCACGTTTGCATCGCCGCGTTCGTCGCCGTGGGAGACTGGACGCATAAGTCGATGCTGTGTTCGCCGAATCCTGCAGCCGTGACAGTAGGCTGGGTCGGCTAGACTGACGCTGGGGAACAGCGGTTGCTTCACGTGCATCGCACCGTTGGGGTTGAGGGTCTGGGGAGAGAGGTGACGCCGCTGCTACAGCAGGTGGTACTAGACGGGATCCGGTGCCACCGCATGCTAGACTCGAGAGGGCTGCGTGCCTGGAGTTAGGGGTCGACATGCTCGCCTCTGATGATGGGGCAACTTGAATCGGCTGCCCGAAGATGCTTACCGCGGTAAGTTGCGTGGCAGAAATGTCTTGTTTGGTGACAAAGGTACCACGTAGCCCATGGCCCTCCGCTTGAGAGTCGAGCAAAATTCCTCGCGCGCGAAGCGCGTCGTCCCCCGAACAGCTCAACGTGTTTGTCGCGCCTGTCGCGCTATTAGTGCCCTGCAGCATGTTGCTGATCTGCACAATGCTACTGGCAGCCTGTTGCGCTACACGGAAGTCCTGTTCGTTACTAAAGGTGCCATGTAGTGCATAGCCTTCAATATCATAATCAATTAGAATCCCGCGCGCTCGAGCAGCAAGGTCCTGGGAATGAAACGCCATCCAAACTACCTAGTGATTGTCCTGCTCGGTGCGGACAATAGTATGGGCTTGCATGCGTTCTACTCTGGAAAAAGCTAAGTTGAGCCGATCCAATATCCGGTCCCATTCAACTGTTGTTGGTATTTTGCCGGTGCAAAGGAATATAGAGGGTTCAGGAAGTTCGGTAGGTGGGGCTAAGTTGTTCTTCTGCGAGAGGTCTTGGATGTCCGAAAGTTCCGGCTTTGATGGTAGAGAGAGGGAGCCTGACGAAACATCATCAGGCGTTGAAGGACGACTGGGAGCAGGAGCACCGGGGAGTGAGTCTGGGGCAATTGGTGATGAGGGTTGTGAGTGCACCGGGAAAGGGGTTCGGATAGAGGAAGAAATTGCTAAAGCATCTGGCCCCCGAGTTGGTAATGGCGTCGTTGGTTGCAAAGGTGGAGGTGAAGGAGAATTTAGCAGAACACGAGAGAAGTTCGGGTCGCTCGGTAGGCACACCGGGGGTGGAGTTCGAGCTCTTTCAAGGTGTGGAGTTCGGCCCTGTGGCACTAGGCTTGTATAGACCCACGCTGTGGCTTTAACGCGCCGGTTGCCCTCTCGGTAGACGCGGGGTGGCGGGGGAAGTCCAAAGGTAGTTGGGTCCGATACACAGCCTGGGGGCGGCACTAACCTCCATGCAAAATAAAGCTGTCTCCTGTTTATTCGATCAAAGTACACAAAGGACCGACTTGGTTTCTTGGCTTTGCGAGATCGGGCTTCCATGGTTGGGTATCCGTCTTCCCCCATAACCTCGAACCACTTTGACCATTTGCCACGGGTAGGCTGTTGGACGGCTGGGGGGCGTATCCACATCACCTTCTGCTCATTCACGCACACTCTCTCCAGCGGGGCAGCAGCAAAATTCGAAGGGGGGATTGCGACCTCCTTCACTTCCTCAAGAGGTGGACCCTCATCATCAGAATCATATTCATCTTCTTCAGCTTGCTTGGCCTCCCAAGCTAGCAGCGCCGGGGTGGCCACTACCTTGTCAGGGGCATGTCTCATAATTTCCGGGGAATTAATGGAAAGCGGGCGTTCGTAGCTTCGGTAGTCTTCATGCCTTCCTGGTCGATTTCCCCTCCAGCCTTGTGCTACTGGAGAGGAGAGGGCCCTCTCCTTGGGGCTCCGGACCGGGAGATGCTGCCTCACGTTTGTTTCACAGATGGCTCTCGGACACAGGCCTTGGCTTCTTGCCAACGAATCAAAGCCGTTGCTCTGCGCCCCAAGACTAACAGCATCAGTCTCGGCAACAAAAGAGGAGACAGAACGCTCTTGGCTCATAATCATCCTCTCCAATTCGTTTAATTCATGGATGATGAAGCAGGGCACGCCGAGGTGGAGCATCATCAGCACACTCTCCTCCTCAGCACCATTTACCCATACTCCTAAACAGCTATCGCGGGCAACCATAATATTCCCCTTCCTAGCTTCATCGATGGAAAACATGAAGCGCTCCACGTTGTAGTCCCCCGCGAAATTGCACCAAGCTACACGATCTCGCAATCCACGCGTGAGTTCGGAGAACCAATCAACGGTGTTTTCAAACATAATAGGGGAGCAGAACCTGGTCAGATCATCCACGGTTGGATGCAATGGGCGGTTCAACCATAGCGAATATTGGACTTCTGCGAGGTTGGAGAATGACTCCATAATGCGGGTCACATCGATGATGCGTGCCTTGAGTGCTTGAAGGGCATGAGAGTCTAGAGTTCCGCGCACTGCACCTGTGCTTGGCAAATCCTGCCAAATATCGAGCAGAAGAAGGTATTCAGGTCGAGGAGACAAGGTTCCGTTCTCTTTCGATGGCCGTAAGATATAACCACGCCACGGTCGAAGGGGGTCGAATACTTGAGGGTGTGCGGTGAAATCGTACCTGCCCAAATGCCCATCATATCGTCTTCCTGCCCTGTCACTTGCTACCTCCACAGCCTCATTAGCTTTATGTGCACCTGGGTAGAACGGGGACTGAATTGAATTTGGAGACCAGATCTCCCATCTGCCATTTTTCGTGGCGACTATGCGACCAGAATAGCGTCGGAATCGTGGGAGGAGGAAAAGAAAGCTATCATCCACAGCAGGCTGGTCCAGGTACCCATTATCACTCGCCAATCGTTCAGCCGTGTACCACTGACGCGCAGAACGATTCGCAGCATTCCTACCCATGATTTAGAGAGCACTCACAGACCGTAGATGACGACTGTAGGCACTTACCAAATGTAGCTCATCCTGACTCGGATATACAGTGGATGCCAGTAAGTAGTGGTTCAATATCAAGAGTGGGTATGTAATAACTTTCCCATGGCCGCGGTGGTTATGTAATAGAGGGTCGCCATGTGACTAGATTCGGGATGGTGCGACAAGCCTCTCACGCGCCCCGAGTCCCAGAATAGTCAAGCCCTGTTAGGGTCAGGAATTAGGGCTGGAGAGAAGCTACCGTGGAATTGACGGTGTTGCAACCGAAAGTGATCAGAAAGTGCTAGGAACTAGTATCATGGAGGGGAGCTGCCGTGGATTTGACGGCGCTACAACCCCAGAAGGAGCGAGTGCCAGGAACCGGTAGGAGCTGCCATGGAGTTGACGGCGCTGCAACCAAAGTGATCGAGAAGGAGCGAGTGCTATGAACTGGTGGGAGCTGCCATGGAATTGACGGTGCTGCAACCCAAGGTGATCCAGAAGGAGCGAGTGCTGGAGACCGGTAGGAGCTGCCATGGAGTTGACGGCGCTGCAACCCAAGGTAATCGAGATGCTAGGAACTGGTGTCGTGGAGAGGAGCTGCCATGGATTTGACGGCGCTGCAACCCAAAGCGATCGAGACAGAACGAGTGCTAGGAACTGGTGTCGTGGAGAGGAGCTGCCATGGGTTTGACGGCGCTGCAACCTCGTGATCCAGAAGGAGCGAGTGCTATGAGCTGGTGGGAGCTGCCATGGAGTTGATGGCGCTGCAACCCAAAGCGATCGAGATAGAACGAGTGCTAGGAACTGGTGTCGTAGAGAGGAGCTGCCATGGATTTGACGGCGCTGCAACCTCGTGATCCAGAAGGAGCGAGTGCTATGAGCTGGTGGGAGCTGCCATGGAGTTGATGGCACTGCAGCCCAAGGTGATCGAGACAGAATGAGTGCTAGGAACTGGTGTTGTGGAGAGGAGCTGCCATGGATTTGACGGCGCTGCAACCTCGTGATCCAGAAGGAGCGGGTGCTATGAACTGGTGGGAGCTGCCATGGAGTTGACGGCGCTGCAACCCAAGGTGATCGAGACGCTAAGAACTGGTGTCGTGGAGAGGAGCTGCCATGGATTTGACAGCGCTGCAACCTCGTGATCCAGAAGGAGCGAGTGCTATGAACTGGTGGGAGCTGCCATGGAGTTGACGGCACTGCAACCCAAGTGATCAAGACAGAGCGAGTAGTAGGAACTGATGCCGTGGAGAGGAGCTGCCATAGACTTGACGACGCTGCAACCGGAAGTAATCCAGATGGAGTGACAACTAGAAATTGTTGTCATTGAGAGGAGCTGCCATGGATTTGACGGCGCTGCAACCCAGGGTGATCCAGAAGGAGCAAGTACTAAGAACTGGTAGGAGCTGCCATAGAGTTGACGGCGCTGCAACCTCGTGATCCAGAAGGAGCGAGTGCTATGAACTGGTGGGAGCTGCCATGGAATTGACGGCGCTGCAACCCAAAGTGATCGAGATGGAACCAGTACTAGGAACTGGTGTCGTGGAGAGGAGCTGTCACAGACAGTTGACGGCGCTGCAACTGAAGTGATCCAGAGGGAGTGCTAGGAAATGCTGTCGTGGGGAGAGGAGCTGCCATGGATTTGACGGCGCTGCAACCCAGTGATCCAGAAGGACTGAGTACGAACTAGTAGGAGCTGCCATGGACTTGATGGCACTGCAACCCTGCTCGTCACCTCACCCCGTCGTGAGAACATCTGGACACGGTTTCGTTGAACCCAAGGAGTGTCAACTTGAACTTGAACTCGATGGGCTTGATAGTCACCTTCAGGTTGTCACTTGCTGTTACCGTAACAACGTGACAGCTGCACGTTTCCATGCAGTGCCGGATAAGTTGTCGTGATCCGTAGTGGCTGGTGAAGCATGGAGTGCTAAGTACTATAGTATTCAATTCCAAAAGGCTGTTTAGTTGGACGCCGAGTCTTGAGCGTGTGGACGTTATCAAATTAATCATAACTGAAACACTCCCCGTCGACTATGTCACCGTCATACATGTCCTCCACCCCGAGAAGTTCGCCATCCTGTGAACAGTCAGAGTCCCAGTCTGATTCTCCCCTGTATTCATCCAGCTCCCAGTCCTCATCCCCGCCCCGCCCCACATCCATAGTATCTTCTTCCTCTAAGTTGACATCTGTGTTTCCTGCAGTGATCAAGTCTTCTTCGACACAATATCGCAATTTTCCTGTACCCACACCAGCCTGAGATCTGATGGCCCTCGACGCTGTGACCCGCCCAGACTGAGGAAGTTCTTGCCTTTGTCCTATCGGTGACGCTTGATGACTTGTATCTCCATCCTCGGGAATATTGGGTTCTAGGATTGACTCCAAATCACCTGTATGAGCATTGATCTGCTGCTCCGCTACTGTGATTGGCTCCGTCACCCCTAGAATTCTGCTGTAGAGGTGTCCGATTCCAAGACCCCAATGATAGCGCATCACCATGTCGCGGTCTGCAAATCTGTGGTAGACATAAATCGACCCCTTGTCCATGAATGAATGTCAGAATCATCACAACGCACCTGTTTATCCAATAAGATTTCCAGTCTTTGTGGTCCTGTGCGCACACCGACCGAGGCTTTAGGACGTCCCCACTTCGTGATTGGCGAAGCAGAAATCTTGGAATAAGATGACAACCACGTAATACGTCTGCAGGGTCCACAAATCCAAAAACGTCCTTGCTGGTAATTCGATGGAACTTTACTTCATCGAGGCGGCCTTTTTTCCACCCCCTTTCAACCGTGTTGTCGCCTTCCATTGTAAACCACCTGACCCACAAGAATTCCATTCATCGAGGATGATAGTCTACTTTCCCCCTTCTATCTCGACCAGAGTATATTACGTTTGCGTGGTATATCCCCAGGACGCGAGCATACCGATACTGGTGGTGCGTAGCGCTAGCAAGAAGCATGATATCGCAGTGCTCCGTGTGTGGATTGATTGTGTCCTGGGCCCGTCTCACATCATAAGTTGTGAAATTGACTGTTAAAACACGATGCTGGTACACTTTGTCATCCTTGAAGAAGATTAACCTGAAATCGATGTCGAAATTTGGATTCAGCAAGTTGGTGGGTTGTTCATGCTGCAGCAATTCAGCTTCAATTCATGGGCCTAGGTGTTCTCTTAGCTTCAGGTGGAAATTCTGATAAGCACGATTGTTAAAATTTGCGTAGTTGTATCCACAATGGAAATGCCTGACCGTGACTGCAGGATCATCCGCATGCTCTCGACAAAATGCACCTATATGCAGTGGTTCATTTTCGCCAACCCCGATATGATGATGAACAGCCGGCTCCTCCCCATCCCTCACTCCTCCCTTATTGTCTGTATGACTGTATCACACTGCCTGTCTCACCTCACACTCCTCACCTCCACATCTCCCCTCCCCCTCACACCCTCCCCACTACCTGTCCCTTCCCCCACACCCCTTTTCCTCACACCCCACCCCCTTCCTCCAGCCCATTGATGGAAAATCCCTTCTTCCCCCCTCCCTCTCCTCCCTCCCCCTTCCCATCCCATCCCTCCCCCTTCCCATCCCATCCCTCCCCCTTCCCATCCCATCCCTCCCCCTTCCCATCCCATCCCTCCCCCTTCCCATCCCATCCCTCCCCCTTCCCATCCCATCCCTCTCCCTTCCCATCCCACCCCTCTCCCTTCCCATCCCACCCCTCTCCCTTCCCATCCCACCCCTCTCCCTTCCCATCCCACCCCTCTCCCTTCCCATCCCACCCCTCTCCCTTCCCATCCCACCCCTCTCCCTTCCCATCCCACCCCTCTCCCTTCCCATCCCACCCCTCTCCCTTCCCATCCCACCCCTCTCCCTTCCCATCCCACCCCTCTCCCTTCCCATCCCACCCCTCTCCCTTCCCATCCCACCCCTCTCCCTTCCCATCCCACCCCCACTCTCCTGCTTCACTGCCTGTCCCTCACCTTCACACCCCCTCCCTCACCCCTCATCCCCCCCATTCCCCTTATATCATTCTCCTCATCACACCCCTCCTCATCCCTCACCCCTGCCTTATTTTCTGTATCACTCTCCCCACTGTCTGTCTCACCTCCCATCGCTCACATGCACATCTCCCCCCACACACTCACCTCACTCCCCTCTCTCACTCTCCCCACTGCCTGTCTCATCCCCTTCACCCTCACACCTCTTTTTCTCACACCCCACCCCCCTTCCTCTAGCCCATTGGTGTAAATCCTTCCTTCCCCTCTTTCCCTCTCCCCTCTCCCCCTCCGCCTCCTCTCCCTGTTCTCCCCCTCCCCATCTCTGCCCCCCCTTCTTCCCCTCTCCCCCCCTCCTCCCCCCTCTCCTCTCTCTCACACATCCCTCACCCCCTCACCCTCAGCCCCTCACTCTCACACCCCACCCCCACCCCCTCCCCCTCAACCCCCCTGACATCCCTCTCTTTGAGTCTCTCCCTACTTTCTTCTTCTTCCCTCTACTCATCCCATCCTCACTCTTCCTGGACTCACTCAGAACTCCAACCTAAGCCATAAATAAAAAAAATATCAACTTACCTCTTTACTTGGCATTTTTTTTGTAAATTTTCACACTGTAATGTAGTCTTTTCTAACTGAGTGAACTTATTTTTCACCCACTCATTTATTACTCAGTGGCTGTTACTTGTTGATCTGGTTATTGACCTTACTGAATTGCTTTATTTCAGACCCACTTATTATCTTACTTGGTTGCTTAATTGACCTTACAATTGCTTACTTTGGACTGACTTCACTTGCTCAAACTCCAACTGAACATTATCTACAATTGATGGTAGTCATGTGCTGGGGTCATGAACAGGTTTTTGCATTTTGTTCAGCCCATGGGGTTGTGGCTGCACACTCTATGTCTTAGAGGATGGTCAGGTGCTGCTTGGTCAAATTAGTCATCATGTCCCATAGGCCAAAAACATTCACACAGCTTGAAAAAGTTGCACACAGTTCATAAAGTCACACACAGTACCTAAAAACCCATGACCCCTCCACGTGACTGATCTCTATTACTTATGTACAAGCTTCTGAAGCATGCCTCCAGTGCTCTGCTCGCTTCACTTGCATCACTCCTGTGGCCGCTTCTTCAGCTTGTCAGGGGGCTGTGCCCCCCAAACCCCCTGCTTGCATCTTTTACTCATCTTGTCAACACAGTCAGGGACCTTTGGCCCCTGCCTATGTGTAGGAGGTGTCATAGTAAATAGGAAATTGATATGCCCATGTGTAAACACTGCACTCTGAAAGTCCAATCCTACATGCCACACTGACTGTCCCTGCAACTTGTTAATCAACATAGAGAAGCAGAGTTGAACTGCAAACTGGAACCAATTCATCCTAAAAGGCAGCTGTCCCTCCATCAGCTGAAGTCACATCCAAGGGATGAATATCTTCTCTCCAGCATGATCTCCAGTGATCAGCTGTACCTCCAATACCCTGTTCCTCATTCTTGTCACAATTCCACGAGTTCCATTGCATACTTCTCCCTTCAAATTCAGGTTCTGCAACACCATCACAGGGCAGCCCACCTTTAGAGCCAAGTGTGCCAATGGTAGACCTGAGCAATTCAGAGAGTTGAGGTATTCTGTAGGGTACAACAGTTCATCATCCCCATCATTGACAATGGAATCCACACTGTGAAACACTTGCTCCTGTCCAGGAAACTTCTGAAGCACAGTATGGTTCAAGTCATCCACATCATTATTGTGGCAGGTAGTGTTTGAAGGTCCAGTTGCAAGACTGGAAAAAGACCGAGACTGGACCAGACCAAGACTGACAAAGACCGAAAAATATTAAGACCAATGAAGACCGCAACCGCGGTCCAGTCTTCGGTCCCTCATTATTTTAATAAAATAAAGACCGGATGAGACTGGTCTTAACTGGTTAAGACCGGTTAAGCATACTACATACAAATATTTAATATATTCTAAGTTAACTACATCTTATATTACATGGGACAAGCCCAGGGGATCAAAAGAGCGAAATCTCGAGAGTTTATATACCCCTAGTGGGTTTGTACATGTTTATTTGATAGGGCTAGTGTTTCTATGGTGATTTGTGATAGATGCCATCTTTTTTTTTTTTTTTCAATCCCATCTTTTTCTTTTTTTTGATGCCACACAAATAGTTAACAACACTGCCAACAACCGCATCAAGCAACGACGCTAATCCCCTCACATTACTACCACCATGCCCCCCCTGGCCCAAATGATGTCCAGTGTCGTTTGGGTTGTGTGTAAGTTTTTTTTTGCATTGTACTTTTTATTACTGATTTACTATTCATTCTATAAGATAGAACTTAATGTAAGCATACTGCCTGGCCCTGGCCCCAGCCCCATGAGCCCCGGTGGAGTCCGGGTGACTGCCATGTCACCACCTCTATGCGCTGCCCAACAGCGATGCGCTGCCGCTCACTAGCAACCCCCCCCCCCCCCTGACCTGCAGTGCCACCCATGTCCCGCACCGCCACCTGACACCCCAACTTGTGCCGCCACCCCCTGCTTGCACCGCCCAACATCGACGCGGCTGCTACCAACTAGTGACCCCCCCTCCCTCAACCCACGGTGCCACCCCTGACTAGCGACCCCCTCCCCCCCCTGACCTGCAGTGCCACCAATGACCTGCGCCACCACCTGACACCCCGACTTGTGCCGCCACCCCCCGCTTGCATGATTAGGTAATTTAATTTAATTTGTAGAGTAGTACTCTAAGGCTCAGTAATATAAATAATGTAGTGAAGACCGGTCGAGACTGGTCCAAGACCGAGACCGGACCATTTAGGACCGGTCTTGTGCGGACTGGTCTCGGTCCCTATGTAGTTGAGTAAAAAATAGACCAGTCCTGGTCCCAGTCCAAGCCCAAAGGGGTGAAAGACTGGACTGGACCAGACCTTTGAACACTAGTGGCAGGCCAGAATCACCCTCTGTGAGAAGTATTCATCTGGATGCTGATGAGGGTTGGAGATCCCAGGATAGATGGTGTCAATAAGCAATGACACAGTGTTCTCAGCACACTTGAAATGCTCAGGAAGAGCGATGTTGCAGTTCTCATCTGTATGGCCACCCTTTCCTATCTCCAGCTGCCACTGTGCAAAATCTTGCTCCTGAGCATTGGCTGCATTGAGGCGCACATTGATTTTCAAATGGAGGACCTTGATGTGGTGCCAGAGAACAGAGCGCTGCAAGGATGCCCCCACTATCTGAGGTCAAGAACCCCTCTCAATCACAGGCAGGATCTGATGAAAGTCTCCTCCAAAAACCACAGTGATTCCACCAAATGGCTGGTCAACCTCATGAATGTCCCTCAGAGTATGGTCAACAGCTTCAGGAATGTGATGATGCTGCATGATGGCTTCATCCCAGATGATTAGATCAGTTTGCTTCAAGAGGCCAGCTTTGAGTGTACCTCTGGAGATAGAACAGGTAGTGGACTCATTGATGTTTGATGGAACAATGTTGAAGGAGGAATGGACAGTGCGGCCACCTGAGAGCAATAGTGCAGCAATCCCAGAAGATGCAACACAGAGAACAATCTTCCTCTCAGAATGAAGTCAATGGCAGAGGGTGTTGTAGACATAGGTTTTGCCAGTGCCACCTGGGCCATGAAGAAAGAATGTCTGGCCAGTCTTTTCATGGACTGCATGGAGGATTTCCTGATAAGCCATTCACTGGTCTGCATTGAAGTTTTGCTCATTCTCCGCTGCCAACACTGCCTGCTCCTCCACATCATATCTGTGCTGCTCCATGATAAGCCTGTTTTCCAAGTTGAGTTCTGAGTAAAGTGAGGTATGTGTGGCCAATCCTTCTGAAGGGATTTGTTTGAGGACTTGAGGATTTCATCAATGAGAAAGAGACCATAATCCTGGACATCATCATCTGTGGGGTTGATGCAGATGTTGTTGTGTTGAAGGTAGTGCAGATCACAGATGTTGGGCCAGTATGTGTTCCAAAGATGGACAGGATCAGAGGGAGCACATTCATGAAGGATGGTGGCAAAAAGGCTACAGAGCTGATGACCTGTTGCCATGGACTTTGCTTCCTCCAAACACTGCACCCACTCCTGACCAGACTCCAGAAGACCCCATGCCAAGCATGCCTCTCTGAATGAAGGAGCAGTGTTTCCCTGGAAAGTCCAGAGATCCTCATAGGAAGTTGCTCCCTTCACAGCAGTAAGAAGAAGCCAGAGATAGAACCATTCACTGGCAGTGGGCTGAGCATAGTACATTCTCCCCACAGCAAACCCTTGCTGTCTGGGCTTCCACTTGTGGTTCCTCTGGTCCCACACAAACTTTGAGGGAAAGTCCTGATAGAGCACATTCTGTGCAACCTCTGGACACTGCATACTTGCCTTGAAATGGGCTGTGAGAGTAGTATCACATGTTGAAGCCTGTTCCACAACATCCTGGATGGTCCATGGGCCACTCTGATTCCAAGTGACATACTGCTGGCCTGGAAGATGCACCTGAAGCCTAACAACATTGGGAGAAATGCCATGCATGGGAAACTGAAAGAGATGCCAGATGCTCTCATGGGATGAAATGTAGCAAGCATCCAAGTACTGCCTGACTTCATCATCGCAGGTTCCAAACTGCATGGTGGTGCAGTCATGGCCATTGTACACATACTTGAAGATATACTTGAGAGCCTTGATGAAGGCAATGGATTCTATGTTAAGGTGGTAGTCATACTTCCAGATCAGATAGGCACAGAAAGTGATGACCCAGCAGTTGTCAACCTGCTTCCCCTGAATGTTATGTGTATGGCCAGTGTCCTGACACCTAGTAGAAGCATAGGAATCCTCAGAAACTGAGGTCTGATCTCTGAAAGGCTTGGGGAAGTTCTTGGAGCACCTGCCATTCTGCATGCATGGAGCATTTGGATTCTCAGCACCACAGCAACTATGAACCATGAACTTCTTGATCTTCTCCAACAGCTCAGGATTGTCCTTAGGAAACTCTGAAGAGAGGAGACTGTCTATCTGCTCAGGTGTGCAGAGCTTGGAATTGGGATGGAGGAAGATGATGCAATGCATGTGAGGGAGACCATGCTTCTGGTACTCAATAGTGAACACATATCCAAGGGCCTTTCCAAAGATGCCAGCCTCTATGTCCTTCATAATCTGCTTCTGCTTTGCAAAGAATGCACAAACTACCACATCAGGGCAATCAGATGCTGTCTGACCTGGACCAAGCTCATTTACAATCTCTGGCCATTTAGGATTTGCTGTAATGGTCATGAAGAGATCACCTCCTTTGAAGTACTGATTGATGGCCATTGCATCCTGGAGAAGCTGCTGCATGTGACATGTGCTTCCAGAAAAAGAAGAAGGTAAAATGATCCTTTGTCCAAGAGACTCAGCATTGGCATCCACATTTGCAGCAACAGCATCTGCCAACCCAGCATAGACCTCACCCCAAATAGTGTTCTGGTTCATTGTGATGAAGCATAGTCTTTCCTGCTCTGCCATTGCCCACTGATCACAAATGAACTCCTGGAAGAGCTTTCTACTAAGGAAGAGGTGCTAAGGCTCAATGGCAGGAGGCCAAGGATGCAGGCAATAGTGGTAGAACTCTGACTTAGTAACATGCTTGCCACCCCTTTGACCACCTCCTTCATCACCACCCATTGCATTGGGATTTTCCACAGCTGCATACTTGATGTGAGGATACCATTGAAGCTGGCCAGTAGGGAACAGCAGGACATAATGAAGAGCAGGATAGAGTGGATGAGCATCTGTGATGCACTGAAGTGGGGGGCCATGCCTACAGTATAGAACAACGTCCTGGACTGCCTCTGGCTGATCACCATCACCTGGGAGAATGACTGCAATCTCATCAGTGGCTGCAGTAGGAAGGTTGTAGCAATGATGGTCACAGCCTTGGTCAAAGTGCAAAACAATCTTGCACTGCTGCTCTGGAGGCATATTCCTTGTTAGCTCATGGGCCTGCTTGTACATCTGGACAGCTGGATGATGGCAGTGGATCATATCCTGAAGAGTGACCAAAGTGTGATGATCCAGATTTCAGTTCCAGGTATTAGCCCTTCTAAAGTTAACAGCATCAGCAGGATCATAGATGTAGAGCTGAGCATAGATAGGAGCCTCTCCTTCAGCTGGCAAAAGAGATCCACTCTTATGTGAAAGTTCACCATGTAGGCTAAAGACATAAGGACTGGCACCATCATTGAGATTGAGATTCTCATGCTCCTCCATCCTGCAACCCAGTGATGTCATAGCCAGAGCATTATTGTAGGTGCAAATGTGGTCATGGAAGTTCTTGGAGACATGATCCTGAGCAGTGAGCAACTGCCAAAGCTCATGGGGGAGTGGATGGAGAGGGGGCAAGACAATCTTTCCCCTAAAACAGCACATGCCAAACTTGGGATGAGCATTGGATGATGCAGTGAGACGCTCAGCCATCCAATGAAGAGCATGACAATCTGAACATTGAATATCCATTCTTCCCAGATTATGAATTGGCCAATCCAGACTAAAAGGCTGGTGTGCCAGAGGTAGCAGTGGAGGAGGTGGCAGAAGTAGCAACTGAGCAATAGGATCAGGTGGTGGCAAAAATGGTAATGGAGGAACTGGATCAGGAGGACTCAGAGGATAAAGATTGTGGGCCAGAAGAGGAAGGATCTCATCAGCATGGGAAACAGGTGGAGCAGGAATTGGGGGCTGAGGAATGGGAGGATCACAAACAGGAGGGCCAGGAGCAGGCTAAAATAGTGTGATTATATTAGTTGAATGTGTTTGGCAATAAAGTAATATCAAGCTGAACATACAAGTAGAAGCAGATGATTAAGAATAGGAACAGGAGGTGCAGTAATAGAAACATCAGGTGGAGCAGGAATGAGAGGATCCCAAACAGGAGGGCCAGGAGCAGGCTAGGGAAGTGTGATTATATTAGTTGAATTTGTTTAGCAATAAAATAATATAAAGCTGAACATACAGGTACTGTCCAATATGGTCTAGTCAGTCACATAGGCAAAATCAAAATGTACCTCATGTCACACTAGCTATGCTGACAGTGGCTGGGACTTGACACCATGACAGTGGTCTTGTACAATGAATGAGAGCACCTCAGAGGCAATTTCCTTGGTATCTATGTTCTGCTGAACAGTTTGATTGGCTGGGTGCTAAATTGGGAAAAACCCAGAAGTCAGTCACCCACCCAATACTATAGGCATTTGATGCCTATGACCTATGTTTTATGTCCTAGAACATGACTTTATGTATTGGAGTTGTTTCTGTGGCATTTTGGCCCAAAGGTGTTTCCACACATTCACCCCCAGGTCAACCTTGATTGGCTGGAAAACAGTCAAAATCAGCCAAAATCAGCACTTGACCACTCAATATGATGGGCATTTGATGCTTTATGTCAAATATTTATGTCCTAGAACATGACTTGTATACTGGAGTAGTTTCTGTGTCATTTTGGCCCAAGGGTGTCCCCACATGTTTACCCAGGTCAGCTTTAGATAGCTGGAAAGCAGCCAAAATCAGCATTTTTGCCCTATTTCCCCCAATAAATGGCCTGTACCTCAGGATCCCATGATCCTCTGGGTATTTTGCTTGGCACAGACCTCAAATGGTATGCATTCTGTTCAGTGTTCATGCACATAACATTAAATGTTAGAAAACAACAAGATATAGGACCATGACTGACTACAGGGGGTGACTGACTACCTGAAGGTCCCCAGTAGAGGAAGAGGAGGTGCAGGAATAGGAAGAGGAGGAACAGGGGGATCAAATGCAGGAGGACCAGGAGGACCAAGCAGATATGGCAGATATGGAGCAAAATTTGCATGGGGCATAGGAGGAAGAGCATAATGACCTCTATGATGCTGTTGAACAGGAGGCAAAGCAGCCAATTGCTGTGCCAAATGAGCAGGAAGATGGCCATATAATAGAGCAGGTGGATTATCACTAGGCTGAAGCAAAGGCAGTGGAGCAGGAGCAGGAGCAGGAGCAGGGGGAGCTACTCTATGACCACAGCCTCTTTTCTGAGCAGGAAGAGGAGGGAGTGCAGCTAACTGCTGTGCCAAATGTAAAGGAAGGTGGTTGTATACTGGTGCAGGTGCAGGTGCAGCAAAGGGATCATCATTTATAGGGCCAGAATAAACAGGGGGTGGCAGTGGAAGTGGTGGTTGGGCCATACACATCATATGGACATGATGTGGAGTCCGGTGATGACTGGGACTGTCCAGTATGCATCTGCCATGTTCATTTTGCTGTGCAGCAGTTCAGACACATTGTGGAGTATTAGGAGGAGTCAGAACCCTAAAAGATGATAAGGCTCTCCACTCAAGACAGAAAAAAAAATCTACACGTTGCAGCCAGAATAACAACTGATGATAACCAAAAGAGGAGAGGGGAGAGCTCAATTACTGGAGCAGAGCAGTCCAGATCCTTGCAAGTGGCAGTGAAATTGGTTAAGACAGTGGTAGTTGACTGTGGAGCTACTTCCAATAAAGGAAGGGGAGGCAACTGTAAACCCACCAGCCCAATCTCCCTACACACTGTAGCTCTGAGAGAGGTCCAGGACCAAAATAAATTGGCCACTGTGCAACTGGCAGACACTCCTTTGTTGAAAAAGAGAGGCCAGGGAGGTAGGACTTCACAGCAGCCTCACCTTGGTCTACTGACACCCCAAGGACCCAAACAGACCCAAACTGGAAAAGAGCCCAGGACACAGGGGAGTTGGAAAATCCAAACAGCCCAAGAAAAGAGGCAGAGGGAGTGGAGAAAATGCAAAGAAAGTGCTTGAAAAATTGCTAGGTGAAGCATGGGAAAAATGTTAATTAGCTGAGCTCGCTGTGCTCACCATATGTATTTGAAGATGGTTTGTCATGCTTAGTCAATTTCTTTGTCATCTTTTTGTCAGCAGTCCCATGGCAGAAAGCATGGCCATGCTCTTTTACATGGTCCCAAAACAGGCAAAAACATGACCATTCTCTATTACTTAATTATACAGCTTATCTCTCTCTCTCTTTCCTTCCCCATCTTCCCTGCATATGCAACAGCTACATTCTCTTGTGATTCTACTGTAATATATTCTGGTCCTATTCTGATCAGTCTGACTGTCACAAGCTTACAGCATAAGCTTACACCAACCCTTCCCACAATATGAGCACCAACCCCAATGGACTACAAATTGTTGAGCATGATGGGCCTTTACCAGATCCAGGGACTGCCCTCACTTTCAGAGATGAAGAGGATACCATTGGTAATGCCATCCCCCCATTGCCTGACAGTCCTCCCATTTGTCAACATTTGTCCCATCATGAGGGAATGAGTGCCAAGTGTTGAGCTGAACATATTATCCTGTGCCAACTGTGAGGCTGCATTTGATGGTCAAAAAGAGGCAGTGATTTGTGATGGACCAGGATGTGGCCAAGCTGTATGTGCCTGCTATGTTGTGTTTTCATCTGTGCTAATCCACCCTCTAGTTTTACCTCACATGTCATGGAATACTTGAGAAGCCCATTGGTGGCTGGTTTTGTGATTTGGTATGCAGAGAAAGTGCTGTATTTCAGGTCAGAAAACAATGCAAACATGATATATAGGTAGTTCACAGCAACAGCATCCCAAGATGTTGCCAGAGTAGCTAAAAAATCCAGATCCTTTGTTTAATTCACTTTTTGGCTGGGGAGGTGGGGGGGGTCCAGGGGGTCCTTATCCATGTCCCACAACATATGTTCAAAATCTCTTTTCTCAAGTACCCCTTGCCCCCTCCCCCACTCAAAATGTGAGAGGGAGGCTCTAAATTATAGATTCTGTGTATTGGTTTATCTCAATGTGGATGTGACATGAACACAACAGATAACACAAGAATGGGTACACAACACTGTCATTTATCTGTCTTTTTTTGTCACTATGTAATAGTGTAGTCCCTGTGTTTGCATGAGGAATGACTTAAAAAATCTGTCAAAGTCCAATTCAGACTCCATAGGTGTTGCCAAATGCTTTGCCAGACCTGAAATAAGTCACTTATTCATCATTTCACATAGGGGGTTTTGCAATGTAGCACTTATTTGTCACTTATTTGCTACTTATTTGGTCCACTTATTGCTGATTTGGCAGGAAGACATGAATAAGTAAGAAAATAAGTGGCCAATAAGTGGTTACTTTGAGCACCCCTATTGTGAATGTTGTCAAATAGTATAAACTATATGACCATTATTTCTTTCATTTCTTTCACCAACCTTATTAAGTTTCCACTCACACTGTTCTTCAGTCCATTTTGCTTGATGATTCCATTCCTGACCCATGAGCCCATCCACCACCCATGGTATACTGGCCCCAGTAGCTAGACCATGGGCCCATCCATTGACCATAGTCTACTGTCTCTGGCACACCACCCATGGGCCCATCCATCACCCATAGTCTCCTGTCCCCAGTAGCTGGACCATGAGCCCATCCATCACCCATGGTCTCCTGTCTCCAGTATATCATCCATGGGCCCATTCATCACCCATGGTCTCACTCACTCAGTCATATCACAATGGGCCCAACCTATTCACATGGTGTATCCCATTAACATGGGCCCACTCTATTCACATGGTGTATCCCATTAACATGGGCCCACCTTTATCCTATGGTCTATCACACAAGATGGGCCCATGTTAGCTCCACCATACTAAGATATTGGCAGTCAGGAACCAATGTTCCTTATGTAAGCAGGTTATGGTTAGGGTTAGCCACCAAATCCAAGTGAGAATTTTTGTAAAAAAATTTGGATGGGGGACTACAACCTCTGACAACACATAGAACCAGGGATTGTATATGAAAATAGTATTTTAGTGTTGTAATGGAGTTTGAGTAGTAGGATTAGCCTGAGCTTTCTTAATCTCAGATAAGATGTTTGCAGGGAGGGTATAGTGCCTGCAATATTTCTGATTTGCCCAAATTGCATCAGCACCTGTCAATCCTTTCAAGTATGGATCTGCATACCTCACAGATGGGTTAGCATACCTAGATTCAGTATGAGCTTGCTTGGCAGAATTTAAAAGAGTCACAAACCATCAGATTTGAATAATGGGAATGTCATCAAGACATTCAAGAATGCACTTCTCCATCTGATCCACATTTGATGGGTGGGTGCCGAATCCTCGATAATGAAACTTGACAGCCCCCCAGTACTGTTCAATAAAATTAAGCTCACAGTGGTATTTTGGATAAAAATCACATATGTTCCCACATGAAGTCACAAACTCTTCCAGCTGAGACCTCTGGTTGGCAAAGTCAGGCTCTGTAAACAAAAGATGGCGGCAGCAGCAATCCGTTCTCCCGACCTCACATTTGAAATTCTCACACTGACCAAGGAGATTGCTAGATTGAGGCCAGAGTGTGTGCTCTTGAATTATTTGCTCCATTCCTTTGAAATATCCCGGATATTGTGGATGGTCATCTGGAAAGTAAAATTCCTGAACTTTTCCATTAACAAGTGTAGTTGGTTGCATGTGAGGGCTGCCTTTATGATGAGTCCATCTGTTGTTCAGATTTTTGGACATCTTGCATGCAGAAAGTGTGTCAGATGCTTGCTTTTGATGGGTTGGAGCATTATCAAACAGGAACAGGCCTGTTGCAAAACCATTTGTCCTGTCCTCAAAGATGTTGATGGCCCTGTCAACTTGGGCAAGGAGATGCTTGGCATCAAAATATCCATCGCAATTCTTGCCAGCTTTGAAAACAATGCAAGCATCTCTGTGAAATATGATAAGGAATTTGAAATTGATCAGATGATGATAAGATATCATACTCTGTTCCATCTGCACTCATCAAATTCCCCCACTCTGAAGTCAAGAAGTCGGAGATCATGATTGATGTTCCATCCCCTTTTCCCTCTGGAGTTGCCTTCTGGCTCTCATGGATCCATCGTGTCTTTCTCTCATCATTTGCATAGAATGTTGATTCATCATGTGTCACAGGAATGAGTTGGAAGCGGCCATTAATATCAGGTGAATTAAATCCAACTGGCTTTGTTTCATTTCCTTTGTTGTCCCAGGTATACATCCGAGGTGCATAGCAGATGAGAAACTGACTCACAAATTTTTGATGGTAATCAACAACATCTTCACGCTCATGGCCATTTTTTGCTTCTCAATGCCAGCCGCCTCCAAATGTTCCTGTATTTCTGCACCAGCAACTATTTCAACCACATCCAATGCCTTGATGAAGCTGTTCTTTGCCTGCTCAGCCAGTTTCAGCTGAATCTCCATGGCAATATCCTCATCTTTGAGAATACTAGAGTGGGTGCCTTTGTAGCAATGCAAGAGGAGCTTTCCATGATTGATAAATCTGTAGATCCACTGCTGAATAGTTCATGCATGGTAGACACCATGGCCTTGTGACTTTGACACAACTAGTGAAGCTTTCTGCCAGGAGTACAACACCTTGGGATCAAGATACAGGTTCAAAGTCCCAACCATGGCGGTTATCTGAGCATGAAGAACATCAATTTTTTTATCTTTTCTCTTCAGTGTCAACTTCACAAGTGCTTGGCGGAGTGCTGGGAAGTTCTTGTGGTTCAGCTGGTTCAGCACTCAATCTGTTGAAGTTTCTTCACTTCTGTCATGAGGAGTTTTCCCATCTCGTAAATCCTTCAACATCTGAGCCACAACATCCTGGCAGCATAATCTTTCCTTTTCTTTGGGATCCAATGTCTCATGATCTGGTGCATGTGACCCAACTATTATTCCAGATTCAGACTCGGATTCCGTTTCTGGAACTGCAGCTATGATCTTCCTGATTGGGTGGATTTCATCCTTGGATGCTGATTCTTCAGATTCACTGTGGAGATCTGATCTGTCTGGTTCTGGAGTGCCACATGCAGTTGTTTCATGTGAAGTGGATGACACTGGCATTTGAAAAAGCCAGGCTTTTACTGAGTGAAAACCTTTGGCAGCTAGCTCACAGCCTCTCTACCGTTCCTTTGTTCTGATCGAGTTCCCAACATATGTTTTAGGTCTCTTTTGACCCTTCTCTCACTCTCACTCTGTAGCAGCTGCAAGATCATGTGCCTGCTGCAGTGTGGATGTGAAATGTTCCAATGTGGTAATTTCCTGGATTTCCGAATCACTCTCATCATCCTCTGATTCAGATTCAGAAGTATCATCCTCATCATCTGTTGGGATTATGTATACAGGAGTATGCAGGCAAGCCAAGGCAGTTAACATGCCTAGGGAATATTGCCAGAATATGCTAAGTCATATTAACACATGTTTAACAGAGGTTAACACATGCAAGGACATATAGGGGAATCCACAGTTAACACATGCTACAGAGTTAAACATCCTGCAGCATGTCTATGATAGGATAGGCAAGACATAGTCATGTCTATCATAGGCTATCAGAGACAGAAGCCTAGATGGAGTGTCTTAGACACACCCTGCAGGAAGTGTAAGACTTCCAAGCCATGACAGCATATCTATAGGGGAAATGACATCGCTAATGAAACATTAACTATTACAGTAGTCTATGACTTCATCCCTCCTTTATATATTATAGGAGTACATTACACTATACCTCCTAACTGTGTAGTATAAATATTGCACACCTTGTAGGAGATGATAATAACATTCCTCCCTGTGGCAGACTCCCTCATACACTTGCCTTTGACTTTAACTCAATACCTTAAATCCTCATCCTCATCTTGTGCTCAACTCCTTGATCCCAATATCATCAATCATTGCAGCCCCTCTAAGTGCACCAATGATATCAAGAAGCTCCAGGTCACTAGTGATGTCATCTTGTCAGCATGAGGATGCATCAGGGTTTAGACAGGTGTGTGAACTGGGTGGGCAGGGATGCAAATTCATGTGTTCATTGTCTTCTGCATCCATGGCTGCTGGTCTAGTGACTTGTTTCTGCCATTTACAAACATTTTCAGCTCGGGCACAATTTGCGTGGGTTTTTCTAGGCATTTCCCCCCAAAATATAGCTGGTCCCACTCCTTTGCTTTTGCTGGCATGCATCACATGATATGATTAGTCAGCTGCCAAATCTTATGGTCTCAAAATTGTTCACTTTGTGAAAACATCCAGTTCAATGTAAAAACACATTTGGAAGCCAAAAAAAAAGGGAAAAAAAAACCCTTACTACATAAGTTGTAGTGGGAATTTAAATAATCTGATCACTGGAACTTCTTCCTTAGTATATAATGCACCATTCCCAGCTCTCATAATAGCTCCTGGTAGTTTTAGTTGGAAGCAGTAATTGCTTACATAAGGGATGTTGGTTCCCGACCACTGATATCCCACACAGGCCAAAAGCATTATATGCTCCATATGTAATGGGTCAAATACACTGAGAGTTGTGAAAATGAAGGGTTTGCTTAGAATGATGCAGAAAGGGGGAGCTTTAAGCTGGAGTTCTTTCCACTGATAGAATTCCTGGTGATACCACATGTTCCCTATATTGAGAAGAATATACCAATTCTACCAGGAATTTATGAGGAAGTATGTGGGATAATCAAGAAGAAGTTGGATGCAGGGGTCTATGAGCAGTCCAATTTTGTGTACTGCATGAGATTGTTCTGTGTGTTTAAGAAGAACAAGCAGGCACTTAGATTAGTGCATGGTTTAGAACAATTGAATAGGATTACAATTTGGCACTCAGGAGTACCACCTATACCAAATAACTTGGCAGAGCAATTTGCAGGGAAATCTTGTGGAGGAATGTTAGATTTGTTCATGGGCTATAATGAGTAGGGATCCACATGGGTAACCCATGGCGTTAAGAACTGATCCTGATGTGCAGGAAAATGGCAGAGTCTGGTGGAGTTCCAAGGTGTGACAAGGACTTGGCTTCAACCTTTAAAAGGTTGCACCCATCTCTACCCTCAGTGTCCAATTTGTAAGGAATTGATAAGAATGGAAGTCCATGCAGAAGTCCAAGGCAAGGAAAAGGTGCAAAGTGGAGTTCCAATTGGGAAGTCTGGAGTATGGGACAGGAACAAAGCAGAGGTCCAGAGTTGCAAAGGTTAAGACAAAGTTCGAAGTCTTTGAATTGACAAGTGAAAAGTTGATAACAACTAATATTTGAACTGAGAAATACAAAGTGTCTAAAGTGGCTTTATACTAAGGCTATTACTTGGTGTAACTGCAGTGGAGTTTTGTGGAGTTCCACAGTACATAGCATGTGTTCATATCTATGTTGGAGAACAGACTTGAGTAAAAGATGTGATGTAAGTAAAACAGGAAAAGTAATTTGAAATAAGGAATTTGAAATACTTGGAGTTCCTACAGAGTTCCACCGGAGTTCTGTAGCAGAGGTCAGAGGGGTGCTTGCATGGGATATGACACATGGGTACTTTGGAGTGCACCTGTACCTGTACCTGTGCCCTACCTGTACCCGCAACTAGTGCTTTGAGGTCTGGTCTGGTCCGGTTTTTTTGCCCTCTCAGGATTGAACTGAGACTGCACTGGTTTTTTATATTTCAAAAATCTACAGAAAACCAAACCAAACCCTATAGGACTGGTTCCCTATGGTTTGTACCAGTTACAGAACTGGCCTTCACTATATAAAATTACTCCTATATACTTACAACTACTGCATAATAAAATGAAACTCATAATGAATGAAAAAATGAAAGAACAAAAAAATGAAAGAAATAAAAAAGCAAACAAAATAAAAAAATGAATGAAACAAAAAAAAATAAGCAAAAGAAAGAAACAAAAAACAAACAAAAGAAAAATGAAAAAAAAAATTATGAGCAGTTGCTTGTTGTCCTCACTGAGGCTGTTCATAGCACCCACGATCCACCCTGTGAGCAGTTGCTCGCAGGGCTGGGGGCAGGTGCTGAGTCATTGTCATTCTTGTTCTTGTTTTGCCCTTTGTAGTTGTTGTTGTGCCTGCCCTGTCGCTCCCACTCCCTTTGTTTGTATTGTCTGTCACACCACACATGTAGCACCTATGCCAGTGTTCCACCCTGCAAGCAGAGGCTCACAGCAGTGGGCCACAGGGGTGTGTTGTTTCAGGCACCATAACATCATAGTCACTAACTTAGAACCTAATGATCAATTAAACCTGTTAGTTAATCTTAAAAAAACAATGAAAGAAACATGAAAAACTTACCTAGGACCCAAATGATGCTAGATGTCATTTGGGCCCATTTTGTTTGTGATGTGGCACTAGTTGCAGCCACACATTTCATTGTTGGTGTTGTGGTGGGCATGCAAGTGGCATGTGACAGAGGGAGGGGAGGCAGTGTTGGCATCAAGGGGAGTGGTGGTGGTTGGTGATGGGTGGTGGGAGTCATTGAAGTTGCCAGCATGGGACAACAACAACCAACCAACAAAGTCACATGTTTGGCTGCAAGCACAACCAAATGGCCCATGCATAGCCACTGGGTATATAAACCCTTGCAAACCTTCCACAATTTTTGAGGACTATCCTCATTTATATTAGTTATAATTATATTTTGTGTACATAGTTTAGTGACTCTTGGTCAGGTCTGGGACTGATTTTAGCCAGTCCTGGACAGTTCTATTCCTTTGTGTGAACTAAGTGAACCATGAACTGGACTGGTGCTAGAACCAGTAGGACCATAACTGATGGTCTTATAGAACTGGTTATGGTTTGGTTCAGTCCTCAGTCTTTTTCCAGTTTGAAGGACTGGACCTTGAAGCGCTACCTGCAACCCATGGGTTTATGAGCCATGGGTCAGTGGGTATGGGTAGACCTGCCATCTCCAGTTGTGTAATAGCTCCTGCATCTGGGAAGACCTGCATTTGCAGCCTACTTTGAGCACAGGAGCTGAAGTGATGATGACAGTGTGTCATTGTCATCATTGGGGCCAGGATAGAGATCCACCATGCAAGTGGATGCTTGTGACAGTGTCATCATGGCCCATTGTTACTGTTGAGGTAGGCCAGGGAGGCTGGAGCAGCAGATGTGCCCCCTCTTCCTGGTGACATGGAAGGGTTCCACCCCACAAGCAGCTGCTCATGGGCCTGGGTGTCATCTCATAGGGATCCACCCCATAAGCAGTTGCTCATGGCAGTGTTGTTGTGGGTCTGCCATAGCAGCTGAGATGGGCAAGGGAGCAGCAGTGGTGCCCCTGTCCCTGGTGACATAGAACAAATCCCACCCCACAAGCAGCTGCTTGCAGGCATAGGTGTAATCTCATAGATGGCAGGGTAGGTGATCCACCACCCCTCAGCCTCCTATGCCCATTCTCTGTCTCCCATCATTGGCCCCATCATTGGCCCCGTTATTAGCAATGGTGTAGATCCTAAAGAAAGAAAAACATTTAGTTAGTTGATAAAAGCAGAAGGAAATCAAAAAGGCCTTACCATAGAATGGCCCCTCAAACTGAGCAGTCAATGAAGCAGAGGGCCACCCCCACTTTGCATTTGCAAGTGAGGGGAGGTAGTCTTGAAGCAGCAAGTTGTCTGAGTCATCCAAAATGAGAGTGCATACAAATGTATGTAAACAATGTATCAACAATAAACAAAGATGCATTGAATTGGCACACACAAGGCCAAATGGCCTGTGCACATCCCAGGGGTATATAAACCCTCCTGTTTTGCTGGGTTTGCCCCAATTATATATGTTAATAAGTAGTTAAAATAATTCTACATAGATAATTAGTTAATTCTAATAGATACTATATAAACTTTGAGCTGTTGCCCCCTCTTGCTGATGGGTATGTCCACAGGTACACAGGTACACCAAGCATGACCTGTGCCTGTACCCATGAGTACCCATACCCATAACCCACATGGGTACACCAAACCCATGTGGATCCCTAACAATCAGAGGAAAATCACAGAGCCATTGAGGGATTTAACAACCTTTCAGACACATTTTGGGGCCTTACACTTAGTAACTCTTCTGATGGGATGGACAGGATTAGTCCCAATATTTTATGATGATGTCACATATCCCTTGTAGTGTTTGAAGGTCCGGTCTGGTCTCATTCTTTTGCCCTCAAGGGCTCAGACCGAGACCAGTCCTCACATAGCTATCTGCATGCTAAGACTGGACTGAACCAGTATAGACCAGTCTTCACCAGTCTTTTCCGGTTTGAACCTGTTTTGGTCCAGACCAGTCTTTCACCTTACATTACTAATCCACCTTGCAAGCAGCTGCTCACAAGGCTGGGCAAAACAACTAATTAATACATAATTTAAGCTGAATAAAATAAGTATGGCACAGTGAAAAAGAAAAGAAAAAAGAACCTTGGGTATAGGGGGCTCAGCAGTTCTGCAAGGGGGCCTAAGTGGTCAGCATCCATTTCAGGGGCCCCCCACATTGTTGCATCCAAAGTGCTGAGGGCATGGCAGCTGCATCAGCAGTGTCAATAGAAATCTAATTAATCTATGAAATAAATAACATAAAGTCAGCATTGGCAGTGTCATTGGGGGAAGTGATGCCATGTCACCAGGTGTAGGTGGCATCAGCATGGGGTGGGTAAGTGGTGACAGCATTGGACAGGACACTGTGCTGTCATTTATTGTCATAGATGTAGGCAGCATTGGCATGGGGTGGGTTAGCAGTGACAGTGTTGGATAGGACACCATGTCATCATTTGTCATTGTAGGTGTAGGTGACATCAGTGTGGGGTGGGAAAGCAGTGATGGTGTTGGACAGGACACCATGTTGCCATTCATTGTCGTAGATGTAGGTGGCATTGGCATGGGGTGGATAAGTGGTGACAGCATCAGACAGGATGCCATGTCATCATTCATCATTGTAGATGTAGGCAGCATTGGTGTGGGGTGGGTTAGTGGTAATGGCATCAGACAGTGGCTGGGTTAGTTATTCAGAGGGGGTGGCCATGTTGTGGGTTGGTGGTAGTGCACCCATGCATCCTGTTAAGGCAGAGCCTTAACTACTAAGTACAAGTTATCGAGTTCGTTAACGATGAGGCTTTCGTCGCTAAGTTCAATCATGCTAAGATGGAGGCTTTCCGCTTAGGTCAAGTTCGTCAATGAGCAGTTAAGGTATGATTGCCTAGGTCAAGCTAAAGAGCCTTGACCGTAAACTACTACAGTTTATATAGCTACAGGTACCTAGCTAATTGTCTAATAGTATGTGAACACGTACTACTTGCTGCGCGCGCAGCGATATAGCTGTTATACTACGGAAGGCTATGTCTACTGTAATGTAAGCGGCTGCGCTTGTTGCTGCGCTACAAACAAGAGTATCTAGTGGGCGCTGCCCGTCAAATCAGTATCTGCTAAGTATCGAAAAGGAAACGGAGTAAAGGAGATTGAACATAAGGGAAATCGTAACACATCCACTCCATGAGCAGTTGCCCATGGCAGTGGGTGGGTGCTGCAGGCCATGTTTTGGCTGTTCAGAACAAGTAAAATCCTAATAATTAAATTGCAAGTTAGTGGATTTGAAAAAACAATATAAAAAACTTACAAGGGGCCCAAACGACACTGGACATCACTTGGGCCAGGGGGGCATGGTGGTGGTGGTGTGAGGGAATCATCATTGTGTCTTGATGCTGGTTGTTGGTAGTGCTGTTCAGCGTTTGTGTTGGATCAAAAAACAAAACAAAAAAGATGGCATCTGTCAAAAATCACCATAGCAACACTTAGCCCTATCAAACAAATAGGTGCAAACTGGTATATAAACTCTCAAGATTTCGCTCTTTTGATTCCCTGGGCTTGTCCTATTTAATGTAAAATGTAGTTAACTTAGGATATATAAAATATTAGTATGTAGCATGCTTAACCAGTTAAGACTGGTTAAGATCAGTCTTGGGTAGTCTTGACTTTAATAAAATGTTGATGGACTGAAGACCAGACTGCAGTTGCAATCTTCATTGGTCTGAATATTTTTCAGTCTTGATCGGTTAAGGTTCAGTCCAGTCTTGGTCTTTTTCCAGTCTTGTAACTGGACCTTCAAACACTAACCCCTTGCAGAAACAAGTTCCACAGTATACATCAATGACATGCCAGTGAAAGGACTGGCTTTGAGGTATATGCAGGTGGATGGGACATATGAGACCATTCCATAGAATCCAGGCATTATGAAATTTGTTTTAAAACACTTTCAGAACCTAAACTGCATTGTACAAAGGATGAAGTACAGTGGTGGGATGTTCTCAGGTCACAAACTACAGTTATGTATGGAGAAACTTTGGGTAGTGTGACACTGCTGTACATATGAGGGAAGGATAGCAGATCATAGTAAGATTTTGGTTATCAAGAATTGGGGACCTTGTTATAGTCTTTCAGAGGTTAGGGCATGGTAGGAGTTCTTAGGATGTGTTGGGATTATGTATACAAGAGTATACAGGCAAGCCAAGGCAGTTAACATGCCTAGGGAATATTGCCAGAATATGCTAAGTCATATTAACACATGTTTAACAGAGGTTAACACATGCAGAGACATATAGGGGAATCCACAGTTAACACATGCTACAGGATTAATCATCCTGCAGCATGTCTATCATAGGATAGGCAAGATATAGCCATGTCTTTCATAGGCTATCAGAGACAGAGCTTAGGATAGAGTGTCTATGACACACCCTGCAGGAAGTCTAGGACTTACCAAGCCATGATATCATATGTCACTATTATTGACACTGTTATAGGGGATATGACATAGTTATGCCATTATTAACTGGTACAGGGGTCTATTACAGAATACCTCCTTTATATATTAAAGGAGTGCATTACACTATACCTCCTAACTGTGTAGTATAAATATTGCACATCTTGTAGGAGATGATAATAACATTCCCCCCTGTGGCAGACTCCCTCACTCACTAGCCTTTGAGATTAACTTCATCCTCTAACCTTGTCCTTAACTCTTCCTGTCACTGTTCACCACTCCATTCCCAACAGGATGTTCATCAAGAATTTCACACATAGGGTGCACAATCTGGTCAAACTGACTAGGAAGGATATGCCCTTCCAGTGGGGTTAGAAACAAGAAAAGGTGGAGGAAGATTTGAAGCAAGCTCTCTTAGAATCACCAGGTTTGAGGCCATTGGACTATACCTCAGATTTGCCAGTAATATTAGGTGAGGATTTTATTTGTGCCAGTGCAGCCAGGGAAATCCTAGGCAGCAAATTTATAGTTGATTTGGGCCAATATCACTGAATTATAGGGAGGCGAGGTCACTGTTTTCCCAACCCAGGGAGGAAGAGCAGGAAAAAACCTTGAGAAGGGAAGGAGATGAAGAAATATCCAGGAGTGTAAAGGCAAAGAATGAAGATGAAGGGACAGACAAAGTAAGGAAATGGCATAAATCATTAAAAAGGCCCAAGGAATTAATGGATGCAGAGTATACTGCATTCATGAAATATGTGACCAGATTTTTCTCAGGTTATGGAGAAATGATAGCCATGGAGCACATCAATTGGTGATTCCAAAGGATAGAAGGCTAATAGTCCTAAGGGAAGTTCATGACAACATAGGGCATCAGTAATTCTATGTGACTAGGGAAATTCTAACTCAGCAATTTTGGTGGCTGCAGATGAAAGCCAACATTATTTAGTTCATACAGACTTGCCATATTTGTCAAGTGCAGCAAACAACAAAGGTTTTAATACTGCCAGTGGTAGCAACACCAACACCTTTATTTTCTAAGGTGTACATGGATACTATGCACTTGCCAGCATCAGGAGGATCAGGTTTATGATACAAGCAAGGTGCTCCTTGATATTTTGGCCAGAGTTTAGGATACTTAGGTTCTTCATGGCATGGCATGGCAGTTGAACAAGCCTGAAACAAAGGCCCTCCTCACCACAGCATCCAAACTCTCCCCTAAGTCATCAAAACAAAAGAAACACCACCCATGCACCCTTGACTACATGATGAAACTGAAGGAACAGCTTAACCTGTGAGACCCCCTCGATGCCACAACCCTTGCCTGCCTTACTACATGCTTCTACACTGCTGGCTGTGTTGGCAAATTCACCACAAAGTGGCTCAATGGTTTTGACCCAACCAAACATGCAACTCTGGCCAATCTCAGACAGGAAAAAGATCATAATGGGCTACATGTCACCATCCTTCACCTACCATTCACCAAAGCATCCCCTGAGGGTGAGGATGTCCCTTGGGCACACCAAAACAGACCTACAGATCCCTACAAAAATCTCAAGAACTACTTAAAGGTCAACCAACCACCATCAGATGGTCACCTCTTTGCCTACAAATGGAAATCTTTCAACCACTCACCAAGAAAACTTTCATCAACCATCTAGCTCAAGCAGCCCAAGATGCAGGAGAAGATCCCCTACAGGGTCACAGAATTCAGATTGGCTCTACCCTCAAATATCTCCTCCACAGCATCTTGAAGGTCATTGGACAATGGGTGAGTGATGCTTTCACCCTCTACCTATGAAAGCATGCACAAATCCTTGCACCATACCTACAAGCATTCTCTGAGCTCACAGGAGGGTACTCAGGGAAGACTATCTCAAATTATGTCTATGGTGTCAGAATGTGGCATGTATGCCTTGTGACATAATAGAGCCACAATCTTTGAGAATTCACTTAGGCATTTGTGCATTGGGAGAGGGCACAGAGATGTGTATTGATAGACCAGGTGGTGATAATGTAAGCTAGTTGGGTGAAAGCACGTAGCGCTTCCTGACCCACAAAGTGGGAAACCAGACCTGAAGAGGGTGAGATGAGCTGCAAAACCCATACTTAAGGAGTCTGGTGACATGCCGAGTGAGTCTCAGCACCCATCAAGTTAGGAGGCAGATGGTAGCTTACATTTGTGGAGTGTTAGTGAATGTGCATAGTGTTGGTGACAACAGCATGGTGTAGCTCTATTTTTGAATGAGAAATCTTAATACTAAAAAGATGGCCTCTCCATTACCATCCATTGATGGTATTCTCCAGCATGTTGCTAGCAAACACTACATGTCCTTGGCTGACATAAAAGATGCATTTGAACAGATACAAATAGTACCTGCACATGTCCCAAGAATGGCTGTTACTACACCTGATAGAACCATGGTTAGTCTCATGGTCCAACAGGGCAATTGTAACACACCTGCTACATGTCAGGCACTGATGAACCACAACTTTGCCATGCATCTTGGTGTATGGATGGATGTATATCTTGATGACATAGTCAAAAATTCTATCTAAGTAAAAGGAAACTTCAGTTTCTATGCAAAGATTTAAAGATTCTTGGCCACATTGTTGATGCAGATGGAATCTGCATGGATCCAATCAAAATTGATAATGTGTTGGCATGGAAGGTGCCAACAAATCAGGACTTACTTTGAGGCTTTCTCAGATCAGTTGGCTATCTCACTGATGATCTCATGAGTGTCTGGGTCCCGATGGGAGTGTTAATGGCATTAACAGGGGACACAGTACCATTCCATTGGGAATTTACACACCAATGGGTATTCGATGACATGAAACAAATTGTTGCAGATAGCCAAGAATGCCACCATGTGCTCTTAAAATATGGCCCCCAGGCTGACCCAATCTTCATGGTGACAGATGGCTGTGCCACAGGAGTATTGGGGTTAGTGAGCCATGGAAAGGACTGGCAGGGCACAGCAGTCATGGCCTTTTACTCTGTGAAATTAAATTTGGCACAACAGAACTATGCTGTCCACAAGACTGAAATGTCTGCTGGTGTCAAAACTATGCTGAGACACTGGGATATCTTGCAGGGGACTCATTTCACTTCAGTAATGGATCATAAAGGACTGATCCATCTGTTGAACCAGAGGGACTTGACTGGATAGCAAGCCTGATGGATGGACAAGATCTCCGAGTTTGATTTTGAGGTCAAATACATCCCTGGGGCAGAAAATGTGCCAGCTGATGTGCTAAGCCAAATATATTCTGACGACACACCTGGAATGGTGTGCACCAACACTGAGCACACTCAGCATGATGAAATCTGCACACCCCCACAAGATCTCTGCCCCATTACTTGCTGGTGTTGAGGTTGTGGCTGTTAGATGTCCATGGATATGCAGACAACTCCCCCTGGCAGAGACAGGCCACCCAGAGACTGGGGCCAAGTTTGCACAACACATGTAAAGGACCATTTCATTCTCCTAGGCCCAGGAGTACAAAAGGAGGGCAAGGGTAGCAAGGGGAAATTTTTGCAACTCTCTAAACCTACATTGGACACCCAAACATCCAATTCTGTGGATTGTGGCACACCCATTACACAAGAACAAACAAACACAGCTTCACCCAAGGATTCACCAAGTCAACCAAACAGCACAACAGATTGGACTTGTTAAAAGTCTTAAGAAATAGATATAATGATGATCCCACTGGACACATGACCAGATATTTCAGGGCAAAGTATTGAAAAAATATTGAAAAAGTATTCCAGTCAAAATGAAACTATTTTTAAGATACTTTGACAAAAAGGTTTCTAAAAAGATCAAAATACTTCTTTACAATATTGAAAGCAACACTACTTTGATGATATTTTGGAAAAACATCATGATACTTCTCATTTTGAATATCTTTATCAGTTTTTTCTGAATACTTCAAGTGGTGATGCCAGAAACATATTTAATGATTTGATTGAATATTTGGGTTAGAAGTATATTGAACATGTGAAAAACACACACACAAGGACACTTTCAAGATGCATTCTACATATCATTCGTGATATTGTTTTCATTTTGCAAATCAAAATACATTGGAAATATGGAGCATTCCAGTTTGAATATGTCTTCAATACCCCTTCAATTCTAATGTCAATATTGATTCAATATTGAGAAGCAAAAGAGGTAAAATTCATGCAAGTTCCAACTGAACAAAGAGCAAAGCCATGCTTTCCACATAGTTGCAAATCATGCTTGCAGCCCAAAATCTGATCTCTTTGAGAATTCACTTAGGCATTCATGCATTGGGAGAGGGCACAGGGATGTGTATTGATAGACTAGGTGGTGATAATGTAAGCTAGTTGGGTGAAAGTGCATAGTGCTTCCCAACCTGCAAAGTGGGAAACCAGAGCTGAAGAGGGCATGGGCACACTCACATGATCTTGGCTGGGACCTCTAGGGTGAGAGGTACACTTTTGGGCCAGACTTTGTGTGGTGGTAGAAGTGTTAGGTAAGAAAAGGGAGTGGTGGGTGGGTCAAAGAAAAGCAGCAGGAGCAGAACAGGACTGCCCACTGAGTGCTGGCAAACATTGTCATGGCATGGAAGAAAAGGAACATGTGCCATGCCATATGTTCACCCAAAGACTAAACTCTAATCCTTTACTTATGTTTGGCCAGAGCTATTCAAGGCAGTGGATGAGCAGCAGAGTAAATGGTAGACTACACAGAATATACAAGCATGTAGAAAATTCATATAGTAAATACAGTAGACTCTACTGTTCTAAGTTCTGGAGGATGTCTGAGAGTAATAAAGGTGGTGATATTTTGAGAGATATGAGCAAGAGATGGTGGGTGCTGAGAAGGATTTACAGAATGTAGCATATAGACTTAGTACATAGGAGAAGAGTAGACATTCCTGAATACTAATGATCCCATCCATCAGATCACCTTGCTTGCACTTATTGATCATAATAGGATGACATCAGAAGGTGTTTAACAGAATTATAGACCTTGAAGAAAAGTTGTGAATACAAACAACATAATAAGAGAATGGTGATGTGGAAGCATACCTTGCAACATAATTATGAAATTGCACCCTTGTCTATCAACAGTTTGACAATCTGTGGATGATGCTCACATGATGCAGCTTGGAGTGCATTGCCATATTTCCCTCCCTCTGCATTGACATTTGGCTCCTTGTCTATGAGCTGCCTGACAATCTCCTGATGTCCACCAGATGATGCAGCTTGGAGTGCATTACCATATTTCCCCCCTTGTGCATGAACATCCACCCCCAGGCCTATCAGGTGCCTTACAATACCCTGATGTCCATGGTATGATGCAGCCTGGAGTGCATCACCATATTCCCCTCCCTGTGCATGGAGATCTGCCCCCTTGTCTATCAGCAGCTTGACAATCTCCTGATTTCCTATGTATGAAGCAGCTTGGAGTGCATTGCCATATTCCCCACCCTGTGCATTGACATCTGCTGCCTTGTCTGTCAGCAGTGTGACAATCTGCTGATTTCCTTTGTATGAAGCACTGGCAGCTTGAAGTGAATTGCCATAAAATCCCCCTTGTGCATGGACATCTGCCCCCTGCTCTATCAGCAGCTTGACAATCTCCTTATTTCCATTGTATGATGCAGCTTGGAGTGCATTTCCATATTCCCCTCCTTGTGCATGGACATCTGCCCCCTTGTCTATCAGCAGTGTGACAATCTGCTGATTTCCATTGTATGATGCACTGGCAGCTTGAAGTGAATTGCCATAATATCCCCCTTGTGCATGGACATCTGCCCCCTGCTCTATCAGCAGCTTGACAATCTCCTTATTTCCATTGTATGATGCAGCTTGGAGTGCATTACCATATTTCCCACCATGTGCACAGACATCTGCCCCCTGCTCTATCAGCAGCTTGACAATCTCCTGATTTCCATTGTATGATGCAGCTTGGAGTGCATTACCATATTCTCCTCCTTGTGCATGGACATCTGCCCCCTGCTCTATCAGCAGCTTGACAATCTCCTGATGTCCACCATTAGATGCAGCTTGGAGTGAATTGCCATAATATCCCCCTTGTGCATGGACATCTGCCCCCTGCTCTATCAGCAGCTTGACAATCTCCTGATTTCCATTGTATGATGCAGCTTGAAGTGCATTACCATATTCCCCTCCTTGTGCATCAACATCTGCCCCCTGGTCTATCAACAGCTTAACAATCTCCTGATTTCCATCGTATGATGCAGCTTGGAGTGAATTGCCATAATATCCCCCTTGTGCATGGACATCTGCCCCCTGCTCTATCAGCAGCTTGACAATCTTCTGATGTCCACTATTAGATGCAGCTTGGAGTGCATTGCCATATTCCCCTCCTTGTGCATGGATATCTGCCCCCTGATCTATCAGCAGTTTGACAATCTCCTGATTTCCATTGTATGATGCAGCTTGGAGTGCATTACCATATTCCCCTCCTTGTGCATCAACATCTGCCCCCTGGTCTATCAACAGCTTAACAATCTCCTGATTTCCATCGTATGATGCAGCTTGGAGTGAATTGCCATAATATCCCCCTTGTGCATGGACATCTGCCCCCTGCTCTATCAGCAGCTTGACAATCTTCTGATGTCCACTATTAGATGCAGCTTGGAGTGCATTGCCATATTCCCCTCCTTGTGCATGGATATCTGCCCCCTGATCTATCAGCAGTTTGACAATCTCCTGATTTCCATTGTATGATGCAGCTTGGAGTGCATTGCCATATTCTCCTCCTTGTGCATGGACCTCTGCCCCCTGCTCTATCAGCAGTGTGACAATCTCCTGATTTCCATTGTATGAAGCAGCTTGGAGTGCATTGCCATATTCCCCACCCTGTGCATTGACATCTGCTCCCTTGTCTATCAGCAGCATGACAATCTCCTGATTTCCTTTGTATGAAGCACTGGCAGCTTGGAGTGCATTGCCATAATGCATCCTTCCATTTGCATGGATATCTGCCCCCTGGTCTATCAGCAGTGTGACAATCTCCTGATTTCCATTGTATGATGCAGCTTGGAGTGCATTGCCATATTCTCCTCCTTGTACATGGACATCTGCCCCTTGGTCTATGAGCAGCTTGACAATCTGCTGATTGCCAATGTGTGATGCAGCCTGGAGTGCATTGCCATATTTCCCACCATGTGCATGGACATCTGCCCCCTGCTCTATCAGCAGCTTGACAATCCCCTGATTTCCAATGTGTGATGCAGCTTGGAGTGAATTGCCATAATATCCCCCTTGTGCATGGACATCTGCCCCCTGCTCTATCAGCAGCTTGACAATCTCCTGATTTCCATTGCATGATGCAGCTTGGAGTGAATTGCCATATTTCCCACCATGTGCATGGACATCTGCCCCCTGGTCTATCAGCAGTTTGACAATCTCCTGATTTCCATTGTATGATGCAGCTTGGAGTGCATTGCCATATTCTCCTCCTTGTGCATGGACCTCTGCCCCCTGCTCTATCAGCAGTGTGACAATCTCCTGATTTCCATTGTATGAAGCAGCTTGGAGTGCATTGCCATATTCCCCACCCTGTGCATTGACATCTGCTCCCTTGTCTATCAGCAGCATGACAATCTCCTGATTTCCTTTGTATGAAGCACTGGCAGCTTGGAGTGCATTGCCATAATGCATCCTTCCATTTGCATGGATATCTGCCCCCTGGTCTATCAGCAGTGTGACAATCTCCTGATTTCCATTGTATGATGCAGCTTGGAGTGCATTGCCATACATTCCTCCATGTGCATGGACATCTGCCCCCAAGTCTATCAGCAGCTTGACAATCTCATGATTTCCATTGTATGCAGCACTGGCAGCTTGGAGTGCATTGCCATATATTCCTTCATCTGCATGGACATCTGCCCCCTCTTCTATCAACAGCTTGACAATCTCCTGATTTCCATGGTGTGATGCAGCTTGGAGTGCATTCCCATATTCCCCTCCCTGTCTATTGACACCCCCCCTCTTCCTTACTAATTTTTCCACTTGATTGAACAGACCAAGAATTGCTGCATAGTACAGAGGGGATGCAGCTGGCCTTTGTGAGAAGTTGGTCTGAGTACTCCATGACCTCTCCTGGTGGTCAGCATCCCACAATTGTGTCCATGTACTAAATACATTGCTCTTGGACTCAAAGAGATCATCTATTAAACCCTCCAATATTTCTGACTTGCTCTTACTTCCTACATCTTGGACATGATCAATCCAATGTTGTGCAGCATAGGGAGCAAGCTTGAAGTCATTTATATTTGCTTCATTCAAAATTCCAGGTGTAGTAAATTGCAACAGATATCCTAGGCAGGATCCAGCAATATGGCAGCTAGCATGCTCCTTATTGAACTCAGCCTCTGATACAATAAGATATTCCTTGACAGAAAAATGTGCCAATTTAATTTGTCCTGTAAGCTTTGTCAGCATTCTTTCAAGGTATTTTTGAGAAATCTATTACCACCCGTAATTGTTACTAAATTAGCACAAGCTGTTTCCACTGACTGCCTTTTCCACTTCCTTCTAGGTTCAAACTTTGGGCATTGGTGCTCATCAATGACAATTGCAACAGCTTCACAAATCTGCTCAAGTGAAAGTGGCTCTTTTGAAAAGGCAAGCCATTGCATAATGTTTAAAACAGTGCCATAGCGGTGATGATCAATCTTGGCAAAAATTTGCTGATATGTTTGATGGAGATCAGGAGGCAGATTCTGTAGTTGCATTGTGAGTTCATAAAGGCTGTCACAGGCTTTCAATGCATCAAGTTGCAATGCCACCCATCGGAACCTGTGAAAGTAGATACAAGTTGAGTACAACTTGGTGTACAATTTGACAACTGTTATAAACTTAGCTTACATTCCATTGGCACCATCTACCAAAGATTGTCTGATATCTGCATGGATTTCCTTGCTCCATTCCAATTCTCCATTATTATTGTTCATTGATGAATCAATGTAGAACTTTATATCAGCATCAGTGAAGCTGTCAACATGGATGGCTTGTGACTGTGGAATCCTCAAAAGATGATCAGTGATGTGAGGCTCATCCCGAGTAGTTACCAGGACATGCAGTCCCTTTCCTCCTGCCTTTATTAGCCTCTCCAGCCATTCTGCAACCTGCTTTATCCCACTGCATTCATCCAATGCATCAATGATAATAAATGTCTCTGGTAAGATTTGGAGTGCAGAGGCACAAATCTGCTGAACATCATCTCGTGAAGGTGGAATGGTGCCAAGACCATGTTTCTTGAAAGTTGTCACTAATGAATCAGGTAATATGGCAAGCTGATTGCATAGCTGACAAGTAATGGAGCGAAGGAGACCATCATATGATTGTAGAGAGGATTGGGCATCTCTGCTATCAAAGAAGAAGTGTGCACAAGAAACACTGTCATTCTGTTTGACAGATCTGATGATTGATGCACTGAAAATTACAGTTATAGACCACCTTGTCAGTTCATCAGAAATTACATACCATAATACTGTCTTGCCACTTCCCGCTAGATCATCATCAACAAACTATATGATATCAGGTTTTTCTTGACTCACGTTTCCCCACCAACAAGAGAAATGGATGCAAACCCTGCTTCCATTGCACAAAATGGTCTTCCGTGAAGATCCAGGAAGCAGTATCTCCTAGACGTTTTTCAAGTGCAACATCATAGTTGTTGGAGGGCACTCTTGCAGATGGAAACAACCAGGAACTAATTTTCCCTCGATCATAATCTAGACATAAGATGGCTTGTCAGCATTTCTCATATTGTGGTAATGGGATTCTAAGGAAGGGTAGAGTCATGATAAGAAAAAAATGACCTGCAGTGGCATCATGGAACAACTGCAGATGTCATTGATGTCAATTTTCGACAAAATATGGTTATCGAGATGACATCTGACCTTCTGGATACCGGATACTTTCTGCCTGGTATCAACAGCGATGATGAGCTTTGAAACAAGGATGGATAAGGACCACTGTACAATCGATGACAGACCAACTCACGTTAGCCCTACTGATAAGCTGATCAAGGCGGTCATTATAACTTTTCAGTGAAGATGCATTGTCGGTGCTATTGAAAAATCGGGGTAATGTCCCAGCAGAAGCCTCTTGTTCTATCTTTCCAGTCAAGCTGTTGATTTCGCTAGTGGAGAAAAATAAGACAAATCAATGAACATCTAGAAACACTCACGCTTCCACCTCTGTGAGAAAACCAACGACATCTGCGGGAAGGAATCCTTCGCTGTCCTTGTCCTTCAGCTTTGCGAAGATAGGGGGGAGGCTTTCTATCCGCGTGGCTAGGTCCTGGAAACCCTGGGCGTTTTCCGAGGTTTCCTGAGCGATCGTCTCGTTGGATCAGGTTGGACCATTATCAGATGCCTCGTTAACGTACCTGAACTTTTTCGATGATTTTTAACAGTCCCGACATTGCAAGCCTCACGCCTGGAATGGGAATGTCATCGAACTTGAGGAACAGCTTTAATACATTGACGACTGTCGCTTTCGCCATGGAACGGCTCGTAGGGGACGTGTCTGAACGAGATGGAATGGCCGGGGCTTTCAATGGCTGCTGGCTTCCCAAGGTAGCAGGATTGTTTTCGATGAGCAGTGCTCCCCCTATCGTGCTAGCAGGGTGGTCCATGAGGGTGTCTCCTGCAAGAGATGGAGTCGCAGGGGTTTGCGTCGACGAGGCAGGCTTTGGTTTGGGCTTTACCAACTTCTTAAACTTGGATATGAGATTCGGCATGGTGGTGTAGAACTTGGAGTTTGAGCGCCTGGGCGCTCACCGCATTGAACTTGACTCGGAAGCTCTGATCAGGCAGTGTTCCGAGTCCCGTGCCCAATCCATTCAGTAACCGCCCTGTTGCGACCTCCCTCTCCTCGTCCGGGTCTCTGGCGACTTTGTTACCTGCTGGAAATTCAAGCTCTCCGCGTACCCCCGCAAAGTCCATCCAAGCTACGATGTCGTCAACGATAAGTCGTGCCCCTGGCAACTCTACGTGGTAGGGGCAGGCGAGGAAGAACCCAGAGGAGGATGCAGATCCGAACAGCGAGACGCCGCGGACGAGCATGGCGGCAGTATCGCCGTCCCCGGGTCGTCCCCCCCCTCAAACTCTTCGTCACCAGCGCCCCTACGATGAACCCTCCGCCCTCGCTCACCAACACGCCTCGTCGCGGTTTTTCTCGACTTGGCACAGTATGTCCATAGGGCCGAGGCCGTCAGGCAGTGCGCGCCGAGGGAGAGCAAAACAAATGTGTTGCTCAAGGTTTGCCTCTCTCCTCGGATTCCAGATGCTAATCGAATCTACACTGCAGCTAACATATATCGAGCTCCTCCAACTCATGCCCCCCTACTGTCATGGAGCAAAATCCTGAACGGTATACCAAACACCACCCCCGAGGGCCGGGTGGCTGCACTCGACCAAAGGGACTCAACCTCCACGGGTCCTACTACGACCCCCAACCTCCTGGATGTGATCTTCTCGGACACGGAGACGACAATACCACATAACCCACACACTCTACACTGCTGAAGCCCAAACAGAGACCGAACCCAACCCCAATCCAGAAGTGATGCGCTTTCGACCCGGAACGGCTCCTCCTTACCTACGGCTCAGAAACGACGAGGACTCTCATCGAAGCGATCTTTCAGCCTGCCAAGACGACCGAGAAGCGCCGCGAGAACCTGATGACGATCCTGATAGCTATACTGAGGACTGTTTGCACTCGCATTCCTGAGCTACTACATTTGACTAGGTATGCGAATAATGTCGGAGTGATTGCGGTCAGTGCGGCGAGGGGAAGGGGACCACCGCCGTCCCCACTGCGGTCTGCCCATGCCCACGCCGACGTCCATGCGCACACGCGCACCTGGGCACGGGCTCTCCCTCTGCCTCCGGCTCCCGGACCAAACCGCGATCGTGGCTGGAGTGGGAAGACCAGATGGACATGGGAGCCGGACGTCGGCCCTTTCGCATTCGAGGTCAGAGTGTTGGCTTGGGCCATGGCTCGAGTGTGTGTGCTAGCACATCGAGCCGGAGCGCCGAAGCTGAGCGTGATCGGGGACCCAATTACCACCACACGAGTTATGGGACGCGTACGACGTGGAACATCGTGATGTCTGGGTCGGTGGAGAACGAGAGCTCTCATTATTCGCATGTGCATGTGCAGTCAGGGGAGGGGTATGGGCGGGTCTCAGAGGCGTCCCCTTCAGTGTCTGTTTTGGCGTATATATACTACTATCATTCGGAAGTGAACCCGTTCATCCATCAACTCCAGTTCTCGCATTCTAGACCAACGAAGTACTTATGGGGAACTAAAATGGTCACCAGTACTTCACTTTCGGATACTACATTCTCATCAACCTTATGTGCATTCCTCTCTGTGCCTTTCCAAATATTTTACACCATACGACCTTAACAGAGCTATTTTTGCAAGCATGTCCAGGCGTTCTGATGTATGTATAGCTTCGCTCTCAAGCCTCTGGCTGTATATACCTATAAGCGCCTCTCTTTTTCTCAATCGATTTGACTGCTCGTTATATTCATCTTGCTGGACAGGGGTATGTTTGGAGCATACGGGGAGGTCGGGAACAAGACACCACACGCAAGGAGAGCATACATTCGCAATGGCGGAGGGCAGTACATAACCACAGCCAACCTGGCCTGACGCATATCCATGCTCATCGAAGCAAGGAAGAAGTCTGTCAGCTCGTCCTGGTCGTGGTTGTGCAGGGGCTACCCCAACGGCGAGGGCGATGCAGCGTGGCGGATATTGCGAGGCCGACGCCGTAGAGGCGCGTGGAGAAGAGCCGGGTGATATCCTGTTGGTAGCGGAGCAAGAGACAGATCTCCTCTTTACATGAGCGCAGGCATAAGTGAATGGAGATTCGAGGTCTAACGTGAGATCATCAATTCTGAGTCAGGGATGGGTCTAAGCTGTGATGGGAAATTTGCGTTACCTTGCATAATGAAATGATGAAAGCTTGAGGTCGACGTCTGCTGTTTCATCAACGTCAACCGCCATGGCGATCATGATGCCATCCTCGCCGAAGATGACATATGCGATGAAACGCAAACCATTTGCAAAGAGTATATTGAGAGAATGCAGTGGCACATGAAAACTCAACGTGCTACAGAAGTGTGTCAAAGATACTTCATTCATAAATTGCCCAGTAATAAACTTACTTGCACATATACCAGTAAAATGTGGGCATGCGAGGCTCTATCGAGCTGCGATACTGAGTGTAGGGCCTCAGCGAACGACAGGCAGGTTTCCATCCGTGGTACGCGAAAATGTAGGAGCGAAGGAAGTACAACGGCGGCCGGGGCGATAATGAGAGGGGGCCGGCCCATAGAGACAGTGCTGTTTCAAGTTATCGATAAAGCAGGTTCTTGACTACCGCATGCAACGAAAGAACGAGATCTCTCGTCTTCAGATTCCTTGACTTTATGATCCCCTCGCTCACGCCCTGATTACTGAGATCTGCTTCCCACCTCTTGTGCTGTGCAAGACTTGAAACTGCGATGGCGTTGCTTTAATTAACCTGGGAGCATGAATACCGCTCTGCGCGAGTCTCTACAGCCCGAATCGTAAGCACGGAACTTGCACTATTTCAGGCACTTAATAACTTTATCACCCCGGCTCGCCTCGGAATGGGGCCGTAGTCGACTGTCGGACTGATGGAAGCATTGGGGGTGCACTTCTTCGGTGCGGATAGGCTGATGATGGTGGAGGCAATCCAATCTATAATGGCCTGGTGCAGTATGTCGCTTTGGAGGTCTACTAGTGGCAATATTGCAAGTCACTGCTTAGTGACAAACGTTTAACCACGTTGTCTTCAGAGGTGGTAGATGCAATATCTGGGGTCGCGGGTTTTTTGGATACAGTCGATGGTGACGATGGCAGCTTGAGTCGAGCAAATGGCATAGCCACAACCAGCAGTGACACCGAAACCGCGACCCACGTCCGAACATATCTCAGTATAAGTTGCTTGACTGGCATGTAATATCCAGTTTCTATCCAAGACTTTGACTGCCTTCAGGCCCGATTCACGTGTTGAACAAGTCTGTTAAGCAATCAAGTCTTTCAACTTCCCGAGGTTTTCATTCATAGACGTTGAGGCTATTGTCCACCTTGTTCATTTCTGGGACATCTTTGCCGCTGCTCATTAGTGTTGTTGGCTTCAGAGACGAATTCGCAATTGGTGTCAGTGAGTCCTTTTTCTTTTCATTCACCAACTTTTTGCCGACTTGGGGTAGCATCAAGGAAGTCAAATCTCGAGAATCTGCGAAAAATTACGCCCGCTGGTATGCATCGGAAACTCGAGGGTTTTGGAACTGCCTAAGTCGACGCCTTTCATGCGTCTATTCAGAGGAAAACCCTCAATATGACAATGCATCCTGCAACAAACTCCTGTTGCTCAAATATCCTCACTTTCCCTTCTTGTGACTAACCGAACACTTCTCGATCCAACGCGTACTCACCGCTTAGATATTGGTAGCCCTGTTCCCAAGTGAGCCTCGGTGGTTACAGGTGACATAAATTCTAACACATCCTTTGTCTCTGTGAAACTGATTTGTTCCCTCTGTGCTTGACAGGCGTATTGAGTGTGCACCGTCTCAACTTATGAGTAAGGGCATTCCCTCGACATTCTCATTGCGATCAAGTATACATCCAATATGCAATTCGGTTATTCTCACTCGAATCGACAGCTGCATGCTGCGACCCCCGCCTGAGGAGACTCGCAGCAGCAATTGATAATCACTTCTGCGGAACCGTTGTCCCTTCGTCCATGGGGGCTAGGACACTTAGCCACGAAAAGTTATTAAAAAACGCAACCATCGCACAAGGCGCCAATTGTTTCATCGTGTCGTGTTCTAGGTATAGCACTCTCGACAGTTGCACTCACGATCTTACGATGCCATTCGGTCCTGTAAGTTTTCCATCCTTGTCAGATTGGCGGACGTCTCGAGTAGGTATGGATCCATCCCCGCCTTCAAACCTGTTCATCTTCCTTTATCGTTAAATTGAATACGCAGGTGACAACTTCCATAAAACAAGGAAATTTTTAACACAGGGGTTCTGGCATCTCGTCACACACGACGGCTGGATGTTAAACCGGAATACAAATTTGTGGTATGTTCACAAACCGGCCCAACCTTTTGATTAACACTTAACCGTGATGGGTGTTTGAACTTGCGCTCTGTGACCCATGGTTTCTCTTGCTCTAACTTTTTGGTTTTCACAGTGGTGTTGGGACGAAGGGACTCTGTGGGCTAGCTCTGATGTTCATGTTTACAGTAATTTTGATCTCTCGGATGTCCGTTTGCTTGACCCGTCCATCAATCGAGTATCAAGAAAGAGAAAAAACACTTGTTGGCGTGAAATTGTGTGCATCTTTGAGTTGCCTAGTGCAAATATCGTTTCATAGAACCAGTGGGAAGGTTGCATGGTTGCATATCCGAATCTAGAAACAGCGGGGGCCCCTCCTATTTTTGGTTGTTGCGCGCTGAAATAAACAGGGTTTGACGTCTAACATCTCCAGACCTAGTTCCTACGAAAAAGGCGATAATTCATTCAGATCAATGACCCTTTCAAAGTTGACACATGGTGAAAGCATGTTACCCTTGCCTTATACTCATTGCTGTTACTGATCCTCGCCTTCCGATCATTGTGGCTTCCTGCCAGCCACAATGCCATCATCAAACTCTGATTCTGGTGAGGCAAAGCAGAATCGTGTGCCGTTATCGTTGTACACCCCCTCTATTGTCATCGCCATTGATGTATCTCCGTCACGCCTGGTTATGCCCTAGGACCCAGAGGAGAAGGATTTCCAATACCGGCTTCGCAGATATCTGGGGATATAAACACTTTTATCCTGTTTGTCTTCCCCGTTGATATCACGTCGGTGTAGCGCTGTTGTTGCTATTTTGGTTAGGCATCTCGCTCCCAACCAATCTGCTGCGTTCTTGGCAACGGGTGTGACCCGGAACCACCATTGACCATAGATCGATGTTTCGCGTTTCGTGATATGGCAATTCACTTTGGAATAGAACTCCAAAGCCTCAGCAACGCTTCTCAGTGCTGTTTCGTGGCAAGAACTCATTACCCCTATCACGGCTTTACGGGTCTACATCGCCTTGTCCTTGCATATCTCCCATCCCCCTGTCGTCCAAAACACAGGTTCAGTGGAGGGCCCTGTGCAGGAAGGGCTCCCAGGCAGAACATCGTTGGTTCTGCAGGCCATTCCTTTCCAAAACAATTATCCGAAACGATGAAACGAGAGCATGATGTACCCTGACAATCATACTTAAGAGAATGGAGGACTAGCATGATCCCAGCCCATGTGCCCCTTCATGTGCGCTTTTGACTCTCACTCCTGCAGATGGTGACCTGCCTCCTCGGAGTGGCCTAGGAGCCCAAAGCCTACACCAGGTAGATGTAACTTGTGTCTCTTCTCGTTTCATAACCCTACACCTTAGACCACCTGTAAACGTCTCGCAATTGACTGACTGGGATGGGGACCGAACCAAATGGATGCGACGTCGCATTGAGATCAATTACTCCACCTTTCTCATATTGGCTCTTGCAGGATAAGCAGTCGAAGCCCACGAGGCTAATGTCAAGAAGCAACTTACCTATGCCAGTCCTACTGGGAGCGATCCACCAATACATTCCCTGTAATTATTGCCAGAGACCCGTTGCGACACATGTCTATCCTGTTTCAATCAACGCCCACCTCCTTTTCATCAACCAGCCGAGTCTGATGTTCCAGGACAGCCCGATACGTTCCCTTCCGCCTTGCCATCAGAAGTATCCAAGCTCTCAGCCTGGAACGATCTTGACCAAGAAATTATGTCTTTTTTTGTAGACGGTGATATCCATTCCCAGCCGATACTGAACCATGAGCCAGTGGAGTTATCCTGACCCGGACACTGAGAGTTCAGACAAGAGTCTTCTTGGCCAGCAAATGGACTATTCCTAGAGGACGAGGCAGCTGCTGGCCAAAGAGTGGACGTTACATATCGGTGAATTCCTTTGATGTGAAGGCTTGCGAATTTAGTTCATCGACTCGGCGGGATCCAAGTGATTCCCCCCATCCTAATGGTTCGTGGAATGGAGGTTTCATATTGTCAGCGTATGGACTCCAGCTTGGCAGATGCCTGGATTGACGAAAGGTACAAACATGAGCTCTTTGTTCTACTTCGGAAGAATAACATAAGCGGACCACTTGCATCAATGTTTTCTGTACAGTCGGCAGCACTGGTAAAGTTCGGAACCATGTCTGTCTACCCCATCCACATGGCTGGTCATCTCGCGGAGTTTTTGGCTTTCCTGTCATTATGAAAGCCATAGAAGATGATCCCTCTCGTCGTTTCAGGTGAGTGAATTCATGTTGAGTATTCTCTAAATAATACTCAGACAGAGATAAGATATATTCTCCAAGTTCCCAATACAGACAGTGAAGGAAATTTGAACACCGATGATAATTCTAACAGTGGAATTAGTACGTTATTGGTCAAAGCACCTCTAAGAATCAGAGAACTCATAATGCCGCTGCTGGTGATGGTGACGGGGGGAACTGGGACATCCAAGGCGAAGGTAACACGGGATCAGTTGACGAAGGAGAAGATTCAAATCTTCCAAATTCAAATCCCACCGTCACCACCTCCGAGTCCATCTGACAAAGAAGTAATTCATAGCACAGACATTACCTTGAAACTCCTGGTTGACAGTGAAAACAGGTCACTTCCTGCGAGCCATTACAAAAGTCCAGGTTAGTCGCCCCCCATTTTCAACAGTAGTGAGAACCTCCTTTCGAGTCTCCTTAAGCCGACTTATTCCGAACACCATGTACGCTGACAAACGAAGAACAAGCAAAAGTAGTACCCATACGCGGATTAGTACTCCAGGGGCGGAATCGTAGCGACATTGGGTGGAACCACACCGAACAACAGTAGCACCACCCTGTCTGGCCAAAGTTAGATTGCAACTTGGATGCGTCGTAGGATGGATCGAACGTGAGGTGGAAATTAGACTGGGAACACGAAGGTGGGGTCGCAGCGGTTGACTCAGAAGCACCCAGAGTCCGCGATGTACGGATAGGAAGATGTATTGCCCAAGCAGGGCAAAGGGAAGGGGAAGGAGGTTGCTGGCGGTAGACAAGTGATCTAAATAGAGTTGTCCATATCACTGCAAGTTAATCGATAATCGGAGAAGGCAAAGCAACACAGGCCGCAAACAATAGACGTCTTGTGCAAATCAGCTCCTAACGGTCCCTTTCTGATTCTCGGACGGTTTTTGCTGGAACCGATTGGCAGATGGCCGGTGCCACGGGTGGGCTTGCAACACTATATCCGAACGGGAATGAAAGAGCGAAGGTCGTAAGAGATATACCTTCCGCCCCGTCAAAAGAGATGGGCGCCTGCAGCAGTACTAGTATGAGCGTCTTCGAGCATGTATACTGGATGGCGCACTGGCACACCTTTCTGATTTGAACTACATCAAATTGATGTTTCTATAGACTTCAGGGGAATATTAACTTGATCACCTTTTTAACCTCGAGACACTCGGTGAGTGAATTACTATTCGTAGTGTTGTAAGATTTGAGGTATGTGCCTACATAATATTAAATCATCAACGTTGCAATCACGATGCGAGACGCATGGAGGACATGCGAGAAACACACGGGCACTGGAATGCTGGCTTGCACAATGAATGAAGGGAAATTGCACAGACGGACATAGAAGTGTTTCATATCCAACAATGTGGAGCACACCTCGAGGCGATGAAGCAATACAGTCATAAGCTTCAAAAGTTCCAACATAGGATATGATAGGCCCCACTGCATCAAACTTCGACTTCAGGTTATAATGCCAATGGTGATGATTTCCTTTAACACAAGCCTCGAGCAGAGAAAGTTATTTCCCGCAAACTTGAAGTTCCATTGGCACCCTAGTGGAAATTATGATGGAAACAAGTCGATGATGGTGGCCGCTAAAGACTAAGTGTGCCTGCCGTAGCCCCCATGAGTGACTTCAAGGCTCCACGACTCTGCTTCCCCCCTACATAGTAAGTCCGAGCGTAGTCGGCAGTTCCTTTCAACTTACTATAAATAGTGGGTAAGTTGGATTTTAAGTTCAACTCTCTTACAACCTCGCTTTCAAATTCGTTACTATTTAGTACTAGTATCTCTTCTCTTCCGACACATTGACGGTTTCGCTCGTTCTACGCTCACTTCCAGCACTCTCAGAGCCCGGTATTCTTGATGATCTACGTTCAGTCGAAGACGAAGATGGATACGATGGAATCAGATATGAAGAGAACATGATGGATCGGGAGCTCGTGTTACGTAGTATGTGCGTTGTACATTGAACAAATTGATTTGAAGCAATTGTTTCAACCAGCCAAGACGCTTGAGGTGACTGAAACGCTTCACAAGCACCAGGATTTTGGCTCCGGTGAGCTTGTCTATTGGATTAAATTCCGAGTCAGCCCACTCTTAAATTCAATTATCTTATCGATTTCATCCACAATAGTTGAAACAACGTACTCCAAGATACAACCACTTGGTCCTGATACCTCGGCCACGACCTGCACAATATGATCGGACGTTAGAACGGTGAACGAGGTGAACCTTCAACACTTCGAGCTGACACCTTCGTACTCAGTCATTTTAATTGGGATGATAGCATTTCCCAAAGCCTAATTTGTTGGGTAATGCATTTTCGTGTGCTCCGAAACTAATGAAGAACACGCATTGGAATAAATGCTTCAGCGACTTCCCCCCCACTTTTTCTTGCGCTTTAGCTCCCACCTCATCCCTTTCCCTCACCGTTATTTCCTGGTGGTCACAACACTGACTACACAACGCCCACCACAACTTCAAACTCAGGAGAATTCCTGAGCGCACCGAACCTTCCACACCTCACTATCACACTGTTCAGCGCAAAACTGTGTGCCTCCTTTTCCTTCTGCCACTATAATATCCACGTCAGGATACAAAGACAGGCTGGACGCCAACATACATGAGTGGGAGGCAAGAAGGGCGGGGAGAGAGAGCTGAACAGAGTCCCCTGGAGGGACAAGAGAGGGTGGCTGATGGCCCGCGGAGAATGGAAACACCGCATGGTGCACCCCCGGGGACGAACGAGAACGTCCATGAGCCTGAGCCACGAGGACATGATGCAGGAGAAGATGGAGACCCCCAGCGAAGTGCCCCGCCAACCAGCCCTCATCCATTTCAATTGCACCTCCATTTCAGATACACAATCTTTTTCGATTTCTCTCATCACACTACTTTCACTCACTCCGCAAACACCTCCAATACGACGACTAGAAATTCACACAATAGGTCTTCCAGGACGTCCCGGAATGCATAAGCAGCTAAGCTTGGCATAAGTTCAAGTTTTAAGGGTTATCGCTAATATTCACTATACGATAAATCTTTCTATGTACCAATGGTGCCGCTTGCGGCTATCCGGGTACGATTGCTGGGATTATATTTACTTACTTATTATAGGCAGGATACAACATGATCTTGCTTCGTGGACGGTTATATGTAGAGGAGGATGTTCGGAAGTAGCACAATAAACACTGTGTCCTCCAGACATACAGCCCCGGAAAACGAACTTCGTGGCAGTGATCAACAGCAAAACAGTTGTTGTGGGCAGAAGTCTCGAAAGCTCCTGGTGCCAGACGAGCTCTTGCAACCGGAAACAATAAGGCACGGAGGTATGGAGCTGTGGAGTGGTATGCATTGACGTTTATTGCGCGCGTTGCATAGCGTAGTGGAGAGCTGTGCTTGGGCCCTGGGGAACCCGCCGGCGGGAAAGGACTAATATGTATCCTGCTCGGGGCAGTCCATAGTTACACTCCCAAAAGCCGATGTTTGCATGATCCATTAATTATCAATTATCCGTGACCCTTAACACCGGACTGGCAGTGCGCGCCTAGTAGGCAGGGACTGCATGGTGACCTGGGAGCTCAAGTTGGAGCGCTGAGGAGTATCGAAGGCCTCGAGGGTGGTCGAGCCATCGTCATGACCCCACTGGTGACGCTCAGTGATGGAGTCAACATAAACCAAGTCTTTGGAGCAAGCCCCAGAAGGGGAACGACGCCCTACAGTAATTGAACCGTGACGGAGGAAGGACCGATGAAGTTATCGATAACGTTATTTCCTTTTCTGTTCTTCCCTTGGTCCACGAGTCATTTCAAAGCGAACAGCATTGTGCTGCCTCGACGGACAAAGGACAACACATGAATGAATGACACTGCAAACACATTAAAAAAAGTATAAATCCACCCAGCCACAACGAAATAACTTGAATGTAGTGACTATAAACCCCATAGTTGAAATACACAAAATATTAATAAAACATAAAGTGAAAGACAGGTTGTAAAAGATGCTGAACTAAGCAGGTAGTTGAATCACAACATCCAATCGGTGTTGATAACGTTGAGGCGGGGACACCACCAAAGATCCACAGGCGGTGCCGGATACGATGTTCTCGGTACCAACAGGATGATACGCTGTCGTGGACTCCGTGGCTTCCTGAAGTTTCCGCTTGATAGCATTGATTATGGGTCTGGAAGGCGGCGTCAGCTTGACAATAGGAAGAGGATGAAGAGGAACAGACCGTGGGTCGTCAAGCAATACGGCATGTCCGAATTTCCTGTGGTGGACGACGGCGAGGACAAACTCACTGGGCTCATCGACGAGAATCCAATTATCGCCAAAATTACCCAATACCGTTTGGTCTCTGGCTAGGGCAAGATATGGTCGGGGTGTAACGCCAATTTGGTTCCGTTGATATACATCAGAGGGTTGCGCGTAACAGTGGATGTGAGCGGATCGTAAATCATCATCGTAATACGCTTGACGTAGTTTCAACACCGTTTGATCCTGGTCAAGAACTACAAAAGTTAATAAAATCATGATCGTAAGTGAAGTAAAAAAATGCTCACCTCGAATAAAACCTCTCGAGCCTAGCCTCCGTACAATTGCAAGTTTCTCCAGCTTGTCAGTAACAGAGAGAGCAACATACTATAGGAAAGGAGGAGTGAGAAGAGATAAGCATGATGTTGAGCTCAACAATCAGGAAACCTACCTGGCGCTTAAGCGCTTGTTGAACTATGGATACTTGAGGCGTGAGAGCTTCGAAATAAACGCAGCCCGCATTTCTGTCGAGGGAATGTTCTAGAACCTTCAACAGAACTAGATGAAGCTCCCCGTCCGTTTCCCCGATCCCCTAACAAAGGAATCAGAAGGCATGAAAAGAAAAATAAATCACATGGAATATTCACCAGTGGCAGGTCAAGTGACTTCCTGAATGCCTTTTCCCAATCGCGCTGTAAAGGCACCGCATAAATCCAATGTTGTGCTGGGGGGTGGGAGATGTCGGCACGTACCATCCATTCGCGTTTCTTGGGATTGTAAAAGCGTTTGAAAAACTTCTCGAGCTGATTGATGTTACTCGTACAGTCAGCTCTGATCGAGGCTGAGGTGATCGGAGCATCTAGGTTAAAGAGCCTCTCTTAAGTAAAAGTGAGAAAGCCGTATACTCGAAAGAAAAATGCGCTACAGTACCCAGATCGTCTTGAATATAGGTCAGTTCGTGCTGGGTTTCGAGCGTCTGCAGCAAGGGGCCCAACAATGGCTTAGCTTTCCTGGAGCTCACAGGTAACGAACGCTCCAGGCTGTCCATGCGTTTCTGTTGTCGCAGTTAGCGTTGAAAAATTCAACATGGTTTGAAGACTCACGATTAGGTTGGGAAGTTCCACAGGATTAGTAGGCTCTAGCCCCTTCCATCTGACGTTCTCCCTGATAGTTTTGCAAAACTGTGCAAAGTCAGATATTTGCTTAGGATGATATGTCTTGAGCCCAATGCGTGGCTGAGCAAGAATCCGTAATTTCTGTTCTGTCGGACCTGTAGGCATGAGTGTTGAATTGGCGTGGAGTAAGGACTGTGGGTCGTATGAATTGTGTGGGGTCCCTGGAAACTCCTGCCGAGGGTGGTATGGAAGAATGTTGAGGTTTAGGTGTCAGAGCGTCAAGCTCGTCTTAAATACCACGGCAGGAAGCCTGGACATTTGAACGCCCGGCGACGCGACTAAAGCGATACTACCGTAACAGTGCTTTTCGTTCATGATCGACTCTACATGATCAAGGCACATGTAACATTTGATGTTCGGAAATAGGCGGTGCATACCTTTCCACACGGTTCACGACTTGAGCTTGAAACCATGTCTCTTATTCTGCTCTTGATAGCTATTGTGAGAGCTCAACGGACAGGCTCTTCAAGTTTCTGCGTAAGAAGTTGTGTGTGTATGTGGAGGAGGGTTTTTTGCTTATCATCCGGAGCTTGAAAAACACTCCAGGCCCAGGGACAGTGGAATTAGAGTACAACACCAAAAGGGTTGGGGGTGCTGTGAATTTGTGCCAGTGGACGTTCACCAGGTTTTCGCTTGGACTTCGCTACCAATTCGGTTCCACGGTCATCTGATTCACATCGTCGAGGGCAGTGGTACAGTACTGAGTAATGTACTACAAACGACGGCACAAGCGAGAACATTACAGTAACTGGGGCCGACAGGACTCGACGACGCAGGAACATGAATGTATACTCCACTCCGAGATCTGCCTCTGATGATGAGTCTTTTGCACAGCGAAGTCTGCATATTGTCTTGTGTCAGTTTCCAAGGAGAGCACAGCTGGACTTCATGGATGGGAGAGGATGACGGATGGGGTGAACGTTGGTGGACTGCTCATTGACAACTTGACGTGGACAGCTTGATCATCTGATGCATGACAGTTTTGGGTCGAATTAATTTGCTGGGAAAATGTGGACACCAATGGAACTATACATATCAGACCGCTTTAACCCCTCAGCTGTGCTTCTCTCAGCGCTTATGAAAAGGTACGTTATATTTTGAATGCTGATGGCGTACCCGACCACCTGCTGTTTCTGTCCCCCGCCATGCCAGAGATTCAAATGTACGCTATCCACGAGGCTCTTGAATGTATTCCTCTGATTTCTTCAAAAGCGACGACGATAGATGGAAAGCAATAAAGCATCCGTCTGGTTGGATCTATCACTGGTTTGGTCCTAATAGGATTACAGCAGATGTCGTCAAAGGTGCTATTCCCTCAAAATATCTGGCCCCAGACGAGGAGCTGTATATGGGAGATGATGGCAAGTTCACCAAGATTTGTCATACGCAGCGGTCTGCCTACTTCTTGGATAGTAGTGCCCCACGAAGTGGAAAAATACCTACAGAGCACATCAATCATCAGTTATACTGGGAGTACATGACCAACCATCCCTCCCATCATTCAAAGAGGAAAGTCAGAGAGTTGGTCCAGACGAGTGGCCAAGAAGCACTGAATTATCTACGCTGGTGCTGTCAAGGTAGGTAAAAATATTTTCCCGGTGCGAGCTGATCTGATCTTGATTACAGTCGCTTCCCTTCCTTCACCAGCTCCTACCGCCGCGTTCTCTCTTAAACGGAGCCAGGAGCTCCTCTTGCTTCTATCAAGCGTGATGGGTCCAGATGCGGAGAACTTGCCCAGATCCACGCACACCACAGACCTAAGAAAAGACCCTGAGCGTGAACAAGAATCCGCCCTTCTGAAGCAGATAGCAGAGGTCATTGCACATCTTCCCGACTCGTTTTCTTCGAGTCAGCATGACAACTATGGTCGGCCAGGCCATGATCACGGAACGTCGTCTCGGGTCTTAGGGCTTAAGAACAGGCTCATTCTATCCACGTATGCCGACTCAATGGACGGGTGTCTCATTTCTACCAACTCGTGGCCTTATCTCGGCCATCGATCATCTGTTGGGACAGAGACCTCCGGCTCGGATTCGCTGCGAACATTTTTCAATTCAGTTGGTTGGCACTCTAGACCTATCTACCGCGCTACGGGTATGATGTTGCGCATAAATTACGGCTTTGCCACCGCAATTGGTCAGCTTGCCAGGCGAAAGAATACCCCTTATCGCGAAGCTTGTGCTGCGCTAGATCGGCAAAATCGTGCGTTAAACGCCCTACTCTCTCGTTCCAGAAAGGAGGAACAGGAAGAACATTCCCTGGTACCTAGAGAAGAGTACCTTCTTAAACTCGCTGTTCATGAGCTCCTTGTAAATGTGAACCGGCTCCGGGCCACCCTTGTCGAACTGTTTACAGCCTTCAGTTCATCCGACCCACCATACTCTCTCCTTCTGGAGCACAGCCGTGAACTTTTGGATCTGATGTTTAGATTCATGGAACAGCATCGCCTCGAAGGAGAGCTCACTGTGCTGGTACAAAGGTTCGCATCCGACCTTTATGGGATCAAGGAGAGGCCCGGGGACGAAGACGACCAGGAAGCATATGATGTTATCCTGTGGAATATTCCACCGCTCACACAATTCTTGTCCAACATCATTAGAAATGCACGAGGGAGCCACAGTGATCTGTCTAGGCGGGCGATTGATATGCAGGAGAGCCTTATGTCTCTCGTCTCTGCGAAGGCCTTGGGATTTCCGCACCATTTATTCTGGATGACCTGCAAAGAGATCGAAAAGAGCCTTCTGGACCTGCAAGATGAATGGTATGGTGAGTTGGTGAAGCGAATGGAGACAGATGGCGAACGGAGTGGGCTTTGCACTGTTCTACGTTACATCAACCATGAACTCCTCATGGTCCAGCTTGATTATTCTGAGAATTACACACCTGCCGGGGGCGCTATAGACTACCTGGTGGAAAGATATGAACACGCGCTCAATCAGCTTGATGACGAGCACTCTATGGCGCCAGCAGAGACTGAGTTTCAGCAAGCAATGCAGGTATCTGTCATTTCTGGAATCCTTGTTCAGAAATGTCAGTATTTCGGCTCTCACCTCAGGTTATGTCACAAGTCACTGAGTTATTTGATTACAGATAAATCTAGCAGGGACCAAGATCTATGGAAACGCACTCGCGCTGAGCTACTGACACCACGTAAAGATAACTTCACAACTATTTCGCTACAAGTTAAGGAGCTACTTACCGGAATCTACTACATTCCGGTAACTTGTGTTTGCCTTGGGGCCCCCCCTCGATATTTGAAGATTTTGCTTGAGATTGATGCGTCATTCCTTCGAGGGGACGAATGGCGGCATCACCTTCGAAGATTGACAGATGACTGGGCAGGATACAACCTTCTCGTGAGTTTTTTTTTTCTTTCAAAAAACTGTACACAGATACTCAGAAAGTCCATGTGCAGGCCACTGTAATTCTCACGTAAGCCTCTTTCCCTTTCAAACACACTCCAGAGTTAATTGAAAGATAATCGATATAAAGTGCGGCTGTGTCGTATCTCTCTGTGACCGATCGTGGCGCTGTCACAACCACTGCGATTCTAATTTCGATACTAATGGCGCTCGGGAGCGTCATGGCGGGACTTTATTGCCTGGCATCCTATCGTGCGTACACACCGGAAATTGACAGTCCCCAGGCCGTCGAAGATGCGGTGCGTATTTTTCGATGAACCATAATATTTTTCTGAACAATAGCCTAGGATCGGTACAGTGGGAACGTCACTCGGCATGGACGAAACCGACCGAAGGCCTTTGCTGTTGTCCTGAGCCTTCCCGAAGTCCTGCTGTTGTGGTCCATCATTGCATTCACAGTGGCGACGGTTGCATTTAACTTTGGTGGTGGCAAGACTACCGATAGCATATCCTGGAGTGTGATGCTGGTTTTTTTCGTCATCTTCGAGGCTTTTTGTGTTGTGGTCTTTGGGCTCTGGTATATATGGGGTCGCGGGTCTTTATTCTCCAGGTTCAAGCAATTGCTCGGTCTTGATGCGGTCAAGGTCGTGAGCCGTCATAACCGCCGCCATTCCATATCCGACGGCGTATAGCCGAAGATGACAAGCTATGTGGTTCACACAATTATCCTTATTATTTCTCACTAGCATACAAGTTACACGTCATCCTTATTTTAACACTTTCGAATGTCTGTACAATAAATGACCTAGTTCTGTACTGATTACTGAGTAGATACCACTAATATATTCACCATGATACCACCATATGGATGCGACCCGCCCTAAATATTGACAAGGACCTATTCTGAAAGTAGTGCTGAACATGAAGCATACGAGCTTGGGTGCACTAACTGCCCCCTCCCACTAGGCATCACCCCTGCAACCTGGGGCAGCAACCATAGCACCCCCTGTGACCTGGTAGCCCCCCCCCCCACCTCTGCACATGCCATGTCACTGACACCCATGCCACCCCCCCCCACCCCCTCCACTACCCATCTATGGGGGCCTGTAGCTCTCATCTTGGGTATTTTCTTTCTTTGTCTATTTTTTTTTTATAAGCTCACATTTTTTTCTTTCAGTTTTCTATATATAACATCAGATAGCCAATGCGCTGCCCCTCATCCCCACTTAGCTGGGACTGGGATGTGAGGGGCATGGAGGGGGATAGGGAGGTGCTGGGAGGCCTGAGCAGTGGGGTACCTGCATGGTGCACACAGAATGGCCCACCCTGGCTGCCACATCACTGACCATGCCAGGAGCCAAGGGGGACACAATGCAACATGCTGCCAGCCAGGGGGATGTGATGGGAGGGCCCAGCACCCATCAGGACATGACAGGAGCCATGGGGGACACAACAGAAGGCTCCAAGAATCTGGGGGACACCTCTGGGACATGATGGGAGACCCCTAGAACATGGGGGACATCTCCAGGATGTGACAGGAGGCTCCAACAGCCCCAACAGCAAAGGGTGACATGGTGAGCAAGCCTAGCAGCCAAATGGATGCCACCTGGCCCAACCTCATGGGGTGGAGCATGGGTGGAGCAACAATGATGCCAAGTGGGCTACAGCCCCCACACCAGCACCCCCAACTGCTACCATGAGCCATTGCTTATGGGGTGGAACAGGGTGCTATGCAAGGGGCAGGTCACCACAACCTGACATGATTGCCAAGTCTCCCAATGGGGGGGGTTGTTTAATTCAATTTAATCTAGTCCTGTATTATATTAACAAATGATATCCCCTCCTGCCTTGTAGAGTTTGCAGTTTTTTTACACTTTTTGTTAGTATTAATGTTTCCATAAATAGTAATGAATACATTTAATATCTGAAATAATGACTCGGTACCTCCAGGAATGGTGACTAGGAATGGTATAGGAATGGTATAGGAATGGCTAGGAATGGACAATGACTCCTAGAAATGGATAGGAATGTGTAGAATGAACAAGGAATCCACAGGGGATGTAGGAATCCAATAGGAATCCAATAGGAATTAGAGGGGGGTGTAAAGTTCTGCAACCAAACATCATAGAATTTTTCTCCAGTCTGCAGTTCTGTTACGGGTCCTTCGACTCCTATTACAGCAGTCAACTAGCAAACTAGTATAGGTAGACATTCATCAATACATATTGTCCAATCAAGTCCCGAGTATCGTCCTAAGTCAAATCAAATCAAATACTTTCCCTCAGTCCATAAATGCAAGTGTCACGCTTTCACGAATCACAAGGGTTAATTTAAACCCAACGCCTGGCAGGAGGAGGGGTAGCTTCGGGAAACCTAGCAACAAACCGTTTCTCAAAGCCGCCGTTCGAGCGCTTGTTCTTGGCGGGGCTGACGGTAACAGAGGGAAGGGCATGGCAGTTGGATGACTTAGCAGGAGGATGAGCGGATGGGGTGGGGTTGACACCTTGGTGCCAGGTGCTAGTACCGTAGACACCCATTGGCAGGCTGTTGGTTGGGACGAAGTGGGTGAGGAAAGTGAAGAATGGGAAGAATGGGTACGCACTCGTCGTCGGCGTCACAGTTCTCGAATACACCGGCATCGTAGTTGGCGGGCATGTTCTACAGGAGAAAGGGATCAGATCCTGAAAAACGGGGGGAAGAATTGCTTTGACGTACCCAGAAGCACCCCATGAGGTCGTAGATGTGGTTGCAGTTTACCGTAGCGCGGGGGCCAATACACGCACGGAAGCAGAACTCAGTGTCGGAGATGAAGCTAGTCCATTCGTGGTACTGGATACCATTGCCAAAGGAGTTGCCGTACACAAGGCCACCGACTAAACTCCAAAAAGGATCAACAATGCGATCATAAAATCACCTATGCGATATTCACCTGGGTTTCCTCTACCTGAAGTTCATCCCATGATATATCAACATACAGCAAACAGACCGATAAGCAGAACACATACCGTCAGCGCCACGATTGTCTAGCTCGCCGCCAGCATCGCCTCGGCGAATGTTGATCTTGGTGAAGTCGCCGACACCAGTAACTTGCACATAGTCCGGGGTTTTGACGAAATGTGCACCTTTCAGTGCACCATTCGGGATGGTACGAGCGCCACGTCCAGATTTGGTGCACCATGCGATGGTCTCGCGCTCGGCATCGCCGATGGTGCTGTCAGGGTTGGCTGTTATGATGATAACATCAGCCAGTAGATACGTATATTACAAAAGGCGGGATATGCGCACGGGGAGCCCACAAGCAAAAATCATCTGCAGTGCTGGTAACAGAACACGTCAGAACCCGAAAATAAAGTGAACTGGAATTCGTACTTGATCCAGGCAGTCTGGCAGTTGGCGCCCGCGTCGGGACCGGTGCAGTTGTTGGTGCCGAACTGGCCGCTTTGGGAGGTGTTTGGCAAGGCGGTGGAGCTGTATCCCGTGTCCCAGATTTGGTTTGCGTTTCCGCCTGTACATGACCATACTTGGACCTGAAGAAGTAGAAAGCATCTTACGATGAAGTCAGGGATAATGTGCGCATTGAACTCACGGGATTCCCGTCGGTCTGCATTCCGCCTGTCAGATCAAGGCACTTGGCGTGGTTGGTCCACGCGAGACGATTATCGCCCTAAACCCACAAGGTTAGTAACTCTACACGAAGGAAAAGCGAAAAACGTACGGTATAGTAGAACTGCTGATTCACGTTCCCGCTGCCGCAAGTCCAGATCTGGAGTTTTGTGCCATCGACATTCTTGCCGTTAGTGACGTCGAGACACTTGTTGCCAAAGATCCTGACGCTCCCACCGCCGAATGTCCACTGCTGTGAGGCAATGCCAGTGCAGGGTTGGATGGTGACGGAGGAGCCGTCGCTGTTGGCAGCAGCGGTTAGGCATTTTGCTATAGAGGAAATCCAGGTCCAGTATAATACAAAATTTGATACTGCGTACCGCTGTTCACACCAGGTTGAAGGAGGAGAGCTCCAGTGAATCTGCGTGGCGATCAGCTACTCGACATGAATATCGAAAAGAGATGAAATACGGAGGGGTTTGTGCAGACGCGATGGCTGCAAAAAGGGCAACACCTAATACGATTTGTATCGCAGAATGCATTGTGTCGGAGCGTAGGGTCCAAACGAGTGTGGTGGTGGAAAGGAACGTGGGGTGAGAAGGGACGAAGGCTGGAGGAAGGATGGGAGAGGATGGGTCATGCGACTATATGAACGGCTTCCCGGGATTTATGATGCGGGCGCTGGATATCCCTTGGACCCTGCGTGGAAGCACATGCCATGGTCATTCTATTTCATCAACACATCCAAAAATGTACCATCTTAATTCTTCGGTATTGCAAGTTGTTGAATTGGAGCGTGTCCTGTATATATAATCCAGGGTTGTGTGGGCGAGAAGATCCAGTAGGGTGGTCGTTCGAGAACCTCTGGGAGGTCTCGTCTCTCGAGACCTCTTTACCGGAGCCTGAGGCCTCAGGCCGGAAGATGCATAATGTGTCAGTCAGGTTGCTTTGGCGATGGAAACCTAGTGCGTGCCTTGATAAGTTGATCTGTGGAAAATTTATTTACATACATGAGTATCATACCAGAACTAGTATCATATATCATACCTCGACCACCAGTTATCCATAGCAGAGAACTTGGTTTACGTACCAATTGGTGCAAAGTTTCAGATACTGGTGTATTTCCAAATTGGCACAAATGGTTTAGGCTTCCAAAGTTTCTTCCATTCACGACGCGTTGCGAGATCAGAGTATAGGTTACATGGCTAAGCACCGCATCTCTCGGTCTTCGTATAAACCTTAGTCTGGTTGGTCTGCTCATCCCGACACGTTCTTCGGCACACTGCCAACTGGGATGGAAACCCTAGATGCCATGGGGATGGTCGACGACGACGCACGGGCGCTTAGAGCTATGATCAAGGCCCTTAAGTAGTACTATATCTGACGCACAGTGAACAATTTTTATACAAGGGAAACTTTGCCTATATCCCCCCGGCCGATATCCAACTCGTCAGCTGACCCGTCGAGAAATCACATGATACCACGAGCCACCCCACTTCCGAACTGACTCCCACGTTCAGAGAGGTATATGTATTGCGAGGACGATTTGATTACCGTGACTGGTAGACCTGCGCCCGGAGAGCGATTGAAACCCACACACGACAATATTGTGGGTGAGGCCTAAATCGCTCCCCCCCCCCCTCCCTCCCTCCCCCCGCGTTCGATCGTTCTGGCAAATGACCAACCTTTCTCGCGGCGTAGATTGAGCGCAGACTCTTGGGGATCAATACCTATTTTATTGTATGTCCTCTGAGATTACTTATGCTAACCACACACCTCGACGACGTAACTAAAATTTGGGTCATTCTTATCAGAGGGCCAGTGACGACGTTAGGGAAGGATATGGGAAAGATGGACGTGAGTGCTTGTCGCAGCGTTATGTGTGTTCCGAGGCTGACGAATTTTTCGTAGTCATCTTCAAGAGATCGCGAACCTCCGATCAGGCATCGGAATAAAAATCGATAACTACGGCTACATTCAAAACGAACGATAGGTAGGTACTAAAAATCGCACACATTGTGGATCCTGAAATTCAACAGAATTTAAACCTATTTAGATGTCTGAAAGCTAGGCGCGAGTTCCGGCACTCGGCAGCAAAGTAATATTAATACGGTACGATTTATGTCATAGATTCTTCCGGTGATATATGGTAACGGGCGACTTGATGGCAATACAACATCGAGTGCCTAGACCGCTGCCAGTGCGGTTGGAGGCAGTGAAACAGAAGTGCAACATCAGTGAAATTTTGAAACGTTAGCCCAAACCCCGATCTGTCGTCATAACTCGGTGCGTGCCATGGTTCCACTTCAACCGAAGCTCTTGGTCCTCGTCGGCAGCGAAACCTCTTGTCGTGTTTCTGGATGTTTCACGCTTGTATTGGCTACTGCTGTGAAAGATCTGGTGGACTAGGACGCCTCATCCTGTATGTCCCCAGGTTGAGGGCAATTAATGCCAGGCAGACTGTGGATACATTCCCGTGAACGAGCTTGGTGGACTTCTCTGTACTCTTCCTGATCTCGGTTTCCGGGGTATGCTTATGCTTAGTCTCTTATCCTCCTTACTCTTTCTACCTGCGACTGGCTACGGAATTGCTTCATCGGGGAATATTCGTATAAACGGTACCAATGAATCATTATTTTTTCTGGTGGATATTGTGGTTGCCCTGGAGCTACGATGCTACGCCAGAGAAATCTGCATCAGAACCATGATCTTGGAGTTCTACCAAATTTTCTTGCATGACTGTGATCAGCGAGGGCCGTGACCTCGGAGACTTGGACAGTCCCCTGTGACTCGTGAGTACATATATAAGCCAGTGGCCGCAGACACTCCATATCACAGACTGCCATGGTTCACTTCAAGTTAACTGTTCTTTTCGTGTCTACCCTCGTGCTCAGGTGGTTATATTCATTTCCACCCTGCCCGTATACTCATAATTAATTTCTGTAAATCCAGCACGCATGCGCGTAGCTACCAGTGTGTGACATCGATTAATTATGACTATTCGAGCATCACACATGGTTGTTGTGGTCTGTGGGAGTCAAGCCACACTGAAGGCGTGTACTGGAGTGGTCCTAACAGCGATGGGGTTCGTCTTATCAGTTCATTTACAAATTTTTGTCTGGTAGTGTGTGGATCCCCACAACCTAATCGACCCAGGGGCGTGGAACAATTGTTGTGTAGCCAGTAACAATGTGCTTCACGGAAAATGCTAGTGGAGTGCCCAGCACGGCTACAAGCCGAGGCAAGCTGTTTTAAGCAAACACCAAAATCGGGGGTTGAGGCCATGGCTCTTGCCCTAATAAGCTTACCACAAAAATACTCCATAAACTCCTGCTACGTAACACCAATGGAAACGTGTCGTTTTTGAAGTGAACTGTTTTGAACCCTCAGGCTACACTGTTCAGTAAAATAACCATGTACTTTATGTCTCTCCTGAGGGAGGAAACATCACTGTGGACCCCCCAGTGCCAAGAAATTATACCCCCCCTCCTATGAGGACATTACACTCCCCATATTCTGGCCAGAATTTCTGGATTCTGGTTGTCCTTTTTTTGAGTGTATTTCTCACTGTAGAGGATAATTCCAGTTTAATTATATTTGTTGTTTTAACCTGGAATTTCTGGAATGTGCCCAAACCAGGAAAAACTGAACTAAACAAACTAACTGGATGCATGTCACATGGCCACAATTGCCACTGTGATGCACTGTGACTGCCAGTGCATGTGTTGCCACCATCATTACAATGCCTCCCTCCACCCTCCCTCCACCTCCCTCTAGCACTGCATGGGCCCCCATGTTAAGTACTGTCCACTATGGTCTAGTCAGTCACATAGGCAAAATCAAAATGTACCTCATGTCACACTAGCTATTTCCTTGGTATCTATGTTCTGCTGAACAGTTTGATTGGCTGGGTGCTAAATTGGGAAAAACCCAGAAGTCAGTCACCCACCCAATACTACAGGCATTTGATGCCTATGACCTATGTTTTATGTCCTAGAACATGACTTTAGGCATTTTGGCCCAAGGGTGTTCCCACACATTCACCCCCAGGTCAACCTTGATTGGCTGGAAAACAGTCAAAATCAGCCAAAATCAGCACTTGACCACTCAATATGATGGGCATTTGATGCTTTATGTCAAATGTTTTATGTCCTAGAACATGACTTTGTATACTGGAGTGGTTTCTGTGTCATTTTGGCCCAAGGGTGTCCCCACATGTTTACCCAGGTCAGCTTTAGATAGCTGGAAAGCAGCCAAAATCAGCATTTTTGCCCTATTTCCCCCAATAAATGGTCTGTACCTCAGGATCCCATGATCCTCTGGATATTTTGCTTGGCACAGACCTCAAATGGTATACATTCTGTTCAGTGTTCATGCACATAACATTAAATGTTAGAAAACAACAAGATATAGGACCATGACTGACGACAGGGGGTGACTGACTACCTGAAGGTCCCCAGTATTTTAAAATCTATTTCATCATGATTTAAAGCTGATGAAATGTTTTTTTCTTTCTTTTGTATTTGTATGCAACAATGTGCTGCCCCTCCTCTCCACTTAGCTGGGAGGTGGGGGGCTTCATGGGATGAGGGACGATGCCAAGGGAGTGCCAAGGAAGGGAGAGGGAATGATGACAGCCACCAAGTCACCAATGCCCACTGACAGGGAGCAGGACAATGATGACAGCTGCCACATCACCAATTCCCACCAACCCAGCACCTGCTGCAGCCATGTCACCACCCACCAATCTAGCACTCTCCTCCAGCCAAGGACAACCCCCACTGACACATGACCTGCCCCTAGGCCCATGAGGGACAGGGGGATGTCCCTCAGAGCAAGGGGACATGCCAGGGATGATGGGACATGCCATGAGGGAGGGGACACACTGGGATGGGGGGATGCCCTAAGAGGGAGTAGTGCTTTGAGGTGGCTCCTTAACAGGTGATAAAGGCAGCTGGCAAACTGATCCAATGTATTACAAACCCATCAGCAGCTGTGCCCCACAACTGGGTAACATTAGCCTCTCACCAGCATGGTTTGAGCAAGCCCATGATGTGAGTATAATTCTCCCCCATTTGGGATTTGATCTAGGCACTGATCCAGTAATAGACAAAAGAATTCTTGCCCAAGATCTCTGCCACACTCAAGCCTGGAAGCATCAAGCTGGCAACAGAATCCTGGCTTGCCAATGCTGCTGAGACCTTTGCACTAATGGGCCTTTTTATCATGTTGGTAGGGAGGTATTTAAGATAATCTGTCACAGGTCAAGGAAGCAGAGGCAGTGTTGGAAGTGTTGAAGCTATGGACTTCCCCATTTTTAGGATATAGATTTATCAGCAACTGCAAGACACCTCTTCACCAAGATAGCAACTTACAAGGTGCATGGTTTGATTTACTTACCACCATTGGACCATACTCCAGTTGAAGATTAATTCTGCACGACTTAGGGTTAGAACTCGAGTATGAGTCTGGGACAATGGTTGCCATATTAAAGAGGATTGTCAGGCATGGAATGATGGATTGCAACAGGAGCAGGGTATGTGTCACACAATATATGAGGGACAATGTGCTAGAGCAATTTGAGATAGACTTGCCAGGCTGGGTTACTGTTGTGCAATATGCCATGTCCATGCAGCTCTAGTGTTTGAGGGTCCAGTTGCAGCAACTGAAAAAAAACCAGAACCCAACTGGACCCAACTGGTCACAACCAGACTTTCTTGTCACAGTTGTGATCAGTTGTCAACAGTCTCAGTTGGCCCAAGGCTAGTAGGCTTGCAACTGGCTGGGTACTTATTCCTTAGTTGGGTCTTAGTATTTACTATCTACTTTAATTTTCATATATAATGTGAACTAATAATGGGTGGGCAAGCAAGGCTTTATATACTTTTGACTCATTTGCATATGTTTGCACATGTATTGTGCAAGTAAAGATGCATCATGACATGCTTGTGTTTGCATGTGCTTACACATCAATATCAACATCAACATCAGTGTTCAATGTTCAACATTCAACATGCTGCCCCTCTTGTTTGCATCCTCCCATCTTGTTTGAGATCCCCTCATATTGTTTGCACCCCCCCCTCTCATTTGAACTCCCCCAGTCTTGTTTGAACTCCCCCCCTCTTGTTTGAGCTCCCCTAGTCTTGTTTGAGCTCCCCCAGTCTTGTTTGGACTCCTTTCATATCGTTTCATCCCCCCCCTCTTGTCTGAGCTTCCCCAGTCTTGTTTGTGCCCCCCCCCATCCTTGTTTGTGCCTGCCCTCCTTGCCCTGCATCTTAAGTCATTAATTGGTATAATACTTGGTTAAAATTGAAATTAACAGTTAGTAGGACAATTGTGACTAGTTTCAACCAGTTGCAGTTGTGGTTGGGGAGTTTTCATAAATGGAACAACCATTGCAGTTCTGGTTGCAGTCAAAAGGGGCTGTGACCACAACATTCATACTGTATTATGTTTACCATTCAGCTGATTATAGATTACTCAATTATGTGGTACATATTTTTAGTCCAATTGTAGATTTGCTCCCTCATCCCCTCTGCCATGAGCATCCATACCACCCTCTCCTTCAACCCAGGCAACATGGATTGGGCATGCATGAGACTCTTGTACTATGTTTTGATCAACTCCAGTATAAGTTCACTTGATGGAATAGGTTGGCTTGGCTGTGCAGGGTTCTACAGATATATTAGTGAAGTGCTGGGAGTGAAGCAAATAATCACAGACATTACATTTGAAAACAGACAGGGCTTTACCCAGGGGCTTGTCCCAGCTTCCCTCATCATGGTAAACATGCCAGGGAAATTACATGGGCCCAAGGCAGGTGGGGTCATGATCACTACAATCCTGGAGTCAATCACCAGGCCCCCAACAGCTTCACCCCCTTGGCCATACACCCTGGGAAAGACTTGGGCATAAAAGATGGGTCATTTGATATCAAAGCTACTGATGTAGCATCAACTGGCAAACTTTGCTCTGGCAGTCTGAGGTAGTCAGGATGTGCAGTCCCACTTCTGGACCAAACATAGAAGGGCACATACCAGTTCATTTTGAATCATCTCATAACAGTCCTGACAATCAGTGCCATCAAGCCTGAGGTATCTTGTGCAAAGCCCTCACATCCTTGCAGCTAAGAGATTAGGAAAGCATTGTGCCTCACAAGGAATTACATGCCTCCAAAATGAAAGGAGGGAGACTATCCCATTTCACCAAATGTATCTTTAAGCAAGGATAATCCATTCTGAAGTAATGCCAGTTCAGGTCAAAGTTGAAAATGGATATTTTAATCACATGCTTCAGGATCAATCAACTGGGATTGGGAGTGATCTCAGCCAGTCATGGAAGTTCCTAAGACCATCAATGTTGCCAAGAATCACTTTGGGTAGTGTCCACAACTCAGAGATACAGCTTGGCATGTATTAGAGGCTTCCAGAAAGGTATTGATTACTGGAGTGAGTACTATTTCTGATTCATCCTGTTGTGAGAGGTGTCATATCCCATGCAAGCCCTTGACAGAACCCCAGTGGATTACCAACAGAGCTGCTGTCATTTCAAATATTACATTTGAAATTCATCTCCTGTTTTGTTTATATTACATATCATTGATTGAACATCTTACTTACTGCATACTCAGTACTCCACAGAACCCTGCCATAGTTACCCTGGTTACTTACTATAAAACTTAGTATACAGTCACTTGTAACTTCAGTTCGATTATTGCATTGTTATATTCCCAACTCTCTCACTCTAAGCCTTCTCCTCTCCTTAACTTCTGGACCTTTGCTGGATTTCTGCTCTTATTATTGTCTCCTTGTAAATTGGACATAGGGCATAGAGAAGGGGTGCAATCCATTTTAGATTGAAGCCAAGTCCAGTGTCACATCAGACCTCCATTGGAACACTGCTGTAACTCTGTCCTACAAGATCAGTTCATAACAGTATAATTGGATGCATCTTGGTCTTGTACTGCCACTGGACCAGTACTTCCCACACTCAACACTGGGTACATCAAGTGGGATAGATGGACGAGAGTATAGAATAGCATAGACCTACATATACTAGAGCACTCTAAGAGCCAAAACATACTAATGACACAACTAAACCAGCCAACACTGCCACACACCAGACAAAAGACAGCTACAATGACAGCCAAAAAATCCAGAAGGGAACTAGAAGAAGCAGAAGGGCACAACACAGATATACAAAATAAAGAACAAGCCCTCACATTCCTCTGTGCAAAGGATTACCTGATACCAGGTGAGCCCCTTGATCACCTCAACCTATCACATGTATTACTGCAGTTTGCACATGCCACTGCCAGCATGAAGGCATCAAAGGCAGTGACAGATGGACTCCATGCAGTCACATTTCTAATAGCAGATGCTGGAATACAACAAATAGCAGAGGAAATAGCCAGAGCAGTCAAAGAACAAATAACAGATCAGGTATGACAATACAATGAACAAACTGATGAACTCAGAGATGCAGTAGAACACATAACAAAAGTAACCAAAGACATAGCAGAAGGAATGGGGGACTTCAGAGAGAATTTTCAAGGAATGGAAGAGAAGATAGTGCAAACAGCACAAGAGATAAGTGACAGAGCCCCAGAAATGGAGAATGCATGAAACACCTGGAACACTGAGGACCCAACCATGTCCTATGCAACAGCCATCCAATGTCATGTCCCAACCACACACCTAGCAGTTATCACCTGAGGTGAAACAGATGACAAACAGGTCCTGCTATGAAAGGATCCAAACATGGCAACTAGGGTTTGAAGGTCCAGTCTCAAAGACTGGAAAAGACTGTGGACCAGACCAGACCATAACCAGTCTCACCAGGACCTATGGTCTCAGTTACACTATGTACAGAGCAGTCCTGGTCCCAGTCCACTGATATTTCAACTTACCAAAAGACCAGTCTTAACTGGTTAAGAATGGTTAAGGACTGGACCACGAGTCAACTATTATCTAGTAATATTTATTATATTATAACAAATTTAATATCTATACAACATTACATGGGCCAAGCCCAGGGGATCAAAAGAGCGAAATCTCGAGGGTTTATATACCCCTAGTGAGTTTGCACATGTTTATTTGATAGGACTAGTGTTGCTACAGTGATTTTTTGATAGATGCCATTTTTTTCTTCTGATCCCACACAAATAATTAACAACACTGCCAACAACCACACCAAGAAATGACACTAATCTCCTTGTACTACCACCACCACCTCCCCCCCTGGCCCAAACGACATCCAGTGTCATTTGGGCCCTGTAAGCTTTTTTTTACATTGTTTTTTTCTCATAACTGACTTACTATTTATTTTATAGGATAGAACTCACTGTGAAATACCATGGCACTACCTGGCCCCAGCCCCATGAGCCCTGGCTTGTGGGATGGAGTCTGAGCGACACCATAGCACTGACAATCCCCCTGTGCCACCTCATCACTAGTGACCCCCCCATGCTGCCACACCACTAGTGACACCCTGCACTGCCACATCGTTAGTGACCCTTGCACTGCCACATCATGGACTGCCCAACAGCACAGCTGCCACTGACTAGTGACACCCCCCCCCCCCCCAACTTGTGCTGCCACCCCCCCTTGCATGCAAAATTATTTTATTTTATTTGTAGAGTACTCTAAGGCCCCCTGACTCATGCTGCCCCCCTCACTTGCAAATGCAAGGAGGGGTGACTTATTTAATTGGTTGAATACTTTAATTATAGTAGATTAATATAGGAAAGACCAGCCAAGACTGGTCCAAGACCAAGACCAGACTGGACCTTCAAACCCTAATGGTGACTATGGCACTAGAAACACTGACAGAGAAGGAACTGGTCACCAAAGCAAACATGATCATAGACTTGATGGAAGTAGAAGCAGGGGATTGGCCAGGAAATCTCAAGTTTGTGGGAGTGAAAAAGATGAGAGAAGGTAGCATCCTATATCAGCTCAACACAAGGGAGGCAGCAAATTGGCTAAAAAACCCAGAGGTCCAGAAGGCATTTAGTGCCCATTTTGGAGGCATGTCCAAAATTTGAAACCACTTATTTTATATCCTAGCCAAATTTGTCCCAACAACCTTTGAAGTGGGAACCAACTATGCACATGCCTGCATAGAAGATGACAGCAGCATAACAACTGGAGCAATCACATTCTCAAAATACATCAAGCCACTGCAACAAAGATCAGAAACACAGAGGACTGCACATAGGCTTCACATCCCACCAAACGGCAAATCATGCCATCAAATATGGCCTATTCATCAAAGGAAAACAGATCACAGTGTGCAAACTCCTACCTGAGAGGAAGTGATGCCTCAAATGTCAAAAATTCAGTCACTTTGCAATGAAATGTAAAGCAACAGAAGACACTTGCACCAGATGTAAAGGCACACACAGAATGGTAGCATGCACACTCACAGATGTACACACTTTCAGACGTGCAAACTGCCCCAGTTTTTATAATGAAGGACATGAAGCAGCATACAGGAGATGCCCAGCATATATAAGAGAAATGGAGAAGCTACACTCACACATTCCAGAGACCAAATACAAATTCTACCCCACAGATGAACCTTGCACATGGAGGCTCAACCACCAGTGAGACACACAAGTGAACAGCTCAGATAATGACCAGCAACAGAGAGCTGACTGGGGACACAGACAGGAGCACAGATCAAGTAACATCACATTGGAAAGAAGAGGAGAGGTAAGAGAGCTAAATGACAGGCACTTTATGGACACTGACAGCATATCAGATGACAAGGAAAACAGAACCCAAATACAGGCACTACAGGAAGAACCAACACATTGACAGTGATGGACACCAGACCCTCTGACGACAGGTGGCCAAAGGAACCAGTACAATACATACTGCCAAACTTCTTCTCTCACAGATACAACAAGATTGCAAATGGAGAAACAAACAAATAAATTCATGACAAGAAGACAACTGGAGAGACAGCAACCTTAATGACCACAACCTAGACCAAGCACCACCAGAATTGTTGCAGCTATCATACATGAGCCCAACTAATGGACACTGAAATGAGACCTTTTTGAATAAGGCAGCAAAACACTAACAAATCACTTATTAGCCAATTAGACCTACTACAAAGCCTACACAGGAACACATATGACCTATGCTTCATACAAGATATATTGACTTCATAGCACCCAGTGAACCCACCTGAGGGGTACAGATTTCTCAGGGGTACAATAATTTGTACCCATACCTGCACCCTTATAGAGACTGACCAGTATCAGACAAATGTCACTCTGAACCTTACATATTCTAGTTAGTGAATGGCATGGGTTTCGATACCCATGCAGGTTTGGCTCAAGGGTACATGTGGGTGTGGGTAAGGGTACAAACAACCCAAACCCTCACCAAACCCTTACTTATAGAGTAGGTTGGCGGGTGTAGTCACCAGTTCGGGAAGTCCCAAAGTCATGATGAGTCATATTACTTTACATGTTTTGGCACTCAGATGAGTGCTGAAAACCATTTATTTACTTATGAACTATGTTCCACACACTCCTTCTTCTCCTGGGGTGTCGCTTCCCCCATGATTAGGATATAAATTAAGTAAGACCAACTTGTTACATAGTTCATAAGTAAATAAATGGTTTTTGGCACTCATCTGAGTGCCAAAACATGTAATACTTACTGTGCCTCCGAAAACTCCTGGGTACCCATATCCTTACCCATGAAAACTCATACCCTCATGGAAGGGTAAGGGTTTTTGCAGGTAAGGGTACAGGTAGCCCCAAAATACCCAGGGGTCACCCATGCCAATCACTAATTCTAGTACACTAAGTAACCTGTAGCATGCCCTGATGTAGTGCAGGTCTGGAGAATACACCATGATCCTGTCAACTGTGTGATCATGCCTCAGTGAGCCTCTGATGACAGGAGGCTTCTAAAAAAAGTGTAATTTCAAGTCACAACTTGAAACTGTGATAATTACATGAGTAACATGACATTCCAGCCAAATTCAAAACAATAGGCCACCTGAGAAAAAAGATAGACATCATGATGATATTTAACTTCTGACATGGTAATGTTGTCTGCGCCATGTGTGGAGTGATTCAGTAGCTGAGTGTGGCAGACATCCGATACATAGTACCATATCGGGAGTTCAAATTTCTATGTCATTTTTACTGAGAAATTTCACGCTTGACTAAACCATTTTTTCATTTCCAGACATGGCACTTATATCAGAAGATGGTAACTCGGGTTAATGCATGTGCTGATCTTGTGAATTACTGTGAGCCTGATTGTTAGAGCAACGATCAACCTACGTTGCCAATCACATCCTTCCCAACGACTTGAAGCTCTCAGTTCCCTAATAGCACTCCAATCCGATTCTAGCACTGCGGCGTTCTCAGTCCCATAGTACAGTCTGCTTTCAGCGGTACTCGAACGCGGCTTTTGAGCGTTTACCGGCTCCGTGGGACACGCATACTGAATGTGCCAGCGCATAACCACACTGCACTTTGAGATTAGAATCGTCTCTCATACTCCCTCTTTGCAGGATATCTTGGTGTACTCAGAGAGATCGTAACATACTTACGACATCCAAGTTCCATCGACAGGAACCTCGCACAAGTTATTTTGCTCTACTCAGGAATCGGTTATGCCTGCAAAATACTCTCATGTAAAGAAAAGATCTGCTTCAGGTCTCTTGAAAAAGGGTAACCCAAACGGGCCCGTCAAGGACATCCCGCACCATCACACACGATCACCCAATCCCCACATCGACAAGAGTATCTCTCGAGCCATGTCCGCCGTCTCCCAGCTCGAGCGCGCGATTGCACGCATCCTCCTGCTCCGGTACCAGCACGACATCGCCCGGCTCTTCTCCACGCGCCTCTACAGCGTCGCCCTCGTCCACCTGCCCACCTTCGCCATGCGCTGCATCGCCCTCGCCGGCCCGGGGTGGCTCGTGCACAACCACGACTCGGACGAGATCAAAGACTTTTTCCGGGCTGCGATGAGCATGGACATGCGCCAGGCCGGGGAGCGGGTGGCGACGAAGAGTGTGCTGTGGTCGTACACCGCCCTCCGCCATTTCGTACGTATGCCCTCCTTGCGTGTCGTGTCCGGCTGAAACCGCCTGACCCAGGCCATGGCCAACAATGTCCCCGTCTGTTCCAAGCGCGGGTTACATTCCCTCCGCCTCCTCCCTTACTTCCCCGCCCTTCAAGCACACCTCGACGCCCTCGAGGCCATGCCCCTCCCCTCCTTCTCCAAACCACCGCACCTCGGCTCTCTCCAGGAGGGGCAGGAGGCCCTAGAGGACGCATGCGAACTGAAGTACGGCGTCCTGAATGCGCAGTCGAGGATGGGTGCGTGGGGCGACGACTGGCGAGCCAAGGTGCGGGTGGGGTACGAGCGGCTCGCACAGACGCTATGGCGCGTGTCCCGCGAATTTGACGTCCGCGGGTACGGGACGCTGCTGCGCGAGAAGCTCACCACGAAGTGGTGCGACTGCGGGTGCTCGACGGACCACCTCGGGGAGGTCTGCGAGCGGACGGTGCGCGAGGACGAGGAGGCGAATGGAGTGCGCATGGGGAAGCAGAGGGAGTGGGACGGGCGTGGGACGGGAGTGTATGGGTGGGAGACCGAGGAGGAGGAGGATATATGGGAGGTGGATCTGGATTTTGGGGGCCTCGAGCCGGAGGAGGAGCGGGATGCGGGTGGGGGAATGACGATTGCGGATATGATGGAGTGGAGGTATTTCAAGGCGGAGTGGGAAAAGGAGGAGGTTTGAACTTTTGGCCCAATTCACACTCTGCTTTCCTTCTGCTGAGAGGTATGTTTTTTTTCAGGGCAACGCTGCTTTTCGTCAAGGCGATTACGAGATGGCAATCAAACACTATGAGGTCGCGCACGAGATTGAGCCCGAGTTGCCACACTATCAGCTCAATCTCGCCGCCGCGCACCTCAAACTGAGCAAGTATGCTTTCCCTCCCCTCCCAGTGACTTTCCCTGGTCTCAAATCATGCCTCTACCAGCTGGATCGAAGCAGAAAAGGCGTGTACAACTGCACTTGGCCAGCATCGGAGCAGCAAAGGCTACTACCGCCGTGCACGAGCCCGGAGGATGCTCAATCGGGCGCAGGATGCAATCAAAGGTACACAACCACATCCTTAATGCTTTTATTTGCAACATGCTCACGAAAAACGCCACGGACACCAAGACCTCCGCTCTGTGCTCAAACTCCAGCCCACAAACGACGAAGCCAAAGCCGAGCTGGCCTCTCTTCTGCCCCCAGACCATCCCCTCCCGAATTCAAATTCACACTCAAGCCCCAAATCCCCCAAAACTCTTCCCCAGGTCCCTCCCTCCCTTCCATCACAATCGCCGTCATCCTCCTCGAGATCCCGTCCGGGCTCAGCGGGTGGGCCCGTCCCAGGCTCGGGGCCGGGGCCAAGACACTTGGGACTTGGATCACCGCCAGGGAGCGGCCCAGGCAGCGCCGCGATGCAGCATTCTGGATCCGGATCCCGGGCCAAGCCGGGCAAAGAGCCACCGTTCGCTCAGACAAAGGCGGATGGACGACGGCTGAAGATCGTACTGATCCCTGCGACGGCGACAGAGATGGTGCTGGAGGGGTGTGCTGCGCATTCTCGCCCTCGAGGAGGGGGGGATGTGCAGGGGAATGCGCACGGGAGGGGGAAGGAGAAGGAGAAGGAGAAGGAGAAGGAGAAGGCAGATTGGAATGTGCATCCGAATCGGGGTGGAAAGGGCAAGGGTAGTGCGAACACTAACGCGAACCCCAAGTTGATGGGGAGTCGGAAGGCGGGGAAGAGCAAGTGGAGAGAGATGGAAGAGATTGTGCGGTCTGAAACGGTGGTGTACCCTCGTTGGGATCGCTATCTTCTCAGGAGGACGGATTGAACGAAAAGCCTCCTGCATTTTACTCCCAATTATGCAATATTTGAAATGTTGGGGTGTGCTTACTATTTTCGATTTGTTGCACGCTTTGCTCAAGTCCTCAGAGTAATAAGTAGATCGAACAAAATCGAATAAAATAGTACCTTTCTATTTTCTTCCGGTCTAATTCGGTGGTATTCGCAAAATGACACACTTGTAAATATTTAATTCGATGACAATTCCCATGCCATCGAATCAGATCGAGTTGCATCGAATAATATCGAAATACATAAGTCTTGTATTCTTACGAGAGATCTATATTTAGGATATGCTCCCAATGGGTTCCAGGAAATCCAATTCAATGAAATTACATTCTACAGTAGTATTGGAATAAGTACATGTTATTGGACCCTTTTTTGATTTTTTGTGAAAAACTGCCCAATGTCCCTGACACTGCACCACAGCCCTAAATTCATCCACCCTTCATTCAGCCATATATATTATAAAAATCAGGGTTTCCTGAATTGCACTGCCAAGCCTTTAAGTAATACTTTGATCATACATTTGATTTCGAAATCCTGCCTGATACACCTCGAGCACGGTATGTGTACAATGATATACAAGCAACGAGCAAACAGAAAGACTAGACGAAACCCAACAATCAATGTCGACATCAAGCAGACACTTTGATCCACCAAACATACTTATGGATCGTCCGGTAGCTGGAGGCACCCTGTAGCTCAGGCGCAATGGTATAGCAATGATGAATGTTATGTGACTGGCTGGAGTCATTGGACTGTACACTCCCCCTTGGTCTCCCACTCGGCTTCCAGCATGATCTTCTCTCCCGCATCAATCTCCTGACACTTCCACTCAAACCACCCCTCCCTGTCGCCTCCAACGGAATTCTCCCACGTAACTTTTACCAGTTTCTGTTTCTGTTTCTGTTCCACCTTCACCTTCTCTTTCCCACTTTCCTTTTCTCTTCCCTCAACTTGGACATATTCTCCCTCACTCTCCTCCTCCTCAGAAGGTAAGATTTCCACCCCAACCTCCACTTCGGTCCCTTCACGAACTTCCGCCAAGCCCACTGGCTTCCGCAACACGACCTTGTCGCCATAACTTTGCGACCCAGGATGCGCATGCCGGTTTTCCTCAGGCGCATAGACCATGTCTCTCACCACCACGTCTCCGACTGCCCACTCGTGTCGGTTCCATAATACAACCTTGGAAGTAATCGTCGTCGTGGGCTTCGCCGTGGAGAACAGACTCTGCGTGGCGATGGGCGCTGGAACGACGTGCGATGTGAGCGTGTAGGAGATGTGCATGGCGGGGTCATATCCTAGCGTGCAGGTGAATATTTCGCTTGGGGATATGTCCTGATTGACCGTCGTACAAGTAAGCACGGGGGGAAAAGGGACGAGCATGAAGGAGACTTACACCAATAGAAAGCCCCGTAACATATTTATCATCTACAATGACGGTCATTGGGCCAGCGAGGAGCTTGTACTCGCTTGTATTCTTCACGTAGCACTAGATGGATCGAACCCAAAAAAAACGATCAGCAAGCTTTTTCAAAAGCACCAACGCAGAACCTGAGCCCACCTGCAACCAAACCTGTGCACCAAGCTGTGGTACACAAACCCACTCAAGCCGCCTTGCGTCCAGCGGGATCGCTGCAATTGTGACTTGATGTTCTTCCCCGTCACTCGGTATGTCCCCACCATGCTGAACCTTCACAACATAGGACATCGCCGGCGATGTCTCATGTTTTAGTATCGTTGTCCCCGGGGAAGAGATGGTGGGGACGGGGGCAGAAGTACCAGTCCCTGCATAGGACCCAAATAATCCTGCTGCTCCTGGGTTTTGCTGTTGCTGCGGTCGTGTATTGCCAGTGGCTCCGAACGCGGATCCACCAAAACTAGAATCGGCGCCGAACAATCCCGAACTGTCCTGCTGCTGATGTGTGGCCGGCACATCACTCCCAAGCAAGTCCCTAAAAAAAGTCGAGGTGGGAACGGGAGGCGAGGTGGTGGCGCCAAATGAGGTCGCGGGAGTCGCGGAACCGAACAATCCCCCACCTGAATCCTGCTGCTGCTGAGGTACATTTGTTGCAGAAGTACCGGATGCAGCAGCCGTAGACGCTGCAGACTGTCCCCCCGAATTCTGTGGCGTATTCGCATTCGATCTATCGGGCGAAGTGGGACCAAACCCAGTGGAAGTCGAGTGGCTGGAAGTAGCTGATGATACATTTTGCCGCTGAGTAAATAATCCAGGAGTGAACTTTCCAAAAGCACTACTGTTCGAACTTGAACCAGAGGCTTGCTTCTGGTTTACGCTCGAACCACCAAATGCACCGAATCCAGACGGTAATCCAGGCTCGGAAACCTTAGAAGGCGGGGGAGTGAACTTTCCAAAAGCATTACTCTTCGAACTTGAACCAGAGGCTTGCTTCTGGTTTACGCTCGAAGCGCCAAATGCACCAAATCCAGACGGTAATGCAGGCCCGGAAACCTTAGAAGGCGGGGGAGTGGACTTTCCAAAAGCATTACTCTTCGAACTTGAACCAGAGGCTTGCTTCTGGTTTACGCTCGAACCACCAAATGCACCAAATGCAGACGATGATGCAGGCTCGGAAACCTTAGAAGGCGCAGGAGAAGACTGTCCGAAAGCACCACTGTCCGAACTTGAACCAAAGGACGATGCAGGCGGGGGTTGGGCACCCAACACCGATTCTCCGGCATTTGAATTGCCACTTTGGCTCTGGCCCCTGATACCACTGAAGGGTACCGTTTCACCCATAAATGCATCAAAGCCTGTACGGGGCTGAGTTGCCCCAAACGCTCCCCCCGAACCTGTGCTTGTGCTTGTGCCAGTACTAGGACCAAATGCAGGAAGCGGATGACTGCCGCTCCCCAACGGGTTGAAGGGGACGGAGGGTTGCCCGAACACAGGGCGCTGCTGCCCCCCCGTTCCACTCCCGATAGGACCCGTTTCCACCCCAAACACACTGGTTGGAAGGAAGGTTCGTGCAGGAGGGATAACACTCGGATAACGCGGCGCTGTGGAGGCTGGGCGGAATTTCGAGGGTGTGAGACGCGGAAAGCCTTGGCCTTGGCCCTGTGCTTGGGGATTATAGTTGAATGCGGAAGGTGGGGGCGGGTCGCTGGTGCTGAGACTGAGGGAGGCGCCGGACCAGTCTTCGCCTGTGCTTTGGGTGAGGATGGCACGGTAGTAGAGGGTTGTATTGGGGAGTTTGGGACGACGGTTGCGGCCGGGGGCAGGTGAAGAGGGTGCGATTGGGGATGTGGCGTGCAACTCGTGCGTTGGCCTCCAGTTGACGTTTGATACAACTAGGGGAAGAACTGTGAGTACCGGGGAAGGGAGATAAAGGATAAACAAACTGTAGGTGAGCTTCAACACGAATGTCTGTGGTTTGTCGGTCACAATTATGACAGAAACGAGAGAATTTGCATCGCCCTTCTTCGCCAGGGACTGGTCTGTCTCTTGCTGGATAGAACGCTCGATTTTGATAATTTCTTCACTGAGCGCCGTAACCTGTATATTTTGGTCAATCAGTCAGGGGGCTGTGAACACAAGACCAACTTACAGCTCCCAAATTCGACCTTCCCCTCGACACAAAGTCATCCAGAAACGAAGAGAATTGATCTGGCTGAACGTATTCGGTGCTCAACGTCTTTGCGTAACCAACAAGCAGATCCGCCTCGTGTTCCTGTAAGTGCTTCATGCTCTCCATCTCAGCTTTCTTGACCTTTAGCATGCGGATCGTGTCCTTGTACTCCTTCGTCACAGATAGTATGCTCATCACATCGAGAACCTGGACGCTAGTGGAGCTGGTTGAAATCCGAACATAGTTGGTGTTGAGCGAGCTAGGAAGCTTTGTTACGTGAACTTTCGTTCGTCCGGCCTAAAAATGATGTTGCAGCAGATAATTATAACCAAAAAAAGTGAAAAAAAGAACCTCGACGTTGATTTGGAAAGTGCGGGTGACTTCGGCCTTTGACTCCTTGAAAAGAGTGACAGCCTTGACTGGGTAGTCAGGCGCGGATATTTCTATATTTTGGGGAGTCATGGCAAGTTGAAACGTTGAAATGTTGAAAAGTTGAAAGCTTTATGTACTTTTCGCGTTCAAGTGGCGGTGCGTGGGCCTGAGTCATGAATAACGCGCTACACGTGATTAGCGCCTGCTCGCACTTGTACATGCTATAGATGCAATTCAAACATCATGACATGCAGCCTTGATCCGACAACAACAGTCAGAACAAAAACATCCCGATTTCAAGCTGAAGAGTAAGTCTCCCTTGCCTGGGAATCGAAGCCAGCCTTCGTGCGTCCCAATTGCACAACATAAAGACATGAACTCGGAATTTTATAGGAGACCATATGCGACCCATGTTTATTATCGTTTATACATGCAACCGCTCAATATAAGTACCGACAGGGGGGTTTTTAAGTAACTTGATAGCGGGTTGTTTCACGATGACTCGGATGTCGCAGCACACCAGAACGACATGGAAAAGTATGGATGAAAGGAAAGCAGAGAGCAAAGCACAGAGCTGAAATATATGTAGAGTAGGGTTCGCATCAGAAGATGTGAGAAGGGGAAATGGTGACATGGGACGCGGTCGTGTTGCTGCCAGTAACCAGAGGGAGACTTAAGCTTTGCACTCTACTCATAGACTACTAGTACTGAGATATCTATCACGGAGACTCCGAGTCAATCGGACACCTGATTTACAATGCCACTCTGATCATGATGACGAGTGTACTGAGTACTTGAGTCATGACTTGATCTTTCATTTTTGTCCAAGATGCGACGATTTCAAAAATTTCATATGTATGCAACAGGCTTGACGAGCCAAGTAGCACTTGGACGCTGGTCACTGGTGCCTCGTGCCTCAGGTCCTTCCTATAACATCAGAATCATGTCCCAATATGGCTCGGGCATGTCTTGACAGATCCACGCTGAGAGCCGCTGTCTCGAACATATCAAAACTTATCAAAAAAACTTTCTTTAAGTGCTTTTGCTGATCCCACTCATCCCTGGAACTTCCCCCCGTGTCGATGCCCTGCGCATCAAAATGAAAATCGCGACGATGGGCTCTACACCTCCATCCGCTCTAACAAAAAAATTGACTGTAGCCCTTACATCTAGATCGATCCGTCAGATTCTGCGCCAACTCCCAGATTCACGTGCACAACTTGACAACAGATCATTAACAGATTTCACTTCGAATGATTATCTGTCCTTCACCACATTGCCACATCTTCGCAAGCTCTTCGTAAAGAAACTCTCCTGCTCTCCTCAGATCCTGGGCTCCGGTGGCTCTAGGCTTCTTGTGCACACCCCTGCGCACACTACCCTCGAAGCAAGGCTTGCAAAATTCTTCGATGTGCAGGCCGCACTGCTGTTTAATTCTGGGTACGATGCTAACTCCGGGTTCTTCGCATGCATACCTCAGGAGGGTGACGTGCTCGTATATGATGAATACATCCATGCGAGCGTCCACGATGGGATGCGCTCGTCTCGTCTCTCGTCCTCCAAAACTCAGAGTCAATCACTTTTCTCATTCGCACACAATTCAATTCCAGAACTGCGGTCTATCCTTTTAAACCTCTCTTCCACTAGACCAACACTGCGGGAAGGTCAATCAAGCCTTTTTATCTCCGTCGAGAGCCTTTATAGCATGGACGGCACCTTCGCGCCCCTGGCCGAGATAGTAGACATAATTGAAGAAGTGTTTCCTGCAGGAAATGCATATCTGATCGTGGACGAGGCGCACGCCACAAGTGTGTACGGGCCACAAGGGAGGGGGCGCGTCGCCCAGCTCGGATTGGAATCCAAAGTATTAATGAGGCTTTGCACTTTCGGAAAGGGATTGGGTAGCTCTGGAGGTTTGTTTTTTAATCACCTGTTGGGTGTATATCCCTGACTTGACGTGTGACAGCCGTGGTGCTTACCAGCGCGCTCATCCGTGACTACCTCGTCAATTATGTTCGACCCCTGATATACACTACTTCGTTGAGTTATGCAAATGTCATTGCTGCAGATTGTGCATTCGATCTGCTGGAGGACGGGACTGCCGAATCTGTTCGTTGCCTTTGCCCCATTGCCCTTTCAGCTAACATTCCTTCGTACTGCAGCTCGCCATACAGCTCTCTGACCTCTCCTCATACTTCACCTCCCTTCTCCGTGCACAGCTCCATACCTTCTCTATCCCGCCTGATGTCCTAACTCTCCCTTCCCACCTCATGTCTCCCGCCCTCGATCTTCCCCCTCCCCTCTCCCCTTACGCGCTCCTCGATCATTCTTCCCCTCTGCCACCGTCTCCTGTAATCCCCCTCCACACCCCGCTCGCGGGCCCGCTTTCCGCGCACTTGTTCGCCCTCGGCATCAACGCGCGCCCTATCACATGGCCCACCGTGCCCAAAGGGAAGGATAGAGTAAGAGTGTGCATACATGCAGGGAATACGAGGAAGGACGTGGAGCGCCTTGTGGACGGCGTGATGGCGTGGGCGCGGGAGGTGCTGGAGATGAGGCAGAAGGAGATGGTGGCGAGTAAATTGTGAGAACACCCGGTGTGCGTGTGGGCTCTCAGGCTGAGATTTGTGCTGGGGCTTGTTTATTTTCTCCCTATGTTGCTGGTAGGCACGCGCTCCGGTTTGATGGAACAAGCTTACCAGGGCTGGAGCTTTGTACCGCTGCTCGGAGATGCTCAGCTTTGGCTCATCAGAGAAGATCTTCAAGGCAAAATGAACGAGGAAACTTGATCGATGATCTGGTCGCTCTTTGATTCACAAATGATTTCTTAAAGAGGGTTAAAGATCTTTGTGAGGAGTCAGGACCGTCCTCGACGAGGATCGGAGCCTAAGGATACAAAGGAGTAACCAGGAGTAATTCACACTTATTAACAACGTCAGCTTAACAGATGATGCCTGCTCAGCTAGTATACTGTCTGAAGGCCATGACAGAAATAAATCCAAGGGTGCCGTGATACCATCCGCTTAAACCGCTGCGGTTCACAAAGACCTTTGGCCGTAATCAGCGATTGTTGAGGACACTTCGCGGGCACAGTGGTATCTCAAGTACCCACGAGAGGGGGGCAGGGAGCGTCACTACCTCACGATACCCAGGAGGAGGAACAACAGAAACTTGGAGGGCAAGCTGGAGCTTGGTATACCGGAGGAGCAGGATCACGACGCCGCGTGCATTCCTGAGGGGAAGGAGGAGGCGGCGAATGCACTACCTCTGGATGATACAGAAGGGGTACGCACCGGCCACAGTGGTGCTGTGAATGCTAGTGGTATTTACTTACTCTTCCTGCTAGTTCCAAGGTGTGCTCGTCACGGGTTTGTACGGATGCATGAAGTGGCACGGCTGTCACATGGATTGCCATAAGGGCAACAATGAGATTTGGTGGCATAAGCATAACGATGAAGGTGTAACCGTAAGTTGGGTAGGAATGACGCGGTATGTTGGGTTCGTGGATGATGCGTTGATGACTTGAGACCAGCTGAAGTAGTAAGAAAAGTTCAAGAAGAGTTGTATTTGTACTCATGGTTGAACGTTGAAGTGACAGTAGATCAGATCGATCAGAAGCCGCGCATGCGACGGTGGTACCAAAGGCCTGGTACCAAGTCGGTGGGAGGCCTGTGCACCATCAGAACGAAAATCGTTTGGGGCATTCAATGTTCAGGCATCCATATCAATAATGCGATGTAAAAAATTCGGTAAAGTCGATCCTGAAGCGGTGACTCCGGTCACGTGACTTATCGGGGTCGCTGTAGCGTCGACGCTTACTATTCAAACTACTATAGCGCTATGTAACGCTATGGCAGTCAGATCATGATTCAACGCAGCCGCCCGAAACGCGCAGGGCTCAGTTTTTGGCCTCCGATTTTGAGTGGAAAGATATGATAAAGACCCTGAACCAAAAATCCCCCGTTGAGCCAGGTTGACTGTGGCGCTACCCCTTAAAAACGCACATAGGTTTCCACTGTCTCCGAAGGTTTCTGAGATAACGTTTTAATTTGTGACTCGGAGGTATAACCTGTCGAATGGAAAGATAACAAGTGCAGAACTTTGGGGCTCCATGACTGGTTCTCATGATTATCGATGAATCTCTTCAATTCTGCCCGCTCTTGAGATTCACTTGAAGTTTCAACCTACCACTACTAGTAGAACTAATCTGAACAGAGGTCTGGAAATAGATAACGACAGTACGCGACCAATTTCTCACGCAAAGGAACGATAGCGGCCAATGGGTCCAAAACGGGATGTACTGCGCACTGGATGCCGTTGACATGTTCCAGAATAAGTGATGACCCATTATATAATTTATAATCTGTTGAAGTAGACTCATCTGATACTAGTACTGTAGTGGTAGCCAAGGCTTAGCCTGACTTAGCAGTGACTAGCATGTAGCACACGACGCTGAAAATAAGCATTGGGTAAGCAATTTTTTAACGGAAACAAATACTTATGGAATTTGTGGTTCGATCAGACAGGACTGAGTGTGCCTTTATAGGACCTTGGCATCATGCATCACGCGCACGCATCATGCCTTATACATCATGTGAATCTGATCAAGTTTGCACTTATACACAAGGGCGCATAGTCGAAGCGGGATCTGCCTCCCTGGTTATGCCATTCATTTAGATGCTGACTCACTTATATGTACACTTCCTTCATGGTGGCAAGGTTATGTAACCTGCAGAAACAAAGAGAAACAACCTTTAATGTCCCAGGAACGGTTGACAGGACGGTTCGCACCATCTCACCTCACTAGACCTAACTTGGCGTAGGAAGTCCCGGAAGTAGCACGTGCCATTATCACGAATCTCCATCATATAGAAACGTAGATATCTGCCCACAGATATACATACTATTTCTTCTCTTCAAGCTCGAGACAGTAGCAAAGCATTTGAATGGTTCTTGTCCCAAGTCCTAGACACGCCCGGTTGAGTAGATGAGCAGTGGGCCCCGACCCTCGCTTGACGTTTGGACTTCCATGGCGTTTAAGAAGGTTCGTTTGGTGCGCGGTTGCAGAATGGGATATTTGATTGACGCCGTGTCTCAAAAGAAATCCATCCACCAAGCCACCCTACCAATCCACTTCCTGATCATTGGAGGAGGGATTTCGGGATTGACTTGTGGTCAGTGATTTCCGATGTCGTGTGGCGACCTTGTACTCAACTAGCGCAGCCACCGCTTTGCGACGAGTGGGTCATCAGGTCACTGTTCTGGAAAGGGATAGTTCCCTCCAATCGGTAAGCGGTGGTTTAAATTCCAGGAAGCAACTCACGCAGTGATCAAAGCAGGTCCCTGGGGCATGCAGAATGGCACCCAATATGTCCAAAATCCTTTTTCATTGGGGTCTGGAAGATGAAGTTCATTCAATATCGGTGAAATCTGAATGTATAAGTATACTTCTCTGTACACTATGTCCCTTCACCCCTCCGAGCCGTTTCTGACATATTCCAAAGATGAGTCCGGAGAGATCCTTGGTCACCATCATTGGGACGAGGAAGTGATGAAGGAAACACAGGGCGAATTTGTTTTTGCACATGTCGGTACCGCACCGAATATGTCATGACTGCTCGAGTTGACTCCTCTGCTCCTCAGCATTCAGATCTCCGGAGGCTACTATATGATGCCGCGGTTTCCTGTGGCGCTAGAATCCGCATGAATGCGACCGTTGAATCAATAGATCCTTATAAACGAACAGTGACGTTGCACTCAGGCGAAATATTGCACGCCGATGTGATTGTTGGGGCAGATGGTCCTCTGGGGCTGACACGCCGGGAAATCGACGATACGATAGAAGAACCTAAACCTGGGAAGTTGAAAATGTTCAGGTGATAGTTGTGCTACTTACATCGACACCCCGGCCCTGAGTTTTTTCCGCAGCGCCACGGTTCCAAGAAGCTTGATCATGAAGGACCCAGAACTGTCACATGTGTACAATCAGAATACTGTGAGCCCAAGAATTAATAACAGAAATGGGTCACGAACGATGTTCTTTAGACTATGTTTAATTGGTTTGGAAATCAACATTCCGTCTTGGGTTTCCCGGTCGTATGTGAAGTGTCGCTTTCAAATTCATTGGCTAATCATAGTTATAGGGAGATGGGTCTGATTTCGCATTGTATGTTTATGGCCCTAATCATGACGAATGGGAAGGCTCCTGGGGCCAAAGTGCATTGCGGCATGACTTGGAGGCCACGCTTGCCACAGCAGAACCTAGGTTGTCACGATACTCTTGGAATCTAAAGAATTATTCTCACTATGATCCGCAGACTTCGAAAATTGGGTAAACTGGCATCCTCGGTAACATGCGTAGCAGTCGACGAGCACCCCCAGTCAGAGGAATGGGTTCATGAGGGTGGCCGAGTGGTTGTCATTGGTGACGCTGCACACCCTCTCCCAGTGGGTGAAATGTGTCGTGTTTCTTGGTTTGTTTTCTAATAAGAAGTTTAGCCAGGAGCCAATCAATCTTGCGCTCTGACTGTCGAGGATGGCGCCGTTCTCGCGACGTTATTCTCGCATCTACGAACAGACGACCAGATAAGCAGTTTCCTGTGGGCCTTTCAAGATCTACGACAGCCTCGTTGTGATTCCGTGTTCGCTAAAGAAAACGGTATCGTGTATTTTATGACCATGCCACCAGGCGAATATCAGGAGATGCGGGACAACTCCATGAGAGCTAAGCGAGATGCTGGCATCGGCATCCTTCAGGCATCTGACGAACACGAGGAGTCTCCTGAATGGGTGGAGATCAAGGAGATATTCGGATACGATGCCGAGGATGAAGCGAACAACTGGTGGATAGAGTGGGGACTGTTACGAGAACGATCAAAAGGGGTGACAGTGTCGTATGGAATCCCCATGCAGGTAGACCAAGTTGTGTCCACTTAATCCCTGGGCAGTTGACACATTACTCACTGTCGACTGTTGCTATCGTATTAGAAGCTCTCCTTGACACACTACGGAACGCTACTTGGAACCTTGGCTTAATCTTGGACTTTTAAAACCTAGCTCCGGTGTTGCTGCAAGCTATTGGTTGATCCAGGCCGAGAGAAACTGCCTGGAAAGAGCCATCGATGCTGATACCACAACATCTATACAGGACTTACCCTGATACCCAAATGCTCACCCGCCACAGGTGGCTAGATTTTCGTATACCTAAACCTTTCAAGTTATTATTGAGGTCGATTTGTGCTTGTAATTATACATAGAAATTTCACTTCACGACTTCGTCTACTTAGCAAGGTCAGTCTTCAAAATTCTCCCACCTCGGTGATAAATACGAGGAAATAGACCTCGAATGACTGATCGCATGTTACGGAACTGGCCCAGGCAGATGTGATGAGCCTTGGAATGAGAATAGTTGACAACATATCCCGGGCTTTGGCAAAGGTCTGCGTACTTGGTGTCTTATCGTGCTGGCTGGTGGACCTTAGACCGAAGAGAATAAGATACGAGGAAGGATCGACAGTCTCGCCCTCAACCATGGTTCAGGAGCGAATCCATCGGGTGGGGGACATAGGATGAGTCTCGACGAAATCGCCGAAGTTAGCACTGATGCATTGACACAACGTTTTTATCATGAATGTATTGATTAAGGACTCTGTAGTAATTGCGGCCTTCGTGAATCACCAGTGAGGTTGCTGCGAGGTGCCCTGAAATTGATTCCTTGTGTTTGGGATAGATGTGCGCTCGGAAGGGAATGAGTGGGCTCCGTTAACGAATTATTATCTCACCGAGCATCTCTGAGCATCCACACCACTTTAAGTTCATCGGCAAGAAGGTCTGTGGGGGTCTACGAAAGGGTGTGCGATGGTTTGTGACTTTCTAATGAAAGTGCGATCATCCTTCACCCCGCCCTGAATTCCGCTCCGTAGTGAGTTTACAAATAGCCTGTAGCTTATAGCCTTATAGAGGTCTTCAGGTTCGTGCTGAAAATGTTGTGCTCTAGTTTGTAGCTTGATGACTTTGGCCTTGGCTTGTGGCTGGAAAATTTCCAGCGGCCTGGGATCCAGAGCTGTCTTCAATCGGAGGATAAGGCTACATAGGCTATAGGTTACCAGTGCCATGACCTTACCATTGCCAGCGAACCAAAGTCCCGATGGAACCCATCCCGGGCTGGGGTGCCTAAGCTTGTCAAGTCAAAGACGACAATATCCAAGGACTCGGGAGCATTTACAAGACATACTGATGATTGATTGTCAGCAGGAGGTGTTGCAGAGGCAAAACAGACCTCACAACAGTAAGTTAGCCTTCAATACTGAAGGCGTGACTTTGTACGTACCAATAAGATAAGATAGCCTAGTAACTTATAATTAGTAGTATTTGCAGTTATTGATCTAGTCATGACGTTGAACAACTTCCACTCCCAAGCTTCATATTATTATTAAACCCGACATTCCAGAGCAAATATTATGGATCCAGACATCGAACCCGCAATAGAATCTCCAAAACGCAACAAGTTCTCTTTTCCTTTCTTTCGGCGGAACCGTGACAAGCAACCTTCAACACAAAATGCTGAAGTCGCTGAGCGTAAATTGTTGGTGGAAGAAGGACATAGACACCTAGCTGAAGCCACAGACTTGATTCACCAAAATCGTGATCATCTTCACCGCAAGGATCCTGGTCTGGAGCAGATGTTTGGAGATCGATGGGCAGAGTGAGTGTATTACGAATGCTATTCGCCCACTGATGCTACCTCCAGTCATCAAGGTTGTATGGATCTGCCCCCTCTGGAAAGAAACTCACGAAGGGGAGACTTATCCCTGAAGATTTTCGAGATAAATCCCGAGCTCTACTTGACGATGTTCAGGTATTTTTTACCTTCTACATATTTAACGCCCAAACCTAATACGACTTCCAGAAAGAATTTGAAGTTCTCAAATTAGACGATCAAAGCGCAGGTTCGTCGTCACAACAATATCATGATCAATCACGCGAAGAACCTCCGAGTTTGAAGGTACGCATGCCTCTACTATTGTTTTCCGATACGCCAACTTGTTCGCCAGCGGAGTCAATCCGTTCGAAGAGAGCCTTCCCATCGACGAAAAGAGTTGATAGACGATGGACCAATTCGGCCACGCGACGTGCAATTCGACACGAGTGCTAAACCACAGGGGGAAGTCTCGGACCTGAGTTATTCATCACGCAAAGTATGTCCGCGCCTCCGGCCCTCCTGTCGTTGCTTATGCCTGTTTTTGGTACCTTATGAAGAGCGCCACTCGTCACGCTCGAGATGACCGCCATGCCCGCCACGTAGGGGTAGGTCGTTCCTCTGAACTGCTAAGCGGAGGCAGCCTGTGACACAATTATGCAGGATGCGCCAGCGGATCCAAGTCCTAAACTCGATGATCGAAGGCCGAGTGAACAGTCAAAACACTCTACCTCAGATCGTCCAAGGAACAGAGATGAAAATGACAGACGGCCGCGTCGGAGAGACGATCGTGAGGACCGTTATCGAGACGATCGATATCGCGACGACTACCGTAAAGAAGACAGAGACCGCCGTCGAGATCGTGACGACCGTTATCGCGAAGACCGCTATTATGATCGCTATAAGGATGACCGCGATAAGGACGATCGCTATAAGGATGACCGTTATAGGGATGGCCGCTACAGGGATGGCCGCTACAGGGATGACCGTTATAGGGACGACCGCCACAGGGATGGCCGTCGTCGGGACGATCGATATTACGATGACCGGCAAAAAGACGATCGATATTATGATGACCGGCGCAGAGATGACCGGCGCAGAGATGACCGTCGTCGCTATGACCGCTCCTCTGATGACAAGCGCGGTGGTGATGACCGCCGTCGGGATGATCGGTATTATGAAGACAAATACAGGGAAGACCGCCGGGACGAAGATCGTTATCACGGTGATCGACGACGAAAAGAACGTCGGAGGGGAGGTGACGACCGCCGACGCGATCGTTCAGAAGAGAATGACCGAATGGAGCGACAGTCCTCATCTCGCCATCATGCGGATGAGGCAGCGCAGGAAACGGCAATACCAGTACCGATGACGCCTACATTCATCCCATACCCTGAGAATGAGGAGTCACGCCACCGGAGTACTAGGGAACATCAGGAACGAGATCACTCTAGAGACAACCGCCCACAAACTCCCATGCGGTCTCGAAACCATAGCCCTAGCGAAAAGGCGGCGGAATTCGTCACAGGTCAGCAAGGCTCAGATCAGATGGTTCCGTTAATGATACCTCCTCCTAGACCCCGAACTCTTGAACCCGGATCCCGATTCAAGGAGAATTTCTCAGTCTCAGGAGGAAACGGCTCAGTAAGATAGCGCACCTGGGTGTTCTGTTGTGTCATAGCGAATGAGTATAATGTCATGAAACCCGTCATGATCATATGCACCTCAATGGTCATAACCCATCTGAATATCCTACCTGATGCATCCCTTTATTATCCCATAAATGGGGAAAGAAAGACGTCCTATGTGGTGCCCACTGCTCGACTTCGTTCTAAAGCTCGTCAATCGACGCGGGAAGTCCTATCTCGTGGCCGCATACCCTGTTGGAAGATTCCAGTAGAAATGGGTCTTCCTATGGCTATGCTCTCCCTCGACGCTCCTCACTCATTCCACAAGCTGTCTGCCTCGGCCTTCAGCTTCGTGTCCAAATTTCTCATTGTTATGTTTTCACTGTGAGGTCAGCTCGAGGTGCCGCATAACGCTTAGTTCTCGACCTTTTTCGAGACGGGCGATGTGTCCCGATGAACGGTTTATCCTCTCCCCCGCGACCCTCGGGTTGTGTTAACAACTCGTAAATCGTAGTAGGGGCGGCCTACGAATCCTGAATAACTTTGCTTGACCTCTCTTTCCATCAACATCCCCTGTGCTCAGCCACCAAGTCGAGCTCAAGGTACTGAGACGCCGGCAATGTGCCTCAGGCTCTTCATCCTCTATAACATCAAAGCTGGATAGATTAGGGAAGGTTCAGGACTCCAGAGGGCATATTTCCCAAGCAAGATCTTTCGTAGGTTCCGAGTTCTACTTATAGAACGAGGTTATTTCCCGGAGTGGGCAAAGGATGGAAAATGTCCGCGATAACAGTGCGGCAGATTCCGAACTATATGGCACATTAAGGTTACAGTTTCTAATGTAATTTGTTTGCTTACTGTTTTGCCTGATAGCTTTGCTCTTTGGCATTCTCTCTCCTCCCTGCTGAATGCCTTTCATATACAAATTAGGACTTGCTTGGGCCTTTGTCCTTTTTCATCTTTCCTGTTCACCAATGGGCTGAACTGTGAGTGACTTCAGTAATGTGCTGAAGCTTGAGACTCAGATGCTTGCTAGGCTTGTACCTGGGCCCCTGCCAGTACCTGATCTCCAAGCTCCCCATAGAGCAAATGTATGTTGCAGCCTCTCCTCTCCCTTGAGCTTTGATAATGTGTTCTCTTTTCAGCATCATCATGACACACCATGTTCTGGGCCCTATATGCTTCTTCATCCTGGCCACCCATCTGATATACTTGATTTCACTTGCTTTCCTGATCATTCTTGGGACTCCAGCATGCATCCCCCTGGTGCTGCCATGGGCAAGCCCCATATCCACCCAATTTCCCACCAAGGTGAGCATGCACCACTCTTTGGAGTGCTGTCACCACCTGTGATGTCACCATCTCTGTCACTCACTGTGATGTCCCTGCATCTGTTGCTCACTGCAATGTCCCCATGTCTGTTGCTCCTGGCAATGTCCCCACATCTGTCACTCACTGTGATGTCCCCATGTCTGTCACCCACTGCAATGTCACCACCCCTGTCACTTACCACAATGTCCCCATCTCTGTCACTCACTGTGATGTCCCAGTCTCTGTCACTCACTGTGATATCCCTGCCTCTGTTGCTTACTGCAACATCTCTGTCTTGGCCACTTGTCATGATATCCCCATCTTTGTTGCTCACAGTGGTGTCCCCATCATTTACACCCCCCCTAGTTCTTCTACTGAGCCATTGGCTCATTGTCTTGAGAGATGTGTGGTGTCTTACAACATGTCACTTACTTCATGATACCTTCAAATCCTTGATGCCCATTGTAAATCACTATTCTGCCTTGCAGTGCAAATGTACCTTGTATGTCAACAGCACCTGTATATCATTGTTAAGTGGATGAATGCACATATCTTCTGTAGTATGCTGTCCAAGCACAATTATATTGCATGCTTGGAATCTCTGCTCAATACACCATCTACAATGCATCATTGCTTGGTCCATGTGTTATCCAAGGCCACTCATCAGATAATGTGCTTGTACAATCTTAGACATCAATCACTGTCATCTTTGTCTCTTCCCTGGGCATTTCTTGTATTGGATCTAATATATTTCATTAACTTATCTTGCCCTCCTGTACTTCAGTTTTGATCCCAAATGTTGAGAAGCCCTCATGGTATGCCAGCCCCTAGTAATTCAGGTTGTGATGGACTTCCATGGACCCCACTGATTGGTAGTGGCAGACTGCATGAATTTCCCTTGGAGATTGTACAGCCATATATCATATCTGGCACTACACCTTGTCCATGTTGACAGTCTGGGCTTGTCTACTTACCCTGCATTGGACAACTTCATACATGTGCAGATTCCTTTAGAGATCATACTTCCACATCTGTCAAAGCAGTCTATGGCTGGTATTGCAAACCTCTACAACATGCATGTTGGATCACGTCTGACATAAAATCACTATTAGACTCTCATACCTGCATGTCTTGTAAGCCTTGCTACTATGTTTTTCTTGTTGTAGATTCAAAGTTAACAAAAGAAAAAAACCACAAGTGCCAATCAAGATGCACTCAGGCTAGTAATTCTGGGCAATTGGCTGACAGCAATGATGACCCCTCACAAGGTGAACTAGCAAATATCAATTGATCAACATTGCATGGAAGCAATCCAACTTGTCCTACATCTGGAGTCCACGATTCTCTGGCTGATACTCTAAGTGAGTCTGGTGATTTTCCCCCTAACCCTGCAGACCCTTTTCTGACTTGTGACATCATTCAAAACTATTTCAAAGAGTCCACACCACATAAGTTGGAAGAAGCTAGATGTGCAGTCTGTGGTCAGCTAACCCTTGTGTCTCACCTCACCAAATTAAAGGCAGTAAAAAATCAGTTACATGTCCTGGAGGCCTCTGGTGTTACTAGGGTGGAACGGCAGAAGGCTTCTGATGCCATTCATGAGTTTCAAGGTCCTGTGCTTGATTATAAGTGCAATCATATTTGTGATGAATGCTGTAAGCATGTCAGAAAGAATGAAAGATGTTACAATTTCCTTTACCATCTATTTCTTCCTTTGTCGTGGCAGTGCTTACCTGATCATCTCCCTTATCTCTGACTCATTTGTGTGACTCCTGGGGCAGTGCCAATATTTCCCTTTATATTAGACACCGAGTAGATAGCTGTTCACTTACCTCGTGTTCTACAGCTTTACATAGCCATAGATACTTACTGACTCTTACAATACATGTAGACACATATTTGACATGTAGTCATAAACGTACCTATATAAACTGTAGCAGACAGAGGTCAAGGCTCTTCAGCTTGACCTAGGCAATTTACAGCCTTAACTGCTCCTGAACACATGACTTGACCTAAGCAGAAAGCCTCTGCCTTAGTGTGACATAACTTAGCAACAAAAGCCTCATCATTAACAAACTCAACAAACTTGTACTTAGTAGTTGAGGCTCTTGCCTTAACAAAAGGTCAAGCTGATCCACGATGTCCTCTTACTCAAGAGCAGACTCCTCCCTCTCCAGACCACCCACCCAACAATCCCCTGACTGACCGCCGCAAGGTGCCACCCCTGAATCTGATACCATTTGGTACAGACACAAAGGGCAACTAGTACGTTACTCAGAACCCTCAGAATGCTGGTACAGCCAGAGAATGAGCACTGAACCACCCTGATACATTCCTGACAAAGAATTTGAACTGCTCAACCCAGACGAAGAGATTGAATCAGAACCCACCAATCAATTCCTTGACACCACTGACACTGACGCTTACGACATGATGTCCAAAGAGATCAAGATCCATGCGCCCACCGACTTCCACGGAGAGAGAACCAAAGCAAACACATTCCTCTCTCAAGTCTCCCTTTACCTGTGAGCAAATGAAGACATCTATGACACCGACAACAAGAAGATCATCTTCATGCTCTCATTTATGAATGGAGGCACAGCAGCAGGATGGGCAGAGTCAAAGGCAGGAGAAGTGAGTTTAGGAACGTGGACAGCCTTCAAAGCATCGTTCAAGACTGTTCTCTCCTATCAACAATGTGGGAGATGCACAACAGAAAATGAAAGCACTCAAACAGACTGGAGACATCAAAGATTACATCGCCCAATTCAGAATCTTGAAAGGAAGGGCTGAGATTAACGAAGACGTTTCCCTCATTGAGTATTTCATTGATGGATTACATCCCAAGTTGACAGAGAGGATCTACAACATGGAGAAAGTCCCCACTACCCTTGACAACATGATGGAGGCAGCCGCAAAGTACAACAGACAATGGAAACAAGCATGCGCCATCGCGGGAAAGATGCGCACCATCTACGAACCCCGATCTACCTCGATCAAGAAAGAACCCACCGACATCAATCGACTATCCACTGCCAAATGAATGGAGCATATGCGAAAGGGGCTATGTTTCATCTGTCACAAACCTGGACACCACTCCGGCGATCACAAGAAAGATGGAACGACATCTCCCTCTCCCAAACCTTGGCAGAAGAAGATGGGGCAAGGGTTATACAACAACCTCTGCACCATGATGGGAGAATTAGATGGAGAAGAATGAGAGAAAGCCCTCGCAATCCTTGAGGAGAAGGGTTTTTAAAGAAGTGGACTGGAACAATGTCAGACCCCACTGAGTTAACAGTTTCATCTGTATTAGTAGCTGATATGCCATTAAGCTGGAAACAGGAACCAAAATCATTGAAACCAAAGCACTCCTTGACTCAGGAGCCACTGGAACTTTTATTGATCAAGACTTTGTGCGCAATCGCAGATTCTGAATGACCCCCCTGGACAAACCGATCAAAACATGGAATGCCGATGGCACCCTAAACAAAGAAGGAACAACCCACTCTACTACAGCCCAACTCACCATCGGAGAAAGACAAACGGACGAACGATATCTGGTAACCGGCTTGGGAAAAGAGTCGGTGATCCTAGGACTACCTTGGTTCAGAAAGGAGAACCCCAAAATCAACTGGAGAAAAGGTACCATCACATTCCCTGATAAAGAAGAACAATTCGCCCGAATTTGGAGAATCATTGCTAAATCTAGGGAAATGACAAAGGACATAGCATTCAAACAAGGCACCGAGGAACCAATCAGGAAGATCACCCCTATCAAAGAAGACCACCTGATCGAAGATAACAACAATGGAACCCCAGAAGACAATGCCCCACCGACACCTGAAACAGAACTGGATAATGGCCTCGTTGTCACCTACATCAAAGGAGAACCCATCATCGGAATATTCAACCCCACTATCACTGAACTGCCTCTCACCCTGGAATATAACGCACCAAAATACAAATATTCAGGGAAGACAGGAAGAATATCAAGGGTCTTATCATCAAGAACTTTGCTGCAATTTTGCTTTGGACAAGGAATCTGGATCAGAGCTAAAACCTCTATCTCACAGAAACTTGCCCATGACAACCAATCCGACAACCCAGAAAAGATGAAAACCCTCAACGATATCCTGCCAATGCAATATCAGGAGTATCGAAAAGTATTTGAGAATGCAGCATCAGAATGATTCCCCGAATCAAAACCTTGGGACCATGCCATCGAATTAAAAGATGACTTCTTACCGAAAGACTGTAAGGTGTACCCACTGACCCCAACAGAACAACAAAAGATGGGCGACTTTCTTGAAGAAAACTTAAAGAAAGGATACATCCAACCATCAAAATCACCCATGGCATCACCCTTCTTCTTCGTCGCAAAGAAGGATTCCGAAGCACTTCGACCTTGCCAAGACTATCAATACCTCAACCATGGAACGATCAAGAATACCTATCCGCTCCCACTGGTCAGCGACCTTCTCGACAAACTGAAAGGAGCGCAATGGTTTACAAAACTTGATATATGATGGGGTTATCATAACATCTGAATCAAAGAAGGTGACCAATGGAAGGCAGCCTTTAAAACAAATAAAGGGCTGTTTGAACCAATGGTGATGTTTTTTGGGTTATGCAATTCCCCCGCTACATTCCAAGCAATGATGAACCAAATCTTCCGAGACATGATTGACAAAGGATGGGTCATCATCTACATGGATGACATCCTTGTCTTCTCTAAAGACAAACAAGAACACCAACTATGGACACAGCGAATCCTACAACGACTACTCAAAAACGACCTATATCTCAAACCAGAAAAATGCAAATTCGATGTCCAAGAAGTTGAATTCCTCGGCCTAATCGTCAAACCGGATCAAATATTGATGGACCCCACGAAATTAGCAGGGATCAAAGACTGGCCAGAACCAACTAACATCAAAGGAGTATGATTGTTTTTAGGGTTTGGAAACTTCTATCGAAGATTCATCGGAAGATTTGCTGAACTAGCCAGACTGCTAAATGATCTAACCCAAAAAGACACTAAATTCGAATGGACAGAAGCATCTCAAACATCTTTCAATGCGCTAAAAGCCAGGTTTGCACAGGCACCAATCCTATCAATGCCCAATCCAGCAAGACCCTTCACAATCGAATCAGATGCTTCGAAATTTGCTACCAGCGCAGTACTCTGACAACAAGGCACCGATGGGCAATGGCACCCATGCAGGTATATTCCGCACTCCCTCGACGCAACACAACAGAACTACGAAATCTACAATTGAGAACTCCTGGGCATCATATGTGCCCTAGAAACCTGGCACCACTACCTTCAAGGAAGTGCACACCTGGTGACGATTCTGTCCAATCATAAGAACCTGACATATTTCCGCACTGCCCAGAAATTGAATAGGAGACAAGCTCGATGGAGCCTATTTTTATCTGAATTCGAACTAAATCTCTTGCACGTGCCAGGATCACAAATGATACAGTCTGATGCGCTATCACGAAGAGAAGACTGGAATCAAGGAACAGAAAATGACAATGAAAATATCACACTCCTACCTCCAGAAATCTTCATGAACATCATCAACACAGACATGCAGACAGCCCTGGTTCAAGCAACAATGAAAGACGAACTAGTTGCAGACGCAATTAAGGTGCTCAAAACGAATGAAACCCTGCTGATCAAATCCAATCTGACAGATTGGGAAGTAAAAGACAGCCTAATCTTTTTTAAGAACAGATGTTATGTACCACCCGACGCCAAACTCAGGAAAAAGATAATCGAACTCTACCACAACTCACTACCATCCAGACACCCCGGACAATTCCAAACAATTGAACTCATCTGAAGAGACTACTGGTGGCTGGGAATGACCGTGCTAATCAAGAACTGGGTAGAAGGTTGCACCAAATGTCAACAGATGAAAGTTATTACACACCTGACGACACCCCTGCTCACGACAATAAAAAGCACTGCAATGTGCCCATTCACACTCATAACAACTGATTTCATCACGGACCTACCCCTCTCTGACAGATTCGATTCATTAATGGTCGTGGTAGACCATGGTCTTACTAAGGGGGTAATTTTAATCCCTTGCAACAAAACAATTGATGCACTAGGAGCTGCAGATGCATACTTAAAAAATGTCTACACCTGATTTGGATTGCCAGACAAGATTATCTCAGACAGAGACCCCAGATTCACGTTGAAACTCTACCAAGAGCTTGGAAAACTCCTCGGAATCAAACTCACAATGAGCACCGCCTTTCACCCACAGACGGACAGAGAAACAGAACACATAAACCAAGAAGTTGAAGTCTACCTCCGGATGTTCTGCACAAACCCTGAAATGTGGAGAAAACTCCTTCCTACCATGGAATTTGCCCACAACCAATGCATGCACTCAACAGTGAAACACTCCCCATTCTACCTCATGATGGGATATGAACCGCGAGCAATACCCACAGCCTATCAAAAAAGCGACATACCTGCAGCAGAACAACGCCTGATTCAATTATTAAAAGCATGAACCAAGGCACTTGCAGCACACGAGCTAGCTCAACAAATCATGGCAGAACAAATCACATGGAAGTTTACCCCATTCAAAAAAGGACAAAAGGTGTGGCTCAATTCAAAGAACCTAAAACTGACAGACATAACAAGGAGACTCTCTCTGAAACAAGAGGGACCCCTCCCCATCAAGCAAGTTCTGTCACCACTCTCCTACGAGTTGAAACTCCCTCACCAATGGAAGATCCACCCCGTGTTCCATGCCGCTCTCCTCACACCCTATCATGAAACCACCGCCCATGGTCCTAATTACTCAAGGCCACCCCCTGACCTGATTGACGGACAAGAAGAACATGAAGTAGAGTTGATCATTGCCTACAAGAAATGAGGCAAAGGACACGTATTCCTGGTGAAGTGGCTAGGCTACCCCACACCGGAAAACACATGGGAACCTATGGATAATTTAAAAAATGCTGCGGACCTCCTTGCTGCATATAAGGAGAAGAAACACCTTTGAATCAACCCAGCAGATCCATCCGCAACCATCACCACCAAACAAACAAACATGTCTGACCTCCCCTCCTCCCATGCCCTCAAAACCTTGAACATCCTCCCTCCTCTCGCCGAATATACAAACAATTACCTGAAAGACCCCGGACATTGCATCGAAATCCTCCGTGAAATTCACAACCAACCCCTCGAAGAAACTCTCTGACAATTCGACCTCACCCTTGACACTATTGCAAACCTAGAACGACTTGCACACAGCATGATGTCTCAAATGTTAAAAAAAAGGAATGGCTTCCGTAGTCAGTAATTACAAATTAAAGTATGCAACAACCAACACCCCCACCACCCTGATACAAACTCGAGCAGAAACACACGAATCACAAACGCCCCCATCTGGATCTGCAACCTCCTCCTCTTCCTACCATCTTCGAAAATCAGCACAAACCATATCCACCAATGCCTGGCAGCCTTCTCCCCCGAAATGAACTGACCCACCCCCGACTCCATTCTATGTCAGAAGTATGACCCTGACCACTAATCAACCATCCTCCGCAGTACCACCCCACATGAAGAAAGAAGCTTGTTTCAGATGCAAAGGATTAGGACATTTTGCGTCCTATTGCCATCTCTTTACATGCAATGTCTGCAAGAAACGAGTGCCAGGGCACTACCCTAGGGACTGCCCCTGAAACAAGAAGCAATCAATCACCCCTGATCAAGGGCGGACTGGGGGTGAAGAAGAAGAAGCATATACAGCAGCCAAGTACTTCTCAAACTTCGATGACAGCGCTTGGGCAAATTCGACCAGTGAGCCCAGACCAGGGTCGTTTCACCCATATTAAAGAAAAGAAAATTGTTGACATCCTCCAGAACTACCAAACATCCCTGCTCTAGACATGACATACATGCAGATTATTGCCCTTGCCCTCAGGCTCTTTTTCTTCACCTGCTGGATGATCCTCCTATCCCTCTCCTACATCTCCATCTGTGAAACCAAGCGACGACATAATATCTATGAACTCAATGAAATCCTCTCTCATATCTCTCCGACCCTGTCTTCAAACGCCCTGGTTGACCCAGTCCCCATCTGTTACAATTTCCTTACGCTTATTCTCCTTTTACTCCGTTTCCTTTCTTGATACTTAGCAGACACTGACTCGATGGGCAGCGCCCATTAAATACCTCTGTTTGTAGCGCAGCAACAAGCACAGCCACTTACTGTACAGTAGACATAGCCTTCCGTAGTATAACAGCTATATCGCTGCGCGCGCAGCAAGTAGTACGTGTCCACATACTATTAGACGATTAGTTAGATACTTGTAGCTATATAAACTGTAGTAGTTTACGGTCAAGGCTCCTTAGCTTGACCTAGGCAATTCACACCTTAACTGCTCATTGACGCGAACTCGACCTAAGCGGAAAGCCTCCGTCTTAGTGTGATTGAACTTAGCGATGAAAGCCTCGTCGTTAACGAACTCGATAACTTGGACTTAGTAGTTGAGGCTCTGCCTTAACAAAAGGTCAAGCTAATCCACAATGTCCTCTTCCTCAAGAGCAGACGCTTTATCCCGACGATCGAACCGACAAACCCCTGACCGCCCACCTCGTGGTGCTACCCCTGAACCCGACTCCTTGTGGCATCGACACAAGGGACGATTAGTACGTTACTCCGAACCCACAGAACGCTGGTTTAGCCAGAGAACCGCCACTGAACCTTCTCGTTATCTCAAGAATGAAGAATTCGAATCATCTGATTCAGAAACAGATGAAGAACACCTCGACCGATTTATCGACATGGCTGCACAGAACCCTAAAGAAATTAAGCTTCGCGCGCCCACCGACTTCCACGGAGAGCGAACCAAAACCGGCAAGTTCCTCTCACAAGTCTCGCTCTACTTGAGGGCGAACCCTGATGTCTATGACACCGACGACAAGAAGATCATCTTCGCCCTCTCTTTTATGAATGGAGGAACTGCAGCAGGATGGGCAGAAGCGAAGGGAGAACAGACCACCCCATGGGGGACTTGGGAAGACTTCAAAACTGAAATCAGAAACACGTTCTCACCAGTCGACGATGCTGGAGACGCACGCCACGGGCTCAAAACCTTGAAACAGACTGGGGATATCGAAGATTACATCTCGCAGTTCAGGATCTTGAAAGGGAGGGCTGGGATAAACGAAGATGTGTCCCTCATTGAATACTTCGTTGATGGACTAAACCCCAAACTCGTAGAAAAGATCTACAACATGGAAACAGTCCCAGTCACCCTCGAGAACATGATGAAAGCCGCCGCGAAGTATGATGGACAATGGAAGAGAGCACGCGCTATCACAGGGAAGTTACGCGCCGCCTACCCCGCATCTTCCACCACCACCGTCAAACGCGAACCCGGCTTCGATCTCAACCGCCTCTCCAACTCCAAACGCATGGAGCACATGAGAAAGGGGTTATGCTTCATTTGCCACAAGCCCGGGCACTGCTCCGGTGATCACAGAAAAGACGGGACCGTCGCTACCACGTCCACTCAGAAACCCTGGCAGAAGAAGACTGGTGAAGGGGTCTACAAGAATCTCCGCTCTATGATGGCAGAGTTAGACGAAGAAGAGAGGGAGAAGGCCATCACCATCCTTGAAGAAAAGGGTTTTTAAAGAAGCAGACTGGACCGACGTCAGACCCCGCTGAGTTATCGGTTTCCTCTGTACTAGTAGCTAATATGGGCAAACAATCTATGCACATCCCTGTTAAGCTAGGAACGGAAACCGGAATTGTCGAAACCGAAGCACTCCTCGACTCAGGAGCTGCAGAAACATTTATCGATCGAGACTTCGTGCGCAGCCGCGGACTTCGAATGACACCCCTATCGAAACCGATCAAAACCTGGAATGCCGACGGCACCCTGAATAAAGAAGGCACGACCCACTCCACCATGACCCGATTAACCGTCGGAGACACGCAATCAAAAGGGAAATATCTGGTAACCGGTCTAGGGAAGGAATCAGTAATCCTCGGACTACCCTGGCTCCAGAAAGAAAACCCTCAGATCGATTGGAAGAAAGGTACCCTCACCTTCCCCGAAGAACGGCTTACCCGTATTAGAAAGATCGTGGCTAAAGCCAGAGAAATGACGGGCAAAATGGCATTCGGAAAACGGATCACGGACAAAGCACAAAAAGAAGAACGCATCATTACTTCCTACACCACCCCTGAACCGAAAGAAAAACCGATCACGAAACAAACTCCAGATCCTCCCAAAGAAGACACCCCGCTCCGAGACAAAACTCAACCTGAAAACAAGGACCTCGTCATCACCTATGTCAAAGGAGAACCGGTCTTAGGAATCTTCGATCCCAACAACGTCACCGAGCCACCCCTCACCAAAGAATACGAAACACCAAGATACTCCTACTCCAGAAAAACGACTAGGATATCAAGGATCGTCTCTTCGTTAACTACCCCACGGTTTTGCTTTGGACAAGGGATTTGGATAAGAGCGAAGACTTCCATCTCACAAAAACTCGCTCACGGAGATCAGACAGATAACTCGGAAAAGGCCAAAACCCTCGATGATCTTTTACCAGAACATTATCGAGACTACAAACGAGTCTTCGAGAAAGCCGCCTCTGAACGATTCCCCAAATCCAAGCCATGGGACCACGCTATTGATCTAAAAAACGACTTCGTACCGAAAGACTGCAAGGTCTATCCACTGTCACCCACCGAGCAAGCCAAGATGGACGACTTTCTTGAAGAAAATCTCAAGAAAGGCTACATCCGCCCGTCGAAATCCCCGATGGCCTCCCCATTCTTCTTTGTTGCAAAGAAGGACTCAGAAGCCCTCTGACCATGCCAAGATTATTGCTACCTAAACGGTGGAACGGTTAAGAACACTTACCCCCTTCCACTAGTTAGCGATCTTCTAGACAAACTCAAAGGAGCGCAATGGTTCACGAAACTTGACATTCGATGGGGATACCACAACGTTTGAATCAAAGATGGCGATCAATGGAAAGCAGCCTTTAAAACGAATAAAGGGCTGTTTGAACCAACGGTGATGTTCTTCGGATTATGCAACTCTCCCGCTACGTTCCAAGCGATGATGAATGAGATTTTCAAAGACACAATCGACGAAGGATGGATAGTCATTTACATGGACGACATCCTTATCTTCTCAAAAGATCTCAAAGAACATCAGGAATGGACAAGACGAGTCTTGCAACGACTTAAAGAACACGACTTGTATCTGAAACCAGAGAAGTGCAAGTTCAACGTACAAGAAGTCGAATTCCTCGGCTTGATTGTCAAACCGGATCAAATATTAATGGATCCGACGAAGCTAGCAGGGATCAAAGACTGGCCGGCACCGACTAACGTCAAAGGAGTACGATCCTTCTTAGGATTCGGAAACTTCTACCGAAGATTCATCGGAAGATTCGCCGAACTAGCGAGACCCTTAAATGACCTGACCCGAAAAGACGTCAAATTTGAATGGACAACGGCATGTCAACAATCTTTTGATGCGCTAAAAGCAAAGTTTGCACAGGCACCGATCTTGCAGATGCCAAACCCAGAACGACCCTTTACCATCGAATCCGACGCATCAAAATTCGCTACCGGCGCTGTATTACGACAACAGGGAACAGATGGAGAATGGCACCCTTGTGGTTACATTTCCCATTCCCTCGACGCGACACAGCAAAATTACGAAATCTACGACCGAGAACTCCTCGGAATCATACGCGCACTAGAAACATGGAGACATTACCTCCAAGGAAGCCCGCACCCCGTCACGATCCTGTCTGATCACAAGAACCTGACGTATTTCAGAACCGCTCAGAAGCTGAACCGAAGACAGGCCCGGTGGAGTCTGTTCTTATCAGAATTCGAGCTAAAATTACTGCACGTCCCCGGATCACAGATGATACAGTCCGACGCCCTCTCTCGACGAGAAGATTGGGGCAAAGGAATAGAAAACGACAATGAAAACATCACGCTCCTTCCAGAAAACGTCTTTGTCAATGTCATCGATACAGAAATGCAAACGGCCCTCGTCCAAGCAACTATGAAAGATGAACTAGTTGCCGACGCGATCAAGGCACTGAAAACCAACGGAACACCTCCGATCAGATCCGATCTGGCTGATTGGGAGGTAAAAGATAATGTCCTATTCTTTAAAAACCGTTGCTACGTGCCGCCGAACGCTGATCTACGAAAACGGATCATTGAACAGTATCATAACTCACTCCCATCCGGACACCCAGGACAATATCAAACGATCGAACTCATCCGACGAGACTACTGGTGGCCGGGAATGACGACATTGATCAAGAAATGGGTAGAAGGATGTGCGAAATGCCAACAGATGAAAGTCAACATGCACCCAACGACACCGCCTTTGACACCAATCAAAAGCACAGCGACACGCCCATTCGCGTTAGTCATGACAGACTTCATCACAGACCTACCTATTTCGGACGGATTCGATTCAATCATGGTCGTGGTAGACCATGGTCTTACGAAGGGGGTAATTTTAATCCCTTGCAACAAAACGATTGACGCATTAGGAGCGGCGGACGCATATTTGAAAAACGTCTACACGAGATTTGGACTACCAGACAGGATTATTTCTGATCGAGACCCTCGATTCTCATCGAAACTCTATCAAGAGCTCGGAAAACTCCTTGGGATCAAACTGTCGATGAGTACTGCATTTCATCCTCAGACTGATGGAGAAACAGAATGGGTAAACCAAGAGGTTGAGGTCTATCTCCGAATGTTCTGTACCAACAACCCTGAAACCTGGAGGCAACTCCTGTCCACGGCAGAATTCGCGCACAATCAAAGGACGCACTCAGCGGTGAAACATTCCCCATTCTATCTAATGATGGGCTATGAACCTAGGGCTATACCGGTGGCGTATCAGAAGAGTGACGTGCCCGCAGCTGAACTACGTTTCATTCAGTTATTAAAAGCACGAACAGAAGCATTGGCAGCACACGAACTGGCTCGACAAGTCATGGCAGAATGGGTCATGAGAAAGTTCTCCCCATTCGAGAAAGGACAGAAGGTCTGGTTGGACTCATGGAACCTGAAACTGACAGACGTCACAAGGAAGATCTCCCCAAAAAGAGAAGGACCCTTCCCTATTAAGGAGGTACTGTCGCCACTCTCTTACAAACTGAAACTTCCTCATCAGTGGAGAATCCACCCGGTGTTCCATGCCGCCCTCCTGACCCCTTATCGCGAGACGGACGCCCATGGGCCTAATTACCTGAGGCCACCACCTGACCTCATTGGCGGACAAGAGGAACACGAAGTCGAGGCGATCATCGCGCATAAGAAGCGTGGACGAGGACATGTGTTCTTGGTAAAGTGGCTAGGTTACCCCACCTCAGAAAACACCTGGGAACCTACGGACAATTTGGGAAATGCTGCGGACCTCCTTAAAACATATAAAGAGAAGAAACACCTCTGAAAACCGACCAGCAAACCAAACCGCAACCATTACCTCGAACAACCCATCTGTTATGTCTACCTCGATCCCCGCCGGCGCCTGACCTCTCCCCATTCCTCCCCCTCTCGCCCAGTCCGTTCATGACTACCTCTCCGACCCCGCAAACCGAGCTACGCTCATCCGTGACCTCTTGAACGACGACCTCGAAGAACCTCTCTGACAATACGATCTTCTTCTTGAGAACATCGTTAGCTTGAATTGTTTAGCCCACAGCATGTTATGCCAAATGCTGGAGAGAGGATTAGAATCCGCAGTCAGCAGCTACAGAAACCGGTACGACCCTCCTGTTCCATCCACCAGCCGCCCCCGACCCAAAATAGCGAAGAGATCCGGTCCATCTCGCTCTCGAAACGAGCCATCCCCTTCTGGATCCGCGACCTCTCCTGCTCACAGACTGTCAGCCCGCGAAGTGTCTGGCAGTGCGTATCAGCCTTCGCGTAGCCCGCCCCGAAGCCGCACCCCTCTCATTGTTCCATCAATGCGACTCTCTACCACCCAGTCTAGCTCGGAAGTACCGCCGCATATGCACGGAGAATACTGTTTCAAATGCAAGGGACAAGGACATTTTGCCTCCTACTGCAACCTCTACCAGTGTTCCCATTGCAGAAAGAGAGGACCGGGTCATTACTCACAAGACTGCGAATCGAACCCGAACCGACCCCCCCCTAGATATCGTAACACTCCACCGCGACAGGTCCCCATTGATGACTAGGGTATTTCACGGGTGCGGGTATTCCCGCGGTGTTTTGGTCACGGGTGTGACGGTTACGGGTATGGTGTTGGATTCTGCCGCACCGCGAAGTACCATTGACCCGTACCCGCGGTTTGCGGTTATTCCACGGGTTACTACAGGCACCCCGTATTTCTATTTATGGCCGAGTTTGGAGTTTTATTTTTATTTTTAGTTTCGTTGTCGACAGTACAGCATCTGATGAAACTCCGACATGTGACCAACCTCAAGGTCTGGCGTCTCTCGCCGTCTGTTTCATCCTGACTCCCCCCTCAAGTCTACCTTCACAAACTCGCTAGACAGCCGTCCGTGCCATGCTTCTCCCCCCCAAACCCTGCTCTCTGGGGTTTGGATGACACGATGGCTTAAGTTTCCGTCATCTATCACTTTTGCCGGCATTCCTTCGCCTACTCTCCTAACGATGGCATTCGACATATGGTAAATGTCAGTATCCTTCATGTTTACCATCGACCTAATGATCACTAGATTTTATTTCTATTTCAGGCCGATTTTAATTACAATATATCTATTATCTTCGATCGATGGACGGCGTTCCTGCATAGCGTATGCCACGATAGGTGAGGGGCCCGCAAAGTCCCCTTGTCCTTTCACTAGCCTCCGTTCCTTTCTGCAGCAGGTTAGCATTCTTTCCGCCGTCTCCTGTTCCGTGCTCATTCTAACTTCAAAAGGATACAGCCAACTCTCCCGATCTCCGCAGAGTTGTGTCGTTTCAAGCCGTTTATCGTTTCAAGCCGTTTATCGTTCCTGCGCCCGTTTACCATTTCAAGCCGTTTATCGTTCCTGCGCCCGTTTACCGTTCCTGCGCCGTTTACCGTTCCTGCGCCACTTATTATTGCAACGCCGTTTACCATTCCTGCGCCGTTATGTTCATATGCAGGTACGTTTGCCTCTTCTTTCCCCATTTTAACCGCCGTGCTCATATATCATTGATTTACAGGTCCGCTCTGGGTACTTAAACCGTTCAATCGGTGCACACCCACCTCCCATCTTCAACTGCCATGGCGAAGACACGCAATAAAATCCTCGCCTCATCTATCCAGTCCCTCAAATCCTCTGCCACGAAGGAAGTGCTTAGCCACGTACGAGGATTCGTTTGGACATTTCACCGCGGGTACCCATGGTACCGTGGTTATCTTGTGATACCGTATATATTTGGTACGGGTTTATACCCGTACCCGTAGAGGTTAAGGTGTTCTCGGGTACGGTTACGGTTATAGAATTTTGTACCTGCGGTATACCCGTGAAAAACCCTAGATGATGCATTTTCTAATGCTTCCTTTTTTCCCAAGACAATTCAAAATCATGAAGTTCATGAACATTTGGTACAAATGCCTCAATGCTCAAGATGATTTTAAAATGAAAAAAGGTGCAGCACAAATACCTACCAATGGCAGACCCAATGATAAATTTTACCTTAGCCCTGAAGACATGATGATAGAAGAGTCCATTGGCACACTGAACAAACCTTTCACCATTGATGAGGACTTCATTTCCACAATGATTGGCAAACACAAGGGGGCAAGATGTGGCCTGATGAATGATACTCAAAACAATCTATCTAACATAGGCCAGACATAAACTCGACCAACTTCACTTCCCAAAGATGTTGGCCCTCACCTTTCACCTCTACTCCCAACCATTGTCCAAGCCCCAAGTGCCTGGAAAGCTGCTGTTGTAGCCAAGCATGCAGAAGTACTTGAGTCTCAATGTCATCACTTGCCTTTGCATACTCAAGTAAGTTTCAAGTCTACAAACTTTGTCCCAGATGATGTGCACATAGTTGATAAAGCTTATCAAATGCCTTTACATCAAAGGAATGGCAGAAAGAATTGACAATGTTTCATGCAAGTTCCAACTGAACAAGGAGCAAAGCCATGCTTTCCACATAGTTGCAAATCATGCTTGCAGCCCAGATTCTGATCTCTTTGAGAATTCACTTAGGCATTCACGCATTGGGAGAGGGCACATGGATGTGTATTGATAGACTAGGTGGTGATAATGTAAGCTAGTTGGGTGAAAGTGCATAGTGCTTCCTGACCTGCAAAGTGGGAAACCAGACCTGAAGAGGGCGAGACAAGCTGTGAGGATGGGATGGGCACACTCACATGGTCTCGGCTGGGACCTCTGGGCTGAGAGGTATACTTTCGGGCCAGACTTTGTGTGGTGGTAGAAGTGTTAGGTAAGAAAAGGGAGTGGTGGGTGGGTCAAAGAAAAGCAGCAGGAGCAGAACAGGACTGCCCACCAAATGCTGGTGAACATTGTCATGGCATGGAAGAAAAGGAACATGTGCCATGCCATATGTTCACCCAAAGACTAAACTCTAATCCTTTACTTGTGCCTTGTGACATAATAGAGCCACAATCTTTGAGAATTCACTTAGGCATTTGTGCATTGGGAGAGGGCACAGGGATGTGTATTGATAGACTAGGTAGCTAGTTGGGTGAAAGCACATAGCACTTCCTGACCCACGAAGTGGGAAACCAGACCTGAAGAGGGTGAGATGAGCTGCAAAACCCATACTTAAGGAGTCTGGTGATGTGTTGAGTGAGTCTTGGCACCCATCAAGTTAGGAGGCAGATGGTAGCTTACATTTGTGGAGTGTCAGTGAATGTGCATAGTGTTGGTGACAACAGCATGGTGTAGCTCTGGGAATGCTTGTAGATATGGTGCAAGGATTTGTGCATGCTTTCATAGGTAGAGGGTGAAAGCATCACTCACCCATTGTCCACTGACCTTCATGGTCTCCAGTGAGATGCTGTGGAGGAGATATTTGAGGGTAGAGCCAATCTGAATTCTGTGAGCACAAATTTGTAATGTTTCTAATACTGTAGGGGATCTTCTTCTGCATCTTGGGCTGCTTGAGCTAGATGGTTGATGAAAGTTTTCTTGGTGAGTGGTTAATGTTGAGATTTCCATTTGTAGGCAAAGAGGTGACCATCTGATGGTGGTTGGTTGACCTTTAAGTAGTTCTTGAGATTTTTGTAGGGATCTGTAGGTCTGTTTTGGTGTGCCCAAGGGGTGTCCTCACCCTCAGGAGATGCTTTGGTGAATGGTAGGTGAAGGATGGTGACATGTAGCCCATTACAATCTTTTTCCTGTCTGAGATTGGCCAGAGTTGCATGTTTGGTTGGGTCAAAACCATTGAGCCGCTTTATGGTGAATTTGCCAACACAGCCAGCATTGTAGAAGCATGTAGTAAGGCAGGCAAGGGTTGTGGCATCAAGGGGGTCTCACAGGTTAAGCTGTTCCTTCAGTTTCATCATGTAGTCAAGGGTGCATGGGCAGCATTTCTTTCGTTTTGATGACTCAGGAGAGAGTTTGGATACTGCAGTGAAACAGATGGATCATGCAACAGTTACAGATGCTGGTCTCATTTCCCACAGGCAAGACTTTTGACCTACTATTCTACATTACCCCACTCAACTCTAGCAACTCTGCCATACTCAGACTAAATTGGCTTAGGGAGATCAATCCATTGATTGACTGGGCCTATGGCCAAGTTGCTTTCCAGATGGATGAGTACAGAGGTCCAGCACCATCAACAACCTCAGGTAAAGCAATTTCCTTGCCCAAACCTAACAAACCTCCCCTAGAACCATGTCTGTCCGATGCACTGGCAGAATCTCCAAAGACTGCCGCCATCAACAAACCCACCCATATATCATTCATCAATGCCACAGCTTACACTCATGCCTGTTGCCTTCCTGGTGCCCAAACATTCTCAGTCTCTCCCTCTGACAACAGAGTCCACAGCAAAGCCACCATACCAGTTGCGGAGGATGTGCCAGACTTATCCCAAGTCCCTGAGGAGTACCATGAATTTGCAGATGTCTTCAGCAAAGGAAAGGCTGACACACTCCCACCACACCAACCTTATGACCTCAAGATTGAACTTGAGGAAGGAGTGGAACCTCCCCTGGGTAGAATATGCTCCTTGTCTATCTCAGAGCTAGACACTCTCTGTGCATTCATTGAGGAAAATGTCCAGATAGGTTTCATACAGCCATCTAATCCTTTTTGTTTGCAAAAAGAGTGGTGAACTCTGGTTATGTGTTGATCACCATGGGCTTAACAAGCTTACAAAAATGGTGGGTGATGCCTTTCAGGCTTTCTAACATGCCTGCTGCTTTTCAAAATTTCATGAATGACATTTTTAGTGACATGCTTGGCATTTCTGTCATCATTTACCTGGACAACATCCTGATCTACTCTGATGATATGTCTCAACACAAGAGGCATGTCAAGGAGGTATTATGGCAACTCCACAAACATGGCCTTTATATGGCACCACAGAAATGTGAGTTTCACATCAACACTGTAGAGTACTGAAAGGCTGCCTGGTTAAGTAGCCTCACTAAGTCAGATGGTAAGACAGGATCATGTTATCTTTGTTGCACAAGGTGAAGAGTCAGCCTAAGGTACATAAGAAGGTTGGTAAATAACTATACCATTGTTGCACAAGGTAAAGAGTGGGGCAACAAAGGAAAAAAAGATGGTATATATACTACATTTGAAACCATGTTGGAAAGTGGCTGCATTAAGCATATGAGTTCACCAAAGTTCACCAAAGTTCATGGTGGCTGTGTAGCCACCTATGTTCACCTAAGTTCGCTGAAGTTCATGTTGTGAGTCTGGTCACAGACTTACACTCCTCTCCACCTGAAAGAATTGTGAGGGTGTCAAACCTCTGTCCCATTCTCAGCTTCCCATCTGTCAAGTGCATCTGGCATCTTTCTTGATCATTTCTGAACCAGGATGCCACTCATCATGTTCTTTCCCATATCCTTCATAGCAGACAAGGTATTGCACACCTTGTCCATGATGGCAAGCATCCACAATCTTGTTGATGTACCACTCCTCAATGCCATCTTCAGTAATGATGGGTTGTGGCCAGGCAGGCTCATGGTCAGGGAAGAGGAGGGGGTCATTTGGGATGTATCATTTGAGTAGGTGGGCATGGAAACCAGGGAAGGTGTTTGGGTTGTTGGGGAGTTCCAGTGTATATTCTGAGTGTTCATGGAAGGTGTGTGTGATGGTGTAGGGGCTGTCATTTCTTGGCATGAATTTTGCAACATGCATTTTTCCTTTGCATTTGTAGTTCTGGCACCTGTTTTCTAGAGAACATAACAAGGTCACCAATCTCATAGACATCTTCTGGTGCTCGGTGTTCATCGGCATGGTATGCCTGTCTGATTTTTGCTGCAAGGAGATTGTCCTCTTTGGGCACTACCTCCTCCGCATACCCGAATGGTGGGCTGCGAATGTAACAACCCTCATCCTTGAATACAACCCCAAAGACAAGTGCTTCGTGAACCATTTTATATGTAGCTGGCATGCCTCTAGCCTGATGATCCATTCCGAGGGTGAATATGAAACCCAAGCGAGTTATTTATTCATGAGGGCTGCAGCAAAGGTGGTGAGTTCGAAGAAACACGTCATGGTGGCGGCGGATGTGGTATGGCTTTGTATCTGCATACCTATCATGTTGGTGGCGAAGATCTTGATGGTTATGTTTCCAAAGATTGAACAGGTTTTATTGCAGATTTTATATCAGCTGCAGGTCAAAACCGTGACCATGAAGCCATGGTTGGTTGCGCTTGTGCATGGGTGGAGGCATTCATCTCTCGCTCTGCCCCTGTTCCTCTTCCGCCTCAAGAGCTTCCCATGGTTTCTGGCTTACTTCCGCAACGCCCCCCTCAAAGACCTCCGTGGGATCTACAATGACCCATTCAACTACAAAACCAACTTCCAGCATGTTAGCTGGACAGCTTTCGCTTTCTGCATGATACAAGAAATCGCTGTCCAGGGCCTGTTGCTCTATAACCTCTTTGAGGCCCTTCAGGAGCAGGACGGGTCAGACAGGATTAGGGGTCCGAGGTTGACGAAGAGGGTGGATGACAATGTGGCAATTGATTTTCCGGAGCATGCAAAGAAGATTTCGATGGCATTGGCAAAGATGATTTTCATCGAATGCACAATCTGCGAAGTTTTCTATATCATTTTTGATATCCTCCAAATCTCCGTTCAAATGTTGACACCCTCTTCCTGGTCCTGGTCTCTCTTCATCCAGGCCCTGAGCGGAGTCTTGGACATGTGATAGGGTCCATGATGACCGTGCTTCTTGGACATCAATTGTGACTCAGGATATCATGCCATGTGCAGTAGTTTGTTTGGTAGCAGCATTGCCAGGGAGTGGTGTGATTGGAGGAATGATTCAGGGGGATTGCCCAGACTTCAGTTGGAAGCCAGAGAAACCAGTGAATGAGTTCACAGTGTTCATAATAGTGAAATGCACCTGGGGGAGTTTGGCTAACCACCCCTTCTGGTTGTTGTCAACATGGTACCAGATGGCTTGGTTCATGGTTTTGTTGGTCTGTTCACTGCTACCATCAGTCTCAGGGTGGTAAGAAGTTGACATTTTCAGTTTTACACCAGTGAGCTTATGGAGGGCTGTCCAAAGCTCAGCAGTGAAGAGAGCATCTTGGTCTGAGATGCTTGTGAAATGTGGATATTGTCCATGTCCATTGTTAACAGACTTCCTACACTAACTACTTATTGGTAACCAAGGTAAGTACAAAGTGGGTCAGTTTGCGAACTCCACAAAGTACCTGCGAAGTGTGCAAAGCTTGTAAAAGGCAAAATATATGTAAGTTTGGTTAACAAAGGGTGTTTGCATGTCTTTCAAAAAGGGAATGGAGAGAAACAGAACAAATAGAAAGATTGCCCTGCAACCCTACAATACTGCGAAACATGATTTTGTCGCCCATACCTGGTGGAAGCCTATCAACGCACATGCTGCCTCCCCTCTGCCACCCCATCCCTAGCCCAGCACTGCCATGTCATACACCAACAGCCTCCCCAGCAACCCCCTCCCTCTCACAATGTGATGATGCACCACCCATGTTATTATGTATTTTTTTATTTTATTTTTATTTTTGCATCCAGCCTCATGAGCCACTGCTCACAGGTGGATATGTTTTTTTACTTAGTTTCTGTATTTATTTCATTCTAGTAGTTTGTATTTTTAAGCTTGTAATTAGTCAGTAAGACCAGTCAAGACTAGTTTCAGACTGGCTCGGACTAGGTCTGCATGTAGACCAGTTGAGACTGGTTCACAGACTGGCTGCAAACTGACATGGACCAGTCTGACAGTGTCTGGTCTGATCTTGAATAATTACTGAAAATAAATGGACCGGTCCAGTCCTACTTGAACACTCCCTGCATGATCAATACTATGGTACTCAGCTTGAATTTGGACTTGTTCATGCATTTGACCTTCTCAAGTGCAAAGGCCTTCAATCACCTACTGTAGCAGGAACCTTCCACCATCATCTGAAAGAAGGACTCCTCCATATATATGAGGCTTCAGTCTGCCCTGAAAGAAGCAAAAGACTGGATCAGACTGGACTTTTAAACTCTAGCCAGCACACATTCCTTTACCCTTCATCTTCTGGACCACCTCTGCACCTTCCACCCAGTCTTTCACATATCCCAAATTGAACCAGCACCCATCAACACAATTCCTAACCAGATTCAGCTGCCACATCTGCCAATCACTATCAACAATGAACTTGAATACAAGATTGCAGAAATCTTGGACTCCAAACTCAATAAGTGGTGGCAGTGTCTGTTGTTATACTTGGTGCACTGGTCAGGTTACAAGAACACTGACTTGGAACAGTCCTGGCTACTTGCTGAAGAACTCACAGGAAGCCATCATGGACTTCCACAAACAGTACCCCAGCAAACCTGGTCCACAATAACTTCATCATTCCCCACCCTTATACAAAAAACAAAGTCATTTCAAAACAAAATAAAGCCATTTCATTTTTATATATTCTGTTACTATTACTTACAGAAAAACAAAGTCATCAGATACCATCACCCTACATACAACAAAACAACAAAGTCAACATTACCTATTGAACACCATCATTACCTACAAGAAAAACAAAGCCATTACAAACCATCCTATCTACATACAAACCAAGTATTTACATTTTATGGTCCTCCACAGACCTCTATATGTACTATATCACTTTTCTTTCTCTATTTACTTTTCCTCTCCTTGCTTACTCCTCCTCTATCTCCACCCCCTCTTCATTCCAATCTGAGTCCTTGTCAGACTCCGCCACTAGTCTCCATTCCACCTGCCATGCCTTGAATGTGGCATAGTCCTCCTCTTCCTCCTCCAGGCACACCAGATCCCACCAGATCTCCTCCTGGTTGCCCCCAAACCCACTCTCCTCCATCTCCAACTCATCCTCCTCATACTCTCCACCCCACCTGAAGTGCTGTGTGAAATCCTGGATCACCACCATCATCTCCACAAACTCCTTCTGAAGCTTGACCACTCCCCACTGAAATCTCCTTCAGGTGCTCCAGGAGGCCCATATCCACCACTGCCACTGCCACTGTCACCTCCCATCTTGTGCCACCCTCACATTGCTGCTTCAGACAGAAGCAGTGATTGCAAGCAAGATGGTGGGCCCCACTGGACCTTACACACACCATACCCACAGAACGACATCTAAAACAAAATCAACTACAAAAACAAAATGCAATGACAAACATCACATACCTTTGACATGTGGCTTCTGCTCATGTCCCTGCCCACAGCTTCACTCACCACTGCCTTTGTCTTCTTTTTCTTCCTAGGTGGCTCATCTACCACCTCCTCGTCTTCCTCAATGGTGGGTTCCATGGCCTTCTGTTTCTCAGCACAGTATTCCTCTTGTTTTTGCACCTTCTCCTCTCTGCACAGTCACTTCTCCTCCACAGCCTTCTTCTCAGCCTCCTCAGCAGCCACCTTCTCCAATGTGGTGAGTTCTTTGAGGTGCACCATCAGTTTGGCATGTTCCTCAGTGGCAGATGAGAGGGGAGCAGGTAAGGGAGGGTTTTGAGAGCTGGACATGGTGGTTGATGTTGAAGGACTGTGGCCCATCAAATTCCTAAATATGGAATCCAAACACCACATGACCTCAAAGGCTCAGTCCTAAGGGGGAAATACTGTCATATCTCATGCAAGCCTATGATGGAGCTCTAGCAGATCACCGATGGAGCTGCTGGTATTTCAAATAACCATTTCAAATTCTATTTCATATCCATCTCCTGTTTTGTTTGTATCACATATCATTGATTGATTATCTTACTGACTGCATACTCAGTACTCCACAGAACCCTGCCGAAGTTACCTCAGTCACTTACTTACTATAAAACTTAGATACCATCACTTGTAACCTCAGTTTGATTAATGTATTGTTACCTCTCCAACTCTCTCACTCTAAGTCCTCTTCATCTCTCACTTCTGGTACTCCACCAGACCTCCGCTCTCATCATTGTCACTTTGTAAATTGGACATTGTGGTAGGGCTAGTTGGCCTACTTGTCAACTTCCCCCACCTGGGAATGTCCATTCCAATTCCCCTACCAGATGCCAACACAGAGGGAGTACAGTATATTCCTGTGTTTATTTTATTTTCTTAATATTTTGTGTTGCTAATCTTGTTCTATTATTTTCTAGTCTATCATTAGGTTCCTACCTTTAGATAAGCATATCCTGTTCACGCGGCATGTGAATCATGGATCTCTTCAAGATTTATGCTTCCTCGGTTCTTTGTACCAACAGCCACACTTTTGATGCGGATAGCTGGACTAGGGTTTTCATTTTCCTTTCATTTACGAACTTCCTATCACGTTCTCACATCAACTCATTGACGATCCATCAAAATCATTTGACGCAACTTCTCTGGCACATCAAATTCCAACTCAATGGGTCGAACAACTGGATGGTAGGGTTGAGAGGTGTCGTTTGGGTGTTCTCCGCGCTTGCTGGGGGCACAGGCAATGTACAGTCAATAGAGATCCCTGACGACGAACCTCTCCCCGAGTTATTCCCAGTCCGTGAAACCCTGAGACGAGGACTCAACTACGCCACCCTACCACCACTTGCATCGAGATCAACAATCTTATCTTGGACTCCACCTGTATTCCTGGGCATCGACGTTCTAACTTCCTTCGTAGTTTATCATTCTGGTTGCTCGGTCCTGTCAGCGTGAGAGAACGCGTGCGTACAGTTTTTTTCCTTCGTAACTACTTGTAGTTTGTATATAAGGTGTCTCCCCACCTCTCGAATGGGACCACTTCACTTTTGACTCACATTCGACATTCCCTCTTATAAGTTTCCCTAGTCTCCCAAGTTCACTACACAACAGGGTGTAGTCCATAAGACGTTCTCCCTGAGTCCTTTCACTCCCTGCTTCCCTTCATCCCAACGTCTACCAGTCACCTGACAGGCAGACGTGTTCTGCACGTGAGCCTAATCGAACGCATTTTTGTACGACGGACCTCTCCCAGTGTCCAGCTAACGAGCAGAAGGCTCGTGCATCCCATCTTTTCCCCTCCTCTCCTTGTACACGCTTACCCCATCCTCTCGCGACGTGACGACCAAGTCAACAAACCTCCAGTAGACCTACTACCCTGCCACAACATCAGGCATAGAAAAGGGTGCAATCTCTTATAGATTGAAGCCAAGTCCAGTGTTGCACCAGAACTCCATTGGAACACCACTGTAACTCTGCCCTACAAGATTAGTTTGTAACACTATTTATAGGTACTAATAAACATATTTTGTGACTTAGTTTTGGGGGAAGTGACACCCCAGGGGAGAGGGGAGCTTGTGGAAGCAAGGATATATATACCAGTTGATGTTTGTTACTGGAACCAAACTAAATAGTATATAAGTAGATACAAGGTTTGCAGCACTTGTCTGAGTGCCAAAACCTCTAAGTGTGGCATACCCATAAACCCATGGGATATGGGTATGGTGTTGTGTGGGTATGGCAATCTGGAACCCATACCCATGCCTGAGCATACCTGTGACCCCATTATCATGGTGTTACCCATACCCATGCCATGCCCTAATTGTGGAATTGAAATTGACATAGTCCAGCAGATTGTGTGCCATCTACATTGACTGGTAAAGTAAGTCGTCCTTCCTGTATTTGTTCACAGCCAATTTTTGTAGTGCAGCTGTTGATGCATGGCTGTCCACAATTTCGATTGTGAGTGCATGAAGTTGTTCTGGAGTACAAGTTCACAGGTCAGCCAGGTTGTTGACTTTGCCAATGACACTCCAGAGATCATGAAAGCACAATTTGCAGATGGAACCAGCCAAAAACTTCTTTGAGGAATGCCAGGCATTTGAATGAGTTGAGGTTGTTGCACTGAAACTTCTGTAGACCTTGAAGCCATGAAACAGTAAGTTGGTCACTGACCCACATGATCACTTTCTCCTCCCCCATCTCTTTCTCCTTGTCCATTGTATCCAACCCGAGCTGACACCACCACCCACCAAGTACGCAGTCATTTCCCCCACATGACACTTCCCCAACATGCACAGCATTGAGCATGTACTGACAGGTTATGTGCTCAGGACTAATAGGTAGTTCATCAATGGGGGAAGAGCTGAATAATGTGTGCTTGTTCCCAGTGTATGTTTCAAAGTTGAAAGCTGGTGCAGTGGTCAAATACATGAGAACCTGATCAACTGCACATGCCTTGAGAGGAGGACTAGCATTTTTCTCCAGCTTGATAATGTCCTTGAAAGTAATTGGATTTGTGGTGCCTAATACTCTCTGTCACTGGTATGCCTGGTTGTCCAGCTGAATGGCACTAGGATCCTTGATGACCAACATTGTTGCGGCAGTGCTGCTATCAAAGTGTGACTGGTTGCTCATTCACTGTTTGTAGACCTTGAACAGGAGATTGATGTTATCATAACATCCAAACCATGGATAGTGCTGGATGTCATCCAAGAGATTGATGTGAATCCATTCTGAGAGAGTTTTGATTGAGTGGTAAGCCCACTTTTGACTCATTGCAACACCGAGAGCATGCAAAGTGTCAAAAGCTTTCATTGCCAGCCCAGAACTCTTGAAGTGCACTGTTAACAGTTTGGCAAGTTTGGCATGATGATGGGAATGCAAAAATGAAGCCATTGATATCATAAGAAGTGTTGCCTATTCAATGAGAGAGAGCATGTGTCAGAAGCACCAGACAGAGATCATGTCAAACTGCACCACATTGGGCTCCTTATATTTATTTTGCTTGGTGTGTGCAGTGTATAGCACTGGCAGAAGAGTTGCCACAATGTGGGCACAGTTGATTTAACCTCCAGAATCATCTCTTTTAAGCTGATGGAGAGGAGAGTCTCTTCAGATAGATCCCCAGATTGGAGGGACATTATTGGCTTGAACATTGCCAGTTCATCATCCAAAGTCCTGTAGATTGCATCCAGAGCCCAGCCATTGAGTGCTTTCCTAGCAGCTTTGGTACATATTCCTTGGCCATGAAAACAGGGAGGTCTATGCCAGTGCGCCAGTATTCCCAGGAGTTCATCACTAACCATGAGAGCAGTTCTTGCAAAGCAGACAACAGGATTTGATGTGAGCTTGGGAACATTCCAGCTAATTGCCCATAGAAAAATCAGGAGGTTGAGATGTAGTTCATCCATCAACTCAAGGACCTGGAGTATGCAATTGGAGATGTTGCCAGTCAGACTCCAGGAACTGTTGGCATTGTTCAGTTTGTTGAATGTGCAGGTCAGAATGTGGAGTTTGCTCATGAATCTGAGGTGTTGCTGTCAGAACTAAGGGTGGGCATGTCAAGGCAAAGTCAAATTATAAGTTTGGACGTGTATATAATACATATTCTTCAGATGCATCAAGGTCTCATGACCAGTTACCCACACCTGGCCATAAGTAGTCTCGAACCATCACTAGTGGAGGGATCCAAGCAGAGTGCAAAAAATACATGTAAATTATGGTGATAGTAGTCTCATCCCCAGCTGGTCATTTCAATCTCTGATCTAAGTCACAAGTGACTTGTATACCATCTGGAGACATTGGCCCTTCTGGGTGTAGGTCTCTCTCACATGACATGTGATGTGTCTTTTTTCACAATACTATTTACACATTGCCAATGGATTTGCCATTTGCCTCCCCTCACCAACTGTCCATACCGTGCCAAACAAGTCCCTACCTTCAACATGCATGCAATTCTTGTTGATTCCTGGAGCAGAACAGGAAATTGGTTGAATGAGTACTGGCTGTGTTGGATTTCATGCACTCAACAGATGTCACCTTGTCAACACTACTCTGGGCTGTTAGCTGGGGTGTTGAGGAACTCAATTCAAATCGTATGGTCATCTTTGAGTGCACAAGCCCGCTTGTCAGTGACGAACTCCTGGAAATCCTCAATAACTGGTTCAAGCCCCCTCAACAGCATTCTGCTGGCATCCGCACTGAAGCTGGACAACAAAGGGGCACAGGCATGTCTTGCTAGCACCAGTTCCTGCAATCACAATAGCGTCCAGTCCCAGTAACAGAGCCTCACAAGTATCACTCTGCCAGTCATACTGTACTATTTCAATCAATTTGGCAGGTGGTGTGACCTGTGACCTACCTGCCAAACCTAACATTTTGTCAGGACCACATTGTGACCTGTGACCAAGGTTTTTTTTTTCAGCAGTCTCAAAAACTTTAAACTTTGAGGGCATGTAAAGCTGTAGTATCAAGAGATGAATAGCAAGCACAAGGCCTTAGAAAGCATCTGTAGCTGATTTTTTGTATTTCTCTCCTATAAACACCGAAATTTACAAGTGTGACCAATAAGTCTGGGATTTCGGCACCAGGGTGGTGCAACCTGTGACCTCTGTGACATTTCACCCAAATCAAGAGGGCTGTGACCCATGACTGCTGAATTGATTGAAATAGTACAGGATACACACTTGCTGTCAAATGCGTCCATAAACTTTTGGGAGATCGAAGCCCTCGTCACCTTGGAATTGTACTCGCAGGATTTAGTTGCCTCAGCCTGCACTGTTCTCAGTAAGCCATAGGAGGGATGGAAAGCTTGACTTGGCATGGTAGTTGAGTAGGAGATGGAGGCATATGGTGAAAAAAGACACTTTGTGTGTCACATGAGAGAGACCTACACCCAGAAGGGCCAATGTCTCCAGACAGTAGTCTTGTTCCCATCCGGTCAGTTTTCAATCTCCAATTGAATGACAATGTCAGAAAATCATCTCCTTACCATCTGGAGACAATTGTAAGGCCGGGTGTAGGTCTCCCACCATGTGATGCTTGACCCTTCACTTCTCTACTCCCTGTTGTTTTCATCTCAACCACCAAGTTTGTCACTAACAAGGAGGCCAGTTTTTTCAAAAATGACTAGAGGGTTTGTATTAAGTTCCTTGATGCCCCAGCTAACAGCCCATAGGAGCACCGAGAGCATAACGTCATGTAAGCGCATGAAAGCCAAAACAGCAAGAACTTGTTCAACCAGCTTTCCATTCTGTTGTAGAAAGCAAAGAGAACTGTGTGCTCATTGAAGATATGGAATTGTCAGACATGATGTGGATGGCTGCTCAGTGGATGAAGAGTCTTCAAAAGCAGAATCCATTGATTGACACGCAATGAGGATGCAGAGTATGCGTTAAGTTGCAGTGTCGAGTGTCACATGGTGGGAGACCTAAAACCGTCTGGAGACATTTGTAAGGGTGGGTGACAAGTCGATCTCTCACTTGTAATTTCGATCGGAGATTGAAATGACCAGATGGGCGCTATCCTAATGTGGCACTGGCATGTGACAAATTTGTGTCGCTCTAACTAACATATGCCTCCCTACAGCCGTCCTTCCATTGACGCCAAAAACCCGTTGTATTGCCCGTCGATTCCAGCTGCCACTTATCTTGCTTCTCTTCGCCGTCATCTCCGTCGAAAACGCTCTCGATCCAAGCCTACGCATAACGACGACTTTCTTCAGTCTTTTGCTCGCATACTTGATAAAGCTCTGCTCTCGTACGACAACGACAGCGAAGACGACAGTGCATTCCCTCCTCAACCTCGGCAACTGCCCTCGGATCCCAGCGATGAATATCCACTAGGCTTTGAATACAGCATACCTACCTGGGAGCACGAAAACTCGGACGGCCTGTTGCTGAACTCATGGGTTGACATAACAGGGCAAGCTCTCCCCGCGAAACCGCCTGGACTTCGGAATCTCAAGCGCAAGAGGACGTCTTTCAGCGACATCCATGGGCCAGCAAAACATGCTAAATCTTTTCAGTCCGTCCACGAAAGTTCTTTTGATATTAGCGTCAAGCACGAGAAGCTCCGATACTCTGCATTGGCCGTTCCTCCCCCTCGAACCAAAACTATCCAACCTACTACCGAATCGACACCTCGCGCCAAACTCGGACGACCATGCAATGAACTCAATGAGTTGCTGCAGCTCAAGCTTAAGATCCGTACGCTTGAAGGTGCGGACACTGAGATTTAACGTGACCATATGCGTATACTCGTGGCATAGACGAGCTCTATGGGTTGCCGATTGGAACCGAATCCCCGCGTGGTATCAAGCCTCTTGTAGATCGTCTCGACTTTCTGTTCCCAGGAACCAGGCTGAATGACCGGCTCTCATTGCTGGAGGATCAGTCTCATCAGGGTATCATTGATTTCCTCGCTAGCAATGGTATGTTTCCGCTAGAGTTTCCGATTTTGGACTGACCACTCCGTCAGGCTACCTCAATGCATCCGTCATGGCAATATTCAGGACGTCCGAAGTTCAAAAAATCACACTGACTGATTCGCTGTTCGACAGGAACGGACTGAACCTCTGTGCAAATGATATCTTACCTGGTAATGATCACACGTCGACCGTTCCCCCTTTTCTTCCAGTTGTTCACCGCTTCCTACTCTAGTTTTTGCTAAACCAAATAGTTTTCTGTTTCTCTCTGAGCTTTCACTCAGCGGCACCCCTGTCCCAGACTCAGCTGTCACGTATATCAACCGCCTTCCCAAGCTCTCTACTCTGCTATTGAACGACACTGCTATCTCGAACGAAGCGTACGCGTTTCTCCATTTCCTACCCCTCATCTTTAATCCTTCCCGAATTCCTTGAGAGCAGTGTTTTCCTCCTTGTCCCTCTTAAGCGCTCCCTGACCCAGCTCTGCATCTCCATGAACCCCTTGATCACAGACGACGCCGTCCCCGCTCTCCTGCTTCTCTCTAAGCTATCCTTCCTCTCCATCCTCGATACACACATCAACATGCCCGGCCTTCGGCGCCTTGCCCGGACCATCTACGATGAAGACCGCGTCATCGACATCGAAATCCCCACCGTCTGCGAAGATTATGTCGACAGTCGGTATCTGCATCCCCCCATTCCGCCTCCTCCGCATGAACACTCTTACTCACGCACCTGGTCCCCGTTTCATTCTAGACATGCACACAAAGTACCTTCTGAACCCGCGTCCGCCCCTGATCGCCAACCCTGGGGTCTGCGCACAGCTCTCTGCCGCAGCTCTCCAGCGCAACCTCGCAGCCCATGCCCGTGTTAACCCGACAGTTGTGGCTGCTGGGAGCAAAGAGGAGATGGTTAGTCGCTTGGAGGTGTTGTTGGAAATGAGGAAGATGGATATGCTGGTCAGGGATATGATCTTGGGGTCGGAGCTGGATGAACAGAGTTGCGACGCTAGGGAGGTGTGAAGCTTTGAAGCATAATCGTTCTACTTAAATGTTGTGATATTTTGTAATTGTTGCATAATATGCGAAAACTTTTGCGATGATATCAGTATGAGTTGCAAATTGTTTAGATGTATTTGTACCTCCCTGCATAATCCTTCACAATACTTACTAGCATGGTGCGATTCAAGGTACACTTCCCGTCGTTCATTCTCCAAGATCTTCGTTAAACCATTCAGATCACCTAGAACCGATGGTTTCTAGTCGAATTCATCCCGGCTCCAGTTGGCGGCTCCAGTGACCAACCAAATGGTTCCCATCTCGATGGAAAACAGATCTGGGCGGCACTCAGGGACAGCGTGTTGCATAATTTCGGAGATACAGGATGGGGAGCTGTAGGACTTTCTTTAAACGGCATATCCATGTCTAATTGGCCCCTTGTTCGATGTCTGATTGTGTTTTGGATCAGTGAAATACTATTCACCTACGACCAACATATGTATTATCCGTGTCGCACGGGACCAGCACAAGGTCGCATGGGGCGCGGTTACGCTCCTTACATCTATCGAAGGAAGGAGGTATATCCCAAATGTAATCCATGTGTCCGGTGCGTCACTCGTCCTCAAGAACGACCTATTTCAGACGAATGGATTCGTTACATAGGCACGATTAAACATGCCCAGCTCGCCGCAATCACGCACAATCGAGAAGTCATTGCCCATTATCGGGCACAAGCGCGCATGCCTGGTTCGTTTCCCCCTAGCCCTTGTCCACTTCTTTCTTGCTTATCATCACGGGTTCAGCCGCGTACCAAGATTCATTCGACACTTACTTAGAGAAAAGCTCACTCGAGATAGAAGCTTTGCAAGATTGAAGTAGTTGTTCTTCCACCCCTTGTCGATATCATGCTTCCGTTATTTGTTTAATCAAGTGCAACGTTTTTTTTTGCCTGCGTATGTACATATTAATCGATTCCCTGGCCCATGACGTTCAAACCTCCATCTGTTCGTAGGTTACTTGCATTTTCAGGCCACTGGAAACTATCCAGCCTGAGCCCACGAGAATGTATAATTACACTCACCGCCAATGCCGCTATCACATACGAAGTCCATTCCTAGTCTGCATTGGGTATCTTGATAACAGCTCCACACCGCAGATTCGATGGCGCTTGCTTCAAGGAGTAAGGGTGTATTGAAAGGCTCGTGCCGGAGGAGTCCGATTCAACGGGTACATCACTTCGACTCGACAATGAAAGATGGCTGCCCAGAGATTCAAACCATCACACCTCAGGCCACAAGTCGATTGCTCACAAGCGTTTTCCCAGCAATTAAGTGATAAGCTGTCGCCCTCGCCCTCAGGCGTGAACCACAGGCGCAAACCCTACCTCACAGAAATTACAAGGATGCAATTAAATCACATCATTATAGGACAATACAAAACTGTGTTAAAATGATATCCCTCAAGTTTTCCGAGATTTCTGGTTCTTTCCCGCTGCCTTTACACTCGCCTGCCCAACGTTATCACTTCCCATGCTCTTCCGCGAGGACTGTGATATATGCGGTGGAGGAGCAAAATGCTTCGCACCCTGCACCGGGGTCGCGACTGGCCATGTGACGGGGGGATAGGACTGGTGCATCACAGCGTAATAATCCGCCTCGGAAGACACGACAGCGACTCGGAGGTCGGGATATACGCCCTGGCCCTGCACCGGGTGTAACGTGATTTCTCGAAGTCGATGGGGCCCGGGGACGGGGCCAGGCCGGCCTGCTGCGCTAGGTTGTGGGTAGCTCGAGATAGGGACGGGAGGGGGCGGCATCGTGCTATTACTTAGTAGTGCTTTTTGTCGTTCAGAACGCGAGTACGGCTGTGAATGCTCTGATTAAATTTTTGGATATCGGTGGGAAGGGGGGAGCAACTTACGGCCTGCCCGGGGGCGCGTTGGTTGAGCGGGAGGATGGGTGGGGGCGGGCGAGCAACCACTGCACCTCGCTAAGAGGTCCAGAAAAATATGAACATCAGAAATAACAACAAGGCGGTAGATGTACTTGGAAGGGAGACATGTTCTTTATAAGCATCATGGCATCTGCTTCATTGATAAGACTGCTGCACGGTGGCAGGCGAACAGACGACTGATGAATTCGTGCTCTGGAAGGAGTGGCTGGCATGATGAAAGGAGTGGTTTAAACGAACGGGTCGCTGAGTGGAGACAGAACAGAAAATAGAAGAGAGTAAGACCTGGGAGCGATGCTCTGGCAGTTGATGAGTGAACTTGGGAAACGTCGCCCGTTATATACCTGCATGACGGTGGACACTGGACACTGGATACTAGGGTGAACGTCCGGTGGGCCAAAGCGTGTGTCAGCGGTGGCCATTGCTTTGGGGTCGGCCTTTCGTACTCATTGTTATTGTTGTCAGTCACTACCGCCACTCGAGGGTAAGTTCATGGTTTCCAGGGCGAAAATCGGCTCGGATTGCTTTGACAGAGTTGATAATGAAGGTTCAATATCACGGTTCACCTGGGCATGCTGGTAACTCGAAAGGACGGACAATTAGAATTTAAAAGTCTACACAAGTCACGAAACTCGCTCCTCGTTCACCGGGGGGTTTCAACAGATCAAAACGTCGTCGAAAACCCTCAAGTAATTCGTTGAAATAGGATTCTCCTGTTGACAATTTAATGCAGGGGGGAAAATCGGCTGGGAACAAGTCAGAAAGTGTTGAAAGCTCAACAGTAGCAGTATCAGCGTAAAGGATAGCGGAGTTTGAAACCACATTTCGATCTTCACTGGCAACCCACGATGATATCCACCAGAGCTCTTGGCTTGGGCCCGTCGTTGAGGAGGGCAGCATTCACGTCCAAAACTGGTTCGTTTTTCTTAAAAGAATCTTCGGGGTTCGGCGGAGCTCATGATCTTGAAATTTCAGTTAGCAGGAACCATGTCGCTTTCCGCACTGGGTTGCACAAACGGTATGCTCAACCTTCTCGATCGCATAACAAGGCCTCCTTACTTCTCTGCGCGGTAGCGCAATACAAACTGAATCCATCCCCGCCTCCAACTCTATGGAAATCCTGAACAAGCAACGCCTTCTCCGCCCGTCAAGTCCGCACATGACGATTTACCAGCCCCAGCTCACTTGGTACGGCTCGATCTTCAACCGCATCACCGGCGGGGCTCTTAGCGCCTGTATGTTCTCTTCTCCCCCATACCCCAGCTGCTCACCCACCTCAGTACTGTACGGTTTCTCACTCGCCTACCTCGTTGCACCCGGGTCCTTCGACAGCGTTCACGTAATAGAGTTTGTCTCTGGACTCCCGGATGCCGTCAAGTACGCCGGAAAGGCACTTCTCGCGTTGCCGTTTACGTTCCACTCGTTCAACGGGTTGAGACATTTGGCTTGGGATATGGGTAAATGTACGTGATATCCGTGTTCCTCTACCCCATCGGTGATGCTTAGGTCTTCTGCAGTCATTACCGTGAAGGGAGCGTATTCGTCCGGATATGCTGTTCTGGGAGCGACGGCTATTTCAACCATCGCATTAGTTCTCATGTAAAATGACCCGAAATTCACTTTTCTTAGATGTGATACCGTGTGGCGGCGAACGTAAGCTACGACTATCATAAATTCGCGAGGTGTTGCAATGGGTACACGAGCCTCCTGTGCATGTGTCGGTATGTTCCTTACATCCCCTAACCAGCATCACTTCACCGACTAATCGAGATCTATTCCAAGTACCCCGGCTTACATTTCTGCATATCGGTGTTGCGCTATTAGAATCATAACTTGCTACGTTCAAGAGAGAGGGTGCGGTATTGATAGAGGCTTAGGGAGTCGGGTTGTCTTCAGTGGTTGCGCGGTCGCCATCTCTGGAATTTGAAATGGTAGTATGAACACGAGACCAGGGTTACTTTATACAGCGCCTCCAAAACTGAACATCAGCATACTCGCCAACGTTCTACATCGTTATCAATCGCAGGAGCTGAACTAAGTAGACTGGCAAGCCGTCTTGAGCTGAATGGCACGTAGTTACAGAAAATCTGGGCACACGTGACTCGGATTTTCCAGACTCCAACTTGAACGTGTATGACGGAGTCCAGACCAACTCAACGATGTCGCTCCCGAGTTTCTTAGGCAAGGTCTGTGTCTAGCAAGCTTTATGAAACAATGCTCAGCACTCAGCCGTCGCCGTCGATGAATAGCTGGTTTGCCATGGCCAAAAATTTCTTGTCTACCCTTCAGCATACCTTGACCGACCACGCCGTACGTCGCCCCAGGTCAATCAATACGACTTCTCCCCATTGACCCCCCCCCCCCGCGCACCTATTCTAGGCGTTTACAATCCCAGTCATTATGGTCTTGACTACGAGGACGTCGAACTTCTGACGTCGGATGGAGTTACTCTGTATTGCTATCTGTTGCAACCGACACATCATCGAACAATGGTTGGGAAAAAATCTGACGCGGAGGTGGGCCCTGTACTTGTACGTAAACACTGATTATGCTTGCCCCATGCAGAACCTGTGCCCACTGTCTGATTCTAGGGGTCGGTGATCATGTTTCATGGAAACGGGATGAACTACGGGGATTGCATCTCCGGCGCACTCCACATACTCAGAATGGGATATACTGTTTTGATACTTTCTTACCGAGGGTAAGCTTCAGGAACAATGCTCACGACTATCCGTTCCTCCATCTCACATGTTGGCCCAGCTACGCGCATTCTGGAGGGTCACCTTCCGAGAAAGGTCCGCCTACTATTCGTCCTAGCTATGGCATGCTCATGTGCTGTCGGTCCATCAGGCCTACAAAGAGACGCGCAGGCCGCTCTCGATTATCTTTTGGCCGATGGCGAGTTATCCAAGAGACCCATCGTACGGATTTCACTCTCAGCTCAACACAACACCATACACCCTGCCTGACCTCGCTGCACCCAGATTCTGTATGGACAATCACTAGGAGGCGCAGTTGCAATTGACCTCGCCAGCCGAAACTCCACCAAGGTGAGTCCGACCTGCCACGCCCTATCGCGACAAATCCACACCACCCGCTTCGCATCTGCAGATACACGCCCTCATCGTCGAAAACACGTTTACATCGCTCCCCGGCGTAGTCAGAGGCTGGCCCATTATCGGCGTCTTCTCGTTCCTCTGCCATCAGCGATGGAACTCCGCCTCCAAGCTCCCCCGGATCCCGAAGGCGCTCCCTATCCTCATGCTCAGCGGCGATATGGACGAGGTGGTCCCGAGGAAGCATATGCACACGTTGTGGGAGATCGCGAGGAAGAGAGGGGAGGTGGGGAAAGGCAGTGAGGGGCAACCAGGTGGGCCGCAGACGAAGGACGTCTTCGAGTCGTTCGCGTGTGGTACGCATGGTGAGTGTGTCCCTTGGCTGTCCCTGCTTTTGGCGTAGGTCTGATGTGTTGCGACCCTCTTAGTGAATACGTATGTTCAAAGAGGATATTGGTCCACCGTTGAGGGTTTCTTGGGGGGTCTCGCGACCCGGTGACGGCTGCGAAATTATTGTCGTCTAGACGATCGATCATATATTTAACTGATTACCATAATTATCGGAGGGGGCGATATCTTACAATCCTGTAGCCATAATACCCCACTCTACTGGTTCCCTCGCATGTCTTGTAATAAATATACAGTTTCATGTTCCCGCGTTCAGAGCATATAATGAGTTACCCGTGCATTGCCTGTAGGAAGATCGCTCAGAGCCCTACAGTTTTCATGGTATTTATAATTTATTGAAGCAATTAGAAGCAATTATTTTAAACGACACATACGAAGCAGGCTAGCGATACATTTAATAATAGACGGAGCAGGAAAATTACAGCGAAGCGCTCTGTGGCTTAGCTCAGGAATTTAGTTGAACGTATTATCTCTGTTGTCAGAACGGTTTGTAAGATGTACCGGTCACAGGACATCCTTCTAAGAGTTCTGCAGCCATCTTCAGAACATTTTCGTGCCCCTCTGTTTTAGAACCCCGTCAGAGCACTTCACATCTAGGAGGTGAATGGTACCTACGCTTTTCAGCAGAAATAGGGCCCTAGTAAATTTTGTCAACAAGAAGTATCATCATGATGTGGGAATACATGGAACTCACCAGTTCTTCCAATCGATATCCGGCGCTCTTCAGGCTGAGAAAGATCAATACATCAGACCGGGGGAGATGCGGGAAGAAAAATCTACATACTGCGGTCCCGGCATTTCGGTATAAAATCCTACGAGGACCGCAAGACGGTCTCGTATATAGCCGAATCCCGAAGACTGGGGCTTATACCATGGTTTGCGTACCCAGCTAAGAAGCGCGAACCACATTATCAGCTACGGAAGGTGAGAAAGTGTGCACGGGGAACGTACGTTGTTGGGTACAGGCGTGGGCAAGAACCATCAGCTGGGATCTCTGGTTCGCGGGTGTCGACGACGCACAAGCCATTCCGTCGAGGTAAACATAGCCAGCGTTGGATGAATGCCACAGTGTAGAGTATCGTTCGCATGATCGCGTGCATGTACCACGGCTGAGCAGCTTGCCTGTTGGGAGGAGTAAGAAAAACGAGGGCTCGAAAAAAAAAAAAGGGGGGAGGGGGGGGCAGGAACAGACATCATAGCGATCCTCACGCGGTCCTCTAATAAACAGATGGTGAGTCTTCCGAAAAAGTTTCCAAGGCCGAAAAATCGGGGAAGGACGTTGTGCAACCCTTGCATTGTCCAGTCGGCCATGTCTTTGTTCGATTGAGCGGGGAGCATGTGGGCTTCTTCGTAGGCCTTCCGGGGATCGTTAATTCTAGACATCAGTTATTTCGGAGTGCTTACCGCGCTCCATGCTTTCATCTCATCCAAGGATTCGGGGATGTCTTGCATACCCATCCTCCTTCCGATCTCGGCCCAGAATACGTAGTAGGCCTGGAAGAACCGCCGGTATTAGTAATGCGAATGTAAGTTACTTTTCAACAAAAAAAAAAATAACTGTCTACTGACGTAACATTCCAAGGGAGACAGTGGTCGCCAGCCATACAACTTCGCCCAAGTCTGGAAAAATCATAAGATGCCCAGTAAGGTCAATAGACAATACCGGGAATGCTTACGAACCGGAGGTTCTAGAACGAAGATAGAGAGAGTATACAAATAGTCATCATTGCTCTGTTGTTAATCCGTTAGTAAGTTCGTGAAACACGCATCAAAGATAAGTTGCAGCAGAATTACGATTTTATACCGTGAGTGCAGCCAGTTGACACGGGCCAACGCAACCATCGCGCGAGGGTCTGGCTTGCCTTCAGAAGTCCGATTTTGCGACGCGAGAAAACCAGACATCGGGCAGCCGAACCAAGTAGCTAATGAGGTCATTCAGAGAGGCTCAAGGAATGTTGGGGGGGGGGGGGGGGGAAAGCAGTCTACATACAAACAAGAATTTGAGTCTAACAAGAAAAGTCATGTTAGTCGCACCTAGGGCCTTTGGTGAGAGCTCGATATATTGAAAAAACGCACATCGGCATAACGCTTTGAGGTGAATTCCTTGGTTCTGGGGTGCTTCGTCGCGCCAAGCAGCTTTGAAATAGAGGGCTTTTCGTGGATTAAAAAAACCTATAATAAATTCATGGTACGGAGGCAACATACGATGGCTGCGGCCTTGAATAACGCAAACGCCAGCGAATATTTCACTAGGGAAGGCATATCATAGAACGCTCCCACGTGTAAAATTTCCTGCGCCTCTTCGGGAGTCAGACTCTGCATCTTGTACTGCATGCGATACTTTTCGTGGATTGCGTTGTACTTGCGCCACCGAAAGGATTTGACGAGATACAGATACGCCAGCAGCAAGGTGCAGATTGTTATAGGAACAGCGAGTTCCATCGCGCTGACTCGGAAGGGTTATGGGATAGTAGTTCGAGTGAAACGCGACTACCTAGTAAACGCACGCATTTATAGCTTTCTGAGAAAATCGACGAGTCCACCACCGGTGACGAATGATTCCAAGGAGAAGTATCATACTTGGCATCCACAGAACGAGTCGTCCGAGATTCGGTACCTCGACGCACCGCTCTCACTAAGCCTGTCGCCGAAGTTCCATCATGACTAGCGCGCATCGCGGATCATGGACTCGGAAGCAAGCTTAGGGAACAAAATACGCCATAGCCGACTAGACGCTGGGAACCTGTGCGATGCTGATAATCGGTGCCATTTTTGGCGAATGACTAACTTGAAGAGTGCTGGACGACCGTCGAAGAGTGCCGGTGGGGTGGAATAGATCCATACTGGAAGCCAGCGACAGCAACCATCGACCTCGGACCCTTTGATCGCACAACCTTGCAATTTCTTCCGGTAACAGCGCTCAGAGGAAGATACATAGCACATCAAATCCTCACTGGACAGCATATGATATGTTTGGAGTAGATATGTACCTGATCTTGACTTGATGGGGGCCCAAATTATCCAGCCGACTGCATGCCGTGACTACTAGTACATAGTACACTGGCTGACAAATCATGCAAACCGACAAGTTGGACCTGAACCTGAAGGTCCAGACCCCGCCATTAATATTCAATCGATGAGCTTTAATTATTTTATTTTTTTGATCGGGTCGTTGCCAAACACAATCACCACGAAGGTTGCGCAAATTGAACAGATTGATCGAGGGAGTCATGCCGAACTCACCATAGTCTAATAGCTAGTCAGTGAGGATGTGATTTCGTGTTTTGCACTGCCGAGGTTCCGATGGTGGAACTGGAAGCGAGCTCAGCGCTCAGCCTGAAGGTGCTAGAGGTTGAGTTCGGACATAAGAAGAAAAAAAAAGCATAAGTTTCTGCCAAACCCTTGGGGAACAAATGGTTTCAGAGTTTTTGTCGGAGTCATCGCTTGCCCCGAGAGTCATTCGATCCACGGCAATCGAAGCGATATTCGTCACTCGTATGACGATATTCGATCTGCTTATCCTGGACTTGAAACTGCCTTCAATTTCGTGTTCAAGGTTGTTTCGGTTCGAAAAGAAGAATATCATCTTATAGGGTAAATTCCTTTATGCCCACATCATAGCCCCTGGGCGTCAGCTGAGCCCACTAGATAATCCTATCAGTGCACCACGGAGGAGAGAAGTGTTTTTCATTTTAATTCACACGTTCTCTTTGGTCTAAGTATCTGATGATTATGACTCGGACCTGTGCACTTAGTACTTTACCTGTTCTAGCTCTCGCCAGCGCTCTTCCAAGTTACGTTGGACTACGATCTCTTGCTTTACACATTCGGATGCGCTTGTTGGCATACAACCATCGCTCCGTTGCCCTCCCTATCCGAGGATAGAAGCTCGAATCGAACGGAGGGCTTTGCAGAGGGACAGAAATATTCAAGTCCGATTCAATAAACAACATCCACCAGTAAAGCTATAGTACTATGATGTAATTCGAAATTAACTTCACCAGCTCGTCTCCAGCAAATCAAGTTTTAACTGGTCCAACCACAACAGCCTTGGTTTTGGTAAGGAGAGCTATGGTCTCATCAGAGAAGCCAAGGTGCTCTTTCACCAATGCGGGAGGTGTGAGGGCTAACCACTACACCTCTATCAGCATGCTGTTCAGGAGCACGAATCATCATGTACGAACCTGGTTCAAACTGACATCCTCGAACTTGTCTGTGAACATGTTGAGAACGATAATGCATATGACGGGATGCGATAGATACCTGAATTGAAGATTTCCAAGAACTTGAGAGTCGTGTTACCAATGTTTTGAACGTAATGACCTGAAACCGTCGTCCCTCAGTAAAAAAACCCTAAATCATTTTCGAAGACAACTCACCCATCGGGGAAGGAACGTAGCCAATATCGCCAGCCTGGTTGTGAAAAACCATAATCAGAACGGGTGATTTAGAGATGCTGCCTGAAAAAGCACCTGATAATCAAATGTTCTGGCGTTGGATTGCGCGGCGAAAATCGTTACTCGGGCTTTGCCCTCACTAGAGGTATGTTAGTCGAGAGGTAGATAGATAAAACAGGGTTCCCGACAGGAAGTAACTCCACTCGTCCTCAGTCGGATGCCACTAGATTGGGCAGGAACAGTGAGAACCAGATCCAAGACAAGCTAGTCCTCTTACGTGAAGTTCCCTGACAGTCGATAAGAAACCATCTAAATCAAAGCAAATCAACTTTGTAAGAACTCACCTCATTGCGCCTGGCTCAACAGTCACCTCTACAAGAATGATTATTATGGAGTTGTCAAACATTCGAGCACTTCGACCAAACCTGCGATTGCAATCGTCGTGGAAATCTTGAAGGTCGAGGAATCGACGATTTTGACGGAGCCTCCAGCCAATTTGGTGGCGTTGACCTTGGACAGCGCAAACGCAAAGGGGTTGGGAACAGTGCCATGAGGGCTCGATGGTGCATCACTATCCGGTCCAGGTAGTCCTGTTGGACATGATTATGTTGAGAATCAAAACTAAACGGCTACCCTTACCAGCAGGGAAAATGTACAGCTGCTCCGCGGGAACATTGGCGAAAGCAGAGACGGTGCTGGGTACAGAGCATCAATACTACAGTCGAATTTGGGGAACGAAGACAGACGTTTGGAAGTTCAGTGCAAGGACTAGCAATTGTGAGATGAAGGCGAAAAAAAGGCTTTGCGATCTCCCTCACCTTCCGCCGGAACGTGCGCTAACCAGTCTGTCAACTGTCCCTTTGTCGGCTTTCTGGGCATACAAAGCAATAAAGATAGCTACCAGGAATGTGTCGGATTCGCTGAAGGCGCCATCGTCGAAAACCTCCAGTGTCGCTCAGCACAGTGCAGGATTAAGATTTAGGGGGGCCGTTTACCAGGAGGATTTCCGAACCTTGGGGATCATCGTTCGTTGCTTGAACCGAATGTGGAACACCAGGAGGGAAGTACCATAGATCGCCAGTTCCCTGTTGAGAGAAACAAATCATCACATCGCGAAGACATGGATCTGGCAGGGAGTTGGCTCACCACTGTCTGCACGAAGTTACGCCCTTGAGCATCCACACCGGTGACCTGTGCTGACCCCTCGTGTATTGTTAGCATGGTAGAAAAATGATCGTGTTGCCTACTCACCTTTACCACATAAGCCCACTACGAAAGATCAATCAATCTGAATATCTTCAGGAACTTGGTAGACGTACTTCCGATGTCCTGTGCCAATGAAGTTCCCTAAGATCATCTCAGCGTAACGAAACTGGGCAACATCGAACAGAGGGAAGTAGCGCATACCGAATGGCGCCAGGTTCCAAACGCATGTTCGTGCCCGCCATGGCTTTATTCCACGGGATGGTCAGGGGCATCGCCTAATAAAGGTAACTGTCACGTACCTTTCGCGAGAGGCATTTCACCAACTGTTCGAAAAACTGGTGAGGAGTTGCTACAAATCGAGTGTGAAGAGCATCACTATTTTGCAGGCGGGCCCAACCCCCAGACTGAAGACGGTTATGACTAAGACTGAACGTCCACTTGGCATTGTCCCTACGCATATCAATCAGAACAGTGATCAGCAAATGGACAAAAGGACCTACACGCTTCCATGGTCGGTAGTAGGGGGTGCAAGTAAATCTGGGTTCTGCGCTGCAACTTCTTCGTTGCCTGAATCCAACAGTGGGGCACCGAGATTCCCGCGGACTGGTTCGGGCTGTGTGACTGGATCATTGGGTTCGAGGCCGATAGTAGGAACCGTAGAAGCAGGTGGGGGGGAAGATCCCGTCGTGGAAACAGTGCTGGCAATCGTGGTGGTCGAAGACTCGGAGGAGGCTTGCAGTGCGGGAGCGGCGATAGAAAGCCTTGCGAAGAGAAGAGCGCACACACAAGAAGTGAGACGGACCATCTTGACCACTGAATTCTTTGAGAAGCAGTGGAGAGCCTTTTATACCAGAGCGATCAGATCATGCTGCGTGCGGGGAACGGCGTTGTCAATCACCACACCGAGTGTCGGCGTCCTTATTAGAGTCTAGTTATGGATCACCGTAGAGAGAAATGTCCCAAGAAATCGCGACGGAAGTTGTGATTGGAAATTAAACTCGGCGGATAATGGACAAGGTCGGAATTGCTTCAATAACGTCTGAAGAGATATCGGATGATGTTGAAGTGGACCAAAGTGGAACGGCTATACAAAGGACGGGAACCGCCACAACTCAGGAATCGGAACGTGCCTTGATGGAAATAACCCCACACGCCGACGTACCGCAAAACAACTGTTGACTTGTCATGTCTGTATTGTGTGGGAATGTTCATCTATATTATGTGAACTTGAAGTAGAGATGAGCATTTTTACCTACCAAATATGTACTTGGTATGTGGGGCTCAAACAAGTTCCCTAGCCTGTTCGTTGGGCCCATCGACAGGTAGTTAGCGTCCTAGTGTGATCGGAATGGACCCAACATCCTTCTGGTCGTCCCACGGTGATAAACAGGAACAGGGCGTAGATCAATCTCTTACGACCGCCAGGTTCACTTGAGATCATTGACAGTTACCATCTTCGGCTGTCCAGTAGGGAAACTTTGGACGGAAAGAAGTATAGGTATTGCTATGGTCACTTGGTAAAAAGTCCTGAGTGTTCCGCCGCTCAAGCCTCACAGGATGTCGATCAGAGTGGGCGTTACTGATGAGGCGGAACCGGCCGAGGAAGTGGTGGGGATATAATCTATCGTGACTAAAGAATTGAGGAGCTACCTGTCATTCCGTCTTTGAAAATACGAGATGGCTCGGCGGGGCCAAGCCATGTCGCATGCAGGTTCTGGACCTGAGCACGAGTAAGGATGGGCGGCTTCGGTGACAGCCTGCCCGCTGATCGCGAATTCATTTCTAAAGCTGCATGAGATCTTTGAACGCTGGCGCGGGGGTTCAGCTTCGGATTGAAGCCGTTAGCAGAGAACCAAACCACAGCGGCCCGGGGATATCGGGGAACTGTTTGGGCGCCCTCAAGTTGGCTACCGGATGGGCGGCAATGACACACGGTCTATCGGGCTGGCACTGGATGTAGATATCACGATCCAAGACAAAGGAGTCACTGCAAATCAAAGAGTCAATGATGGAGCAAAACTCTGACATGTCTGTGACTGGAAGCGATTTCAACTTGCCGATTGAACCCCATTAAGACCGTCTTAAATGTTCCCATTCCAAAGGAAGGAAAGAGGTGGATGGCGATGGTCATGAGTTAGCTGAGTGCTTGGAATTTTGGAAAGGCGTCGAAGTCACTGTGGTTGTTCAATTTGAGTATCCACTGTCCACGTCACTGATACGAATATTCAATACCCAAGCGCATGCCGAGTTCGATTCAGATCCCGTTGCGATCCATGTACTCCTTCAACTTGTGGACACATGTGCACAAGTTGGTTGTATAGGTTTCATTATGTAGTGATACAGCAGTACTTATATGAAAACACCAAGATGAACCATCTCAGAGAGCTACATGATGCTTGCTAACCTCTTGAATAATGCCATCGACATCCTTCCATCGTGCGCTCATTGACACTGTTGAAAAACCCAGTTCATGCCAGAAATGAACAACATGGATGCTTTCCCTCGGATTGCCCTATGGGGTGATCGAGATAATCATCTTCACAGGTGGACAACCCAGGCTTCATCTGCAGCGAAAAGATGCTTATCCGTGGGAGTACTCGGCTTGCTTATTACGATGTCGCAGTGTTTGTTCTTCTGGTCGGATTGGAGATGCCGCTGACCATTGATTGCACACGCTATTTGCCGAGCCAGTTCGTGAGGATCCTCATGAGCTCGGTTTCGTAAACGCTGTTCCGAGGAACTTGCACAGCACGGAGACCGCCGACATTTACTTTTGACTGTTTGTATGATCGGGCGGCGGCGAGGCGGGTGAGATCTTTATCGAAAATATTCAGAACATGAGGCCGTCCATCACTAGGCGCTGGGGGAGGTGTTGAAGGAGCGTCGGGGAACTGTTCAGGAATGAGGGATCTCCGGATGAGTCCATCAACAAAGGCAGAAGCCACATGGTAGACGTTGGGGCTGACTAGAATAACACCCCTTCGGCCGTTAGGAAATCGGCTTGCCGTTCCTGCTGATCACTGTGGACAAATACGGTGTCAAGGAATCGACAACGGGTGTGGCCCCTTCTCTAAGGAGTGATGCAATCATGGTTGGAAACGTGAGATATCCGTAAACCCTCTCGTGCAGGTGCATAGCGGAAAGAGTTTGCCAGACAGAATACATTTTGGAGAGACAAGCATGTAAGGAAGGTTCTCGTAGATTGCACATCCACAAAGACGGACTATACCAGGATGGCTGCGGAGAAAAAATTAGCAAGGAACTCTGACTAGTGTAGCTGAGTTATAACACACCCGTTTGATTTGACCCGGTATATCATAACGGCATCATCTCGTAAAAAAGTATCCTGCACAAACCGTATGATGAGATTCCTAGTCTCATCAATGCTGAAATACGGGTTTCTGACATGGACGGCGACATTGAACGGTGGCGCGGTGAACGTCGAGGTCAAGTACGAGATGCCAAAAGTTTCGGCGCCAATGATGCCGCGGATGCCGTACACGCTTCACGATTGTTTCTAATTTCTCCGAAGGCAGTCATCCCCGAACGGTAAGGCAAGCATGATACAAATCGCTGAATTCGTCGATGACGAGGACGACGTTTCGCATCCAGTCGAGCACAAAGGATTAGAAGAAGCGGGAGCTTGAACAGGGAGGCTGAATGTGTTCCAGAATCCTTGCTCATTACCGTAGTTGACGTGCCTAAACGGGAGGCTTGTTGAAAGCAGATAGAAACACTCATTAGTGGATGTATAATCAAGCCACGGGAACGACGTACTAGATGACCTGGCAGCCTTCACCTCTGATTCTCTCTTCAGCCAGAACAGGCACGCCGCGCTCGAGCACCTACGAACAGCACAGATTGGGATCTCAGCAGCACCTTCAAACAATGCTTGGATTCATAGGATCCACATAGTAGCATCCATATCTGTGCTGCGGGGTGCCCTGTTAAGGGTCCACTGTCGTCCTAGGTTTCCGATCAATCGAAACGTTAAGTGATGGAAACGCACTCGGCCCCATAGATATGAACCCACCTTCAAAACAACGAGGAAGTAAGCAGCATGTCAGCTGTCTCTTGACTCAATTTCGGGTATGCATCGTCAGACATGTGTGAGTGGTAAGGAGTCTATAGCACGATGTCTTTTAAATTATGTGTACGATAGCAGCAGCCAAGTATCGGGGGGGAAATTGGGAAAGGCTACGGACGCATGAGACGTCCAATCACGAAGGTGCCGGAGCAGCACTCACCACGAGGCCAACAGTGATGATGCCAGCGATTACGGCCTGGTACAAGGGCGTATCTGCAAGTACCATGGTCGCGACAACACGATTGGGTCGAGCAAATGAGCTACACAATGGGCGGCTCTGCCAAACTCTAGATGGGCAATAGTAGCTACTCCCACCGTGATGCTTGCTAGGGTGCTGAAGGTTGAATTCGATGGCCTGTGGAGGAGGGGGTCGTGGGGAATACGGTATGTAAGAGAGACATCATGGTTGGAGGAGTCGAGGGCGGCTTCCGATGGAGACACGGTATATCACGATAGCTCTTTGGGTGCGTCCTGAAAAACGGCGCGTCGGTAAGTACTGCTTATCATGAAACTGGGGTTGGTTGTCTGACTTGTCCTGATACCAATTTCGGCGGATTACTTCGACGGTTTCAGGATTTCACGGGTCATCCTTAAGCGGTAAGGACAAAGACCACAGGTTGAACGAATGGTCGAAGAAGTAGGCTCGGGCCTGCATATTGACTTGGTGGTTGGGCCTAGGCACCTGAAACAAATGTCTGGAAACTCCGAGAAGACAGAACTTCCGAAGGCATATTCACTGACTTCTGCGCATTTGACTCGGAGTGGTTGTTTACAAGGTTTACAATGCCTAGATTTTGGGCATGCCTCGAGGGACCCGAAATCGGCTTTTCATCATCGTCTGCCTCCTCTCCCCCTCTGTACATCACCCCTGGTAATCGGGTGACTCAAGCAAGTCTGTCAAGTGTCCGTGTGAGCGGATATCATCATGATTCTGCTTAGAGTATATTGAATCCCCGATAGAGCTCCATCCGGGAGTCTCGTTGCGGCTGTGGTGGATGGGCTGGCGGTCCATATGGATCACTTGGATGCGAAACGTGCACAGCGTGGAGAATTAGGCCTCCCAGTCAAAATCGGATCGGATGTGGCCGAGAATGATCGAGCATGATAGGAATAATATTTTTGACACATTAACTCGATTTCGTAGCCAGACGGGTCGAGATGGTGCGAGTCCCAACGACCTTTCTAGATTTCTCTCGATAAATTATTTTTGACTGTAAATATTTTCCGTCGAGCACCAACGAGAGACATTGAGAAAATATGGTTGAATTATGCACATGCCAAATATAGTAATAAAATTCTAAAAATAAATGCGCTGGCAATTCGCAGCACCATTCGCAGCACGACCGCACATCCCAAAGAAGATCCAATCAACGGCTCGTTCTCTGTCTGTTGAGGTAACGATGTTACGAGTGCGCTTTTCGACGCGCCGACTAGTGATACGAATATAATAATATTTGAGAATGTTTTTTATAAAATAGTTTGTCGTATCGCTTCTCAGAATCACGCGGGGATGGAAGGGCGCATGCAAGGAATTAATTGTCTTAGAACACATCCGGTGCCGATTATATATTCCGGATTAATGTCTTACTTATTATCAACCCCGATCGGGTGCACGTGCCTGACCGCTCAACGAATATTATTCCCTGTGGCTGTGTTGGATTCTACCAGTGGCAGATCCTAACCCTAGAATGGGTCTTTGGCCTTGGCTTGCCTATATCCTAACACTCCCCCTCAAGCGAAGGATATTCCCATAGATTCCATATGAATCTTATGAGCTTGCCTCGGTAAGGCTTTTGTTAACACGTCTGCGGTCATTTGTGCAGTTGGACAGTATTTTAAAACAATTGATTCATTTTTGATTTGATCACGAATATAATGATGCTTAATATCAAAATGTTTTGTCCTTTTGTGATAACGCGGATTTTGGGCGATTGCCAAGGCACCCAAATTATCTCCTTTAATCAAAGTTGGTTGATGTTGTGGGTAACCAATCTCTGAATAAAGATTGCGAAGCCATGTGGTCTCGCGTGCCGCATCTGATAGACAAATATATTCAGCTTCTGTAGATGAGAGGGATACAATATTTTGTTTCTTTGATCCCCAACTGATCGCGCCTCCTGCAGAAATAGACGCGTATCCAGATACTGATGTGCGATCATAATTATTCACGAAGCTGGCATCAGAATATTGCATGAAATTGTTTTGCTCAAAATTATTCTCAGATTTAATATATTTTATTCCAAGGTCTTTTGTACCCTTGAGATATCTGAGAACACGTTTGGCAGCTGTCCAATGACACATTGATGGATTGGCCGTAAATGATGTGAGCCGATTTACGGCATACGCTATATTGGGCCTTGTAGCTACAGCAGCATACATCAAGGACCTGATCAAAGACGCATAACTTGAATTTTGATTACCGGTATCCGGTTCACCGGGCTCGAGCGTTATATTTGGATCCATGGGTGTGCTTACTGGATTTGCATCCTGTAGATTATATTTTGCTAGGATTGATTCAATATATTTAGTTTGTGCAATCTTCAGTGTCTTTTGATCGTGATCCCGGGTTATTTCAATCCCAACAATTTTACTGGGTTCACCAAGATCAGTGACCTCAAATAATTCTTTTACTTCTTCTTTAAGAAGTTTCATTGAGTGGATCATTGTAGAAAATAATAATAAATCATCAACCCATACAGTTATTATTACTGTACCATCCAGTGTCTTTCGGATGTAGACACATGGGTCAGAATAAAGATTATTGAAACCTCGTTGTCCGAGTTTTTCATTTAATTCAATATTCCACTCACGTCCAGATTGTTTTAATCCATATAAGGTTTTGACGAGTTGGCAAGCTCGTCCAGTATTATCATGGAATCCCTCAGGTTGCGCCATATAAATTTCTTCCTTGAGGTTTCCATTCAAATATGCACCCTTGACATCCATTTGTTGTATTTCCCAATCTTCTTGTGTAGCCAAAGCGAGTAGCGCACAAATTGTTTCAAGATGTACAACAGGGGAAAATACATCAATAAAATCCATTCCGGGTACCTGGGAACAGCCTTTTGCCACTAAACGGGCTTTGTATTTTGTTAATAATCCCTCTTTGTCATATTTCTTTGTAAAGACCCATTTATTTTTAATAAGTTTGCGCTCCTCAGGTGGGTCGGTTAGTACCCATGTCTTTTTATTATGTAATTGATCTAACTCGGCTCGGATGGCTTGGTCCCATTCCGGCCACTCAGGGGACTTTTTAGCTTCCTTTAACGATTCAGGATCGTCTGAAGCGAGGTTTGCACAATTAAATGCTGCGTTAATTACCTCATCCGGTGAGTATATTAGTTGACCTTCTTCGGGGTCATTGGCTAATGCCGCTAACTCCATGTCATATATGAGGGGCGGTTCATTCAACATTTGATAATTATGCTGAACTCTGGGTCTCGTGCTTCGGCGTGAAGATGGTTCTTCTTCTGGACATTTCCTTTTTAGGTTATTTGTGGGATCATTTGTAATCACATCATTTTCGTCCTCTTGTTGAGTTCGAATTTGTTCTCCTTCATTCTCCCCCTCAAATTGGACATCTTGGGGAAATTTATTGAAATGAAAATTTCGGGAAATAGAAATAGTCCTTTTATTAGAGTTATAATATCTAATAGCTTTAGGACCATCAACGAATCCCACAAAGATTTGTTTTTTGGATTTAGGTTCGAGTTTAGAAATATTTTGATGATCATGTAAAACCCATACAGGTATCCCAAACTCTTGTAAATGGCTAACATTGGGCCGTTTATCAGTCCATGCATGTTCGGGAGTTTTCCCCTTTAGGGCTCGTGTGTGTGAAATATTTCTAACAGATGCAGCATAATTTATTGCCTCATGCCATAAATATTTTGGTAAGTTGCGTGCAATTATCATTGCACGTGCTAACTCAACCAATGTCCGATTAAATCTTTCTGCAACACCATTTTGTGAAGGAGAATATGGTGCAGTTGCTTTGATTTTAATCCCTTTTTCAGCACACCAAGTGATAAGATCTTTATTAAGATATTCTTTCCCTTGATCTATTCTGATGCGCTTAGGGAGACGTCCCTCTTGGCGTTCAATAAACGTGAGGAATTGTTTTAGTTTTGTAGAAGTCTCATCTTTTGTCTTTATTTGTTCGCATACACAACGTCTTGTGCAGTCGTCGATAAATAATATATTATATCGTGCACCTGATAAAGCTGTAGTGCGCGCCGGTCCCCACACATCGGTGTGAATAAGTTCACCGGGTACCTGAGATCTAGATGAGGTCATTTTTGGAAATGGATTACGTGATTGTTTGGCTTGGATACATGCATCACAATCATGAATTTCCGATTTTTCGTCAACATTAAATCCGTCTACTAGGTTATCATGTAGTAACCTTTGTAATCCTTTGATGCCGACGTGACCATACTTTTTATGCCAACTGTCCCAGGTTGCACATTTATTTTCATTAGTGATATTACTATATTCAATATTATCTTCTCTTTTATACATATTAAGGATGTACAATCCATTGGACAATTGTCCTTCGGCTATTATGTTACCATCCTTGTTGAGAAGAGTGGCCTGATTATTGCCAAATTGAATTTTACCACCAATTTTATCTAATCTCCCTATTGATAAGAGATTATCTTTTGAATCAGGCACATAGAGCACATTTGTTAGCTTTATTGTTCTTTGTTTATTCCCCTTAATAATAATTGCCTCAACTGTGCCACATCCATATGCTTGGACATAAGATTCTCCTAAGCCGCATACTTTAATTGGGCTTATTGGATTATAATCTACAAATGCTGATTTTGCATTTGTGATGTGTGATGTTGTGGCTGAATCGGCGATCCAGGGGTAAAAGGAAACATGCTCTTCATTCATATCGACTACATCAGTTATGTAAGCCATTTCTTCGTCCTCCTGATGATCGCGCGCAACATTAGCGCGTTCCCTTTGAGAGTTTTTGGGTGGACGATTATTTCCCCAACATTTCTCGGTTTCATGCCCAAACCTTCCACATTTCCCACATTTGGGTTTGCCTTTAAATCGGCATCGATCGGAGGTGTGATTACTCTTTCTGCAAATGTCACACTTTGTCACATTCTGCTTTTGTGAATCATTTTTCGTCACCTTCCGCTTTTTGCCGGATGAGACGTTTTGGGCATAGTACGAGTGATCATAGGCATCGTCATTTTTATTATGATGACGTTGGTATTCATCGATTAGGAGGGAGGTTAATTCCTGCGAGGTTATACCAGAAGTTCCGTCCCTTTTAGTAGTAGTGCCTTGATATGACGATGTAAAAGGATCCCACGATTCGGGGAGTGACATGATGAGTATGGATTTGAATTCCTCATCTGAGAGAACTTCCCCCATTTGGTGTAAACGGTTTTGTTGACGACGGAGATCATTGATGTGATCCGGAATATTGGTGTCGTTGCTTGCCCTAGTTGTATAGAAATTTCTCTTGGCAGCTGTAATACTTGTATGCCCTCTTATTTTGTGAATGGAGCGTAGATTATTCCACATTTCCACGGCAGTTTGTGCCTCAGTCACATGTATAATCTGTTTGTCGCTCACATTTATTTGTATAAGAGTTTGAGCCACCAAATCTCTCATCTCCCAGTTTTCACGGTCTTTGTCACCCTGAGGTTTAGCTATTTTTCCCTCAACATAATCGTAGACTTTATGTAGCTTTAGAATCCTTGTAATACGAGTTTTCCATGCC